>CM067327.1:94757500-95957500 GCA_034376525.1 Nicotiana benthamiana
GATCATGCAGAAGCAGAGCCACACCTGCGCTCCAAGGTCGCATGCGTGAAAACATCAGAACCAGGCCTGTTTAAAATTATACATAACATCTGAACCTCGTCCAAAACACACACGACGCCCCCGGAACCCGTCTAAACACACAAACAATTTCTATAACCTATACTGGATTCGCTCAAGGTTTCAGATCATATCAAACAATGGCAAAAATACACATCACACCAACAATCGAACTATGAACTTCCAAATCTTCCAACTTTGAAAACTCGTGCCAAACCCGATCAAATCAATGCGGAATGACGTCAAATTTTGTGGACAATTCAAAAATAACGTAACATGTCTACTTTAAATCTCGGAATCGCATTCTAACCCTAATATCACAAAAGTCAACTATGGGTCAATCTTCTCTATTTCCAAAGTTCAACTTTTCCAACTTTCGTCGAAATACCTCAAATTACCCTATGGACCTCCAAATCTGAATCCGGACGCACCCCTAAGACCCAAATCACCATACGAAGCTGTTGAAATCACCCAAAACTAATTCTGGAGCCGTTTACTCAAAAGTTCAATTCCGATCAAATTCTCATCACTTAAGCTTCCAAAACTAAATTCCTTCTCCTATTTCTACTCTAAATCATTCGTTAACTGAATTCAACGATGCACACAAGTCGATGCTCATATTATGAAGCTATTCCAATTCTTATGCCGTTGGACAACGCTTAAATTCTCAAAAATATCGGCCAAAACGTTACAATTTATCAAGAATTATACATAAAAATAATTTAAAAAATATCTTTTTACTAATTTATCATTAGTTTCATAGCTTGGAAACAAGAAAAAAAAAACAGTAAAAAAAAATATTAACTAATAGTAGCAACAAAAAAGATTAAAACGTTGGAAAGAGACAAAAAATCGAATGGAGAATTGGATAAAAAGAACGGGGTAAACCAACTCTAGAAAAGATGGAAGAAGACAAAGCAGGTAAAATAGGTTGGAAATTCGGAGTTAAAAAAATGAAAAAAAATAGAATTATGATATAATAAGTAAGGACATAATTGAAAAAAAAAACGATCCCATCACACCAAATCGATTGTTTCATAAAATGGGGCTTTTGGTTGTTCTGGAACAATACATATAACAATATGATACAATTAATTTTAAAAAAATAAACAGAACTAACATTGTTTTGGGATAACAATACAATACAATACAATGGGTAACAACCAGCCAAACAAGCTGATACCGATCAATTAATAGACTCATAGATAAATCCCTTTATAGATCAATTGTTCTAAGTAAAATGATAAGGTTTTACTAATATCAATTTGGACTCTTGAAAAACAAACACTTCGTGCATAATAATCTATATGCTGGCTATTTGTATAGCAATGGGCCAAGAGGTGAACATAAAGCAACATATCCTAGTAGCTTCTTACCTCCTTGTTTGCCATATTTGCATAATTCAAAGTACCATTATCCTCAATCCCATGTGCCATTCGATATTCTGTTCTTTGCCCCTCTTTAAATTAATTGAACTAGTTGACATTGACTTTATCAACATCTATTCAATTGATTCACAATAGCTAAATTATTTTTGTAGTAATGGGAAATCTATTGCATTTTTTCTTCTTAATTCAAAATTTAGCTTATCACTACACCTTATTTTTTTCTGGTTTAAAGTTACTATAGTTTTCCATATACACAAATTTATCTCTTTCCAGTAAATTATAACAAAACTGTACCTGGATCTCAAAAAGTTGAAGTCTGCAGCTATACGAAGCTTCACTAATGTATTGTTCCATTTGAACTCAACCTAGGTGAGCATATACCCAATAATATATTCTGTGTTGTGAGAACTTATCATAAATCAGTAAAATATTTGAATTAATAAAAAAGATCTCAGAATCAAAAAATTTAAAAAATAGGAGAGTCACCGCCCCAACCAAGGAAATGCTTACATTTACTATGTTCCTTTTATTTCCGACATGCTATGATGCCCTGAGAAGGTCTATCAAAGATCTTGGATCAGAACCTTCGCATTGATTTTCAGGAGCGAATGTATATGATGGCAAGCGGTGTTACGGGACATTGTTTCGTCGAAACTTTTTACTAATTATATATATAAAAATAATAAGTAAAACAGAAATATAAGATAAAACTATTAAAAGTGACACCACTTGGAACAAAATATTTTAATAGTGTAGTGATTGTTAGCTTCAAGTATTATGTGCGAGGTCTTGGGTTTGAATTCCCTTGACTCTACAAAATATTTTTTGACTGTTACAGTCCTTTTACTAGAAATAGTAACATCGTTTATGAAAAATCCTACTTATGTCACTGTTGACTCTCTTTGCTTCCTGCCTACATCACTGTTAACTCTCTTTGCTGACACCCAACACCATCAAAAGCGGATCCAAAAATTAATGTTTATCGAATTTTGCAATGACCTGGAGTAAATTTTTAAATAATAATTGGATTCATATTTAAATATTTATTAATATATAATAATTTTAAAAAAATATATTTATACTATTTAAACAAAATTTACTGAATTTACGTGAATCATTTAACACCATAACCCTAATCCTCTTTTACATGAGTTTGAATTGACACGGGGAACAAGCTGACACAGACGAAGTCAACTATACTCGGGAAAAAATAGAAAAGGTAAATATAGACTCGGGTTGGAATATGTCGTCCAAAAGAGGGAGAGTCAAGTTGCAAGTTGGCTTCCAGATTCTTGAAAAGTAAGGAAACGCAGCCGCCAATGTATCTATCAATTTTTGACACGTAAGGAAACCATTAGTTGTGTGAACGTAAATGTAATTTCACCCATCACGTGATGTTTTGGGTCGAAAATAAGTAATAAATAAATAAATAAATTATTTATTCGGTTCATATTAATGCACATAAAAAATATATTAATTGATGAATAATATGTATAACTATATTATTTATGACTTCTTTCATATGATTATTTTTGAGAGGATTAGTTTCCTAATTTGAGGAACCCTAATTTGTAGTTTTATGAATGTAAAAGTTAGACACATCGGTTATCTACTGGTTATCCATTTTATATATAGACAATATGATTCTTATCCATATTCAATACTCCCTCCCTCTAAATTTATGTAAACATATTGAATGGGCACGAATTTAAGAATAATGAAGACTTATGAAATTTATGGTCATAAACAAGTCCAAAAGGGATGCAGAGTATTTGTATGGTTGTAAAAACTTCTCATTAAGGGTACAATTGTAAGTTTAAGATAAATTGTTATCAAATTTTGAAACGGTTCATTCTTTTTGGAACGCACTAAAAAGGAAATAGGATCACATAAATTAGAATAGAGGGAGTATGTTTTTAAAAATTGCATTATCCAATACCTTTTTAGTGGATAATATCTGTGGTTAACTGTTTTTTTTTATTAAAAAAACATTTTGCGACCCCTAGATAGAACAAAAGGAAGATGCACAAAGTATCCGTGAAAGGACTATACTTCTAAGAGTGTGGTTATAGGCGAAGTTACAATTTGAAACTTATAAATTCAGAGTTCTAGTTCGTTTATGTTATTGAGTTGAAAATTAATACTCCATCCAGTCCGCTTTAAGTGATTTTTTGCCCCTTTTTTTTGTAGTTCATAATATTTTTTTCAAATATCAAGAAAGAATTAACTTTTTTCCCCAAAGTTGTCCGTGGACTAAAGGCATAGAAGTATTTGTTGTGTTTTCAATAACAAATTAAGGTTAATATAGTTACTTATATTGTTAATTAATGCTAAAAGGTGAATTTCTTAATATGGGTAAAATAACTCAAAATTCAATTAAAGTGAACCGGATGAAGTAATTTCTACATATTCAATGAGACAACTAATGATTTAGACTAATGTTACTGTGTTCGACCTAACCTACAAGTCCTATGCTAGCTCCGTCCATCGTTGTGATGTATGTGGATAGCCTATTCCAATACAAATATTAGTAGCTATTTGCACAGCTTGAACTCGTGAGCCCTATGTCACATGAAGACAAATTGATTGTTATTTATACAACTTAACTTAAATACAAATAATAATATTATAATAATCCTATTATAACTTGAGATTAGGAACGGATTTAGGAGATGGTGTTCATTCGAACCCCTTTCGCTAAAATATTACACCGAATATCGAAGGCGCAATTTATTTTGGACATCTTTAAATTATAGTTTGAATTTTCTTAATATAGTTGAAAAACATAACTCATTGATTAAGGGAATTCAAAAATTTTATAAGGTTACTGGTTTAATTTTTCTTATTTTTTTGAACCCTTTAACGGAATTTCTGCCTTTTGAGATGACTCTTAGCTGCAACGACCAGGTGTTCATTTTGTTTTTGGTCGAAAATAATTTTTTTAATTCTAACTATTTGTCCATTTACATCATCTGTTCTTTGGACTATAGAACAGATATCATAAATACAATCAACTAGATACCTAATAAGTACTAGATACTCTACAACTATTATTGTTTAGCAAAATCCTACCACAAAGAGATAAAGACAACCAGGTGTTCATTAACAATAAAGACCTTTTGAGCTTCTTAGAAGCCCACCCATTTACTACCCAAGTGGTAATTGGACTCTTTCTTCCTCCATATATTCTCTCTCTATATATACCCCTATTTCTCTCACAACATCTCATAAATTCTCTCTAATTATCTTCTTTATATATATATATATAGCTGAGAGTCACTGCGAGGAAAAAAAAAGTTTTAATTTGCTGCTGCGGACGTTAATTAATTTATCTGAAAATACATTATTCCATAGCTTCCGCTGCAGCTTTTGATTAATTTCTTTTTCATATTATAAATTTTTCGCTTCGACTCTTAGCTTAATAAAAAATGGCTCGTTTTTTCAACAACTCCAAGACTGTTTCTGCTTTTATTGTAGACTCTTTTTCTGCTTACATTATTCCATGCTTTTTTCCAACTATTTTTCTTGAAAGAGAATAAAAGAAGGGATTTTTGGGTCATTATATGTATGAAAAAATTAACAGGGTCAAATATAATTTTCAACAATATGAAATATCTTAATTTTACTCGTAATACATATCCTTGTCTTTAGTCGTATTTGTCCTTGATCCTAATGTGTCTTAAACCTAATGTACAATTGAAGGTAATTTTCAAATTATAGGTAACAATAGATAGGTAAATTTAATTTTTTCCCCTTCATCCTGTATAAGCTAGAGTTTAGAAAGAATACAAAATAATTTGCCAACGAAAAGTGGATAAATATCCCCAAAATATAATGAAGAATAAAATTAAGATATTCTATATAGGAAAAAAAAGTAAATGTAAAACCTTTTATACTATTTTTTTATGTAGAGGTGGCACCTAATTTTATACTATTTTTTGAACATATAATGATGTGTATTTACCCTAGCCACCTTATATTAGGAAAATCAACTAACACCTCCTTTGCTAAAATTTATATTGTTTAGCTAGGTCAATGCATATGTATTATATATTGATTTTTCTTATTTTCTTCATGTTTTTTAGTTTTTTTATATTTTTAATATTTCTTAATAAAATTTTCAACTCTACCACTGATTTATCATATTTAAATCATGGATGTATCTTTGATAGTACAGGGACATGTTAGTTTTCTTTCTTTTTTTTCGTATGTTTTGTTTTTTTATATTTTTAATATCCCTTAACAAAATTTTCTGACTCTGCCTCTAATTTATTATATTTAAATCATGAATTCATATACGATATGTTAATTTTCTTTATTTTCTTTGTATATTCTTTTTATATTTTTAATAAAATTTTTGGCTCTGTCACTGATTTAACATATTTAAATTCTGAATCTGTTTTTTAATCGTACAGGCGTGGATATGCGGCTGCATCACAAGGTGTAGTAAAAGGAAGGGTTGTGAGAAACAATGTGATGACGAAGAAAGATGTAGAGGGATCAAACAAGACAACATCATGGGTACCAGATCCTGTTACTGGTTATTACAGGCCAGAAACTCGTGCTAATAAGGAAATTGATGCTGCTGAGGTGAGAAATATGCTCTTGAAGCACAAACCTAGCCAACATTGAAAAAACAACATAGATAAAAAAATTGCCTTAGTGCGTAGGTGGTGAGTGGTGAGTTCGGGATTTAAATATTTAAATATTTTATGTTCTCGTCATTAAATTTATTATATTATTAAAATTTTGTGTTTAGAGAATGTAATATTAGTGAAAAATTTAAAAAAAAATTATATATATACATATATATATTTCGTATAAAAAATTCTGGTTCAGTTGAATCTGTTGAACCTGTAATGCATTCACCTTTACTCATAAGCGGAGGTGGATTTAAAATTTAAAATATATATCGAACCTTTATATAGTCACATCATGAGCTCATTACACTTATGTAATTATGTAATTTAGGTTTTTAATATATTTCTGCTTTGCGTAAAATATTGGATTCAATTAATTCGACTTACACCTGTATTGCATCCGTCTCTGCCTAAGGCATTTCGTTACACTACAACGTCAAATACAGAGTATTGTTTATTGTTAGAGTATGTACGTTTTGAGTTAATATGAAATACAACTCCTATTATTCTTGTTAAGTTTCAAGTTATGTAAATTTATACAATGGATATTAAGTTGTTTCGAGTTATTAAAAATTATATAGTGAAAATTAAATTCAAATATAAATCACGTGTAATCAACGCATATTAAAAGGAAAATTTTGAAAGGTAAAAGTCAATATTTTGAGGAAAATTAGGATATGACATTTTCCAACATTCTTAAGGAAATGTTACGTCTTTATGTACACATTGTTAAATCAGTGAGGTATTAGTTGTTATTATTGTGTCTACGTCACAAAATTTCCCTCCTTGCTTTGGAAAATAACGATGAAAAATAAAGAATATGTTTATATAAAGCTAATGTAAAATTATCACTAGTTCCCTCTGGATTTCTTTACAAGTTGATCCTAATTTTGTGTTAGTTATATTTATTTACTACTAATAGGTATTGTCTCCTACGTTCTTCTTTTAACTAAGGTAAAATAATAGAATATGATGTAAACACCAGTTTCGAATAAGCAGCTTGTCTTATTTTTAAGGATCTTGCTCATTTTACCAGAGACAATTATTAGCGAAAAGACTATAATTTAATTAAATTGTAGTGTGATAAGTTCGAATCTATATTTCCTGGCCGAAATTCTTCCATTCTCAAGTTATCTATATAAAAGAAATTCCGATTCTCGAGTCAACTATGTAAAATGAAAGTGATAAATCAGCCACCATGCTCGAACTTTGTTTCAATTTGCACTTAATCTTTCTTTTTCTTTTTTTTTTTATTTTCTCGCTCAATTTTTGGTATACGCATTAAAATTTGATTATCTTCGAATTCATACAAAAAAATTTGGAGGATAAAGTACTCAACCTCTAAACATACTTATAAATTATCACCGCACTATAACTTTTGTTAGTAAAATTCACCTCATTTTTTATTTGATTTTTTATTTGGTGTCTGGTACCCGCATCAGAGCCTAACTATATCCGGATTCTCACCGAATAGGGCCCCATTCGAGGGGTACCGCTCCTTACCACGGAATTTTCCATACCCAGGACTCAAACTCGAGACCTTTGGTTAAGTAAAGAGCAACCCCATTCACTGCACCACATCCTTTAAGAGTAAATTCATCTTTTTATTGTTTAACCAAAAAGTAGGATTTCGGCCAAAGCTTATTTTAGAAGAACTCGGGTTATTGATAATCAAATAGAAATAGGAATAATGGATGTAGATAAAAGCTGAATAGAAAGCGAAGTAAATCAGTATATTTTCGTAGTATTTCGTGTCTTTACAAATGATCAGGCGTCCCCTTTTATAGCTATTTCTAGGTGATACATTTTGCCTTTGTCATAATAAGGCCATTATAGATAATTAAACTCATTTAATGCTACGTTATAAATGGTAATCATTTTAATTCAATATAGATTCTCTAACGTTTTCAGTATTTAATGCATATTAAATACTGTATACGTACCATCTTTTGCTATCAGGTTCATTCTCTTATTTTGACTCTTGAACATTAAGAGATGCGAGCATCGTGTCTCATGAATCTTTGTTCGTATATGTTGTAACTCGTGCCTCTTTGCTCGTATCTGTTGTAATTCATGCCTCTTTAATTGTTCTTTGCCGATCATCATTATTTGACCAGTCTACGTGTCATGGCATGTCATCTTTCAATAAATTCAATATATATGAATTCAATTCTTTCCAATACAAATAGTCCCCCTACTTACCATTTATTGGTCAATAAAATATTTGGGAGGTGAATTTTATTAAAGCAGGAATATTTGCAGCCACTAATTTCCCTGACGCTTCATTTGTCACTTATATTTAATGCTCATTACACGTGGCATCTTCTGATTGGTTCTGCGATTTGTCTGCATCTTTTAAGGCTTTTTTACGGCTTCACCAATTACGAAATGACAGTTCTCATCATGACATTTCTATTATTGTACCTTTCTTTTGACGGCTGCTTCTAAGTATAAATATAGTTTTCACATTTGTCTATCTCACATAACGTTCTCAGAATATTCAATTCTTGTTTCCTTCTTCCTCGTATGTCTCCGTCAAACCCTAATCCTAGGAGAGTCCCCATTGTCGATAACCTTCCACTTGCTCCTATCAGGAGAAGGAGAGGAGGTACACTTCGAATTTAGGGTCTTCATCTGCACGAGGTTCTTCTCTACCTTCGTCCAGTTCCACTCCACCTTCTAGAACCAGAGGCTCCCTTTCTCAACGTCTTTATCTAGAGGTAAAGAACCCACTAAGCCTCTTCGTGAACCTACTGTAGATGAGATTGATCCCGTTGATCTATCTTTTTACAACGATAGAGAATCCATTAGGAATCAATTTTCTTTTATATCTTCATTAGAACGTGTTGACATTTACCCGACCCAAATTACTAAGGGTTTAATTTCTGTAGTTTGTAGTGACTGTCATTGGAGCCATGACTTCCCCTTCATAATCCCCAATGCAAACCAAAGAATCACCTTTTATTTAATTGGGTTTTCTTTTGTTTATACATACCCATTCACGTTGGGATTCAAACCAGCTATCGACCCTGTTATCCTCGAATTCTATCAATTTTTCAACGTCTGTTTAGGACAAATTAGCCCTATTGTGTTAAGGGCTTGTGCTGGTTTGAGACATTTGCCCGACATGGCTGATGTGCTTTTTACTTTCTCCTATTTAATTCACCTTTAATCTCCCAAACTTTAGTAGCAAGAAGTAAAAGAGTTATGGTCAGTCCAGAAGATGTGAAAGATCGTGGCCAGTATGCCATGTTTGTGGCTAACCTCACTGTTAGTTTAGTGGGTGAGGGAAATGTTCCCTTTCCTGAGAAATGGAATTTTGCACGTAAGTTTTCTTTGTACTAACTTTCTCGTACCTTTTTCTCAATTTTGATGATTGTCATTTTAACTTCCTTCTTTTTTTAGCAACCATGGGAATTGTTAATGAGATTCCCAATTTTTGTGGCTGGGTAGGAAAGTTTTTATATGCTACCCCAATGGAGTGTAGATCTTGGAAAATTCTCTGTCAATGATTTGGTTGGAAAGTAAAAACCTACGGTAAGTGTTTTTTATAACTTTACTTATTACTTCCTCCCAAAATTATTTTAACCCTTCTTTTTATCAGGATTTCCCGTTCGGGGCATATGTGTTGAGGCCGTCGTGGCTTCAAGAATTTCTTCAGAAAGGGCCCAAGAGATAATTTTGGATTCTTCATCGAAAAGTAAAGCCATTGTTGATCAAGACTCTGAGGAGGAGGAAGAACAAGATGTGGCTTTTTGATAAGCCGTGGGCTAGAAGAAGAATTATTTCAGATGATGAAGCATCTCCCCCTTGTTCTATTCCTGTCACTGAGCTTGTTGAAGCCTCGTTGGTGATTTGCGATGATGGTATACCTGTTGTTGCCCATGATTCTATTGAACAGCTTTTACCCGTGGGTTTGGTAGTGAAATTTTAGGACCAATTTTGATGAAGCACCCCTTGCTTCTTTTTCTATATCTGCTTCTACGATACATTCTTTGCTAGTCGTGACTGTTGATGTTAGTGCTCCTCCCCCAGCTGATTTGACTCCTTCCACTGTTCCTCCTACAATTGTTCAACAAACTGAGGTTGGTTCCTCAACTGGAAGTGGAGCCATGAAACAGGTTATCATCGAGGTACCTGCCGATGGTAGTCTTTTGATAAAATCAGGTGGGGCTTACGCGTGGTTGAAACCCCTAATTGGTCAAATTGATAGAGCCAAGCTTGAGAGCCATAATTCTTTAACTTGGATGAACGACATAATACAATCATCATTACAGGTGTTCGTTTTTAGTGATTTGCTATTCCTTTTTATTAAGGTTCTTACCTTTTCCTTTTTTTTAGATCAACCTCGCTGGTACAAAAATGATGAAAAGAGTTTCTCATATGGAGCAGTTAATGCATGAGTATCAAGTTGAAGCAAATAACTAGGAGAGAACGATATTAAAGCCTTCAAATCAACATTGAACCGTTAGAAAAGAACAAGTGCACCTTAGAGCAGCAGTTGAGAGATTTAAATTCGGAATTGGCAGTTGAAAGAGCTTTCTCAAATCAGGCTAGTAAAGACAAGAGTCTTCTCGAATATTCCTTTTCCGAGCAACTCTCCAAATCTAGAAATTAGAGATTTGCAGGCTCTCTTAAATGAGAAAGAAGCTTATGCTAGCGAACTTGTGCAAACTTTGACTCAAACTCAAGAAGACCTTCGGGAATCTTCTGATAAGTTTCGTTCCTTAGAAAGTTCACATGCTTCTCTTCAAATTTCTTATGATTCTGCCTTGGTTGAGAATAAGAAGCTTAAAAGTGAGATTGCTGAATGGGAAAAATATTACAAGATTCTTGAGGACAAAATCGCAATTGAAGTGAGTTGGGAATTTTTAAATACTCGCCATGATACCCTTGTAGAAGTTAGACAAGAGAATTTTAACTTGGAGGTTGAGTTGGCTAAAATAAGAGAAACCATTGAAAAGGCTCAAGAGAGCCAAGACTTTCCTTCTCCCGTGGCTAAAACTTTTGAAAATATTGAAGATGATATAAGTATCGTGAGTCCTCCAATTCCTTCAAGTCAAGTTGGGCATGTTACTGCGGATAACCCTGCTTCAGTTTCTTCTTCAACTCCCCGGTGACAAGTTTATGATATAATATTTTGGTGGAATGTGGTTGTAACCCTTGGTCCTATTTGAGATTTTGTTAAAAACATTAAGTCCCTAGACCTTTTTCCTGGCGTTTTGTATAAACAACTCTTAGTTTATGACTAAGTTCATACTTAGTCTAAACTTTTTTAATATTAAGAAGTTTTCCATTTTCGTAGTTGCTCTGAACTTCTGTTTTGTTTATTTTTTCCTTTATATATAAGGACTTATTGAATAATGCATTTTTATTTTGCAAAATATTTTTTTAACTTCATAAAGATTTATATCATGAATTATTATAAAAGAGGACCCTTTTATATTCGACACTTAATGAAGAAGACATCTCAACTTCATAATGGTGTAAATGTACGACAAAAGAAATAGGAATACATATGACGTTTCTTGAAATAACTTTGACAATTCTTTATTTGAACTTTGTCAAGTTTAAAATAACATCTTACATGTATTTAAATACCTTCTATAACTTTTTCATAATTGTTTTCCTTACAACATATTTTTAAAAATAAACACAGGGTTTTTATTTATAATCTGTTTCGAAGCACAAGGTTTTTATTTATAACCCGTTTCAGAACACAATTTATTTATAACCTGTTTCAGTACATTGTCTTTAACCTAAAATACAAGGTTTTTCTTTGGCTTTAGCTCGTATCTTTGCTCTGCACTTGATTTATTCAGTGAGTAAACTTTTCAGACTTGAACTTTAATTATTTCTCAACCTTCTTTGCCTTCTTTATACGTATGTCTATGTATATTATATAGTCCCCCAAGTGTTTGAGCTTTGAAGCATGAAGTCTCGAGCACTTGATTACACCTCTTATTTGGTTCTTTTCCTGTAAAGGAATAAAACATACGGGACTCGGAGGTACGATTATAGATGTAGACTACTTAACCTGTCTCAATTTCTATTAGAATAATTGTAACCTTAGCCGGGAATTTTAATCTATTCCCACGTTCCTTGCAGGTCGTAATTCATCATTTAGTACGAGTTAGCTTTTTCCCTATCATCTAAAATCTTTAGTAAAATTTTAACAATTCAAAAAAAAAATTGAAAATGAGGATACCTGCCCGTGGGTACTCCTTAGAAATAATATCTCATTAGGTGAACGCCATTCCAATGTGTTGTTATTTTCCATCCATTATTACCAGCTCGTATGCTCCTTTCCCTGCCATACCATGAATCTTGTAAGGTCCTTCCCATGTTGTATTTAATTTTCCGCATTAGCCGCCTTCGCGCATTGAAAAACTTTCTTGAGTACGAAGTCCCCAATCTTTAAGTATCTTAGACGTGCTTTTCAATTATAGTATCGTGCCATGATTTGTTTTTGTGCTGCCATCCTTATTAATGCAGCTTCCCTTTTTCCTTCAAGTAGATCAAGATTTAGTCGCATTTCCTCTTCATTGGATTCCTCAGTCGCTTGTGTATCTCATGCTAGGTTCTCCTATCTCCACTGGGATCAATGTTTCAGCCCCGTACACTAGTGAAAATGGTGTTTCACCCATGCTTGTTTTTGCTGTGGTGCGATATGCCCATAAAACACTAGGTAGCGATTCTAGCCAATTTTTTTTGGATTATTCCAATCGTTTCTTCAAATTGTTGACAATAACTTTATTTATCGATTTAGCTTGTCCATTACCCACCGGATGGTAAGGTGTTGAGGTAATCCTTTTGATATGCCAACTTTGAAAAAATTCTGTGATTTTTACACCTATAAATTGTTGGCCATTATCACACACGATTTCCTTTGGTACACCGAATCAACATATGATATTTCGCCAAATGAAATCTTTGACTTTTTTTCCCATACATGTTTAAATTCTCCTGCTTCTACCCATTTAGTGAAGTAGTCAGTGAGAACAAGTGGGAATTTTATCTTGCCTTTTGCCTGTGGTAGAGGACCCACGATGTCCATCTCCCATTTTATAAAAGGCCATGGTGTAGTGAATGGATGTAGTAACTCCATAGGTCTATGCATTTTGTTACCATATCTTTGACATTTATCACATTTAGCCACATAATTTTCTGCTTCTTCTTCCATTTTGGGCAAATAATAGCCTGCTCTAATCATTGTTCTTACTAGTGATCTTCCTCCTGCGTGATTTCCACAATGTCCCTCGTGTATTTCTCTCATTACGTATTCTGTTTGAGAAGGACCGATGCATCTTGCTAAGGGACCACCGAGCATTTTTTAGTAAGGATTGCCTTGCTTTAAACAGTACCGAGCAACCTTTTTACAAAGCGCGTGAGCCTTCTTCTTGTCTTCAGGGACGGCTCCATACTGTAAAAAAGTGACAATCTCATTCCTCCAATCCCAAGTCAAGTTATTGAAATTAACCTCATTTTTGTCATGATCAAGTACAAAATGAAACAAATGAATTACAGAAGCATTTTCATTATTCATCACGTATGTCGCAGATGTGAGATTAGCTAAGGTGTCTGCCTCGACATTTTCCTCTCTTGGTATCTTCACAACTTTCTAAATATAGAATTGTCTAACCAAATCACGTGCCTTCTCTAAGTATTGCTGCATTCGTGCTTCTTCGGCTGTATAAGTTCCCAGCATCTGATTAACCACGAGTTGTGAATCACTTTTGATTACAATCTGATCGATACCAAGTTCTCACGCCATTTCTAAACCTGCAATCACAGCTTCATACTCTGCTTCATTGTTAGTTATAGGATGACATTTTATGGCTTGTCGAATAATTTCACCCGTAGGTGGTACCAAAATAATTCCTAAACCTGCCCTCTTCACATTATATGAGCCATCAGTAAATAAGGTCCAAATTCCCGGATTAGACCATTAAACACTTTTAGTTCCTCTTCAGCTTCTAATTGTATCCCCAGACTAAAATTTGCTACCACCTGCGATTTTATGGCAGTTCTAGGTTGATATGTGATATTGTATTAGCTCAATTCTATGGCCCACTTGGATAATCTTCCTGATAATTCATGTTTGTTTAATATACTAAGCAATGGATATGCAGTTACTACAAAAATAGAGTGACATTGAAAATAAGGCTTTAGTTTTCTAGATGTCATGATTAGTGCAAGTGCAAGCTTTTCTAATTGAGGATTTCGTGTCTAATAAAGATTTGCTAACATAATAAATTGGAGATTGTTTACTTTGGTCTTCATGAACTAAAACAGCACCCACTGCTACTTCTGAAACGGCTAAATAAATAAGTAACCTTTCCCCGTCCTTCGATTTTGCGAGCAACGATGGATTTGATATATATGCCTTCAGGAGTTTGAGCGCTTGCTGACACTCTTCAGACCATTCGAACAGGTATTGCTTTTTAAGAGCGGAAAAGAATTTAAAATATTTTTCTGATGACTTGGAAATAAATCTTCTCAAGGTTGCAATTCTTCCCATTAGTCTTTGCACCTCTTACTTATTCGTAAGCATGTCAGGAATTTCTTCAATGGCATTAATCCGCATAGGATTTACTTCAATACCACGGTTAGAAATAAGAAAACCCAAAAACTTACCCGACAAAACGCGGAATGCACATTTCTCGAGATTTAGCTTTATATTGAATCTTTGTAATATCTGAAATGTATTAGTCAAATGCGATATATGATCTTTTAATTGTTGTGTTTTGACAAGCATATCGTCAATATAGACTTCCATAGTTTTCCCAAATATTCTTGAAACATTTTGGTCACCAATCTTTGATATGTGGCACCAGCATTTGTGAGACCAAAGGACATTACTTTATAACAGTAAGTCCCCATGTCTGTTATAATGAAGTTTTTTCTTCATCTTGAGGATCCATTTTTATTTGATTGTACCCTGAATACACATCTAAAAATCTTAACAATTCATGTCCTACAGTAATATCAATCAATTGATCTATATGTGGTTATGGAAAAGAATCTTTTGGACAAGTTTTGTTAAGGTCGGTGTAATCTACACAAACTCGCCATTTGCCATTATTTTTTGGTACTACTATAATATTGGCTATTAGGATTCTTTGCCTTGGAGATAGACCCAATTTTTAATAGCTTTTGAACTTCATCTTGAATCACCTAGTTATTGAAAGTTCCCTGCTTTCTCTTCTTTTGTTTGACAAGTGGATATATGATAGATCTTCATTTAACTTGTGAGTCATTATTTCGGGGGTATTCCTGTCATATCATAATGGGACCAGGCAAAATAATCCACGTTAGTTTTTAAAAATTCAATCAACTTACCTTTCATGTAGTGGCTTAGGTTGACCCCAATGTAGACTTTCATTTCAGGACATTGTGCAAATAACTCCACAACCACCAGTTCTTCAATTGTTGTTTTGATATTTTCATTTTCTTCTGGCTTTTGAATGGAATCGGGCCTTGATTCTACATCTGTTCGTCCTTGTTCAGTTGAGGTTTGTGTTGTGGTGCCCTCAACTAGATTCTGTAATTGCTACTTCTCTTCGTTTTTCATATTTGAATCTGCTACATAATTGACGCTTCTGGAAGTATGTTGATCTCCACGAATTTGATGTACTCCCCATGGTGATGGGAATTTATTAACTTGATGCAAGGTTAATGGAACCGCATTCATTTCGTAGATCCACGGTCTCCCAGGAATCATATTGCAAGTCATTTCCATTTCTACTACCTGAAATTTTATATCTTTGACCACCTCTTCTGCGAACATTGTAACTGTTACCTCCCCTTTTGTAACAACAATTGAGTTGTCGAAGCCAGAAAAAGTATGTGCCTTAGGTACTAACTTATCCTCAGCTTGCATTTCGCTTAGTACTCTTAGCAGAATAATGTTCACGAACTACCTAGATCAATCAAAACTCATTTCACATTAGTATCATATACAATTAGAGAGATTACTAGTGTATTGTTGTGTGGAATTAACATGTCGTCCGGATCCGCATCATCAAATGTAATACTTTCTTCCTCAAGAAAGTGTCGGACCCACTTCCCATGGGTAATTGTAACTATAGAAACTTCATTGTCCGCTGAATATGTTACGCCATTGATTTCTTCGCCCCTGCTTATAACATTAACGATCCTTTCGGAGAAGGAGGTTTAGGGGGCTCTTGCATGTTGTTCATGTATGCTTGCGTACCTTTTTCACTAAATAAATTAGTAAGATACCCTTGCTTCAATAGATTGTCGATTTCTCCTTGTAGCAATCTACAACATGCTGTTTTATGACCATGATCGTTGTGTAATTCGCACTAGTGATCAGGATTTTTTCTATTTGGATTTGATCTCATTTCTTTTGGCCACCGCACCTTATTGCCCATGATTCTTAGAACAGATACTAACTCTGAAGTGCTGATATTAAAATTGTAACCACCAAATCTTGCCTTCATGCTTCTATCATCATCTCGCATGTTTCGATCATTTCCAAGCCTTGATGACGAACTCGACTCTCTATTCCTCGATCTATGATCATACCTTGAATTTTCCTACATTTATCGTGAATCTTTTCCCACTGGGCCCATATATGGTTCGTGTCTATTTCTACCAGACCTTTTTCTGGTTTATGTACGTCTCAAACTAGTCTTTTCCTCTTATTGAGATCGTGAGATAATATCTTCTTCTATCCTTAGCCTTGTGTTGTATCTGTTGTAAACGTCATTCCAGGTAGTTCACAGGAAACTAGAGAAGGCTTTCCTTGAGCTGTATCATAGCTTCTGAGCTTTTATCATTCAAATTACTGGTAAATGCTATAGTTGCCCAAGTGTTTGGTAGGTGTGGTAACGTCATCCTCTCATGCTGAAATCCATCTACGAATTTTCTAAGCAACTATGAATCTCCTTGCTTGATTTTAAAAATATCTTCCATTCTTTTTTTGAATTTTTGAGCTCTCAAATGCGCTTTGATAAATGAATCTGCAAGCCTAACAAAAGAAATTATAAAATTTGGGGTAAGAGAGAATACCATGTCAATGCTCCCTTGGTGAGTGTTTCACCAAATTTCTTGACCAATACTGATTTGATTTCTTGTTTGGTCAAATCATTCCCTTTCACACCAATCATGAATGCAGTCACGTGATCTCGTGGATCAGTTGTGCCATCAAATTTTGGAATATCAGGCATTTTAAACTTCTTTGGAATTGGCAATGGAGCAACACTAGGCTTCCATGGTTGTTGTGAGTACTTTTCCATGTCTATTCCTTTGATTACAGGTGGTACTCCAAGTTTGCTCTATGCGATCGCTTTGTTCCTTCAGCAGCTTCTGTAGGGTTAGAACTAAATTTTGCAAATCAGAATTAACTATGTTACCTGGTTCTCCATCACGAGACTCGCTCAGAGATCCACCAGTTCCTGAATGAACGAGCCCAGAACGTGGTTTTTCCAATGTATTCTGATTCGAAGTTGGTGTTGGTGGCGCAACTGAAAACTGGCTATTAAAAGCATGGAGAGCATTACTGACTTGTTGAGCAATTAGATTTATTAAGGCATCATCGAGTGCTTGTTCATTCACAACTCCAGCATTTTGAATCGCCTTGATTCCACTTTGATATGAAATCCTATTATTTTTCTCAGAGCCATTTGGAGTTTCTTCTCGTGATTGACATTGTGAATTGCATGGTGAAGGGGTGGGGTTCTGTCACCCACAATATTTTCTTATTGTTGAAGATCTTGTTAATTGTTGTCGTTGATATTCGACATAGCAAGTTGTTTGATGAGAAATTGACTTTAGAAAGCAAAACGATTATCAAATTGTCGGCAATAGAAATAAATTTTTTAACCAAAAAGTGGGCCCAAAGCTTGTTTTAGAAGTACTCGGTTACTGATAATCAAATAGAAATAGGAATAATGGATGTAGATAAAAGTTGAATAGAAAGCGAAGTAAATCAGTATATTTTAATAGATTTCGTGTCTTTACAAATGATCAGGCTTCCCCTTTTATAGCTATTTCTAGGTGATATGTTTTTCTTTTGTCACAATAAAGTCATTATAGACAATTAAAGCCATTTAATTCTACGTTATAAATGGTAATCATTGTAATTCAATACAAATTCTCTAACATTTTCAGTATTTAATGCCTATTAAATACTGTATCCGTGCACTCTTTTGCTATCGAGTTCATTCTCTTATCTTGACTCTTGAACATAAAGAGATACGAGCATCGAGTCTCTTGAATCTTTGCTCGTATCTGTTGTAACTCGTGCTTCTTTGCATGTATCTGTTGTAACTCGTGCCTCTTCAATTATTCTTTGCCGATCATCAATCTTTGACCAGTCTACATGTCATGACATATCGTTTTTCAATGAATTCAATATACATAAACTCAAGTTTTTCCAATACAGTTACGTATACGATAAGCAAGAGTAACTTAGAAAATATGAAGGATAAAAAAGTAGTTGAAAGTAGGTGAAGGGGTGCAAAGCATATATACACGACATTTCCCATTCTTTTTCTTAGAAAACAAGGATATTTGGATTAATACTATGTAGGATTTAAAACATTACATATATTATCCGTGTCATTTAGGACACATTGGTTACCTAGACTTGTTAGAACATTACGAGCATCTGTAGCTAGATGCTTTACAAAAACATATCATTCCTTCTTATCTTTGATTACAAAATATTTAACAAAAGACAAGAGCTGCACAAATATTTTTTCGTCCTTGTTTGCACGTCAGTCTTCTTTGATAGCTGATAGGTCACTTCATTCCCTTATCGGAACACGTGCCTTAGAACCACTTCCTTCTCTTGACGGATTAAGGACATGCATATGTTAACAATATCATCATACATTTGATTACCTTGGTGTATACATTGTGTTACCTCAGTGGAGCCTAATTCCAATTCCAATGGAATAAATTCCACTTTCCGTGGAAATAAATTCCATTCTTGAGCAACTTGAAGTCTGTCCAGTAGAGCCATGTGTTCTACTTCCAATGAGCCATTAACATGAGTGGATTTTGTAATACCTACTATCCAACTTCCATTTGTATTTTTGAAAACACCTCCCAAGCCATTCTTTTGGTTGGTTTTGTAGCTTGCATCAATATTTAATATATACATGTATTGGGAAAAATTGAGTTCATATATATTGAATTCATTGAAAGACGTCATGTCATGACACATAGACTGGTCAAAGAATGATGATCGACAAAGAATAATTAAAGAGGTACGAGTTACAACCGATACGAGCAAAGAGGCACGAATTACAATAGATATGAGCAAAGATTCAAGAGACTCGATGCTCACTTCTCTTTAGGTTCAAGAGTCAAGATAAGAGAATAAACCTGATAGCAAAAGAGGGTACGGGTACAATATTTAATAGACATTAAATACTAAAAATATTAGAGAATATGTATTTCATTACAATGATTACCATTTATAATGTAGAATTAAATGGCTTTAATTGTCTATAATGGACTTATTATGACAAAGGCAAAACGTATCACCTAGAAATAGCTATAAAAGGGAAGCCCGATCATTCGTAAAGACACGAAATACTATTGAAATATACTAATTAATCGCTTTCTATGCAATTTTTACCTACATCTATTATTCCTATTTCTATTTGATTATCAGTAACCCGAGTTCTTCTAAAATAAGCTTTGGTCCAAATCCCACTTTTTGGTTAAACAAATTGGTTCCATTACCGGAATCTGATAATGGTTTTGCTTTCTTATGTCAATTTTCTCATCAAAGAACTTACTATGTCGAATATCAACAACAACAGTCAACAAGATCTTTAACAACAAGAAAATAATGCGGGTGACAGGACCCCACCCCCTTCACCATGTAATTTACAACGTCGATCATGAGAAGGAACTCCAGATGGCTTTGAGACAAATAATAGGGTTGCAAATCAAATCAAAGTCGAGGCAACTCAAAATGCTGGAGTTGTGAACGAACAAGAACTCGATGATGCCTTCAAAAATCTAATTGCTCAACAAGTCAGTAGTGATCTCTGTGGTTTTACTAGCCAGTTGCCAGTTGCACCACCAACACCAACTCCAAATCAGAATACATTGGAAAACCCAAGTTCTGGGCTCGTTCATTCAGACACTGGTGGAACTCCAAGCGAGTCTCATGATGGCGAACCACGTAACATAGTTAATTTTGATTTGCAAAATTTAGTTCTAGCCCTGCAGAAGCAGCTCAAGGAACAAAGCAATCACATAGAGAAAATACCTGGAGTACCACCTGTAATTAAAGGAATAGATATGGACAAATACTCACAATGGAGGCCTAGTTCTGCTCATTGCCAATTCAAAAGAAGTTTTAAATGCCTGATATTCCAAAATTTGATGGCATAACTGATCCACGAGATCACATGACTGCATCCATGACCGGTGTGAAAGGTAACGGTTTGACAAAACAAGAAATCGAATCAGTATTGGTCAAGAAATTTAGTGAAACACTCACCAAGGGAGTAGTGACATGTATTCTCTCTTACCAAAAAATTCTATAAATTCTTTTGCTGAGCTTGCAGATTCATTTATCAAAGCACATTTAGGAGCTCAAAAAGTTGAAAAAAGAATGGAAGATATTTTCAAAATCAAGCAAGGAGATTCAGAGTTTCTTAGAGAATTCGTAGATAGATTTCAGCGTGAAAGGATGACATTACCACGTGTACCAGAAAACTAGGAAGCTATAGCATTTACCATTAATTTGATGAGAAAAGCTTAGAAGCCATGAGACGACTCAAGGAAAGCCTTCGTGAGTTTCCCGCACTACCTGGAATGATGTTTACAACAGATACACCACAAAGCTAAGGATAGAAGAAGATTTTATCTCACGATCTCAAAAAGAGGAAAAGACTAGTTTGAGACGTACATAAATCAAAAAAGGTATGGCAGAAATATATACGAACCATATATGGGAGCAGTAGGAAAATATTCATGATCAAAGTAGGACAATTCAAGGTATGATCATAGATTGAGGAATATAGAGTCGGGTTTGTCATCGAGGTTTGGAAATGATCGAAACACGCGAGATGATGATAGAAACCTTAAGGCAAGATTTGGTGGTTACAATTTTAACGTCAGCACTTCAGAGTTAGTAGCTGTATTAACAAGCATGGGAGATAAGGTGCGGTGGCAAAAAAAATGAGATCAAATCCAAATAGGCGAAATCCTGATCAGAAGTGCAAATTGCGAAACGATCATGGTCATAAAACATCATATTGTAGATCGTTACAAGGAGAAGTAGACCATCTATTGAAGCAAGGGTATCTTACTGATTTATTTAGTGAAAAAGTTAAGCATGCATACATAAAGAACAGGCAAGAGCCCCTTAAACCTCCTTATCCGAAGCGGACCGTTAATGTTATAAGCGGGGGCGAATAAATTAATGGCGTAACATATACTGTGGGGAAATAAAGTTTCTAAATTTATAATTACCCACGGGAAGCTGGTCCGGCACGTTCTGGAGGAAGAAAGTATTACATTTGATGATGCAGATACGGATGACGCATTAATTCTACACAGTGATGCACTGGTAATCTCTCTACTTGTACATGATACTAATGTGAAATGAGTTTTCATTGATCTAGGTAGTTTGGTGAACATTATTCTGCTAAGAGTACTAAATGAAATGCAAGGAGATGATAAGTTAGTACCTAAGGCACATACTTTGTCCGACTTCGACAATTCAAGTGTTGTAACAAAAAGGGAGGTAACACTTACAACATTCGCAGAAGGGGTGGTCAAAGATACGAAATTCAAGTGGTAGAAATGGAAATGGCTTACAATATGATTCTTGGGAGACCGTGGATCCACAAAATGGATGCGGTTCCATCTACCTTTCATCAATTTATTAAATTCCCATCACCATGGGGAGTACGTCAAATTCGTGGAGATCAACAAACTTCTAGGAGAATCAATATGTAGCACATTCAAATACGAAAAATGAAGATAAGTAGCAGTTACAGAATAAAGTTGAGGGATCCACTACACAAACCTCAATTGAACAAGGGCAATTAGATGTGGACTCAAGGCCCGATTTTATTCAAGAGCCAGAAGAAAATAAAAAGGATCCGTGTAGGAAATCATTCTATCCATGATATGTGTGCTTTGGTTGTATTAGCATGATTTCCAGGTATAGATTTTGATGAATGACAAACAATGAAGTCAAGTGTCAAACAACGTTATTATATGACAAACAATCAAGATTGAATGCCGAGAAGCATATTGATGAAGGGATTGCATGGAAAAGCCAAAGACGAGCCCAAAAGTTCAAAGACCGAAGACCCAAGGCGTAGGTCGTTAGGTAGAACCAATGTAAGGGCAACGTTTAAGTTATCTCATCTTTTGGCTCAACATAGGTCATCATAAATATGCATAAAATCATTTTATCAAATCATATTTATCATAAACGTATTTAAAATACTTCAAACAAAATGATTTTAACATTTTCATTTTAACCAAAATGGTTTTTGAAGTAAGTTTTCGATTCTGGACAGAACAGCCAGATAATCGATTATCCTTAAGCTGATAATCGATTATGCTGAGTTTCCAGCAAAACAGGAAATTCCAGCAATGCTGCATAATCGATTATCACCTAGAAGAAAATCGATTATCTGCCAATTTCCAGCTTAAACTGGAAATTCCGCAAAGGTCAATAATCGATTATCCCCTAGAGAATAATCGATTATTCACTGACCCTTGCCTTCCCAACGTTCCGTTTTATGAACGTTGAGAAGAAAATCGATTATGTAAAGTGAATAATTGATTATCTTGGCATAGAATCAGCATGATTGATTGCCTATTAAGCAACGGACATACAACCTCTACCACCTATAAATAGAGGTCTTTTTGACTCATTTCATATGAACAATATCTCTCATTATTCTTGAACATATTGATACATTTCTACATCATATTTAGAGCTTTTGTTGAGCCATTTGAGAGACAACTTTGTGTTGTTCATAGAGCTTATATTGTATCTCTTTATCTACTCTTCTTAGAGAGTTCTTGTTGTAAAAGAGAAAGGTTCTTGAGAAGACCATACCTTCTCATTGAGCGTTGGGTTTGCTAAGTATCTTCAATCTTAGTGTGTGAAGTCTTGTGGTGCGGTATGCACGAGCAAGGTGAAGTCTTGAGGTGAGGTATCCTCGAGCAAGTTGAAGTCTTGTAGAGCGTACATCTACGAGCAAGTGTAACGGTTTGTTAGGCACCCTTAAGCTTAACGGAGTTAGTGTAAACTCGAGAGAGTCTCTCGGGGACTGGACTAACCACACGTTGTGGTGAACCAGTATAAATTCAGTGTGTCCTCTCCTTACTCTTTTAATTACCGCACTTACTTTACTCCTGCAATTTTAATTCCGCAAAATTCATCGACATTCTCGTGCCGCACTATTCACCCCCCCCCCCCCTCTAGTGATGGGCGTGAATCCTAACAGTTGGTATCAGAGCCTAACTCTCTAAAAGCCTTAACCGGTTGACAGAACGTTCCATATATTTGTTGAGAATGTTGAACGCAGGAATGATGAGCGAAGGACACTCCACCATTAGGCCTCCACTATTTGATGGAACAAATTACACATATTGGAAAGAGCGGATGAGAATCTTCATCCAATCAAATAACTTTCGCTTGTGGCAAATCATCAAGAACGGTGAACAAATGCCGACAAAGAAAGTTGGGGAAACCATGGTTCCAAAGGAGGAAGATGAATATAATGCGAGGACATCAAGAAGGTTGAAAATAATCCAAAGGCCATCAATATGTTGTATTGTGCGGTGAATCCGGATGAATATCGGAAGATTTCTTGCTGCACAACCGCCAAGGAGATGTGGGATAAGCTTGAGGTCACTTATGAAGGTACGCCTCAAGTCCGAGAATCAAGAGTTGATTTTCTAACACATGAATATGAACTCTTTAGAATGAAAGAGCCGGAAAGCATCGATAATATGTTTGAATGGTTCTCAATGATCATCAACGATCTCCATGATCTTGGGAAAGTATACTCGAACAAAGATCTTGTTCGAAAAATCCTGCGGAGTCTCACTCTCGAATGGCGTTCCAAAGCCAATGCCATCCAAGAGTCGATAGGAATCACGGACGTCACAATTGATGGACAAAGAGGTAACCTCAAAACTTATGAAAGTACAATTCTTTAACCTTCATTTGGAGATGAGAAAAGTCCAGGTATTGCCTTCAAAGACTCATCGTCTAAAAGAGAGAGGTAAGTGATTCAGAAAGCGATGATGATACTATTTCCAACGATTTAATTGAAAAGTTTTATAAGTTTATGAAGAAGGAAGAACCAAGTCCTTCATGCCAAAATTGTGGAAAACTTGGGCACACCAAGTCACATTGTCCAAAACCCAAGGACAAGAAGAAGAAGAAACACCAAAAGCGCATGACATGGGATACAGACAGCTCGGGTGATGAAACTTCCGCCCTATGCTTCATAGCCAACGAGGAAGAAGAGGTAAGTACTCATAACTCTTACTCTTATGAAGAATTAGAAGAAGCTTTTCAAGAATTATATGATGAATTGAAAAAGTCTTCAAAAATCTCCAAAGAGGCCAAGGCTAAAATTAAAGTTTTAGAAGAGAAAAATAAATTTTTGGAAAATGACAATATTGATCTTAGAAATAAAATTAAGGAGATGCATGACGATTCTTCAATTGATCAAAATTCTAATTGTTCATCTTGTGATTCTTTGAAATTAGAAAACATAGAACTTAGGATCACAATAGAAAAACGTAGTGTAGACAATCCTAAAATAGTTGAAGAAATTAAAAAGAAAAGGCCCAGGAAAAATAAAAGACGTAAGAATCATGTTAGAAATTACGATGCTCAACCTAGAAATAATTCTAGGAATTTTATTAATGAGTCTAGAATTAATCATTTTAGACCGCCTAGAAATGACTCTAGGAATTTCAACGCGTCTAGGAATAACGACTATAGATCACCTAGAACGTTTTTGGCTCAACCAAGACATATGCACAACCCGAATGTTATATGTCATTATTGCAACCGGTAGGACACATAGCACCCGTATGTTTTGCAAAACATAGGGATTTATCTTTTAGCTATGATTATTATTTGCCTAACCTCCAAGGACCCAAAAGTGGTTGGGTACCTAAAACCTATTTTTAGGTACGTTTGCAGGTGTGCTTGAAGACTACAATATCGTAGTAGATGCACCAAGCACGAAACCTTATTGCATCGAGGGGGAATTTCGGTTAGTTATCATTTTTTTATAAAAAACGTAATAGTTGATATGTGTTGACAATTGATATGTCTTTGTTAACAATTGGTATCAATTATTTTTGTTGATTCATGTTTTGATAACTTTTATCTTGAATAACAATTGGTATCAATTATTTTTGATAAAAATAATGATTGATTCATGTTTTGATGAATATTATTTTTGGTTTGAATAACAGTTGGTACATTCTTGAAAAATAAATGATTCATATTTTTAATACAACTATTGGTTTGTTAAAAATTAACAGTTGATATGTTTTTAAAAATGATTTGCTAAAAATAACCGTTATTACGGTTGTTATATTTTTACTAACATTTGGTATCATTTTATGTTGGTATGATTTTTTAAAAATCGTCATCATGTATATTCCTCATTGTATTCCCTATTTTATGTTTGACACTAACAGTTGGTATTCCCAAAATGGGGGAAGTGTCAAAAGGGGAACGTAGCTTGTGTACACTCTCTTTTTGCTAATGCCAAAAGGGGGAAGAAATTAGGCGATATGCATCTAATAAGGGGGAATGTCTCCATCTTCTAGTATGCTTTAATTGAGGGGGAATACTCAATTAAGGGGGAATTGTTTGCATAACTTATGTATATTGAGATATAGCATGAACTTAGGGGGAATCCGATATGCATATCTCTTATTGTTTGTCATTATCAAAAAGGGGGAAATTGTAGGAAATCATTCTATCCATGATATGTGGGCTTTGGTTGTATTAGCATGATTTCCAGGTATAGGTTTTGATGAATGACAAACAATGAAGTCAAGTGTCAAACAACGTTATTATATGACAAACAATCAAGATTGAATGCCGAGAAGCATATTGATGAAGGGATTGCATGGAAAAGCCAAAGACGAGCCCAAAAGTTCAAAGTTCGAAGACCCAAGGCGTAGGTCGTTAGGTAGAACCAATGTAAGGGCAACGTTTAAGTTATCTCATCTTTTGGCTCAACATAGGTCATCATAAATATGCATAAAATAATTTTATCAAATCATATTTATCATAAACATATTTCAAATACTTCAAACAAAATGATTTTAATGTTTTCATTTTAACCAAAATGGTTTTTGAAGTAAGTTTTCGATTCTGGACAGAACAGCCAGATAATCGATTATCCTTAAGCTGATAATCGATTATGCTGAGTTTCCAGCAAAACTGGAAATTCCAGCAAGGCTTCATAATCGATTATCACCTAGAAGAAAATCGATTATCTGCCAATTTCCAGCTTAAACTGGAAATTCCGCAAGGGTCAATAATTGATTATCCCCTAGAGAATAATCGATGAATAATCGATTATTCACTGACCGTTGGTCCCAACATTCCGTTTTATGAACGTTGAGAAGAAAATCGATTATGTAAAGTGAATAATCGATTATCTTGGCATAAAATCAGCATGATTGATTGCCTATTAAGCAACAGACATACAGCCTCTACCACCTATACATAGAGGTCTTTTTGACTCATTTCATATGAACAATATCTCTCATTATTCTTGAACATATTGATAACATTTCTACATCATATTTAGAGCTTTTGTTGAGCCATTTGAGAGACAACTTTGTGTTGTTCATAGAGCTTATATTGTATCTCTTTATCTACTCTTCTTAGAGAGTTCTTGTTGTAAAAGAGAAAGGTCTTGAGAAGACCATACCTTCTCATTGAGCGTTGGGTTTGCTAAGTATCTTCAATCTTAGTGTGTGAAGTCTTGTGGTGCGGTATCCACGAGCAAGGTGAAGTCTTGAGGTGAGGTATCCTCGAGCAAGTTGAAGTCTTGCAGAGTGTACATCTACGAGCAAGTGTAGCGGTTTGTTAGGCACCCGTAAGCTTAACGGAGTTAGTGTAAACTAGAGAGAGTCTCTCGGGGACTGGACTAATCACATGTTGTGGTGAACCAGTATAAATTCGATGTGTCCTCTCCTTACTCTTTTAATTACTGCACTTACTTTACTCCTGCAATTTTAATTCCGCAAAATTTATCGACATTCTCGTGCGGCACTATTCACCCCCCCCCCCTCTAGTGACGGGCATAAATCCTAACAATCCGCAACTTGAACAAGGTACACGGGATCTTTCCTACCCCTTTCTATTTCGACTTCTTTGAAAGGTGAAAGAGTAAGAAGCTAGACCGACTTGCTCTTAAATTAAAAGCAATATCAAAACAACAATTGAAGAACTGGAGGTTGTGGAGTTACTTGCACAATGGCATAAAAGGAAAGTCTACATTGGGGTCAACCTAAGCCACGGCATGAAAGTAAAGTTGATTGAATTTTTAAAAACTAATGTGGATTGTTTTGTCTGGTCCAATTTTTATATGACAGGAATACTGTCAGAAATAATGACTCACAAGTTAAATGAAGACCCATTGTATCCACCTGTCAAACAAAAAAAGAGAAAGCATGGAACTTTTAAAAATCAGGTGATTCAAGATGAGGTTAAAGAACTATTGAAAATTAGGTCTATCTGCGAGGTAAAGTATCATAATTGGTTAGCCAATACAGTAGTAGCACCAAAAAAAATGACAAATGTCGAGTTTGTGTAGATTACACAAACCTTAACAAAGCTTGTCCTAAATATTCTTTTCCATTACCACATATAGATCAATTGATTGATGCTATTGCAAGACATGAATTGTTCACTTTTTTACATGCATATTTAGGGTGTAATCAAATCAAAATGGATCCTCAAGATGAATAAACAACTTCATTTATAACAGACAGGGGGACTTACTGTTACAAAGTAATGTACCTTGGTCTAAAAAACATTGGTGCCACATATAAAAGATTGGTGAACAAAATGTTACAAGAACATTTGGGAAAAACTATGGAAGTCTACATAGATGATATGCTTGTTAAAACTCAACATTCAAGAGATCATATATCACATTTGACTAATACATTTAGGATCTAATGAAAATTCAGTATGAATCTAAATCCCGAGAAATGTGCATTCTTTTCTTATTTCTAACCGTTGTATTGAAGTAAATCCCTTGCAAATTAAAGCCATTGAAGAAACTGACATGCTTACAAATAAGAAAGAGGCACAAAGACTAACGAAAAGAATTGCAACCTTGGGAAGATTTAGTTCAAATGATCCGAATATTGACAGAAAGTGCTCAAAAACCTAAAAGCATACCTGTGAAATATGTCGTTGCTCGCAAAACCAAAGGACGGGGAAAGGTTACTTATTTATTTAGCCATTTCAGAAGTAGCGGTGAGTGCTATTTTAGTTGTTAAAGACTAAGGTAAACAATCTTTAATTTATTATGTTAGCAAATAGTTATTAGATGCGGAGACGCGGTATCCTCAATTAGAAAAGCTTGCACTTGCACTAATCATGGCATCTAGAAAACTATGGCCTTATTTCTATGTCACCCTATTTTCATAGTATATATTACATAAACATAAATTATCATGGAGGTTAGCCAAGTGGGCCATAGAATTGACTGAATACAATATCACATATCAACCTAGAACTGCCATAAAATCTCAGGTGTTAGCAGATTCTTTGGCTGATTTTAGCCATGGGATACAAATAGAAGTTGAAGAGGAACTAAAAGTGTTTAATGGTCTAATCTGGGAATTTGGACCTTATTTATTGATGGTTTGTCTAATGTGAAAGGGGAAGGTTTAGGAGTTATTTTGGCACCACCTACGGGTGAAATCATTCGACAAGTTATGAAATGTCATCCTATAACTAACAATGAAGCAAAGTATGAAGCTGTGACTGTAGGTTTAGAACTAGCACGAGAACTTGGCATCGATCAGATTGTAATAAAAAACGATTCACAACCCGTGGTTAATCAGACGTTGGTGACTTATACAGCCAGAGAAGCACGAATGCAGCAATACTTAGAGAAGGCACGTGATCTGGTTAGATAATTCCAGATCTGGAAAGTGTTGCAGATACTAAGAGAGGAAAATGTCAAGGAGGACGCCTTAGCTAATCTCATATCTACGATGGACATGATGAATAATAAAAATCCTTGTATAATTCATTTGTTTCATTCAGTACTCGATCATGACAAAAATGAGGTAAAGTTCAATAACTTGACTTGGGATTGGAGGAATGAGATTGTCACTTTTTTTGCAGTATGGAACCATCTCTGAAGACAAGAAAAAGGCTCACGCACTTCGTAAAAAGGCTGCTCAGTACTGTTTAAAGCAAGGAAATCTTTACCAAAAAATATTCGGTGATCCCTTAGCAAGAAGCCTCGGTCTTTCTCAAACAGAATACGTGACGATAGAAATACATTAGGGACATCATGGAAATCACGCAGGAGGAAGATCATTGGTAAGAACAATGATTAGAGTAGGCTATTATTGGCCCAAAATGGAAGAAAAAGTGGAGAATTTCGTTGTTAAATGTGATAAGTGTCAAAGATATGGTAACAATATGCATAGACCTGCGAAGTTACTATTTCCAGTCATTATAATATGGCTTTTTATGAAATAGGGGATGGACATTCTAGGACCACTACCACAGGCAAAATGCAAGGTAAAATTCCTACTTGTACTCACTAACTAATTTACTAAATGGGTAAAAGCAGGAGAATTTAAACAAGTACGGGAAAAGGAAGTTAGAGATTTCATTTGGTGAAATATCATATGCTGATTCGGTGTACCAAAGGAAAGCATGTGTGATAATGGCCCATAATTTATAGGCGTACAAATCATATAATTCTTTCAAAGTTGGCGTATCAAAATGATTACCTCAACACCTTACCATCCGGTGGGCAATGGACAAGCTAAATCAACAAATAGAGTTATTGTCAACAATTTGAAGAAACGATTGGAAGATTACAAAGACAATTGACCAGAATTGCTTCCTAGTGTTTTATGGTCATTTCATACCATAGCAAAAACAAGCACGGGTGAAACACCATTTTCACTAGTGTGCAGGGCTGAAGCAATGATCCTAGTGGAGATAGAAGAACCTAGCATGAGATATACAGAAGCGACCGAGGAATCCAATGAAGAGGAAATGCGACTAAATCTTGATATACTTGAAGGAAAAAGGGAAGCTGCATTAATAAGGATGGCGGGACAAGAAAAGTCATGGAATGATACTACAATCGAAAAGCACATCTAAGATACTTCAAGATTGGGGACTTCATACTCAAGAAAGTTTTCAATCCACGAAGGTGGATAATGCAGAAAAATTAAGTCCAACTTGGGAAGGGCCTTACAAGATTTATGGTATTGTGGGGAAATGAGCATATAAGCTGGAAACAATGGATGTCAAGATATTACCTTCACAATGGAATGTCGTTCACCTAAAGAGATACTATTTCTAAGGAGTACCCATGGGAAGGTATCCTCATTTTACAATTTTGTTTTTGAATTGTTAATATTTTATTAACGATTTTAGATGATAGGAAAAGAGCTAACTCGTAGTAAATGATGAATCATGACCTGCAAGGCACGTGGAATAGATTAAAATTCCCGGCTCGGGTTACAACTATTCTGATAGAAATTGAGACGGGTTAAGTATTCTATATATATAATTGTACCTCCGAGTCCCGTATGTTTTATTCCTTTACAGGAAAAGAACCAAATAAGAGGAGTAATCTAGTGCTCAAGACTTCATGCTTCAAAGCTCAAACACTTGGGGGACTATATAATATACATAAACATACGTATAAAGAAGATAAAGAAGGTTGAGAAATAATTAAAGTTCAAGTCTGAAAAGTTTACTCATTGAATAAATCAAGTGCAGAGCAAAGTTACGAGCTAAAGCCAAAAACCTTGTATTTTAGGTTAAAGGAAATGTACTGAAACAGGTTATAGATAGAAACCTTGTGTTCTGAAACGGGTTATAAATAAAAACCTTGTGTTTTATGTTCTTTTTTGAAATATGTTGTAAGGAAACAGTTACGAAAAATTTATTGAAGGTATTTAAATACATGTAAGAATTTTTTTAAAACATGATAAAGTTCAAATAAAGACTTGTCAAAGTTATTTCAAGAAACATGTGTATTCCTATTTGTTTTGTCGTACATTTATACCATTATGAATAAGACGTATTCTTCATTAAGTGTCGAATATAAAAAGGCCATTTTTTTATAAAATTCATGACTTCAATATTCATGAAGTTAAAAAAGCATTTTGCAAAACAAAAGTGCAAATTATTCAATAAGTCCTTAAATATAAAGGCATAAACAAACACAACAGAAGTTTAGAACAACTACAAAAATGAAAAACTTCTTAATATTAAAATTCTTTTGACTAAGTATGAACTTAATCATAAGCTAAGAGTTGTTTATACAAAACGTCTTGAAAAAGGTCTGGTGACTTAATGTTTTCAACAAATCCTCAAATAGGACCAAGGGTTACAACCACATTCCACCATAAAAAAAGAAAAAAAGAGCCATATATCATAAACTTTTCACAGGGGAGTTGAAGAAGGAACTGAAGCAGGATCATCAGCAGCAATAGGCTCAACTTGACTTGAAGGAATTGGAGCACTCACCATACCCATATCATCTTCAATATTTTCAGAAGTTTCAGCCACGAGAAAAGGAAAGTTTTGTCTATGTTGAGTCTTTTCAATGGTTTATCTTATTTTAGCCAACTCAGCCTCCAAGTTAAAATTCTCTTGGCTAACTTCTACAAGGGAATCATGGCAAGTATTTAAAAATGCCCAACTGACTTCAATTGCGGTTTTGTCCTCAAGAATCTTGTAATTTTCTTCCCATTCAGCAATCTCACTTTTAAGCTTCTCATTCTCAACCAAGGCAGAATCATATGAAATTTGAAGAGAAGCATGTGAACTTTCAAAGTGTGATGACTTGGCAGGTCGTTTTAAAAATTCATGCACCGATCCCCTATTAACTACTTTCCCCAAGTTTCTTCTGCTATTTTAATTTGTCGGGATGTTCGGTCTTAAGTTTCGGAGAGTTTTGGGATATTTAGTCCCTAAATAAGAGCTTAATTTGGAAAGTTGACCATAGTCGGAGCAGTGTGAAGACGACCTTAGAATAGAAATATGATGGTTCCATTAGCTCCCTTAGGTGATTTTGGGCATAGGCGTTTTTTCGGATTTTGCTTTGCAAGCTCGTAGCTAATTTAGGCTTGAAATGCCGAAAGTTGAATTTTTGAAGTTTCCGGTTCGATAGTGAGATTTGGTGGTTCGGTTGGGTTTTTTATCAAAAGTGTAATTCGAAAGATTTTTAGACACTTAGGCTTGAATTTGATGTGTTTCGAGGGATTTGGTGCTGTTTAAGGTGTTTTGGTGATTGAAAAAAGTTTGAGTAAGGTTTTAGGATATGTTGGTGCCTTTGGTTGAGGTCCCAAAGACCTCAGGTGAGTTACAGGTTGTCACGACCCAATTCCATAATAGGCCGTGAATGCCCCGACACCTTTGCCAGGAAAGCCAATGTGGAAACATCTCTAAATATCTTAGGTTCATTTTCCTTTTTATCAAAGGTTAAGTGAAATAAGTACTCCAGTTTGAATTCAAAACCAAAAGTGATAGACAATGTAAATAGTGTAATAATACAACCCAAAAACAAGTCTACTAATGTGTGTGCCAGAACCCGGTGTCACATGCTACGAGCAGCTAGTATAATACACACAAAAGAATATCTCAGACAGTAAAACATGTCTACTAATGTGTGTGCCAGAACCCGGTGTCACAAGCTACGAGGAGCTAGTGTAATACACACAAAATAATATCTCTATCCTACTGTTTGAGATAAAGAAGACATCAAAAGTAAAGGAAGACTCCATCCAGATGCTGTGGTGCATTGGAAGGAAGCAGCTCATCGTGGAAGTCTCTGCCACAAACTCAAACGCAAGCACCAGACTGGTAACCAAGTGTATCTGCCTCAAATTTTGTACAATTAAGTACAGAAGCGCAGTATGAGTACATAAATAATATGTACACAGTGAGTATCCCGTCTAACCTCGAAGAAGTAGACACAAGAGATCGACTTGATACTCACTAGGGTCGAATAATATATCAAGGTAATTGCACAAACCATGAAAAATCACTAGTAAGAAACAATTTATAACAAGACATAAAAGTCCTACTCTCCACTATATCTCTAGCTAACCATTTACTTTTGTTTTATTTATCAATTTATGTCGGTCCATGAATAGCGATAGCAATATGAACAAACAAAAGAAACTCTCAGGCAAGCAACAATAGCATGCGCAAATATCCCGAGGCGACGGCCCGATCCAACATAAATAAATTGTGCACTTGCCGAGGGTTGACGGCGCGCCTGTAGATGTATCTATTCATACCGAGGCATTCAGCCCCATCCAAAATTACAATAAATACCAAGTATACACACAAGGCACATCGATCGTCATTAAGGACAATCAAGACTTCAACAATTATACAAGTACGTTCTTGTCCCCTTTTTAAGTCTCTAGCATACCCTAGGTGCTCGTATTAACAAGATAATATAGAGATTTATATAAATAAGCATGATGTGGGTCCTAAACTACCCGAACAATTAACATAGTAGTAGCTACGCATAGACTCTCATCACCTAGCACGTTCGTAGCCCCCGAATTTAGCAACAATTACTCAATTATTAATCTTGTGGGGACGATTCCCTCTTACAAGGTTAGAAAGGAGACTCACCTTGCTCTAAAGCACACTTTAGATATCAAGAACAAGCCCAAGCCCTCAATTCGGAGCCGAACGATCACAAACTAGTTAAATAAAGTAAGAACTAGTCAATAAAGGCCTAAAAGGTCGAATTCTAACTACTTAAGGGATTTCCCAACCTTTTCCACAAGTTTCCTAAATTCTGACCCCCGGGCCCAGGTGCCTAGATTCCGAGATTTTTCGAAGAAAGTCGTTATCTATAACTTAAGGATCAATAATATATAAATTCTAGTTCATTTCATAACAAATTTTGTGGTTAGATCATAGTTTTATTAAAATCCTAGGTCTAGCTCTAACCCTTTGATTTTACCTAGTTTTTGGTGTTTGATCTACCTACTATGCACGTATTTAACTAAGGATGAATAGAAATTACTTACCTCACAATGCTACGTTGAAATTCCCTCTTTGGAGGCTCTTAAATCGCCCAAGTGCAGAGTAGAATCAAATAAATGCTCTAAGTCCCCTTTTTTAAAAGCCCTGACCAGTCCTCTGATGTCGCATTTGCGATACCAGGCTCGCAAATACGGGGTCTTAATTGCAACAAAAAGTTTGCAAATATGAACTGAGCCCTAGCCTGCCTCGAGCACAAATGTGATGCATGGGTCGCAAATGCAGACCCTGCTGGGTTCGCAAATGCGAAAAATGGTTCGGAAATGCGAACATTGTCCAGCCCGACCAATAACAAAAATGCGAATAGTTTCTCGCAATTGCGAAACCTGCAGCAGCAGCAAAATACAACCAAAAATTGCTATGATTCCTTACCTCCAACCATGCCCAAATCTCACCCGAGCCCTAGGGGCTCCACTCCAAACACTCACGCAAGTCCTACAACAATGTGCAACTTGCTCAAGCAATCAAATCGCCTAATTAACACCTAAAACCACAGATTTAACACCAAACTGGATGCAATCGTCAAGAACATCCAAATTCCTATCTTTTCATTAGAATGTCTGAATCACATCAAATCCATCTCGTTTCTCACCAAATCTCACAGATAAGACTAAGATATTATATCGAACTTGTACCAGGGTCCGGAACCAACATACGGGCCCGATATCAATGTGATCAATCATTTTTCCTGTTTATTAAACTCTTAGGATTTCCATTTAACAATTTTCAATAAAAATTCATTACTCGGGCTAGAGACCTCAGAATTTGATTTCGATATACTTCCAGGTCCCATATTATTCCAAAAACCTTCCGGGATCATCAAACAACGAATCCGGGTCCATTTTCCCACCAAGTTGACCAAAGACAAACTTGGTCTTTTAAGATAATCTTAAAGAAATATTGGACATATTTTTACTACAAACTCTTCCAACTCCTGCATCAACCATCCCCGCAAGTTATAAATTAGCTAAAGCAAGTGCGGGAAGTTTCATTCGAGGGAACAGGGTTTGAAATGCAAAATGATCACTTGAGTTGTTATTCGGGTGGTCAAATGGATCATTTTGAAGTTGGAAAAAATTGTAAAAGTTGCAGGTTCAGATATTGCAGGTTTTTACACTTTGCGTTCACGATACGACCCTCACATTTGTGAAGAGTTAGAGGAAGTCAGTGGATTTTTTCCTTCGTGTTCGCAAGAGAGGCATTGCGTTCATGAAGGGTTTGAGGCAAGTGCATCGCATTCGCGAGATGGAATTTGCATCCGCGTAGGGTCTTCCTGGTCAGCTGATTTCAGGTCAAGTACGCATTGCGTTCGTGATATATGTGACGCGTTCGCAAAGGGTAAGGTTGAGGAACTATCACATTTGCGATGGTCAGGTCGTGATCGTGTAGAAGAAAAATTGGTCAAAGTAAAATTCTGCTTCGTGTATGTGGGGCCTTGACCATGTTTGCGAAGAAGGAAATTACATAGCTGGGTCGAATGTTATAAAAGGCTTATTGCGCGAATTTTAGCCTAGTTTCCTCCATTTTCATCCGGGTTTGAAGCTTTTAAGAGAGATTTTTTAGGAAAACAAGGGGAATCGTTTGGAGGAAAAAGTTTGACTTCACAACTCATTTTTATGTGATTAAATAGCTAATTAGTGGTGAGAAATTTGGAAAAAATAGGTAATTAGGGCTTGAGTTTAAGATACCTTTAAATGAGGATTTGAGGGGCCATTTGGAATCCGATTTTTGTGTTTTTGTTATGCATAGACTCGTGAGAGTATGAGGTTTTGGAAAATGTAAATATTACTCGATTTCGAGATGTGGGCCTGAGGGGCATTTTGGTTATTTTACTTTTTTTGCATATTAGCTTAGAATGTAATTGTAGAATCAGTTACTTGAAGTGTTATTTACATTATGCTAATGAATTTAATAGATTTGGGAGATTTGGAGTTGAGAACTCGTGAAAAAGATGTGGTGTCGGGTTGACTTTAAGCTTGTCTAACCTTGTGTGGGGGACTTTCCCCTTAGGATATGATATTTGATAATTGAAATGCCTTTTTACGTGAGGTAACAAGTGTGCACTTGAGCTAATTGTTGAAAACCCGATTTTACTTTAAGCATTCAAACTGAGCTCCTTTTCTTTATGTTTTATTCTACTTGCAAACTTAGCATGTTGTTAGTTAGAAAAGCGTTCTTAGTAACTTAATTGCCTATTTGCTTAAATTTCCTTACCTATATTACGTGAAGTATGTTCGGCTAGAATATACTATTTACTTGTATGAAGTTGGCATTAAATTTAACATTTCTGTGTTGTTTCTGTGTACTTCTAATTTGGTACTACAGGAAGGCATCCTGGGAGCGCGAAGTCATGATCTGGGCTGAGGTGCGGACCAAGAGATCACTGGCATATATAGAGGATAACAAGAGATCCTCGGGATACCAAGAGATCCCTGGCATATATTCAGGATACCAAGAGATCCCTAGTGTATATGTTGAGGATACAAATAGATCCTCGGGATACCAAGAGATCCTCGGGATACCAAGAGATCGCTGGTTATTATCCTTGTTGTGAGTGGTATTTCCTTGTGATTTGCCTTTATATTCTGTTTTTCATTATTGTACTCTTATTATCATGTATAGACTCTCACTGTAGATTCTCAATTATATTATTTATCTTATCCTGTCATTTCATTATTTATTTACCGCAGTAGGGCCCTGACCTTCCTCGTCACTACCCGATTGAGATTAGGCTTGGCACTTACTGAGTACCGTTGTGGTGTATTCATGCCCCTTCTGAGCATGTTTTTCATGTGCAGATCCCGGTACCGCTGATCAGGAGTCCCTTTCTATTCTTGCCTTAGTATTTAGCTTTCTGTATCTTAATATTTTTATTAGACATTCTGGAGTTAGAGCTATATAGTATTTATCTCGCCTTGTGATTCGTGGGGTTCTGGGTCTCGGATTTAGATGTTGGTTTTGAGACTTATATATATATGGTGTATGTCGAGTGGCACATTTAATATTATTATCGCTTTATTTATGTTTTTTGATCGTTTTATTTCTGCGAGTTTGGTTATATTTTCGTAATTTAGGCTTACCTAGTTGTAGAGACTAGGTGACGTTATAATGGTTCACCAATGGCAAACCGGGGTCGTGACTAGTTGGTATTAGAGCCATAGGTTCATAGGAGTCACAATCCAGTTTATTAGAGTCTCGCTGATCGATAGAGGGACATCTGTACTTATCTACGAGAGGCTATGTAACTGTTAGGAAAATTCCCCTTCAATTCATTCCTTATCGTGTAGCATTTATCCAGTTTGAGACCCATATCATATGTTCTTTTTGCATCTACTCATGTATTGAAATTGCACACTCAGTATCAATTATGTGCCAACTGTTTGTAATGAACCGAAAGGATTATTAGGGAGCAAAGAATTACTCAACCATTGTTACCGCATGTCATCCATATCCATAATGCAGGAGTATTGAGAGGTCATTCAGTTGTGCATATGGGGTGCAATAGGTTCTGACATTTAATTGATAAATACGGTCTTAAAAAGGTTCACTTAGTTGCCTAATCATCCGATCGTGGTAGAGTCACGAGGTGGATATAGATCTAACGATAGTTGGTGGTATTTGAAATTATGGTTCATATGAGATTTCTATTTAGCAAAGGGTACAACTAGCAGTCGAGATACCGGAGGAAGTGAGTTTAATTGTCATAAGGATGACATATGCCAAACGAATGGCTTGAGGTGTCTTATGATGGTGTCGTACGAGCTAAAGGTTAGTATTATGCAGCCACATCTCAAGCGAAGGGAGGAGCACAGACTCCCGCTGCCCACACTTCTAAGCAACAAGTGCATGTTGAGCATGTCCCAGAGGTTATGCATGCACCGCCAGTAGTACAAGATTTGCCCCAGAGTAGGGAAGCAGCTTTCAAGGATGAGCAACTGAGGCTTGAGAGGTTCAAGAAGTACAAGCCTCCTGTATTCAGCTGTCTAGCATCGGAGGATGCTTTGGGTTTCTTTATGGTTGTTACCGTATTCTCCGTACCATGGGTATCTCAAGATCCAACAGGGTTTCTTTCACCACCTTCCAGCTTCGAGGGGCCGCCTATGAGTGGTGGCATCCCTATGAGTTAGACAGTCCAGATGACGCTGCTTTGCTAACTTGGGCTCAGTTCTCAAATTTGTTCCTGCGAGAGTATGTCCCTCAGAGCCTCAGGGACACATGGCGCGCAGAGTTTGAGCATTTACGTCAGGGTGTTATGATTATTTCAGAGTATGTTGTCCATTATACCAGCTTGTCTAGGAATGCACTGGCCTTGCTTGCTAGTATTCGTAAGAAAGTTCGTCGGTTTATTGAGGGGCTTATTCATAGCATCAGATCTAGCATGGCTCATGAGTTGGAGATTGATATTTCCTATCAGCAGATGTGGATCAGTGCTAGGAGGATGGAGGGTATGCATGCTAGGGAGAGAGAGGAGAGGGAGGCCAATAGGTCTCGAGAGTCGGGTCACTATTCTGCTGCCCGTAAAGGTTGTCATAGTAGGGGTTATATGTTTTGCCCCATTCATTCAGCTCTTCCAGCAGCTAGCAGTGCTCTAGCTCCAGCTTCTCCTAGGCCTCAGGGGCGTTACTATGCACCTTCCATTTCAAGTGCGCCTCATGCGCGAGGTGTATTTAGAGGTTAGTCTCGCAGGTCTGGTTTAAGCCAGTCACAACCACCACGTCCCCCGAGAGCTTGTTTTGAGTGTGGTGACACATGCCATATGGTAAGGGATTTCCCCAGACTTGGGAGGCGTGCATCTTTATAGACTTCTCAGCCACAGCGTGCCCCGCAGAGTTCCCAGGCTATGGTTATAGCACCAGTTGCCACCCCACCCGCTCAGCCAGCTAGAGATGGAGGCGGGGGAGGTAGAGGTCATCCTCAAGGGGGAGGCTAGGCCAGATACTACGCCCTTCCCGCTCGTGCCGAGGCTATTGCCTCTGATTCTGTTATCACATGTATTATATTGGTTTGCCACAAAGATCAATCGGTTTTATTTGATCCAGGCTCTACTTACTCTTATGTGTCCTCTTATTTTGCTCTGCATTTGGGTGTATCTCGGGATTCTTTGAGTTCCCGTTTATGTTTCTACTCGTGGGGGATTCACTTGTTGTGGACCACGTTTATCTTTCACATTTGGTTACTATTCGTGGTTTTGAGACCAGAGCAGATTTATTGCTACTGAGCATGGTGGATTTTGATATTATTTTGGGCATGGACTGGTTGTCACCCTACTTTGATATTCTTGATTGTCACGCCAAAACCATGGTGTTGGCTATGCCAGGTGTACCACGTGTTGAGTGGAGTGGTACCTTAGATCACACTCTCAGCAGAGTTATCTCTTTTCTTAAAGCTCAGCATATGGTTGAGAAGGGGTGTGTCACTTTTAGCTTATGTGAGAGATGTCAGAGTTGATACCCATTCTGTTGATTCAATCCCAGTGGTGCGGGATTATCCCGATGTATTTCTAGCTGATCTTCTGGCATGCTACCTGATAGAGACATTGATTTTGGCATCGATTTGTTCCCAAGCACTCAACCCATTTCTATCCCTCCATATCATATGGCTCCTCCTGAGTTGAAGGAGTTGAAGGATCAGTTGCAGGAATTTCTTGATAAGGGTTTTATTCGACCCAGTGTTTCGCCTTGTGCTCATGTCTTGTTGGTGAAGAAAAAGGATGGTTCTATGCGTATATGCATCGATTATCGTCTGTTGAACAAGGTTATCGTGAAGAACCATTATCCTTTGCCTCGTATTGTTGATCTATTTCACCAGCTTCAGGGCACACAAGTATTCTCTAAGATTGACTTGCGCTCAGGTTACCATCAGTTGAAGATTCGGGAGCTAGATATCCCGAAGACTACCTTGAGGACCTGATATGGTTATTACAAGTTCCTAATTATGTTATTTGGGCTGACCAATGCCCCAGCAGCCTTCATGCATTTGATGCACAATGTATTTCGGCCATATATCGAATCTTTTGTCATTGTCTTTATTGATGACATTCTAGTGTATTCTGAAGTCGGAAGATCATGAGCAACATCTAAGAACAGTGCTCCAGACTCTGAGAGAGATGAAGTTATATGCAAAGTTCTCGAAATGTGAGTTTTGTTGGATCTAGTGGCCTTCTTAGGCCAAGTAGTATCGAGTGAGGGCATTCGGGTGGATCTGAAGAAGGTAGAGGCTGTGCAGAATTGGCCCAGGCCGTCTTCAGCTACAGAGATTTGTAGATTCCTTGGCTTGGCAGGATACTACCGTCACTTTGTGGAGGGGTTTTCATCAGTTGCAGCCCCTGTGAATAGATTGACCCAGAAGGGTTCTCCATTTCAGTGGATAGAGGAGTGTGAGCCGAGCTTTCAAAAGCTCAAGATAGCTTTGACTACAGCCCCAGTTTTGGTATTGCCTATAGGTTCAAGGTCTTATACTGTCTATTGTGATACCTCTAGAGTTGGCCTTGGAGCGGTATTGATACAGGATGGTAGGGTGATTGCCTACGCGTCCAGACAGTTGAAAATACATGAGAAGAATTATCTTGTCTATGATCTTAACTTAGCTGCCATTGTTCACGCCCTGAATATTTGGCACCATTATCTATACGGTGTGCCTTGTGAGATTTATACTGATCGTTCAAGCAAAATGATCTAAATTTGCGCCAGAGGAGGTGGTTAGAGTTGCTAAAGGACTATGGCCTCACTATTTTATATCACACATGCAAGGCCAATGTAGTGGATGATGCCTTGAGTCTTAGGATAGGGAGTTTGGGGAATTTGGCATATCTACCAGTACCGGAGAGGCATCCGGCGATGGATGTTCAGGCCTTAGCCAGCCAATTTGTGAGATTAGATCTTTCGAAGCCCAGTCGGGTCCTAACTTGCATGGTTTCTCGGTGTTCATTATTTGATCGTATCAGGGAGCGGCAGTATGATGACCCTCATTTGCTTGTCCTTAAGGACATGGTTCAGCATGGTGATGCCAGAGATGTGACCATTGGCGAGGACGGAGTATTAAGGATGCAGGGTCGGGTTTGTGCACCCAATGTCAATGGGCTACAAGAGCTGATTCTAGAGGAGGCCCACGATTCACGGTATACTATCTATCCGGGTGCCGTGAAGATATATCAGGATTTGAGGCAGCACTACTGGAAGAGGCAGATGAAAAAAGATAAAGTAGGATATGTAGCTAGATGTCTCAACTGCCAGCGTGGGTTGCTTCAGCAGATAAATATTTCGGAGTGGAACTGGGAGCTAATCACCAAGGATTTCATAGTTGGACTCCCACGGACCTTTAATAAGTTTGATGCTATTTGGGTTATTGTGGATTGGCTGACCAAGACAACTCATTTCATTCCTGTGTGGATCACTTATTCTTCGGAGCGGTTGGCAGAGATTTATATCCGGGAGATTGTCTGTCTGCATGGTATTCCAGTTTCTATTATTTCATATAAAGGTACTCAGTTCACATGACGATTTTAGAGGGTCGTTTAGCAGGAGTTGGGTACTTGGGTGGAGTTGAGCACAGCATTTCACCCCCAGACGGACGGATAGTCCGAGCGCAATATTCAGATTCTTGAGGATATGCTCCGCGTGTGCGTGATTGAGTTTAGAGGGTCGTGGGATCAGTTCTTGCTATTGGCGGAGTTTGCTTACAAAAACAGCTATCAGTCCAGCATTCAGATGGCACCATATGAGGCCTTGTATAGTAGGCGGTGTAGATTTCCGATGGGTTGGTTCGAGCCAGGCGATGCCAGACTATTATGCACAGATTTGGTTCAGGATGCTTTGGAGAAGGCCAAGATAATTCAGGATAGACAGCCCAGTCCCAAAAAAAGAACTATGTGGACTGGAAGGTTCGTGATGTTTCCTTTATGGTTTGAGGGAGGGTTCTGCTCCGAGTTTCTCCTATGAAGGGCGTATAAGCTTTCTTTACCTCCCAGGATGGCAGTGGTTCATCTGGTATTTCATGTTTCGATGCTCTGGAGGTATCACGGTTCTCGTAGAGCAATTCGGGAGGGAGACTAGTTTCCTTATCGCGTTTGCGTCTGGTCCTTCCACGTTTGAGAAGTTCCACCTGTTCCTCCATCGCGTTCGAGTAAACCTTGTTGCGTTTGCATAGCCTTGTTAGATCAGGCCTTTGCGTTCGTGTACTTCTCCCCGCGATCGTGAAGAGCATTTTTGGCAACTTCTATTTTTATTCTTCGCTTACGCGAGCATACTTCCACGTTCGTGACGCATAAAAGGCTCGGACAGTATAAACACTTCAAAATCTGAGGGTAGGCCATTTTTACCAAAACTAAAGTTTGAGAGCTCGTATTTGCGAGAGATTTTGAGGGTTATTCAGAGGCAACAATTGGGTAACGATTCTATACTCTCTTATGTTTAATCTAATCATGAATTCCTTCTTAATTTCGGATTTTTGAATGGAAAATGGGTGTATCTTCATAGACCGAATTGTTGAGTTTTGAGTGAGTGTTTGACCTCCGATTTAAGAGATTCTTCTATGGTTAGACTCGTGAGAGTACGAGATTTCTGAAAATACAAAAATTATCCGACTTCGAGACGTTGGACTGAGGGGTGTTTTGGCCATTTTACCTTATTTTGTGCCTTAGCTTTGAATTAAATAGTAGAATCAGCTGCTTGAGATGTTATTTATGATATGTAATTGAATTGAATAGATTTGGGCCATTTGGAGTCGTATACTTGTGGCAAAAGTGTGATTTCGAGTTTATTTTGGGGTCGGTTCGAGGTAAGTGGCTTGTCTAACCTTTTGTGAGAGACATTCCTCTTAGGCCATGATATTTGGAAATGGAATGCCCTGTACTTGAGGTGACGGGCGCGTACTTAAGATAATTGTTGAAAATTCAATTTTACTGAAATATTTAGATTGAATTTATTTTTTCTTCCAGCTTATTTCTATTTGCAATGATAGCTTGTGCTAGTTTAGAAAAGTATGCTTAGTTGATCTAAATTGCCTATTTGCTTAAGTTGCCTTGTTTGTACTACGTGAGGCACGTTTGGCGAGAACTACCTGTTGCCTTGTATTTCTTTGAACTTCATTGCTGAATATCTTCTTGTTGTGGATGCGTATTTACATTAGGACTACGGATGTGAGATTCCGGTAGCTCCACCCCTTGTCTGTTTACTTTGGGACTACGGGTTAGATTCCCGGTAGATACCCTTGCACATTTACTTTGGGACTATGGGTTAGATTCTCAATAGATCCCCCTGCATATTTACTTTAGGATTGCGGGTTCGATTCCCGATAGATACCCTGTACATTTGTAGATGGACTACGGGACGGTATCTCGGAAGATCTTTGGACAGTTGATGAAATGGACTACAGGATGGTATCCTGGGAGATACTCATTGTTGGTACTGGTATTGAGTTGTTTACTCTGTGTTACCTTATTTTCTGTGTGTTATTTGTTGCCTTGTATCACCTATCTTACTTTATAGATGTGCTAATTATTCCTATTTATTTGATATTGTTGCAAGATTTATTATTATGTTTATTCTCAGTAGTGCGGCCTTGACCTTCCTCGTCACTACCCGACCGAGGTTAGGCTTGGCACTTACTGAGTACCGCTGTAATGTACTTATGCCCCTTCTGCGCATGTTTTTCATGTGCAGATCTAGGTACCTCCACCCAGGTGCATTATCCTTGAGGCAGGGAGAGCTACGGAGACTTCGAGGTACATCTGCCGCATCCGTAGACCGAAGTGTCTCCTTCTTTACTCTATTTTGTAGCATTTATCCTTCTATTGTACTTTCTCTGTAGACATTTCTGGAGATTAGAGAACTTAATGTATTCTTCTAGCTTGTGTTCCCGTGAGTTTCTGGATATTGGGGTGATATTGTAGACTTCCGCATTATTGAGTTGTATATGTCGGGCGGATTTATATACAGTTTTCCTCTAGTTCTTCGGTCTTAATCATTTATTCCACAAGTTATGTTGTTTTCCGTGTCGTTAGGCTTACCTAGTCATAGGGACTAGGTTCCATCACGATATGTTCACGGAGGGCGAACTGGGGTCGTGACATTTTCACTACTTCAGGGATATCTCTATGCTCGTTCGAGGACGAATGAATGTTTAAATGTAGGAGGATGTTACAACCCGGCAGGTCATTTTTAGAATTTATGCCCCGATCCCCTATTAACTACTTTTCCCAAGTTTATTTCTGCTATTTTAATTTGCCGGGATGTTCGGTTTTAAGTTTCGGAGAGTTTTGGGACACTTAGTACCTAAATCAGAGCTTAAATGTTGTAACGTTAACCACAGTCAGAGCAGTGTGAAGACGGCCTCGGAATAGAAATTCGATAGTTAAATTAGCTTCATTAGGTGATTTTGGGCTTAGGTGTGTGTCTGGATTATGTTTTGGATGCCCGTAGCTAATTTAGGTTTGAAATGCCGAAACTTAACTTTTTAAAGTTTCCGGTTTGATAGTGAGATTTTCATCCGAGGGTCGAAATGGAATTCCGAGAGTTTTGAAGTTCTGTATGTCATTTAGGATGTGTGCGCAAAATTTCAGGTCATTCGGAGGTAGTTCGGTTGGGTATTTGATCAAAAGCATAATTCGGAAGATTTTTAGAAACTTAAGCTTGAATCTGATGTGTTACGAGGGATTTGGTGTTGTTTGAGGTGTTTTGGTGATTGGAACAAGTTTGAATAAGGTTTTAGGATGTGTTTGTGCCTTTATTTGAGTCTTCGGGGGCCTCGAGTGATTTTCGTGTTGTCAATCGGATCATTTTGAAGTTGGAAAAAATTGCAGAAGTTGCAGGTCAGATGTTGCAGGTTTTTACTCTTTGCGTTCGCGATAGGACCCTCGCGTCCATGAAAAGTTAGAGGAAGTCAGTGGATTTTTACCTTCGCGTTCGCGAGAAGGGCACTACGTTCATGAAGTGGTGGAGGCAAGTTCATCGCGTTCGCAAGATAGAAGTCGCATCCGCGTAGGGTCTTCCTGGTCAACTGATTTGATGTTAAGTACTCATCGCGTTCGTGACGTATGTGACGTGTTCGCGAAGGTTAAGGTTGAGGAACTATCGCATTCACCAATGGTCATGTCGCGATTGCGTAGCAAAATTGGTAAAATTAAACTGTGCTTCTCGAGGCCTTGACCGCGTTGACGAAGAAGGAAATTAAATAGCTGGGCGAAATGTTTTAAAAGGCTTATTGCACAAATTTTACCCTACTTTCCTCTATATTCATCCGGATCTGAAGCTTTTAAGAGAGTTTTTTGAGGAAGACAAAGGGAAATAAATTGGAGGTAACATTTTTGACTTCATAACTCGTTTTTATGTGATTAAATACCTAATTAGTGGTGAGAAATTTGAGAAAAATGGGTAATTAGAGCTTCAGTTTAAGAGGCTTTTAAATGAGGATTTAGGGGTCATTTGGACTCCGATTTTTGTGTTCTTGTTATGCATAGACTCGTGAGAGTATGAGGTTTTTGAAAATATAAAGTTTACCCAATTCTGAGACATGGGACTGAGGGACATTTTGTAATTTTACACAATTTCGCGTATTAGCTTAGAATATAATTGTAGAATCAGTTACTTGAAGTGTTATTTACATTATGCAAATGAATTTAATAGATTTGGGTCATTTGGAGCCAAGAACTCGTGGCAAAGACGTGGTGTCAGGTTGATTTTGAGCTGGTTCGAGATAAGTGGCTTGTCTAACCTTGTGTATTGTAGGAAATCATTCTATCCATGATATGTGTGCTTTGGTTGTATTAGCATGATTTCCAGGTATAGGTTTTGATGAATGACAAACAATGAAGTCAACTGTCAAACAATGTTATTATATGACAAACAATCAAGATTGAATGCCGAGAAGCATATTGATGAAGGGATTGCATGGAAAAGCCAAGACGAACTCAAAAGTTCAAGACCGAAGACCCAAGGCGTAGGTCGTTAGGTAGAACCAATGTAAGAGCAACGTTTAAGTTATCTCGTCTTTTGGCTCAACATAGGTCATCATAAATATGCATAAAATCATTTTATCAAATCATAAATATCATAAACATTTTCATATACTTCAAACAAAATGATTTTCAACGTTTTCATTTTAACTAAAATGGTTTTTGAAGTAAGTTTTCGATTCTGGAAAGAACATCCAGATAATCGATTATCCTTAAGCTGATAATCGATTATGTTGGGATTCCAGCCAAAACTAGAAATTCCAGCATGGCTGCATAATCGATTATCACTATGAGGATAATCGATTATCTGTTTTTTCCAGCTTAAACTGGAAATTCCAGAGAAGGTCAATAATCGATTATCCTCTAGAGAATAATCGATTATTCACTGAGCGTTGCCTTCCAACGTTCAGTTTTATGAAAGTTGAGAAGATAATCGATTATGTAAAGTAGATAATCGATTATCTTGGCATAAAATCAGTATTATTGATTGCCTATTAAGCAACGTACATACAACATCTACCACCTATAAATAGAGGTCTTTGGGACTCATTTCAAATGAACAATATCTCTCATTATTCTTGAACATATTGATAACATTTCTACATCATATTTAGAGCTTTTGTTGAGCCATTTGAGAGAAAACTTTGTGTTGTTCATAGAGCTAATATTGTATCTCTTTATCTACTCTTCTTAGAGAGTTCTTGTTGTAAAAGAGAAAGGTTCTTGAGAAGACCATACCTTCTCATTGAGCGTTGGGTTTGCTAAGTACCTTCAATCTTAGTGTGTGAAGTCTTGTGGTGCGGTATCCACGAGCAAGGTGAAGTCTTGAGGTGAGGTATCCTCGAGCAAGTTGAAGTCTTGTAGAGCGTACATCTACGAGCAAGTGTAACGGTTTGTTAGGCACCCGTAAGCTTAACGGAGTTAGTGTAAACTCGAGAGAGCCTCTCGGGAGACTGGACTAACCACACGTTGTGGTGAACCAGTATAAACTCGGTGTGTCCAATCCCTACTCTTTTAATTACTGCACTTACTTTACTCCTGCAATTTTAATTCCGCAAAATTTACCGACATTCTCGTGCCTCACTATTCACCCCCATCTAGTGAAGGGCATAAATCCTAACAGTTGGTATCAGAGCCTAACTCTCTGAAAGCCTTAACCGGTTGAGAGAACGATATATATTTTTTTGTTGAGAATGTTACCATTAGGCCTCCACTATTTGATGGAACCAATTATACATATTGGAAAGAGAGGATGAGAATATTCATCCAATCAAATAACTTTCGATTATGGCACATCATCAAGAACGGTGAACAAATGCCGACTAAGAAAGTTGGGGAAATCATGGTTCCAAAGGAGGAAGATGAATATAATGCCAAAGACATCAAGAGGTTGAAAATAACGCAAAGGCCTTCAATATGTTGTATTGTGCCGTGAATCCGGATGATTATCGGAAGATCTCTTGCTGCACAACCGCCAAAGAGATGTGGGATAAGCTTGAAATCATTTATGAAGGTACGCCTCAAGTTCGAGAAGCTAGAGTTGATTTTCTAACACATGAATATGAACTCTTTAGAATGAAGGAGCCTGAAAGCATCGATGATATGTTTGATCGATTCTTAATGATCATCAACGATCTCCATGCTCTTGGGAAAGTATATTCGAACAAAGATCTTGTTCGAAAAATCCTGCGGAGTCTCACTTCCGAATGGCGTTCCAAAGCCAATGCCATCCAAGAGTCGATAGGAATCACGGACGTCACAATTGATGGACTAAGAGGTAACCTCAAAACTTATGAAAGCACAATTCTTAAACCTTCATTTGGAGATGAGAAAAGTCCAGGTATTGCCTTCAAAGCCTCATCTTCTAAAAGAGTAGAAGTAAGTGATTCGGAAAGCGATGATGATGCTATTTCCAACGATTTAATTGAAAAGTTTTATAAGTTTATGAAGAAGGAAATGAAGAAGGAAGAACCAAGTCCTTCATGCCATAATTGTGGAAAACTTGGCCACACCAAGTCACATTGTCCAAAACCCAAGGACAAGAAGAAGAAGAAACACCAAAGGCGCGTGACATGGGATTCGGACAACTCGAATGATGAAACTGCCGCCCTATGCCTCATGGCCAACGAGGAAGAAGAGGTAAGTACTTCTAACTCATACTCTTTTGATGAATTACAAGAAGCTTTTCAAGAATTATATGATGAATTGAAAAAGTCTTCAAAAATCTCCAAAGAGGAGGTAAGTACTTCTAACTCATACTCTTTTGATGAATTACAAGAAGCTTTTCAAGAATTATATGATGAATTGAAAAAGTCTTCAAAAATTTCCAAAGAGGCCAAGGCTAAAATTAAAGTTTTAGAAGAGAAAAATAAATTTTTGGAAAATGACAATATTGATCTTAGAAATAAAATTAAGGAGATGAATGAAACTTCTTCAATTGATCAAAATTCTAATTGTTCTTCTTATGATTCTTTGAAATTAGAAAACATAGAACTTAGGAACACACTAGAAAAACGTAGTGTAGACAATCCTAAAATAGTTGAAGAAATTAAGAAGAAAAAGCCCAGGAAAAATAAAAGGCGTAAAATGAATATTAGAAAGGATGATAGAAATGAGGTTGGACCACCTAGAAATAATTCTAGGACCTTCATTAATGAGTCTAGAATGAATCATTTTAGACCACCTAGAAATAACTCTAGGAATCTCAATACTTCTAGGAATAACGACGTTAGATCCTAGAATTTTTTTGGCTCAACCAAAACATATGCACAACCCGAATGTTATATGTCATTATTGCAACCGGGTAGGACACATAGCACCCGTATGTTTTGCAAAACATAGGGATTTATCTTTTAGCTATGATTATTATTTGCCTAACCACCAAGGACCCAAAAGTGTTTGGGTACCTAAAACCTATTTTTAGGTACGTTTGCAGGTGTGCTTGAAGACTACAATATCGTAGTAGATGCACCAAGCACGAAACCTTATGTCATCGAGGGGGAATTTCGGTTAGTTATCATATTTTTGATAAAAACATAATAGTTGATATGTGTTAACGATTGATATGTCTTTGTTAACAATTGGTATCAATTATTTTTGTTGATTTATGTTTTGATAACTTTTTTGTTGAATTACAATTGGTATCAATTATTTTTGTTAAAAATAATGATTGATTCATGTTTTGATTTCTGGTTTGAGTAACAGTTGGTATATTCTTGAAAAATAAATGATTCATGTTCTTAATACAACCATAGGTTTGTTAAAAATTAACAGTTGATATGTTTTTAAGTAATATAATTTGCTAAAAATAACCGTTATTATGGTTGTTATATTTTTACTAACATTTGGTATCATTTTATGTTAGTATGATTTATTTTGAAAATCGTCATCATGTATATTCCTCATTGTATTTCCTATCTTATGTTTGACACTAACAGTTGGTATTCCCAAAAGGGGGAAGTGTCAAAAGGGGAAAGTAGCCTGTGTATACTCTCTTTTTGCTAATGCCAAAAGGGGGAAGAAATTAGGCGATATGCATCTAATAAGGGGGAATGTCTCCACCTTCTAGTATGCTTTAATTGAGGGGGAATACTCAATTAAGGGGGAATGTTTTGCATAACTTGTATGTTGAGATATAGCATGAACTTAGGGGGAATCCGATATGCATATCTCTTATTGTTTGTCATTATCAAAAAGGGGGAAATTGTAGGAAATTATTCTATCCATGATGCTTTGGTTGTATTAGCATGATTTCCAAGTATAGGTTTTGATGAATGACAAAAAATGAAGTCAACTGTCAAACAATGTTATTATATGACAAACAATCATGATTGAATGCCGAGAAGAATATTGATGAAGGAATTGCATGGAAAAGCCAAGACGAGCTCAAAAGTTCAAGACCGAAGACCCAAGGCGTAGGTCGTTAGGTAGAACCAATGTAAGAGCAACGTTTAAGTTATCTCGTCTTTTGGCTCAACATAGGTCATCATAAATATGCATAAAATCATTTTATCAAATCATAAATATCATAAACATTTGCATATACTTCAAACAAAATAATTTTCAACGTTTTCATTTTAACCAAAATGGTTTTTGAAGTAAGTTTTTGATTCTGGACAGAACAGCCAGATAATCGATTATCCTTAAGCTGATAATCGATTATGTTGGGATTCCAGCCAAAACTGGAAATTCCAACATGGCTGCATAATCGATTATCACTATGAGGATAATCGATTATCTGTTTTTTCCAGCTTAAACTGGAAATTCCAGAGAAGGTAAATAATCGATTATCCTCTAGAGAATAATCGATTATTCACTGACCGTTGCCTTCCAATGTTCAGTTTTATGAAAGTTGAGAAGATAATCGATTATGTAAAGTAGATAATCGATTATCTTGGCATATAATCAGCATTATTGATTGCCTATTAAGCAACAGACATACAACCTCTACCACCTATAAATAGAGGTCTTTGGGACTCATTTCAAATGAACAATATCTCTCATTATTCTTGAACATATTGATAACATTTCTACATCATATTTAGAGATTTTGTTGAGCCATTTGAGAGATAACTTTGTGTTGTTCATAGAGCTAATATTGTATCTCTTTATCTACTCTTCTTAGAGAGTTCTTGTTGTAAAAGAGAAAGGTTCTTGAGAAGACCATACCTTCTCATTGAGCGTTGGGTTTGCTAAGTACCTTCAATCTTAGTGTGTGAAGTCTTGTGGTGCGGTATCCACGAGCAAGGTGAAGTCTTGAGGTGAGGTATCCTCGAGCAAGTTGAAGTCTTGTAGAGCGTACATCTACGAGCAAGTGTAACGGTTTGTTAGGCACCCGTAAGCTTAACGGAGTTAGTGTAAACTCGAGAGAGTCTCTCGGGAGATTGGACTAACCACACGTTGTGGTGAACCAGTATAAATTTGGTGTGTCAAATCCCTACTCTTTTAATTACTGCACTTACTTTACTCCTGCAATTTTAGTTCTGCAAAACTTACCGACATTCTCATGCCTCACTATTCACCCCCCCTCTAGTGAAGGGCATAAATCCTAACAGTGTGGGGGACTTTCCCTTAGAATATGATATTTTATTATTGAAATGCCTTATACGTGAGGTGACAAGCACATACTTGAACTAATTGTTGAAAACCCAGTTTTACTTGATGCATTTAAATTGAGTTCCTTTCCTTCCTGTTTGCAAACGTAGCCTGTTGTTAGTTAGAAAAGTATGCTTAGTTGACTTAATTTCCTATTTGCTTATACTGCCTTAGTTGCATTATGTGAAGCATGTTAGACTAGAGTTTATTGTTTACTTGTACGCAGTTGGCATTAAATTCAATATTCTTGCGTTGCTGCTGCGTATTTCTAATTGGGACAACGGGATGGCATCCCGGGAGATCTCCTACACAAAGTTGTGATCTGGACTGAGGTGCGTGATACCAAGAGATCCCTGGCATATATTGAGGATACCAAGATATCCTCGGGATACCAAGAGATCTCTGGCATATATTCAGGATACCAAGAGATCATCGGGATACCAAGAGATCCCTAGTGTGTACATTGAGGATACCAAGAGATCCTTGGGATACCAAAAAAATTCCTAGTGTATATATTGAGGATACCAAGAGATCCCCGGTTATTATCCTTGTTGTGAGTGGTATTTCCTTGTGATTTGCCTTTATAATTTGTTTTCCGTTATTGTACTCTTATAATCTTGTATAGACTCTTACTATAGATTCTCAATTATATTATTTATCTTATCCTGTCATTTCGTTATTTATTTACCTTAGTAGGGCCCTGACCTTCCTCATCACTATCCGGCCAAGATTAGACTTGGCACTTACTGAGTACTGCCGTGGTATACTCATGCCCCTTATGTGCATGTTTTTCATGTGCATATCCAGGTACCGCTAATCAAGCCTACCATCCTTGAAAGAGACAACTGCTTAGAAACTCCGAGGTACATCTGCCGCGTCCGCAGACCAAGGAGTCCCTTTCCATTCTTGCCTTAGTATTTAGCCTTCTGTATCTTTCTAATTTTATTTGACACTACGGAGTTAGAGATATGTAGTATTTGTCTCAGCTTGTGATTCGCATGGTTCCGGGTCTTGGATTTAGATGTTGGTCTTGACACTTATATATATATATATATATATATATATATATATATATATATATATATATATATATAGTGTATGCCGAGTGGCACATTTAACACTATTATTGCTTTATTTATGTTTTTAGATCATTTTATTTTTGCGAGTTTGGTCATGTTTTTCGAATTTAGGCTTACTTAGTCGTAGAGATTAGGTGCCATCACGATGGTTTATGAAGGGCGAACTGGGGTCATGACATTAAGGAATAAACCTTATCAGAAGATTCCCAAAGTTCTTCTTGAGCATGAGTCAAAGTTTGCACGAGTTCACCAGCATAAGCTTCTTTCTCACTTAAGAGAGCCTTCAACTCTCTGATTTCTTCACTAGTCTTGGAGAGTTGCTCGGAAAAGAAAGTTTCGAGAAGAATCTGGTCTTTACTAGCTTGATTTGAGTAAGCTCTTTCAACCTCCAATTCTGAAGTTAAATCTCTCAACTGCTGCTCTACAATGCACCTGTTCTCTTCTAACACTTCCATGTTTATTTGAAGGCTTTCGTATCGTTCTCTCTAGTTATCTTCTTCAACTTGATACTCATGCATTAACTGCTCTATCTGAGAAACTCTTTTCATCATTTCTGTACCAACGAGGTTGATCTAAAAAAAGGGAAAAGATAAGAACCTTAATAAAAAGGAATAGAAAATCATTAAAAAGAATACCTTTAATGATGATTTAATTATGTCGTTCATCCAAGTTAAAGAATCGTGGCTCTCAAGCTTGGCTCTCTTGATTGGACCAATTAGGGGTTTCAACCACACGTCTACCCCATCTTATTTTCTCAAAATATTACCATCGACAGGGACCTCGATGATAACCTGTTTCATGGCTCCAATTCCACTTAAGGAACCAACCTTAGTTTGTTAAACATTTATAGAAGGAACTATGGAATGAATCAAATTAGCTGGGGATATGCAGTAACAGCAACAGTCACGACTGGCAAAGAAGGTATCGTATAAGTAGACATAGAAAAAGAAGCAAAGGGTGCTTCATCAGAAATTGGTCCTAAACTTTCACTACCAAACCTACGGGTAAAATGCTATTCAACAGAATCATGGGCGGCGGCGGGTGTATCACCATTGGAAATCACCAACGAAGCTTCAACAGGCTTGGTGAGAGGAATAGAACAAGAGGGGAATGCTTCATCATCTGAAATAATTCTTTTTCTAGCCCGTGGCCTTCTTATCAAAGAGCTTCTGTCTTGTTCTTACTACTCCGCAGAGTCTTGATCAACAATAGCTTTCTTTTTCAAAAAAGAACCCAAAATAATCTCTTAGGCCCTTTCCAAAAAAATTCTAGAAGCCATGACGGCCTCATCACTTATGCCTCGAATTGAAAATGCTGATAAAAAGAAAGGTTAAATAATTTCGGGAGGAAGCAATAAGTTATAAAAAAATTACCGTGAGTTTTTGCTTTCCAACCAAATCGTTGAGAGAGAGTTTTCCAAGAACTATCCTCCATCGAGGCAGCGTATAAAAACTTTCCTACCCAACCACAAAAATTAGGAATTTCATCAATAATTCTCATGGTTGCTAAAAAAAGAAGGAAGTTAAAATGACAATCATCAGAATTGAGAAAAAGGTATGAGAAAGTTATTAGAAAGAAAAGTTACGTGCAAACTTCCACTTCTTAGGAAGGGGAATATTTCCCTCACCCACTAAACCAACAGTGGGAGAAAAAACAAACCTGGCATACCTGTCATGATCCTTATCGTCTTCTGGACTGACCAGAACTCTTTTACTTCTCGTTACTAAAGTAAAATTCCTTGGCAAAAGAGTTTGAAAGAGTAAAGGTGAATTAAATGGGAGAAAGTGAAAGACACACCAGCCATGTCGGCCAAATGCCTCAAACAAGCAACAGCCCTCCACACAATAAGGCCAATTTGTCCTATACAAACATCCAAAAAATGACAAAATTCGAGGATAAAATGGTCGATAGTAGGTTTGAATTTCCACATGAATAGGTATGTATAAACAAAAGAAAACTCAGTTCAATAAGAGGTGATTCCTTAGCTCGCAGTGGGGACTATGATGGGGAATTCATGGCTCCAATGACAGTCCTACGAACTACAGAAATTAAATCTTCAGTAATCTGAGTCAGGTTAATTTCAGCACGTTCTAATGAAGACATAGAAGAAACTTAATTGCTAATGGATTCTCTATTGTTGTAAAAAGATAGTTCAACGGGAACAATCTCATCTACAGTAAGTTCATGAAGAGGCTCAGTGGATTCTTTACCTCTAGATGAAGACCTTTGAGAAAAGGAGCCTCTGGTTCGCGAAGGTGCAGTGGAACTGGATGAAGGTAGAGAAGAACCTCATGCAAATGAAGACCCTAAATTATGAAGCCTACCTCCTCTCCTGCTCCTGATAGGAGCAAGATGAAATTTATCGAAAATAGGGACTCTCCTAGGGCTAGGGTTTGATGAAGACATAATGGTACGAGGATGAAGGAAACAAGAATTGAATATTTTGAGAATTTATGTTAGATAGACAAAGGTGAAAACTATATTTATACTTAGAAGTAACCATCAAAGAAAAAGGTACAATGATGAAAATTTCATGATGAGAACTGTCATTTCATAATTGCTGAAGCTATAAAAAAGCTTTAAAAGATGCTGAGAAGTCACAGAACCAATCAGAAGATGCCACGTGCAATGGGCATTAACTCGAAGTGACAAATGAAGCGTCAGGAGAATTAGTGGCGGCAGATATTCCCGCTTTAAAAAAATTCACTTCCCAAATATTCTATTGATGAATAAATGGCAAGTGTGGAGACTATCTGTATTAGGAAAAATTGAGTTCATATATATTGAATTCATTGAAAGACAACATGTGATGACATGTAGACTTGTCAAAGAGTGATGATCGGCAAAGAATAATTAAAGAGGTACGAGTTACAAAAGATGCGAGCAAAGAGACACGAGTTACAACAGATACGAAAAAAGATTCAAGAGACTCGATGATCACATCTCTTAATGTTGAAGAGTCAAGATATGATAATGAACTTGATAGCAAAAGATGGTAAATATACAGTATTTAATAGGCATTAAATATTGAAAATGTTAGAGAATTTGTATTGAATTACAATGGTTACTATTTATACCGTAGCATTAAATTGCTTTAATTGTCGATAGTGGCCTTATTATGACAAAGGCAAAATGTATCAACTAGAAATAGCTATAAAAGGGGAAGCATGATCATTTGTAAAGACACGAAATACTATTGAAATATGCTGATTTACTTCGCTTTCTATTCAACTTTTATCTACATCGATTATTTCTATTTCTATTTAATTATTAGTAACCTGAATTCTTCTAAAATAAGCTTGTTGAAATCTCACTGGTTAAACAATGCCATCCTTTTGGGGGTTTATACTACTGTGTATTGGTAGGGATTGTTTTGTCAGAGTTGTGATGATTTCCCGTTATAAGCTTGTATTCTATTGGCATTTGCATGATGAGGTCAATATTTATGGGGATAAAAGTGTAATTTTGGTTGTTGTTATTTCTATTTATTCAAATAGTCCATAATAAAATAGGAAGAGAAACTTCCAGTTTATACAACTACTTTCAAGGGTGTGATTGAAATCTCTTACTTGAAAAAAAAATTGATGTCTGTTGGTTTATAATAATTAGACCATCCCACACAAACCCAATAGGCACTAGTTGTTTTACAAGCAAAGAAAATGTGTGATATGAATTTTTCCTTTATTTTATGTATTGGACACATGGGGTCTATGTCAATGCCTATATAAGGTAGGTACGGTCTACATGACATTCTATTCTGAAGGTATTGCTATAGGAGGACAAGTATTTTATTTGAACAGTTTAACTTGTGTTTCTGAACCAAATAGGTGTGCCACAAAGCTGACCCCTAGTACGAATCCTAACATTAGAGATCTTCTCTTTGATATCTTCAGGGATTTCAATAGAGGAATTTATGAAGTTCCAGTTATGGTTACTACTGATATTAGGAGTGGGCATAAAATTCGAAAAAATCGAATTCCGAACCAAACCAAATTAATTTGATATTTTGGCTTCGATTTTCTCGGTATTTTGGTCTAATTCGGTACTATATTTTTGGTATTTTGGTATTTTGGTACGACTCTTGGTATTAGGATCTTGAAATTTTGATATACCGAAATACCAAATTACCGAAAATATAGTACCGAATTAAAAGAGGTGTGGCTTTTCAACCGGCAGAATAGTGACAGTAACAAGCTACTAATATTTTCTCTCTCTCTACTTGTAATTCATTGCACCAAAAATAGAAGAACATCCTGGATAATAATCTTCGTACAAGTATAGATTCTTTCTAGGAATAGTCTAGAGGCTTTAGGCTTTAATTGGGTTTAAGGTTGAAATTAATAGAAGTAATGCTTCCTCCCCGTTAAGGGCAGAGGATAGATCTGCAAGCCTTCGACTATCTCAAGCAGATGAAAGATAATAGTTCATCATTGTACGTATGTCCAAGGAGCTCGGTGTACTCTGGTTATCTATTCCATTAGTGAATAATGGAACTAATAAAAAATATTACAGAGAAGAGTTAGGTGGGATTTGGTATTGCATATTAAACCTTGTTCAGTACCGTGACCATAATAGTTAGTTTACTTTCTTGGAGTCTCTTCCTCTGTTTCATTTGTACTGTGGTATCAGAGCCAGCCCATCCTTTCGCAGGGAGGAACAGTTTTACTAAATATGTCTAAGTCATTTCCATCATCCTTTTCCCTTGCAAAAATGAATATGTCCCCTTCTCTATATAAAACTCTGTCCATAAAATATGATTACCTCTATGAAGTAGATATACTACCCGATGAACAAAAAGTAACCTCCACTGAACTACCCCTCATAAACCCTTACTCTGCTTTTGCCAAAAAATCTTTTGCACTATGGACCCAAATTAGTTCCTTAGTCCAACACCGACCAAAAGCAGTCAAAGAATATGTTGCTGCCTCAATACTTGACCAACATCCTATTCTTGCCACTCGAGAGGAACAATTTATCACCCTTCAAATACCAGATGATTTTCCCAGACAATGGAGACATCATGGTTTTACCCATATCCACTTTGGTGCTATCCGAATCGCTTTAACATATCATGGAAGAAAAGGTCAACCTGTTGTAGCTCGACTTTCTCTTTTAGATACGAGATACTTAGAGTACCAACATGCAAATTTGGGCACTACCAAAGTTAACCTGAATGCTAGAACTGTCTTCATAACTATCTTTCCAAATTTCAACATGTCCCTTTATGATCCGTACCTAACCGAAGCCCTAATAATCCAAGTCCAAATCCAGGAAGCCCCACAAGCAAAAGATTTCATCCAAGCTACCCTTCATCACCAAATTGCATGGCGAGTCCAAAATCATGCCATGGATCTTTGCCTACCCGGAGGAGAAAATGCTTTACTCTTAAATATTGATGCTACCAAGGAAACACCATGTGCTCCCAAATACCGAGACAGATTCCCAGGGATGATCTTGTAAAAATCGTTCCTGATTCCTAGATCACAAATAAGGATAAGCTAAGAGAATCGGAGGACTCCTTGCAATCTGGTGAACCAACTATTACCAAAAGAAGTGACAAAACCGTTTCCATAAGCTTTGACAATTCCCATCTCAAAAAACCTAATAAAACCATCTTCTCTTGCCAAATGATTCAACCCAAAGATACAACAGACACATACCCTGAACCTGACGGAGACTTTTTCTGGAATTACAAAGCATCATGGAAGAACATGAATGGTGTCAACATTTTGACAGAGAAGGAAAAAGGGTTTGGTGGTTTAAATGCCCTTTCACTGGACACTTCCCATGGGATCTTGATTGCGACTGCCAAGAGTGTATGGAAGATCCAATTGGAGAATATGATGAACACCACTAGCGTAACAAAACCAAACCAAAATCCAAGAAAAAGGGGAAAGCCACTGAAAAACAATTCCGATCCAAATATGAAAATAAAGATCTTTCAATTAGCTCATTAAGCCGTCTAGGTAAATATGAATTTCTTGTCAGTTACAAACCCCAAGAATGGCCAAAGTTACTAGAAAAATTCACTCCAAGTTGGGAGGACAGTCAACGCCCAAATCAATGGAAGAAGAATATAGTGAGGCACAAAGAATACTTTTTTCAACAAAACAGGTGCATCCCGAGAGAGATATGGCAAAAAGATTGGGCAAGCTGGAATTACACAAGCAATCATCCTCACTGGGAAAGAGTCTGGGAAGCAGCAAAAGAATATCAAACGCCATACGAAGTCATCCGGGAAAAGATCACTGAAGACATTTCCAGAATAAGGTTATGGATTAAAACTCTCAATCCAGAGGAGAAAGAACACAGCAAAGAAGGGCCGTTAAATTCCAGACGTTACTACACAAGGTCCTTGAAAAGATGCCTAGAAGACAACACTAGAATCAATGAAGGATAATTACCTAAATCCCTGCTAAACACACCATTATCCTACATTAGCCACCAAAAAACCCTAAAAATTATCCTACCCATGCCAAGACAAATTTCCACACCTTTCCATACTATTCGGATCCCACTTCAACTTGTTGTCAGATGTTTCCACATGCTTCGTCACATGCCACACCCTACTTTGACATGGCGTCACATGCTCCCACATGCTTTCACATGCTAAACCATGTAAATTTTACCCTTCGTCACATGTTTTCAGTTGTTTTTAGTGATTTTGCCTAAAGCCCTTCACATGCTTAGAAGGACCCACTTGTAAGATAAGTTTGCCATGTAAGATAGGTTTATTTTATCATGTTAGTTTGTCTTGTAATAACCTCCTAGCCCTATATAAAGGAGGCCTTGCAGTAGTAGTAGGATCATCTTAGAATTTTTCATATCTTAGAATCTTAGAATTTTTCATATCTTAGAATCTTTCAATCATCTTTGTAAATCTTTTGTGATATACCACATATGAGTGCTTTCTAAGTTCCCTCTTGTTCTTTCTTTCTAATGGATGGAAAGGTCGGTCCATGTATAAATAAATAAAGTAAGAATACTCTAAGAAAGTTAGCTTATTGTAGTACGAAAGTTTTCTGAGTATGAACAGCTAACATTGGTTATAGTACAAAAGTTTTCTGAGTTGTGTAGCTTGGCAAGCCGTCCCTTATGGCTTGTTGAAGCCAACACCTTTTCTAGGAAAACTTTTGCAACTATAAACACATTAAGTGTTTGTGTAGCTTGGAAAGCCATCCCTTATGGGTTGTTGAAGCCATCCCCTTTTTGTAGGAAACCTTTCGTATCTATGGTTTAGTTTGCGTTTTTGGAGTCTCTTCCTCTGTTTCCTTTGTATTGTGGTATCAGAGCCAGCCCATCCTTTCGGAGGGAGGAACAGTTTTATTAAATATGTCTGAGTCATTTCCATCATCCTTTTTTCTTGCAAAAATGAATCTTTCCCCTTCTCTATGTAAAACTCTGTCCAAAAATATGATTACCTCTATGAAGTAGAAATACTACCCGACGAACAAAAAGTAACCTCCACTAAATATATAGGCAATAAATTAAGCTCATTTTATAGGATCTGAAGGTTCAATCACATTATTTATGTCTCTTTTTGTTCTAATGCCTAGATTCGTGATTAAACGGGTAGATTGTTAGTACTTCTAGTATTCTACTATTAAAACTATGTCCTTTTTTCTTTTTTCTTTTTAAATTCTAGTACAGACTATTCACAGGTCAACAATGATTACACTCAACAAGAACTCGTCTGTGATAGAGGCAGAAATAGTGATGAGCATAACATGGAGGTATTTCCGCTTCTAAGAGAAGACAAATTGGTTCTGCCAATTCTTTGAATTGATATAATATGGTTTTAACCGAAACCGTATCGAACCAAAATAAGAAATACAAATCATACCGAAATATTGTGGTACGGTATTTGGTATACACAATTGATAAACCGAATACCGAACCGTAATTCTTAAATACCGAACCGAAATACCAAATGCCCACCCCTAATTGATATCATTAATTTTTAGAGAAAGGTCATCCAATGAAAGGGGTCCATCAACTATGCTCCTAAGGTTTTTTATATCTGGGATCCAACTTGTATGCCAAATGTCCATATTGGATCTCAAGTGGGGTGACCAAATGATATCTTTGGTGTGATATTCTCGTCCTTCCAAAATACTCCTCCAAACGAGAGAGTGATGATTTTTGGCTTTGCTAGTACCACGGGAGGCAATAATTTTCCCACAGAGCAATTGTGTTAGTGAGAAGTCTCCTGGCTAAGCTTGTTAGGAAGCTAATATTTTTTGCACTAGCATTTCTTATGCTCAGGCTCTCATTGGGCTTTTTTTGGCACACCGTAGACCATTTGATTAAATAGAATTTTTTGTTTTCAAAAGTTTATCCCCATATAAAATCTCTTTGAATTTTGTAAATATGTTTCAAGATTCTTGTAGGGAGTAAGGTATATTTCATATAGTGGTTAGGGAATGAATTTAAGCATACTTGGACTAGGGTGGTTCTTCATGCTCTATTAATAAACTAAATTTTTCAGCTAGCCATCTAGCATTTCTATAATAAATTGGTAATCAGCATGCTTTGGGTTTTTTGCTAAGATTGGGAATCCCAAATAAGTTTCAAAGGAGTCACTCTTTTTAAGTCCCTATCTATTATTAATGTCCTTAACCGTGTTAGCGGGCAGTTGTTATAAAAAATAACCTTTGATTCTGTAATATTTATACTTTGGCCTGATAGGTTACAAAAGTAATTTAGATCAATTTTTATGGCTTGACAAAATTTATTATTTTACTTGGCCATCAATGTTAGGTCACCTGCGAAGAACAAGTGGGAGAATTGGGTACTCTTCCTTCCTGTAAAAATAGGAATATTTATTTGGTGGTTAATAAATCTAGAGAACTTCTCTATACAAAATAAAAAGATATATGGAGATATAGGGTCACCTTGCCTAATTCTCCAACTTGATTCAAAGAAATTTGTGATTGAACCATTTACTAGAATTCCTATTGAGCTAGTGGAATATAATTTAATAAGAGTTTTGAGAATTTAGGAAGGAAATTAAAATAAATAAGGGTACAAAAAATAAAAGACCACTCCTAGCTATCAAAGGCCTTTTCAAGGTCAATTTTTAAGATCATTTCTCTTGAATTATAATAGCACTATTCGAGATTGTTCTGTATTTCATAAAATTTATTTGGAAAGGACTAATAATTTGTTCCAAGAAAGGCATTTCCCACCACCCAGGCTGTAAATTTAAAATATGATTTAGATGAAAAAACGGATGGGAACAAAAACTAATGAGAGGTCACATCATTGAGTATTCTTGGCTATTATCTTGCTATTAAATATTTGCCTAGTCATGTTTCTTTATGCATAAATAAGTCGAAGTAGAGCATGTTCTAATTACTTTTATTGTGGACGTAAGCAGTCCTAATTTTATCATTCACCTATCACTTTCTTGAATTTGGCCAGTGTCGTTAAAAAGCAATACGATAGCCCATTTTCATATAATTTAACTTCAATATATTGACTGCATAAAATAACTTCTTACACTAGCAACTTATTTTAATTAATAAATAGGGATAATAATTAATAATAGGGATAATAATACACACGTACTATTAGGTATTTGTCTTAATTTTTTTCTTATATTTGATTTTTTATCTGTTAAATGAAGGAAAACATATTTATCATTATTATTTTTCCTTTTATGAAAAGAAAAATATGATTCTTCCATATTTGGCTAGTCTCTTTTCTTAGAGGAAAAGGTTTAAACATCCACAATGTAGTCATATAGCGTTTGAGAGTTTTGTTTAGGGGAAAAACTTTATGGGACAAGTGTTAGCGTGTCATTTGTGTTTTCCTCTTCGTGATGTTGTTCTCTTGCTAAGTGGATTGCTCATATCCATTTGTGGACATAGGTCAATTGACCAAACCACATTAAATGTTTGTGCATCTTTTGATATTTCTTTTTTGTTGTTTGATTTATCGTCCTTCAAAGTTTGTTTATTAGCTTCCGCGTGACACCTGTTTATTTCGACCCTAACAAGTGGTATCAAAGCCTTGGTTATCTATCTTAGTTAAAGCAAGACATTAGAGAAGGAAAGAAAGTTAAAAATAACGAGAACAATGTCGCTGCTATTGTTTGAGATGAACTTCTTTTTGCATATGATGAAAATGCCATTAATTTGGTATCCCATGAGACGAGCTGGATAGTAGATTCTGGAGCTACCTCACATGTTACAAGAAAAAAAGATTTTTTCTTATCTTATACTTTTGTTGATTATGGAGTGTTAAAGATGGGCAATGCCACTGAAGTTAAGGTGTTTTATGTTGGCACAGTTTGTTTGAAACTAAAAATAGTTCGACGTTAGGATTTCTAGATGTCAAGCATGCTCCAGAATTTCATTACAATTGATCTCCGCAGAAAGATTAGACGATGAAGGTTACCATAGTTCCCTCTTTAATGACTAATGTAAGCTTACCAAGGGCTCAATAGTAGTGGCTCGATGAGTCAAGTCTGGTTATTTATATGTGACACAGGGCTCTATTCTCAATGAATCCATAAATCTGGTGGAAAGTGACACTTTATCAGTATTGTGACACAGAAGATTAAGCCATATGAGCGAGAAAGGGATTACGTGTTAGGTTAAGAAAATTTTAATTTCTGGAGTGAAACAAGTAAAGCTTAAAATGTGCATTCATTGTTTAGTTGGCAAACAGGGAATGGTTTCCTTTTATATCCATCCTCCCTCAAGAAAGCCCTATTTATTGGAGTTAGTACACTTTGATTTGTGCGGTCCTTTTAAAGTAAAGTCAAAAGGTGGAGCACTTTACTTTGTGACCTTCAATGATGATCATTCCCGTAAGCTCTAGATATATTTGAAATCTAAAAATCAAGCACTTGGCGTGTTTAAGGAATTCAGGCTTTAGCTGAGAGACAGTCAGGAAAGAAATTAAAATGTATTCACACTTACAATGGTGGTGAATATTTTGGTCCATTTGATAACTATTGCAAGGAATAAGGAATCTGTCATAACAAAACTCCGCCCAAAACGCCTCAATTGAATGGTTTGGCAGAAAAGATGAATAGAACTATAGTTGAGAGATTTTGGATGTTTCTTTCAGAGGCAAATTTCCAATACGTTTAGGTGAAAGAATTTAACACTATGCATATGTTATCAATTTGTCTCTTGATGTTCCTTTGGATGGTGATGTCCATACAAAGTTTGATTTGCCAAAAATATTTCTTATGATCACCTGAGAGTTTTTGGGTGTAAAGCTTGTGTGCACGTTCCTAAAAATGAGAGATCGAAAATAGATGTCAAAACTAAGTAGTGTATCTTTATCGGTTATGGTCAAGAAAAGTTTGGGTATCATTTTTATGATCCAGTTGACAATAAACTTATTAGAAGCGGTGATGCAATATTCTTTGAATACTAGACTACTGAATATATTGACAAAGCTGAGAAGATAGATTCTCAGAGTAATGAGAGCTTAGTTGATATTGATCCAGTTTCTACTACTAATGTACCTATTACACATGAAGGAACCCAAGATAAAAGTGAAGATAGTGATCAAGATCAAAATGATCTTCATGGCATAGATGTTATGGATGCTCCAATTGATGAACTTGTGGTTGATCAACAACCAATTACTACCCAGGTAACTATTTCGAATGCTCCTGAAACCTCTATTAGAAGATCTACAAGGGAAAAGCAAAAATCTATGAGCTATTCTCTTGATGGGTATGTACTTTTGACTGACATGTGAGAACCTGAGAGCTATGATGAAGCCATGCAAGATGCTCACAAAGATTTGTGGATAGAAGCCATACAAGATGAGATAAAGTCACTCCATGAGAATGGCACATATAAGTTAGTGAAATTGCCAAAAGGTAAAAAAATAACTTTATCAAACAAATGAATATTCATAGTAAAGCAAGATAACTATACCTTTGCACCCAAGTACAAGGCGATGTTAGTTATTAAAGGTTTTGGACAGAAAAAGGAAGTTAACGTTGATGAAACTATCTCCCATTTTGTGAATATTACTTTTATTCGTGTTGTTCTAGGCTTAGCCACTAGTCCATATTTAGAGGTTGTGTAGATGGATATCAAGACTATTTTTTTTCCTGGTAATTTAGATTTAAAGGTTGTGCACACCCAAAGTTAGAGGGCATACTTGCCAGCTGATGCCAAGTTTGAGGGTCTGTTATATGCCAAATATAAATTAAGGAAAAAATACATAAACAGATACTTAAAGTTGGCCCCAGATGTCTTTCTCAGATCCAACTTACCAGATGACTATATAAACACTTTATGTTGGTATGTAGTATGTCTCTTAAACACTCCGAGGTGACATGACAAAATGAGTGTGTCTCACTCATATTTAAGTTGAAAGAAAGATGAAAGAAAAATCCCAATAATATTCAAATTAAAGTGAAAAATTAAGCAATAAAGTAAAACAAATATACAATTTTTTTCTTTGTTCGGGTATTTGTACTATAAATCAAACAACTCATGGAGAAAGAAAAAGGTACAAGATCAAAAAAAGAAAGGATAAAGAAAAAGAGACTAGGAAACCCAAGTGGGAAGGAGATAAAGAGACATAGCCGGAGTTGAGCTTTTCCGATGAGGTTCTGGGGTGAAAAGGGTCATTGGTTTTAGGGTGAAAGGAGTGCTAGAGAAGAAGATAGAGGAGGGAAGGGTCTGGTTTAGATTTTCAAAATGAAGAATAAGAAGTTGGGGGAGAGACCAGGAGGGGGTTGTAGGGGAGGTCTGTCTTTTTGGGAAGAAGGAAGAATTTTTCTTTTTGATTTTTTTAATCAAGTTATTATTAAGATGATAATAGTTTTATTTTGAAATTACACGTATCATTATTTCATTTATTGACTTGACCTGTCAACAGAGAGTGTAGTTTCCGCAAGTAGACTTACAAACACAGGTGTCCATGTGACACATCTGTGCTAAGTTGAAGTGTCTATATGGTCATCTGAAAAGTTGGAGTGTGAGAGAGATATCTGTGACCAACTTTAAATGTTTGTTTGTGTATTTTACCAATTAAGAAATAAGCACACTAAAAGAATTTAACTTGTCGTGTGTGTATGTGTATGTGTGTACTATATATATATGTGTATGTATTAATTATGCAATATAATTTTCGGACGAAGAAGATATCAATTAGGCAAAGGTGCTTCGCAACTGAATTCAAGTAACTATGTTAGAAAAACGGTTTTACCAAGTTCATGAAGTCAAAATAAATATTAAGTACCGTCAAATTAAACATTGTACTTCAAAATTCAATTTAATATTATAGGCTACTAGCCTTGAAATTTCTTTTCTTTTTTAGTTCTTTAAGTTGAATGTGTTCCAATATTCAAATTTTAGTTATATAAAATTGAAACCGAAGACTCGAAAAGGCACCAAAGGCCCTTATCGGCCCAACCAGGACCAGTACGTGCATTGATTCAGTCCCCCTGAAAAGTTAAATTGACACTGGGTAATAACATAAAATAGGAATTGATATTGGCCGTAAATAATTTTGGGAAAAGCAGACCCAAAAACATTAGCATTATATAGCCAAATATTAAAAAACCTACTTGCTATTTATTCTCTCTGTATAAGCCCCATCTCCCTCTCTCTATAACCTACGAATTTTTCTTTTCCCTCTCCATTTTTCTCCTTATATTTCATCTTCTATCTCTCCTCTTCATCTCTCTTGATTTAGAAAATATTATTGCAAATTATGCACGAAAAAAAATTTAATAGAATGAAAAGGTAAAGTTAATCTTACATCAGAGAAAGTCAGAAACAAAAATTAAGATATGAAATAGGAAAAAATAGAGTTCAACTCTGTTTTTCCTCTATCTCTCCCTTCTCTCTCTCTCTATTTATATCTCTCTTACTCTCTCTCTCTCTCTCTCTCTCTCTCTCTCTCTCTCTCTCTCTTTCTCTCTCTGTAACGACTCGGTCGGTCATTTTGAGAGTATTAGTTTTGATCCCTTATTTGTTGTTCCCTCTATTTCATTTATGCTTATCTGACTTAGATTGGTCGGTTTGGGTCCAAAAGAATTTTGAAATGAAATGAGACACTTAGTCTCAAGGTTAGAAGCTTAAGTTGAAATTGTTGACCGGATATAGACTTATGGGTAGACGACTCCGGAACGGAGTTTTGATGGTTATGTTAGTTCCGTTGGGTAATTTTAGACTTAGGAGCGTGTCCGCATTGTGATTTCAAGGTCCGAACTTGAATTAGAGTTGAAATGACGAAAGTTGAATTTTTGGAAAATTTGACTGGGCTAAATTTTTTATATCGGGTTTAGACTCTGATCCCGGATATTGGAGTAGGTCTGAATTGTCAAGTATGACTTGTGTGCAAAATTTGTGGTCAATCGGACATATTTTTTAGAATTTGAAAATTTCAAAGTTCATTAAGATTGAATTGGGGTGCGATTCATATTTTTAGCATTTTTTAATATGGTTTGAAGGCTCGACCAAGTTTGTTTGATATTTTAGGACATATCGATAGGGTTGGTTGAGGTCTTAGGGACTCGGGTTGGGGACTCGGGTGAACTTCGGATGGTTTATAAATTGGGAATTTGCCTTGGAAGATGACTGAAGTTTAGCTATCTAGTGCATCTGGTTTCCTTCTACACGTTCGCAAAGATTCTCCCATGTGATACCTAAGTGTCGTTTACGCAAGGTGGCAAGTGCGTTAATGGGCTAATTACTGAAAATTCGATCTTTACTGCACAGTAACCTGTTATATCTTAAATAAGTTATCCTAGCATGTGTAGTTATCTTGTTTAGCCTAATATGGTATGTCTATGTGTCTTAAATGCTTATATGAAATCTTCGCAGCACGGTTAGTTGAATTCCTGCTTTTATGTGTATTTAGTCTTAAACTGTAGGATTTTGTTTTCTGTTGATTGTTGTTTCCATCCGTTTTGTGCTCTGTGTTTACTTTTGGAACTACGAGGCGTACCTCGAGAGATCATATATTACATATTTACTTTTGGAACTACGAGGCGGTACCTTGGGAGATCCTCATTGAATATTTTTTTGGGACAACGAGGCGGTACCTCGGGAGATCCCGCTGCATATTTAATTTTCGGGACCACGAGGCGGTACCTCGGAAGATCTCCCCTGCATAGTTACTTTTCGAACTATGAGGCGGTAGCCTGGGAGATACCCTGTTGAATATTTACTTTTGGAACTACGAGGAGGTACCTCGGGAACGCCCCTATTGTTTATCCCTATGTGTTGTGTTGTTACCTTTCTGTAATTTCTTTTTTGTTAAATTTTCAGCCTTTCATTATATTGCTATATCTTCTGCCTTAAATTATTATATTTCAATAAGGCCTTGGCCTGACCTCGTCACTACTCTACCGAGGTTAGGCTTGACACTTACTGGGTACCATTATGGTGTACTTATGCTTCTCTTCTGCACATATTTTTTATGCAGACCTAGGTACCTCCTACCAACCTCGCTACTAATTGAGAGTACGTGTTGTTGCAACGGATACTTCAAGGTGTATCTGCCAGTGTCTACAGACCTCGGAGTCCCTCTCTATCCTTTAATGTCGTTCTTCTTTATTTCCATAGATGTTAATAAATAGAGATAGATAGAACAATTCCTTAGAGCTTGTGACTTGTGACTACTGGGTCTTTGGGAGTTGTTTATACTCGAGTTGTTGGTTTTGCTTGTACATTCCGAGTGACAGTTTTTCAGCTCTATAGCAATTGTTAATCTTACCTACTCTTACAGATTAGGTGTTGTCACGATATCTTATAAAGGAAGATTTAGGTCGTGACTCTCTCTCTCTCTCTTGGTTGTTGTTAGATTGAACGAGTGGGTATGGTTGAAATTGGTTGAAAACACCTAGATGAGACTATATATAAAATTTGAGCAAGATTAGAAGTGATTTAGATTGGTTTCAAGTAAAAAAAATCAAACTAATAATTCAACTATGATATGTATATAGCACATTGTATATCGTGTACATCAGTTATATCACACAGAGATTTTTATGGACGTATGTGTATATCACTTTGTATATCGTATATATGACACAACTTTTTTAATGGACGCGTGTGTATATCACATTGTATATCGTATGTAGCACTAATATTCGTAGATATACACAGACACATATGATATTGACACGACCTTAGTTCGCCCTCTGTGAACTGTCGTGACGGTACCTAGTCTCTACGACTAGGTAAGCCTAACAATGCGAAAAGTAAATAGAAACTTGCAGAAAATTAAATTAAAATCCAAGAAGGTAAAAAGAAACATTGTTTAAGGTGTCGTTCAGCATAGACAAATAACAACTCTCAAAGCTGACAACGATTTTTAAAAACCCGAAATCTCACGAATCACAAGCTAAGAAATACCAAAGAAGCTCTAACTCTGGAAATATCTAAAACAAAGAAAAATACTGAAAGGACTATACTTATACAAACATATAGAAAGGGACTCCTAGATCTCCGGACGTAGCATACATACCTCGAAGCCTCTAAAGAAACGCCTTCTTCTAAGGCTGATAGAACTGAGTGGAAGTACGTGGATCTCCTCAACAAAAATTTGCAGAAGAGTAGCATGAGCACACCACAGCGCTGCCCAGTAAGTATCAAGACTAACCTCGGTAGAGTAGTGACGAGGAACAGTCGAGACACCTACCGGTCCAATAAAAACAACACAAATATAAGAACAATAGGACATGATATATATATATATATATATATATATATATATATATATATATATATATATATCAAGACTATACGAAATGGCTAGCAATACAACAAGTACAATAAGGGAAGAAGACAGTAGGCAACAACGAAGGTACTAAGAATAATGACACATAAAAGCAAGCAATGACACAACCCAAATCCTGAAGTCACAATACGGTAGAGGAAAGGCAATAACTCAAATCCTACGAAAATGTTCATATCAGGTCTTGTCCAACAATTTTTCCATAAAACATTGAACCTCGGACAATTTACAACCGTGTGTATGCTGGTGCAAGTGTTCTAACAAGATTCGTACCAACAAATAAAACATAAGGTGAAGAACGAACATCATGTACGATATTTCCTCACAACTCCCACTAGATAAAGCTCATACAAGTAAGTGTACCACCATCACAATATTAAACAAATAGAAATTCCCTCGGGCCATCAATAATACTCACGATTAATCCCTGACATAGCCACCTTTTTCCGCCACGTGTGCAAATAATAACATAATAAGTGCCCGCCTTGTTCTGTCACACGTGCATTATAATATTACCACCTTGTCTCGCCACGTGCACAACCCACATATAAGCATATATACACATCCCGCCTTGTTATGCCGCAAGTACAATATATCAATAGTAGCAATAGCAGGGCAGAAACCACGTACGACCCCACAACAACAACCGCACGCCAGAAACCTCGTGCATCACAGTATCAACCACCTCACGGCAGGAACCTCATGCATCACAATATCAACAACCACACGGCAAAAACCTTGTACATCACAATATCAACAACTGCGCGGCCGAAACCTCGTGCATCAACACCACTAGTACAACAGCAGCAATGACAATATATACAAGAGCACGGCAAGTGAATCAGCTCAAGAACTTTCGTACACCAGGGGACAGTAAAACTAGCACACGAGGAATAAACACATTAGGGAATACTAAGCTTAATAAGAACAACTCAACAAGGGAGAAAATAATATGAAGCAACGATCCCATAACATGTAGTTCAACAACAAGGAAATTAACAAGAATCAAATAATTTCAATTAAGGATGAACAGCGGGGAGATAATCGTAACCTTAATTAAGACTAAATAATTACCTGAGAGAAAATAAAGATTTCCAATAAAGAAAAGTAGTTATAAAAGATAACGTGAAAATAGAGAAGGTAAGGATCTTCAGTTAAGCAAGGTAAAGTCCATTAGGCAATAAGAATGAACCACAAAGCAACTAATTCTAAGTAAAACATGTAGAGGTAAAACTAGTAATAGGTAATTCAATCATATCATGAACAACTTCGTAGTTAGTGAATATAAGGACCTAAGAACCCTCAAAAGGCCAATTTTTCCATAAATAAGTTCGAGCATGCATTCGTCAACTCGCATATATGGATTACTATCAACAGAGCGAAGACTCAAATCCTAAGGGGAAGTTCCCCATACAAGCTAGGCAAGATACTTACCTCGAACCGGCTCAAAATCAACTAGAAACCACGTTCTTGCCACTAGTATCCGACTTCAAATGGCCCAAATCTATTCAATTCTATTTCATATAATACTTCAAGAAGCTAATTCTACAATTAAATTCTAAACTAATACGCGAATTATGTGAAATAACCAAAACGCCCCTCGGGCCCATATCTCAGAATCGGGTGAAATTTATATTTCTCAGAATCTTCACACTCACACGAGTCCAACCATATAAAGATATCCCAAATCGGATGTCAAAAACCCAATCAAAACATAATCTCTAGGTCTAAGAACTTCTCCCCCAATTTCTATCTTAATTTCGAAATTAAGGATGAATTTAAGTGAAGATTCATGGAAATTAGTCTAAACCATGTAAGAATCACTTACTCAAGTCGTCTAGGTGAAAATCCCTTCAAACGTTGTGATCTCCCGAGCTCCTAGAACCAAAATATGAGTTATGGTCTAAACCCTTGATTTTGGATTTTAAATTCTCTACCCAGATGTTGTTCATTGTGATCGCAAGAAATCATTTGCGATCGCGAAGAGTAAAAGTGAAAGGCTCCAGAAATGGCCTACGTGATCGCGACATGAAGAAGCTATTGCAGAAGAGGAAAAGTGAGCGACCCTCGAACTGGCCTATGAAAACATAGTACAAGGCATGCGATCGTGAAAGAGGGAAAAAGCAAGCTTACGCGTTCGCTTCAAGGCCATGCGAATGCGAAGAGTGAAAGGTCAATGGGCCACCAGCTCCCAGTTCTACTATGCGAATGCGAAGGAGGAAAGGGCAATACCATGTGATCACGAGCCTAGTCATGCAATCACGAGGAACAAATTGGGCCCTTCGGAATTACACTACGTGAACATAGAAGAAAGATTGTGGTCGCAATGAAGGAAACCAGATACCAGCAATTCAGCAATTCAACAAGTTCCAAAAAGATCCGTTGAGCATCCAAAATACTCCTAAGGCCCCCGGGACCTCAACCAATCCTAAAACATCATTCAAACTTGTTCCAGCCTTCGGAACGATCAAAACAACATCAAAACACCTATTTCTCATCGGATTCAACCTTAAGAATTCCAAAAACTCTAAAAACGCTATTTCAATCAAAGAGCTTATCAAACCTCGTCCGAATGACCTGAAATTTTGCATATACATCACATTAAACACTACGGAGCTACTCTCACATTCGGAATCCCATTCCGACCTTCATATCCAAATCTCGCTATCGGACCGGAAACTTCAAAAATTCAACTTTCAACATTTCAAGCCTAAATTAGCTATGGACCTCCAACACACTTTCTGATCACTCTCATAACCCCGAAATCACCTAACGGAGCTAATGAAACAATCGAACTTCCATACCAAGGCCGTCTTCACACTGTTCTGACTACGGTCAACTTTCCAACACTTAACTCTCATTTAGGGACTAAGTGTCCCAAGACTCTCCAAAACTCAAAATTGAATGTCCCGCAAACCAAATTAGCAGAAATAAACATGGGGAAAGCAGTTAATAGGGGATCGGGGCGTAACTTCTAAATGACCGACCAACTGGTCCCGAAGTTTATCTCTACGTTTAAAGGATACTCGAATCACATTCAACACATTAGCAACTATAGCAAAGAAAGTTTCCACCTCCTTATGTTTTTTAGCAACCGCTACAAGTGTCAACTGTAATTGATGAGAAAAGTAATGAATACAATATACCGAGGGAGTTTCTTGCAAATTTATAGCTTTAAGATCATTCATTATTCCTTGCATATTACTAGCTCCATCATAGCCTTGTCCACGTATTTTAGATGGACTTAATGAGTGTTTCACCACCTCTCCAACCATGAATGTAACATCGCGAACTTTCCGATTCACATACTCTTCTATCCGGGCTGGGCTGTGTGAAGTCTATCAAGAATCACCTTAACTTTTTACAAAGAATCCTAAACCAGGTCTGTACCCAATAATCTAGCCTCGCCTGGCTTTAATTAACCCACTAAAGACGACACTGCCTACAATACAAAACCTCATATGGTGCCATCTGAATGCTGGACTGATAACTATTATTGTGGGAGAACTCTGCAAGTGGCAAGGAGCATATCCTCTAGAATCAGAATAGTGCCAATGGTCTCTCAGCTGTTGGTAGATATGCTAAGCTCCCCAAACTCTCTACACTATGATTCAAGGCATCAGCTACCACATTGTCCTTCTCGGATGGTATAGAATAGTGATATCATAATCTTTAAGCAGCTCTAACCACCTCCGCTGATGCAAGTTAAGATCCTTATGCTTGAATATGTGCTGCAAACTCATATTATCAATGTAGATCTCACAAAAGACACCGTACAAATAGTGTCTCCAAATCTTCAAGGCATGAACAATAGTTGTTAACTCAAGGTCGTGGACATGATAATTCTTTTTTATGCACCTTCAACTTTCTAGACACGTAGGCAATCATCGTACGATGCTGCATCAACACCGTTCCGAGACCAATCCCTAATACATCACAATAAATATTATAAGACCCTAAACAGGTAGGAAATACTAATATTGGGTTGTAGTCAAATATTCCTTAAGATTTTGAAAGCTCTCGTCATACTCCTTTGTCCACATGAATGGAACACCCTTCTGGGTTAGCCTGTTCATAGGTGCTATAATATACGAGAAACCCCCCACAAATTGATGGTAATACCCCGCCAAGCCAAGAAAACTCTGGATCTCCGTAGTTGAGGACAGTGCGGGCCAACTTTGCACTGCTTCCACCTTCTTCAGATCCACCTTGATCCCCTCACTCGACACTACGTGACCCAAAAATGCCATTGAATCTAACCAAAACTCACACTTTGAGAATTTTTCATATAACTTCTTTCTCTCAAGGTCTGAAGCATAGTACTCAAGTGTTGCACATGATCCTCCTAAATCCGAGAGTGCACTAGGATGTTGTCAATGAACACAATGATGAAAGAGTCAAGATAGGGTCGAAATACACTGTGCATCAAATGCATAAATGCTGCCGGTGCATTGGTCAGCCCAACTGACATCACAAGCAACTCATAATGACCATATTGAGTCCTAAAAGCAGTCTTCGGGATATCTCGCTCCCGAATCTTCAATTGATGATAACCTGAACGCAAGTCAATCTTGGAAAACACTCTAGTACCCTATAACTTATCCAATAAGCCATCAATACGAGGCAAAGGATTCTTGTTTTTCACTGTAACATTGTTCAATTGGTGATAATAAATGCTCATATGCATATAACCATCCTTTTTATTCACAAACAAGACTGGAGCACCCCAAGGTGACACACTGGGCCGAATGAAGCCCTTATCAAGAAATTCCCGTAACTGCTCCTTCAACTCATGAGGGGACATACGATATGGAGGAATAGAGATGGGATGAATTCCCAGCAATAAATCAATACCAAAGTCGATATCTCTGTCAGGCGGCATGCTTGGAAGATCAGATGGAAATACATCAGGAAAATCACCTCATTACTACGACTAACTCGAATGCAGGGGTATCATTACTGACATCTCTCACATAAGCTAGATACGCATCACACCCTTTCTAAACCATTCGTTGAGCTTTAAGAAAGGAAGTAAATCTGCTAGAAGTGTAATCTAAAGTACCTCTCTACTCTAATCGCGGTAAGCCTGGCATAACCAGCATCATGGTCTTGGTGTGACAATCAAGAATGGTATAATGGGGTGAAAACCAGTCCATGCCCTAGATAATATCAAAATCTACCATACTGAGAAACAATAAATCAGCTCTGGTCTCAAAACCGCTTATAACAACCAAACATAACTGATACACACTTTCAAAAACAATAGAATCTCCTACACGTGTAGACACATAGACAGGAGAACTCAAAGAATCACGAGATATAACCAGATACGGGGAAAAATAAGATGACACATAGGAATAAGTGGAGCCTGGATTGAATAGAACCGACGCATCTCTATGACAGACCGGTACAACACCTATAATACAGAGTCGAAAGCAACTACCTCTGTACGAGTAGGAAGAGCATAGTATCTGGTCTGGCCTCCCCCTCTAGGGCAACCTCTACCTCCCTGACCTCCACCTCAAGTTGGTTGAGCAGTTGGAGTGGTAGCTGGTGCTTTAACCATAGCCTAAGGACCCAGTGGAGCACGTGGTGCCTGAGAAGTCTGTGGAGGCGCACACCTCCTAAGTCTGGGGAAATACTTCACCATATGGTGAGTATTGCCACACTCAAAATAAGCTCCCGGAGGGTGTGGCTACTACCGCTGGCTCAGACCAGGTCCTTTAGATTTATCGCTGAAAGCATCCCGTGCAGGAGGTACACTAGATACCGATGGGGGCATAATAAGGCTCTTGGGGCCTAGGAGTAGCTGGAATACCATTGGCAATTGGAAGAGATGAATGAACAGTTCGACTCACATAGCCCCTACCATGTCGAACTGCAACTGGGGACCTAGTACTAGTATAAGTGCTAGACTCTCGAGACCTCTTGGCCTCCCGCCCATCTCTCTCCTGAGCAAGCATGACCTCCACTCTCCTAGCAATACTCACAACCTCCTTGTACGAGATATCTATCTACAACTCCCGGTTCATACTAGTCCTGATGTTGGGGTTGAGTCCCTCAATAAACCGGCAGACTCTCTCTCTCTCTCTCTCTCAGTGTAGCAACCAAGGCTAGTGTATGCCTACACAAATCACTGAAACAAACTACATAATCTAACATTGTCATAGCACCCTAGAGCAACTGCTCAAACTCAACACTTCATGTATATATGAGGCTCTGGGGAACACACTCCCTCAAAAATGAAAATATAAATCTAATAGCTAACCGCAACAGATAAATAAATACGAATAGAAATGCTGCTCGACATGTATAACAACGAACTCTCAAAATATACACAAAACTCTCTCTAGACTAGGAACACCATAAGTGACATGCTTCTAAGAATTTATCGAACTGCCCTATACATCAATATCTAAAATAAATAAAGGAGGAATCAATACAAAGAGATAGAGGGGGACTTCGAGGTCTGGGGACGCGAGCAGATATAACTTGAAGTCTTCGGAGCAACAACGGCTATGAAACTAAAAGAGAGGCTGGTAAAATGTACCTGGATATGCACATAAAAACATACGCAGAAGAGTAGCATGAGTACACCACAACGGTACCTAGTTAGTTATTAGATTTATGTTTTCATTTTTATTATTCCCCAAATGTTAGGCTTACCTAGTCATAAAGACTAGGTGCCGTCACGACATCTTACTGAGGGAGATTTGGGTCGTGACAAGTTGGTATTAGAGCTCTAGGTTCATAGATTTCATAAGTCACAAGCTGATTTAGTAGAGTCTCGCGGATCGGTGCAGAGACATGAGTATTTATCTTTGGGAGGCTATGGAACTGTTAGAAAAATTTCACTTCTTTTGATTCCTTGTCGTGTGAAGTTTGTTGACTTCGAAATTTTAAACTTTTGTCTTATATTCTCTCAGAGATGATGAGAACACGTACAACCGGATCAGATGACTAGGCACCCACGCCCCTTGCTAGAGCCGCCAGAGGCCGAGCCAGGGTAGAGGTTGAGGACATCCACGTAGTGCAGCCAGAGGCCCCGCACGAGCTACCACAGAGGAGCCCTTAGTAGCTCCAGCTAGAGGACAGACACCTGAGGTACCTGTTTTTGCACCAGCTCTCCAGGAGACTTTGGCCCAGTTTCTGAGCATGTTAAGCACCTTAGCTCATGCTAGATTAATTCCACTTGCTCCTGCTACATATCAAGCCAAGGGAGGAGCACAAACTCCCGCCGCCCGTACCCCAGAGCAGCGAGTTCCAGTCGATTAGGTTCCAGAGATTATATCGATGTAGCTTGTAGTCTCAGTCCAGCCCGAGGGTAGGGAAACAGTTTCTGAGGAGGAGCAGTACAGGCTCGAGAAGTACAAGAATAACCACCCTCCTACTTTTAGTGGTTTGGTGACAGGGGATGCTCAAGGCTTTCTTGAGAAGTTCTACCATATTCTCCGTACTATGGGAATAGCAAAGTTAAGTGGGGTTTAAATCACTGCGTTCCAGCTTAGAGGAGCAACCTATCACTGGCGGCGTGCTTATAAATTGGATAGTCCGGTCGAGGCAGCTTTACTTATATGGACTCAGTTCTCAGATATGTTTTTGAGAAAGTATATTTCCCAATGTATGTAGTTCCCGAGTTTGAGCAGTTGTGCCTGGGTGCTATGACTGTGTCAGAGTATACAGTTCGTTTAAGTGATTTGGCTAGACATGTACCGGCCGGATCGGTATAGCAGGTCAGTCATTGGGACATCTCCTTCAATTGGGATAAATAAATATGTAGCTTGTATTACTTATCACTAAATCAACACACTAGCATGACTATTAGCACTGAAATATATTACTAACAAGATTACCGTGCAGGTGCTTAAAATGAATAGCACTAGGAGCATATACAAGGGCCTCATCCTTGTCAAAGGTTATCTCTTCACAATGTCAATGAGATCAAGAAAATTCTTGTGGTTCATTTGTGAAAGATACCAATCTAAGCAAATAATTTAACAGAACATCATGTAAACTCTACAACTAAAATGTCATGCTTATAGTTAAAGGGAGTAGGATGAGGAAAACGACAAAGAGAACTTTTCCTTTTGTGTTGCATTTATTTAACTGAACAGATGTATGTGTGGTCAAGAAACTTCTGCATTTCTTACCTTATGGATCACTTGTTTATACTTATGGCTTGTGTTTCTGGAAGGCTTGAAGTTTCTTATTGTCTTTTTCTTTTTGATAAGTAAGCTCATGGCAAAATACATTTACAACCCATCTAATTTGGTATTATTTTTTATTTTAGCATTCTATCTCTACCTTGTTCTACTTTAGCCCACCAACTCTATTTTATAAGTTTCCTTTTGGCCCTCCAACTCTATTTCTTGTGTTTCACTTTAACACAAAAGCTGAAATTAGTGCAAAAACTATAGTGCATGTGTATATATAAGTCTGATATATAATAAATATCCAATAAATTTTGCCACCTAATTTTTTCATCCATGTCTAACGGGTCAATACTAAAATATCTGAACCTGACCATATTTATCACTGCCCGAACTTGAAGAGGCGTGGCCGGCACCCAATGACGTACTCGGTACGAGTGTACCACTCTATAACTAATAACTCTAGAGGGGTAAACCTCAACTTATGCCGATAAGGACATACTATGAATCATTTGAAAATAATCTCTCTCTTATCTATGGGGTAAAGATATCCAAAAGCTGATATGTATAACTTTGTAGGCCGATGAAACCGCCATGAACAGCTACTGATATAAAAAATATACAGGACTCGTATACAAACCTCTAGAGATAACTGAACTGTAGCATGGTTAGGACAGGGTCTTGACCTACCCATCAAATCTGTATATATAAAATGAACTCCAAGATATAGACCTAGTAACTCCGAGAAAATATTAAATAAATATCGGGAAATGATTTTGTGATATTTATGTGACTCGAGACAACATTTATAAGATGTCGTCGTAATCCTATTTCCTTGTAGTGAATCTTTCAACATGTTACTTAAAAGTAGGGTTGTTCATGATTCGATTTGGATCGATTTTTTCTTTAAAAGAGACCAAATCAAGTAAGTCGATTTTTCAAATATTAGAAGCATACCAAACCAATTAAGTCGATTTCTCTCGATTTGGTTTATATCGGTTTTTCGATTTTTTCGTCTTTTTCGGCTACAGTACAAAAAATGTCTTATTAACGACCAACAATTAGTTATGAGTAAAAAATGTGGTCCTGAAAAGTACATTAATAACGACAAGATTTCTTCCTGGTCCAAAAGTTTTAGTTTTAATGTGGTTGTTGAAGAGATGGATGTCTGGTCCTAATGTTCTACTTAAGCGGGATAAAAGGCGCCACTCCTATTTTACCTCTAAAAAGTAAAATAAAAAATAAAAGCCACAAAACTCTCTAAGTAAAACGACGTTGCTCTGTCGAAAGTATCGTTCGTCTCTTTCGAAATAATAAAACCCTTAATCCCCAAATCTCATTATGCATTTCTTAATCGGCTGCATCCACGTCCTTCGAGTGTCGTAGCGAGTTTTTTTCTTTAACCTTTTACTTTCTAAGTTTTTATATTATATGCAACACTGAATTTTGCTTGATTTCAGATTTTCTTAGGTCTTTTTGATTTGATTGTCTTTTGAATCTGATTTGGTACTACCATTTTAAAATAATCTTTAAGCTTTTTCTTTCTTATAATCTTTTTGCGGTCTGAATTCTGTAGATCTAATGTATTTAAATCTATTTTAACAGACGAGTTTTGTGATACAATTCTTGTGTCATCTTGAATTATCTCCTTGGTTAAAGTTGAAAGTTTGGGACAAATTATTTCCTCCGCTGCTAAAGGTGTAAGTTTTTCTACTTCTGAATGAACACAGAATTTATAAATGAAGATTAGCTTCTTTTTTTTCCTTGTGAGGCATAAGAGCACCAACTCAAAATGGTATCAAATTATGGAATAATGAGTTCATATTGAAATAGTTTGGGGTTATATTATTTTGTGAAATTCGAGAATTTGTGATTTTTTCTTCAGTATGGTATATTTATACTCCTGAATTCATGTGATGTTTATCTATCAAGAATGTTCAGCGATTTGATTTTCAGCTTTCAACATCGCCCAATTTGGGAGAATAGCCATTAACTTGAGGCACATACAAGTTAATAAGAATTTAATTGGTGATTTGAACATGTGATTGCATAAAGCTAAATCATTATTTAAGCAAATAATGCATTTCACTATTGTGCATTCCTGGTTCTGCTTTTTAGTTGTGCATTATGCAAAGCATGTGATTGATGAAAGTTGTCAAGATAAATTACATGGTTACGCCATGTTTATTGTGAAGCATAAGCAACAATAAAGATAAAGAATAAGGAAAGAAGAACTCCCACATTATTTTTTTGTAAAGATCCCTTCAATTTATTCTTTTTAAATTATTTTGGTACATGTACCTGATGAAAAAATAGAAAAGAATAAAAGTGATTTAGATGGAAATAATCAATCTGTCACATAGCTGTTGTCCATGTCTCGGTATTATCTTAAAGATATGTACTTCGTGATTTTTCAATACTTATTGTATGTATGAATAATCAATCCGTCACATAGCTATTTTTTTCATTGTCAAAAAAGAAGATGTCTTTTTTGAATTTTATGACAGGGTAAATTGAACAGTTATTGTATGTAATAAGATGATATCTTTAAGAATATTATTAGTTTCAGTTTGACCAATAGTAGAAAATGAAAGTGAAATAATCACATTTAGATTGATCAATTACAGGAATGAAGATGTCTAAATAGATTTGCATATTAGTTATAGGCTTTCATAAATTTCAAAGTTTCGGCTCTCTTGAATTTGTATAAAGAGTAGCCCTACTATCACTTAATTTCTTTTTTTCATGAAGGTCTTAATTTAGCCACTCCTTTTGTTGTTTCTATAATATTGGTAAAATCAGTTATGTCTGTGTCACTCTCAACATTTGTAAATCTGTTAGAATAGTTTATGTTAGATCTTTTTAGTTAGAGCATGAAGAGAATAATAAGTTGATAAAATACATTTTATGCATTGTTGATATTAGATTGAATGCTTCATGATTTATTGACACTTATTTTGTTGGTAAAACTTAATCCTCCACATTGAATAGATGTGATAGTCTAGTTTGGGGAGATGACCAAAAAATCAAATAAAAAATAATAAGTTTGACGAATCAATAATGTTTTATTCAGACATAAATTTTTGAAACTAGGTTGTTCTTTTTATTCTCAAAACAGACATTGTTTCTTTCTGCCCAAATGGTGTAAGGAATGCATAGGGAAATGATCCTCTAAAGTTGTTTCTGGGATTTTAATATCTTTTGCCCTAGCTAGAAGTTATATGGGAATGTTTAAAGTATGAGATGGTACTCCAATATCTAAAAATAGTGATTTATGGAGTATTTAATTAGTGAAACATTTCAGAATTAGGAACATATGTTGTTCGATGATCCTTAAAAGATGTAATGGATATTTGCTTTCTTAATAATTTAAGCGATGTAGGAGAGTAAAGTTGTATGTGCCAAGTTGCAGAGAGTACTACTAATGACTAAGTGTTGAGGTTTCATTTCCATCTGTGTAATGTTTGCCTATAGGTTTTATGTTTTACAAAATACACTTCAAGTATTTGTTTTACATTTGTTTGAATATTGGTTTTTTGAGTGAGTGGCTAAATCTTTATTGTGTTAATAGTAAAATTATTTAACTAATCTTTTGTCGATCTTCGTAGTTTTTCTTAAGTGAATTTACTTTACCTTTTTTTTTTTACAGAATTTGAAGATTTACAAGTCAAGATGAGGTTTCGACGGCCACATATGAGCTAACAAGATGATAACCATTTTGTTAGGATTGTTAAGATTTTTTTATATTGTTTGGCATGGATGTCAACTATTTTGTTAAAGAATTATGTAAACACTACAGGCATTTGTATATATTTCCATACTCTCTTAGTAATGGAATGTTAATCTATTTTTTAGTGAATTACAAAATATATACGAACGAAGATATTAGTGATAGTCTATATACAATTCCTTTTCTATATTATAAATTGTATAATATATAGGACAAGATAATATTGTATATTTGTATTAACAGATGTCATCCACAGAAATGATTAAGGACCAACCATGCTAATATCTAACAACCAGATTGTGGCCCAAGATTTTCTAAGACCAGTGGTGATATTGTTTGGGACTAAAAAACATGATCCTTAAAGGTGTATTAGGGACCAGTATTCTGGCAGTCACTGAAACTCTTTAGGGACCAGTTACGCAATCTCGTCGCAAATGACCTTTAGCGGCAGCGCCTATAGCAAGTGGCGACCAGATATACCTAGTCACTATTTACCTTTTGGGAAAATTCGACTTTTAAGGACCATTTTACCGGTCGGTAATAAGAATTTTTTTTGTAGTGTTATTTGTCGGTTTTTTCTTAAATATATGACACACTACCAAACATATTCCGGCGACCATATTTTTAATGTAACGCTATCACATCAATTGCCCTTTGAGAAATTTATTATTTACCAAGATATATTGATGATAATTGAATCAAATGGTGATGAATAATTTAAGAACTCAATTAAAAATATGTTATTTTTAACACGAAATGGATTTTTATAATAAACAAAAGAAAACTACCAGTCAAACTAGAATGTGAAGGTAAAGAACTATATTAAAAGTGCAAACTAATAATATTTACCATAATTTTTTGAAAACTTTGTACAACAATATACATACATATAGATGTAATAATAAATTTGAAATAGCTACTCTTATGGTCGGTTTAGTTCGATTTTTTGCTGATTAAAACCAAAACTAAACCAAATTTGATCGGTTTTTAAAATTCAAAACCAAAACCAAACCAAACTAAAAAGTATCGGTTTTTTTTTGTGGGGTTGATTTGATTTTTAGTTTGGTTTGGTTTTACGGAGTTTTATGAATACCCCTACTTAAAGGGCTTAAAGAACTAGTTATCTCATCAAACATCCCTTAAGAAAGCCATTGACTCTAATCGTAGCTGGCATTACAAAAAAAATCTCTCATGGACCTATATCATGGATTCCATAATATCGTTGCCTTTTCCTCAGTAAAACACTTGTGATTTTTTGGATCTCCGCAACAACCATACAAATAGGCAGAATAGGTAAAGACACTCCTAAACTTGACATTTTTTAATGAGTGTACACCTTAATTCTAGGGATTTTAATTATCCCCATATACTTACTTTTTCGGATTTTATTTCCCCCCTAAGTTAGTAAACCTATCTATCGTGTATACACGCACCGTATACATGTAAATGCTTGTTGCTGTGGAAGTACACGTTGGAATAATTCGGGTATCCAATTAAAATAACCGACCCGCCTTGAAAATTAATCCCTCAAATTTAACCATCCCTTTTACCATCGTTCATTTGGTCAATAACATAGAAAAACTAGGGTCCACCACTTCACTCCCATCATCATTACAGAGACAATTATGCGTTCTTGAGCTTGATTTTGTGAGTCGATAGGGTTCTTCGTTGAAGTGCTGCTAAAAGCTACTGTGGAGGCGCAAAAAGCTATTGGGTATCTTTGATTCTCACCAATATTTCTATCGTTTTCACTCTGAGTTTGAAGGTATCTATGCCTCTTTCTGTTAGGGTAAAATCAGGGGTTTTATGTTGAGTGTGACTTTTGCATACATGGCGATTAGGGCAAAATTAGGGCTTCTATGTTGTTTGTTAATTTGTGGGGGTTTTAACCAATTATTGTTTATTTGTAATCTTCTATATATAAGTGTAAAAACTCATGTCTTGAGAGTTGTTTTTTCCTTTTTCTTATTGTTGTGTAGGGTCACATAGATACTAAGCATGTGAATCTAAGATGAAAAATTGGTAGGATATTGGTGAGTGAGGTAGGACCTCTGTATGTTGGGGGTAGGGTTGAACATGTGACTAATGTCGACTGTGACCACTTGTCAATACCAGAGTTAGTCGATTATGCTAAGGGTTTTGGGATTACAAAGTTAAGAAAAACTTATATTATGAGTGCTAAGGGTGGCAGTTTAGTTGAATTAACAAAAGAGAGGGATTTAATGGACCTTGCTATGTTATTAAATAATGGGGACACAATAGTTATTTTTGTCTCTTCTGACTCACAATTTGAGGAGGTGGATGCTATAGAGGGTAGCCAAATAAGCCACGTAGGTGAGCCTTTTAATGCATCTTCTAGCACACAACATGACAATAGTGAATCATTTTGTTCCCTGTGGTCCTCCTTTAAATGCTACTACTGCAAATCCAAATCTAGGGTTACCTACTCCTTTGAATACCAATCAAGAAGAGGATTCGCCCATAGGTTGGACTTCCTCTTCATAGGAAGAGGAATCTGTTGCTGCTGCTTCTCATGCTTTAGTAGGCATTGCTGCTGATTCTCAACAAGTAGAACCAGCTAGAGAAGAAAAAATAAGTTTACCTACTCCTTTGAATACCACTCAAGAAGAGGATTCAGCCATAGATTGGACTTCTTCTTCAGAGGAAGAAGAATCTATTGTTGATGTTGATTCTCAACAAGTAAAACCAGCTAGAGAAGAAGAAGAAGAAGAAATAGCATCTGGTGATGAATCTGAGAGCTCCTTCGATTATAGAAGTGATGTCCATGAGGAGTTGAGGGTTTTTTAAGAAGATATGAAGAAATATATTCAAAAGAATGGGAGAAAACTTAGTAAGGAAAAACCTGATAGATTTTTAGATGAAGTTGGAGTTGATGAAGGTTATGAGAACATAGATCAGCCCAAAAAAATATGAGAGACAAATTAAAAGGTGATGATGAGCCTTAATATGATAGTTCAGATCAAGATAGCTTTGAATATGAATCAGACCTGGAAGGGGAGGGTGATCCTGTATCTGATAATGATGTAGATGATATGGGACAGTTAAGGGGAAGGGAAAAAAAATAGAGTGTTTTATGATCCTTCTGCCAAAATTGTTACTTGGCAATTAGGAATGGTGTTTGAAAATGTGAAGGAATTTAGAGAAGCAGTTACCAAGTATGCTATAAAGAAAGGTATTCAGCTAGTTAAGGATCCCAATGAGCCCCATAGAGTCAGAGTTAAATGCAAAACTGGTTGTCCTTGATTTTTGTATGCTAGCAGGGAAGGTAGGAGTACAAACTTCACAATCAAGACTTACAATTCAAGACACAAATGCCACAAAACCACTTACAATTATCTGTATAATTCAAAATATGTGGCAAAGCAGTTCAAAGATAGAATTACCTCACAACCTAGAATTAAATGTTAGGAAATTCATAATATGGTGAGAAAAAAGGCTGGTTTATATGTTGGTAAGGTTGTTTGTTTGAAGGCCAAAAAGATTGTGTTGAAAGAGATAATGGGGGATCATGTTGCTGAGTTTTGTAGGATTCTAGACAATAGGGATATGCTACTCAAAACAAATCTCGGTAGCACATGTGGAGTAAAATTGACAGACACATATGATGGGAAAAAGCAATTTGCCAGTTTCTACATTTGTTTTGCAGCTATGAAGTAGGGGTTTTATGGAGGATTGTAGGAGATGTATAGGGTTAGATGGATATTTTTTCAAGGGTGTTTGTAAAGGGAAACTGCTGGCACCAGTAGCAAAGGATGAGAATAACCAAATGTACCCAATAGCTTGGGATGTTATAGGCACTGGAAAAAAAAAACAAACATGGAGTTGGTTCCTCAGGTAATTGCAAAGTGATTTGAACTTGGGAGATGGAAGGGAAATCACCATTATAAGTGACATGCAAAAGGTATGTACTATTATTTTTCTATTTTTTTGCTGTTTAACTACTACTATTTTTCTGATTTAAAACAGTGCTATTTTTCTGGTTTAAGTATCATTGTTTTCTGGTTTAAGTATTACTATTTTTCTGGTTTAAACACTGTTGTTTTAAGATGGTCTATTTTTATGCTTTTAAGTATTATTGTTTCTCTGTTTTTATGCTGGGTCTATGTTTAGTTGTTGAAGAGATTTTACCTGAGTGTGATCACAGAATGTGTGCTAGACACATTCTGGCCAACTGGGCTATAAAATGGAGAGGGATTGAAAGTAGAAAAATATTTTGGAGTGTTGTTAGATCAACATTTGAGTTTGAAATGAAAATAAAGCTAGATGATCTTGATAAATATTGGGTCATAACATTTGTGAAGACCTAGTTAAGTACAACAAAGAAAGATGATGAAAAGCATTCCTTCAAACATTCTCCAAGTGTGATAGTGTTGACAATAACATGTGTGAAAGCTTCAATGCTTGGATATTGGGTGCTAGACACAAGACTATCATATCAATGCTAGAGGAAATAAGGGTCAAAGTTATGAGTAGGGTAGCAAAGATGAGAGAATTTGCTGAAACTTGGCAGGATGGTGTATTTCCAATGGCCATAATGGTGTTCAATACTAATGTTGAGAGGTCAATGAGGGTTGACTTCATGTTTAATGGAGATACTGGATTTGAACTCAAAGATGGTTCATGCAAGTTCATTGTTTATTTATGAACAGGTTACTGCAGTTGCGGGTCTTGGAAACTTAAAGGCATTCTATGTTCACATGCTATAACAGCAATGCACATCAAGAGACTTTATCCTTTAGAGCATATTGTACACTGGTACAGGAAAGAAACCTATATGAAGGCATATTCACACTTCATACAACCAGTTCCCAACATGATAATGTGGCCAGAAAGTAGCAACCCCAAGATATTACTTCCTCCAGTTCAAAATATGCCTGGAAGGCCAACAAAAAAATAGAAGAAAGGAAGTTGGAGAAATAAAAAGGGCTGGAAAATTATCAAAGAAAGGAATAACTATGACATGCTCCATTTGCAAAGCAAGTACTCATAATATGAGGAGTTGTCCAACAAGACCAACAAGTAATCAAGAGGTACCTTCTTACCTTCCTTTATTACTATCTTTTTAGTTGTCTAAGAGTTAATTCCATTTTCTTATATAATAGACTACTAATTGCTCACAACAATTAACAACAGAAAATTCACAAAAGAGAGGCAGAAAGGAATCTGACAATGCATCTACAAGTAAGGCATCTACAAGTATTATAGGAAAATCTGGGGGCGCAAGAAGCCACTACAAGAGGCCTAGGCTTCAAGGACATGGTGTATTTGTTGCACAATCTGATTTTATAAGTATTAATGTAAGTGTATTTTTTTTCTCTTTACGTTTTAGGCAAATTTTATTGTCTAACTTACTATATAATGTTATTGTCTAACTTTAAAATGTATCTTTTGGTTTGAATGTTATCAGCATGGTTTGCCTACAGCCAGAAAGGTTTATGTTGGCCCTTTAATTGATTCTACCCGTGTTATTGGTCATATTGGATATAAGCCTTCTAAAGGTTTGAAATGGAAAGGGAAGGAAGCTGTGACTCAAAGACAACTTCAAGTCCATGCTGCATGGCTAGAATCAAGATAAGTTCCCAATCCGTTGGAATACAAACAAGATCTAAGGTTATGCGGAAATCTCCCTCCAAGAAAGAATTCTTTATTGTTTGGATGTAGTATTGGATATACTAGACTTCTTTTTTTGTTGAATTATAGTATGGTTGTTTTAGTTTAATTCATGAGGTGTATGATTTTTTTATACCGATGGTGGTACTAGACTTTGTTTTATGAACTTGTTTGTCATATGTATGTTTAGCTGTATATGGACAGTATAGTTTAGCTGTATATGGACAGTATAGTTTAACTGTATTGTTAGATGTTAAATTACAACTTTCTTTGTCAAATTACCATCTATGTTGACAAAATGTTGTGATTGTAATTGGTTGTTTTTGTGGATAGCAGTGTCGAACAACATATCATATTACTTAACTTCTATTATATACTACCAGATAACCATTATTTGTACATGAACAAAATCAGATTCAAAAGTAAACTGAAAAATAATAGAAATTTTAGCATTCTTTCCCTCTTCGATAGTTTATAAGTCTTCTTCAACAACCCATAAATAACAATGCTTGCTTGCTCCGAAAATGGAGGTTCATACCACTGAAAAAATCGACAAGAATTTGCCTTCGGATAAAGACAACATCCAAAGAATCGTCGCCCAGGATTTGCAGTAGTCCACGCAACTTTCAAAGGAGCTGGATTGCCATATCTACAATAAACAGTCATCTTCTATCTTCCAGCTGTAGAAAAAATGGTTGTTATTTGGTCAAAAAAATAAGAGCCAAAATCTTAGGTAAAATGGAATTTGACTGGTCAATGATTGTAAGAAGATTGTGGCTGAAGACTTAGAAAGAAGGCAATAAATAGGGTTTTTACTGTTGGAAAAAATTATTACCGTTAGGGATGGTAAGTATTCAACTGATGTGGCATCAAGTATACACCCCCCACGCTCACTCAGCTATTTGGACAAACTTTCACTGACATGTGGCAGGCTAGGGGGTAATAAAATCCGAAAAAGTAAGCATAAGCATTAATTAATTCCGTACAATTAAGGTGTACAATCATTAAAAAGTGTCAAGTTTAGGGGGTCTTTACCTATTGAGCCATACAAATATGCTTTCTATTCAAATTCGTAATGACTTGGTCCAATAAACTTGAGCATGAGAAAAATGCAAGAGAACAACTAATCCGGTAATAACCTCATCAATGCTTTACCAAAGGAGATAACAATCTAACGAGAGACTGTAACAAGAGGATAGAAAAACCAATGGTTCTAGAAGTTCTTGGGTAAAGTGAGGAAGCAATTAACAGTGAGAGGCATAATGCTTAATGAAATTGCTATTCCATTTACTGTTTTTCAAAAAATAATAATTTTTTTAGATTAAGTAAAACACGCAAAGGAGATGTGTAATGTAATCCTATGTTGGTTCTATGCAGCAGCTTCGAAATCACAGTTGAACAGTCAGCATCCAATTTCACCAAATGGGATGATAACAAGTAGAGCAATCAATAGTAGCCCCCGGCCAACATTCTTAGAGATGTCCATACCTCACGTCAACCAGCAGGTATGTGTACAAATTGGATCGGATCGGATTTAATATATTTCGGATTTTAAAAAATACAATCTGAATTCAATTCGAATTATATCAGACCGGATTGGATTTTAAAGTTTAAATTGGATCGGATTTTGAATCGTATTATGCCTCAAAGCTACAAACTAATATGTATATTTTCTTTATAAAAGTGGCAATACATTAAAAAAATTCATATTTACGCAATTACGAGAGTATTATGGTGCTAATATAGCTAAACCTAGAAATTGTAATGGTAATAACTTGGAGGAAAATGTAAAGAAAGTACTAACCATCTGAAATTAAAATGCAGTATTTGTACATTGCCTAATAATTCCGAATTTTGAATCGGAGAAACATATACCAATTCGAATCCGATCCGAAATTCGATCCAATACAAAATCCGAAATTGAATGGAATCCGAAATTGAATGGAATCCGAATGAACCGCCCTATCAACTAGCAAGTTTCAAGGAGTATAACCCATTAAATCCTCTGTTTTGATCTATGGGTTCTGATGGGCTGCAGGGTCTAGATAAATTAGAGAAACAATATTTTCCTGAAAGAATGTAAAGACGATCCCATGGACTGGAGCCAGTTAAGTACGAAATCTCGCTTGGATTGTATAGATTCACGAAGCTATTCTACTGACGTTGCTGATCTCAAATTTCATCGCATGTCACAATCTTAGGAGTATAATTTAATTGATATTTTTGCTGGAAGAATTTATCTCATGGCGAAGAATCAAAATGCCGCTTCTTGCAAAAGAAATTGGCAGAAAGAACTTCAGATGATGTTGAAAAGATTTTTTCTGAGAATATTGTTCACATCGTGGAGCTCGTAATTGGCTCCTTTGGCAATCAAAATGGTTATTCCATTTACTGTTTTTGTAAAAAAAATTAAATTTGGCAGATTAAGTAAAACAAGCAAAGAAAAAGTGTAATATAATCTCATGCTGGTTCTATGAAAGAAATGCCTAAATATATCCTGTTGAGTTGCTTGGAGTTGGCTTAAGTTGTTGAATGCTGTTTAGGGGTGTGAATTTATTTTGTTTTGTTGCTTTACGCACTTTTGATTTTACAAGGAGAAAAGCAAATTATCCTTTTTATATATTTTCTTCTGGGAGCCCCTTCTTGAGTTTTGCATGTTTCTTTCTTTTAGCTATTATTACATGTTTTTCTTTAGTTAGCTTTAAATAATAATAGCGGAACTAGAATTTTTATCAAGCAAGTTCACAAAGAAGCAAATATACAAATAAGTCAACAAAAATTATATATTAATAAAATATATTACTACAACTGCTCTCTACAAGTTTTCATATTCTAAAACATATTCATAATAGTCTCATAGTAGGTGGCGTTAAATATTTTTCTTTCTACATAAGGTATCAAATAACCACTCATGAATTCGCTATTCATTCGGTTTCACGGTTCACCCTTGATCAACTTTAACGTCGAAAAAGTTCTTTCAACTGTAGCAGTGGAAACTGGTAGAAACTAAGCAAATTTTATAACACGAAACACAAATGGATAATTCAAATGCTTCTTTGTCTTAACTATCAACAAGTCCTTGTAGATTTGAGAACCTTTCATCAACATCACGAGCGTAAATTTCAAATTCATTATTGAACATAACCATTATATGCTTATCAAAATCGTTAGGATACAATTCAACCATCATCAATATCTTGTTTATGTCAAAGTTGGAAAAAGAATCAATTGAATTTAAGCAAGCTATTCCAATAGGCAAGTTCGTTGTCACCTTATTTAAACGAGCATTGAGTTCTTGAACTTACCAATCAATAATCTTAAAATATTGATGTCAAATAGTATGATTAGCAACTTTACGTTGAGATCTTCCGAGTTAACTTTACATTGAATTGACTGTTTTTGTTTTAATAGATCTTCACATTTCCTGTTTGCATGATTATGAATACTGCTCGACTTACCAACATGCATATCAAATCTCTTCTTTTTTGCCAAATATTAAATCCTAAACTTGAAAATACATTGTCTCCTCCTTGATGAATGTCTTCCTCTTGAAATAAGTAACAACACAAACAATGAGCTGCATCTTCGATCACATTGTACTCCAACCAATTACGGTATTCATCAAACAATTTAGGATTGAAACAACGCTTTAAGCCCGAAAAATTTCTTTGAGGAAACTTATGATATCGGGGTTGGTAAGGACCTCTTCGGAGATATTCTCTTTTAATCTTATCACACTCATTTGGATAATAATCTGTAATGAATATTCTCTCCTTTGGATCAGTTGGTAAATAATCAAGATCTATTCCCTCTCTTTGTCTTTTAACGGGTTTATATGAATCCTCTTGACCCCGTATGGGTCCGCCCCTGTTAAATAAGTAAGAAAAAGACGCTTATAAGACTAAAGGATTGCGGGGTTCGGCATAAAAAACTCGTTTGTTGATTACCATTACGTTTGAAAAGGCTCAGAATGACTAAGATTCATCTGCACTAGTAAAATTGTAAAGATGTGTAAGTTATATTTTGATTATTCAATAGGAAGTTGTTTGTGATGTTTTGTTTCTCTTATGAAAGCTTATGGATTCATTTTCACGTGAAGAAGTTATTCTCAAGTGTCTGACCACATCCAAAGATACAAGGAGTTGCAGCGTATAGTTGAACATATAATTGATCTTGCTGGAAGTTTTATATATATATTACTTAGTATTTTTTTGTTATCAGACATTTGATGTGTATTGGGAAAAATTGAGTTTATATATTAAAGTGGTATAAAGATGGCGTGTCATGATACGTAGACTGGTCAAAAAGTTATGATTGACAAAGAGGTACGAGTTGCAATAAACACAAGCAGAAACAAAGGAAGAGGCACGAGCAGTTATTCAAAAGATTCAGTGCACATACCTATTTAAGCCTAAGAATCAAGGAGAATGAATCCGAGGGTACAATGGAGTACACATACGGTAGTTAATGAGCATTAAGTACTAAAAACATTAAAGAATACTTTAAATAAAATGATTATGTAACGTAGCATTTTCTGGTATTAATTGTCTATAATAACCTTATTGTGACAGAGGTAAAACGCACATCTCCAAAAAAGTTATAAAAGGGAGAGAATAGATTAATTGCAGGGACACGAAACACTATCTTAATATACTGGTCTACTTTACTTTTCTGATTACCTTATTTCTAGTCAAATTGCTTTCTTTTATACATTCCTTGATTATTAGTACCCGAATTCTTCTAAATTTAATCTTTGACCAAAGTCCATTTTTTGATTAAACAAATTGGTCCCGTTACCGAAAATTTGATTATCTATTTAGCTTAATTTTGCTTGTTGCATGAACCATGTCAAACAATAATGACAACATTCAAGAAAATGAAGGAACCTACAACTTCAGGAAAATCTACAGGATAATCACACCCCGGTCTCTTCTCCACAAAGCTCTTCTCGACAATCTCAAGAAGGCACTCCTGATAGATCTCATGCACATAGAAACGCTCAATTTGAAAAAGTTGAAGCTATCGATGAAGCTTTGCAAAAACTAATTGTTTCACATGTCAAGAAAGTTCTTGAAGCTTTTGCTAATCCGTTACCTGCCGTACCACTCACATCCACTCCAAATAACAACACTCCGGAGAATTCTTGTTCTGGGCTTGTTAATTCAAGAGGTGGTGGGAACCCCAATGAATCACAAGAAGGAGTACTAGGTAATTTACTCAATTCAGATATATAAAATTTAGTACTGACATTGCAGAAACAGCTCAAGGAGCAAAGTGACCACATAGAGCAAATACCTGAGTTGTCACGTGTAATCAAAGGGATAGACGCGGATAAATATTCACAACAACCTTGGCAGCCAAGTGCTGCTCCCCTCCCTATTCCAAAGAAATTTAAAATGCCTGATATTCCCAAATACGATGGAACGACTGATCCACGAGATCACGTAATTGCATTCATAACAGGCGTCAAAGGCAATGACTTGACCAAACAGGAGATTGAACCAGTATTGGTCAAGAAATTCGGTGAAACACTCACTAAGGGTGCATTAAAATGGTATACTCTTACCCAAAAATTCTATAAATTCTTTTGTTGAGCTTCCAGATTTTTTTATCAAAGCACACTTGGGAGCTCAAAAAGTCAAAAGGAGAATGAAAGATATTTTCAAAATCAAACAAGGAGACTCATAATTACTTAGAGAATTTGTGGACAGATTCCAACGTAAAGGAATGACGTTACCACGTGTACCTGATAATTGGGCGGCTATATATTTCACTAGTAATTTGAATTAAAAGAGCTCCGAGGCAATGAGGCGACTCAAGGAAAGTCTTTGTGAATTCCCAGCCACAACATGGAATGAAGTTTATAACAGGTATAGTACGAAGCTGAGGATTGAATAAGACATTATTTCACGGTATCAAAAAGAAGAAAAGATAAGTTTGAGACAGGTGGAAATCAAAAAATGTCTGGTAAACACAAGTACGAACCATACATGGGACCTGCAGGAAAAAACTCACGGTCAAAACAGGATAATCAGAGATACAACCACAGATCAAGGAATAGAGATCGAGCTCGTCATTAAGATTAGGGAATGATCGAAACACGCATGAGTCTCGAGATGATAATAGAAACTTAAAGGCGAGGTTTGGCGGTTATATTTTCAATATGAGCACTTCTGAACTCGTAGCTGTTTTGGGAAGCATGGGTGACAAGGTACGATGGTCAAAAGAGATGAGATCGGATCCAGACAGGTGCAACCCTGATCATTGGTGTGAATTTCATAATGATCAAGGGCATAAAACGGTCGACTGTAGAGTTTTACAAAGTGAAGTTGATCATTTATTAAAACAGAGGTATCTCGATGAGTTATTTAGTAAGAAAGGTAAGCAAGCATACATGAAAAATATGCAAGAGCCCCCTAAACCACCTTCTCCCAAAAGGACCATCAACGTAATAAACGGGGGAGAAGACATCAACGGTGTGACATATATCGCAACTAATAAGATTTCCAAAATAACAGTTACTCAAGGGAACATGTCTTAGAAGAAGAACCTATTACGTTCGATGATGCAGATACGGAGGGCATATTAACTCTACATAACGATGCACTGGTAATATCTCTACTTGTATATGATACTAATATGAAACGAGTTTTGATTGATCCAGGTAGTTCCATGAACATCATCCTGCTAAGAGTGTTATGTGAGATGCAAGATGAAGACAAATTAGTACCAAAGGCGCATACTTTGTCTGGATTTGACAAATCTAGCGTCGTAACAAAAGGAGAGGTAATACTCACTACATTCGCAGAAGGTATTATCAAAGATTCAATCTTTCAAGTGGTAGATATGGAGATGACTTACAACATGATTCTTGGGAGACCATGGATTCATGAGATGGATGTTGTTCCATCAACCTTACATCAAGTTATCAAATTTCCATCACCATGGGGAATATGTCAAGTTCGTGGAGATCAACAGACATCCAGGAGCATCAATTCCGTAGCTGATCAAGTATGAGAAACGAAGGAAAATATCATTTGCAGAATCCAGTTGGGGATATCATGATGCAAACCTCAACTGAACAAGGGCGAATAGACGTGGACTCAAGGCCTGATATCATTCAAGAACCAGAGGAAAAGGAGAATATCAAAACGACAATTGAAAAACTAGAGCCTGTAGTGTTATTTGCACGATGGCCTGAAAAGAAAGTCTACTTAGGGGAAAATCTAAGCCAATACTTGAAAGGTAAGTTGATTGAATTTTTGAGAACTAACATGGACTAATTTTTCTAGTCCCACTCTGATATGACAGGAATACCACCAGAGGTAATCATTCACAAATTAAATGAAGATCCATCATACCCTCCTATCAAACAAAAGAAGAGAAAGCAAGGAGCCTTTAAAAATTAGGTGATTCAAGAATAGGTGCAAAAGTTATTAAAGATTGGGTCTATCCATGAGATGAAGTAGCATAATTGGTTAGTCAATATTATTGTAGTACCAAAAATAATGGTAAGTGGCGAGTTTGTGTAGATTACATAGACCTTAACAAAGCAAGTCCTAAGGATTCTTTTTCAGTACCACATATAGATCAACTAATTGATGCTACTGCAAGACATGAACTATTGAGTTGTTTAGATGTGTATTCAGGTTATAATCAGATCAAAATGGATCAGGTAGATGAGGAAAAAACTTCATTCATAATAGACATGAAGACTTATTGTTATAAAGTAATGCCTTTTGGTCACAAAAATTCTAGTGCAACACATCAAAGGCTAGAGACTAAAATGTTTCACGAACATCTAAGAAAAACCATGGAGGTTTATATAGACGATATGCTCGTTAAAACTCAACATTCAAAAGATCATATAACACACTTGTTTGATATGTTTCACATTTTTGCGCAAATTTAATATGAAATCAAATCCGGAGAAATGTGCATTTGGTGTTGCCTCAGGTAAGTTTTGGGTTTGCTTGTTTCTAACCGTGGTACTGAAGTAAATCCCACACAAATTAAGTCCATTGAATAAATCCCCGATATGCTTTCAAATAAAGAAGTGCAGAGATTGACATGAAGAATTGCAGCCTTGGGAAAATTCATTTCTAAATCATTAGAAAAGTGCTTCAAATTCTTTTCAGCTCTTAAAGAGCATGATCATTTTGAATGGAACGAGGAATGTCAGCATGCACTCAAAAATTTTAAGGCATACTTATCAAATCCACCATTGCTCGCAAAACCAAAGGTTGGGGAAAGATTGCTCATCTACCTTGTTGTTTCAAAAGTAACAGTTAGTGTTGTTTTAGTCTGTGAGCAGCAACGTAAACAATCTCGGATCTATTATGTCAGCAAATCTTTATTAGATGCGAAAACACGGTATCCTCAACTAGAAAAGCTTGCACTTGCATTAATCATGGCATCTAGAAAATTAAGACCTTATTTTCAATGACATCTTATTGCCATAGTAACTGCTTATCCATTACGCAATATTTTACATAAGCATGAGTTATCACGAAGGTTAGCCAAGTGGGCTATAGAGTTAAGTGAATATGATATCACATACCAACTTAGAACTGCTATAAAATCCCAAGTGTTAGTTGAATCGTGGCTGATTTTAGCCAAGGGATGCAATTAGAAGCAGAAAAAGAGTGGCAGGTGTTCAAGAGAGCTAACCCAGGAACTTGGACCTTATTTACCGATGGTTCATCCAACGTAAAAGGTGCAAGTTTAGGGATTATTCTGATACCACCTATGGGTGAATCCATTAGACAAGCCATTAAATGTCATTCAATAACTAACAATGAGGCAAAGTATGAGGCTATGATTACAGGTCTAGAACTAGCACGAGAACTTGTCATAAATCAGGTTATAATCAAAAGTTATTCTCAGCTCATAGTTAATCAAATGATGGAGACTTACACAGCCAGGAAAGCAAGGATGCAACAGTACTTAGAAAAGGTACGGGATTTGATAAGGTAATTTCAAACTTGGAAAGTGACACAAATATCAAGGGATGAAAATGTTGAAGCAGACATCCTAGCTAATCTTGCACCTACGGCAGACGTGGCAAGCAATGAAAATGCTTCAGTTATTCATTTATTTCATTCAGTTCTCGACCCCGATAAGAGTGAGGTAAATTTTAATAACTTAACTTGGGATTGGAGGAACCAGATTGTTGCTTTGCAGTATGGTACCGTCCCTTAAGAGAAGAAAAAAGCTTACGAGCTTAGAAAAAAAGCTGCTCAGTATTGCTTAAAGCAAAGCAATCTTTACCGAAAAATGTTCGGTGGTCCCTTAGCAAGATGCCTCGGACCTTCTTAGACGGGATACATAATAAGAGAGATACACGAGGGGCATTGTGAGAATCACGCAGGTGGAAGGTCATTAGTAAGAACCTTAATTAGGGCAGGTTATTATTGGCCCAAAATAGAAGAAGAACCGAAAAGTTTCGTGGATAAATGTGATAAATTCTAATGGTATGATAATAATATGCATAGGCCCGCGGAGTTACTACATCCGGTCATTTTACCATGGCCATTTATGAAATGGGGGATGGATATCATGGGACCACTACCACAAGCAAAAGGACATGTAAAATTTTTGCTCGTACTCACTGATTATTTTACTAAATGGATGGAGGAAGGAGCATTCAAACAAGTGCGAGAAAAGGAAGTTAGAGATTTCATTTGGAGGAATATCATATGTCGATTCGGCGTGTCAAAGAAAATCGTGTATGATAATGGACCTCAGTTTATAGGCGCTCAAATCACAGAAATTTTCAAAGTTGGCAAATCAAAAAGATTACATCCACACCGTATCATCCGGTGGGTAATGGGCAAGCTAAGTAAAAAAAAAGTCATTATCAACAATTTAAAGAAATATTCAGAGAAATCCAAAAGCAATTGACCAGAAGTGTTACCTGGTGTTTTATGGGCATACTGCACAAAAACAAAAATAAGTACAGGAGAAACACTATTTTCATGTGTTTATGGAGCTGAAGCTTTGATTCCAGTTGAGATTGGAGAGCTGAATACGAAGTTCACACATGCGTCAAAAGAGTTTGATGACGAAGAAATGCGTGTAAATCTTGATTTACTTGAAGAAAGAAAAGAAGCTGCACTAATAAAAATGGTAGCTCATAAGCAGATCATAGAACGATTCTATAACCGAAGAGCACACCTCAGATTCTTCAAAATTGGGAACTTCGTGCTCAAAAAGGTTTTTCAATCTACAAAGGCATCTAATGTAGGAAAATTAAGTCCAACATGGGAATGACCCTATATAATTCATGATATTGCAGAAAAAAGAGCATACAAGTTGGAAATAATGGATGGAAAGATACTACCTTCACATTGGAATATTGTTCATATGAAGAAATACTATTTCTAAGGAATACCCACGGTCAAGTATCCATATTTTCGAATTTAATTTTTGAATTGATAAAACTTTACTAATGATTTTAGATGATAGGCAAAAAGCTAACCCGTTCTAAATGATGAGTCACAAGCTACAAGGCACGTGGAATAAATTAAACTTCCTGGCCTAGGGTTACAATTATTCTGATAGAAATTCAAACGGGTTAAGCAGTCTACATCTATAATCGTACATCTGAGTCCCATATGTTTTTCCTTTTCAGGGAAAGGATCAAATGTGTGGAACAATCAAGTGCTCAAGGCTTCATACTTTATCACTCAAACACTTGGGGGACTATATAATATACACAAATACGTGTATAAAGAAGGCAAAGAAGATAGGGAAATAATCGAAGATCAAGCCTGAAACATTCAATCATTGAATGAGTCAAGTGCAGAACAAAGTCACGAGCTAAGGCCAAAAAAAACCTTACCAGGGTAAAGGCAATATACTGAAACGTGTTATAAATAAAAACCTCGTGTTTATTTTTATTTTTTTAAATTTGTTACAAGAATAACAGTTACGAGAAAGTTATAGATGTAATTCAAATATGTTTAAAGTGTTATTCAAAACTAGACAAAATTCAAACCAAAACTTGTCAAAGTTATTTCAAAGAAACATGTGTATTCCTATTTCTTTTATTGTATGTTAACACCATTATGAAGTTGAGACGTCTTCTTCATTAAGTATCGAATATAAAAGAGCCCTCTTTTATAAAACTCATGAATAATTTGAATACTCGTGACATTAACAGAAGCATTTTTTTAAGAATAAAAATGCAAATTATTTTAAGTCCTTAGAAATAAAGGCAAGAATAAATAAAATGAAAGTTCAACGAAGAAACTTCTTAATATTAAATAGCTTAGACTAAGTATGAACTTAGTCTTAAAATTGTTTATACATGTTGCCCCATAAAAGGTCTGGAGACTTGAGTTTCCAAAACAAACCCTCAAATGAGACCAAGGGTTTTTTCCATAATTTTCCAAGTAAAAAAAAACAACAACACAAAGAATTTCAAATAACTTGGACTTGTCATTAAGAAGATGAAGGAACTGAAACAGGTACATCAACGGCAACGAGCTCAACTTGGCTGGAAGGAGTGTGGATAGCCGTATTAATTTCAACATTTTCAGAAGTTTCAGCCACGGGGGGAGAAAGAACTTGGTTCCGTTGAGTTTCTTTAATAGTTTGTTTAACCTTGGCTAACTCAGATTCCAAGTCAAATTCTCCTGGATAGCTTCAACGAGGGTATCATGGCGAGAATTAGGAACTCTTAACTCACTTCAAAGACAAACTCATTCTCAAGGATTTCATAATCTCTTTTCCAATCAATAATTTCATTCTTTAACTTTTCATTTTCAGCCAAGGAACTTTCTAAGACACAAAACTTGTCAGAAGAAGCTCGGAGGTCTTTTTGTGCTTGAATCAAATTCTGGAAAAGCTCACCAACATAAGCTTCTTTCTCACCCAAGAGAGCCTTTAACTCTCTAATCTCTTCGCTAGCCTACCAGCTGCTCTGAGAAAGAAGTTTCAAGATGAGCCTTTTTTTTTATCTACTTGACTTGAGGAAGCCTTTGCAACTGCCAATTCCGTAGTCAAGCCCGTACATGCTACTCCAAGGTAAGTTTCTTCTAATTTATACACATCAATCCAAATAATTTCATACCGTTCCTTCCAATTGTATGCCTCTAGTTGAGAATCACGTAATAATTACTCTAAGAGGGTAATCATTTTCATCATCTCTGTGCCGATGAGATTGGCCTATAAAAGGAAAGGGAAGGGAAATGAGAATCCCAAAGATAGAAAAGCTACAAAGTAAAAGTTTTTTTAAAAAAGGAATACCTTTAAAGAAGCATGCACAATGTCATTCACCAAGGTCAAAGAGCTATGGCTCTCTAACTTGGCTTTCTCAATGGGTCCAATTAAGGGCTTTAGCCACACATCTGCTTGACATGATTTCCTCAAAAAATTGCCCTCAGCGGGGACTTCAATATTCACTTGCTTCATAGCGCCACTCCTACTTGAGGAGCCAACTTCAGCACGGTGAGTGATTGGAGGAGGAATTGTTGAAGGAGGAACAATAGAATTAGTAAAGGAAGCATGGGAAGGAACAGAAACAACCGAGATTGACAAAGAAGGAGGCATAGACACGAGTGTAGAAAAATAAGCCAATGGTGCTTCATAAAAAATTGGGCCTAGGCTTTCACTACCAAACCTGCTGATAAAAAGCTACTCAATAGAGTCATGAGAAACAACGGGAGCAATATCGTCATAGGTAATTACAACCGGGGCCTCAACAGATTTGATAAGAGGAATAGAATGAAGGGGGGATTATTCCGCATCATCATCAGATATGATGCGTCTGCGAGCCCGTGGTCTTGTTACCAAAGAGCCCCCATATTCCCCTTCTTTAGAATCTTGGTCATCAACGGCTTTTCTTTTTGATGAAGAATCCAAGATTATTTCTTTGGCCCTTCCAAAGAGATACAAGAAGTTGCGACCACCTCGGCAATAACTCTTCGAATAGCAAATCCTGATAGAAAGAATGATTGAAGTAAAATCAAAGAAAAAATATATATGTAAAATAAATATAAATGCTCTTACCATGAGTTTTTACTTTCCAACCAAATCATTGGGAAAGGGTCTTCCAAGATCTACCATCCATTGGAACAGTAGTCAAAAATTTTCCTACCCAATTACGAAAATTGGAACATCTTTTACAAATCCCATAGTTGATGGAATAGAAAAGTAAAATTAGAAAACTTAACAAAATTAAAGAAAAAGGTAAGAGAAAGTCAGAAGATTCACGTGCAAAATTCTACTTCTTAGGGATGGGAACGTTCTCATCACCCACTAAACCAACAGTGGGGAAAGTAACAAACCTGGCATACCAGCCACGGTCTTTGTCATATTAAGGACTAACTAGAACTCTTTTGCTCCTGGCGACGAGTGTAAAAACACCATTGTGAAAAAGTCTAGGAGAGTAAAGATGCATTAGATGTGGAAAAGTAAAAGACACACCTACTGTGTTGGTCAAATGTCTCAACGGGAAACAACCCTCCATATTACTGGGCCAATTTGACCTAAGCAAACATCAAAGAAACGAGAAAATTCGAGAATAAAAAGATCAATAGCAGGTTTGAATCCTAAAGTAAAAAAGGTATGCATAAACAAAAAAAATCCGGTTAAGTAGGAGGTAATTCTTTGATTCGAATTTAGAATAATAATAGGAAAGTCATAATATCAATGACAACCTCTATGAGCTAAAGAAATCAAACTTTTAGTGATTTGAGTGGGATAATATCAGTACGATCTAAAGAAGATACTTTATTTCTAAGAGATTCTCTATCATTACAAAAAGATAATTCTACAGGAACTATCTCCTCTATTAGAGGTTCATAGAGAGGCTCAGAGAATTCCTTACCTCTAGAAGAAAGTCTATCTGAAAGTGAACATATGGTTCTAGATGAAGGGCCAGAACTAGATGAAGACCCTAAATGACGTTGTCTACTTCCTCCCTTTCTACTCATATTAGGGGCAAGAGGAAGACTGTCAACTATGGCAACTCTCATAGAGTTAGGGTTTGGTGAAGACGTGATGGTACGAAGAAGAAGCAAACAAAGATTTGAGAAATTAGATGTTCAGAAAATTTTATGTGGTAAAAACAAAGAAGAAAACTATGTTCATACTAGGAAGCAACCATCAATGGAAAAGGCGTAATGATGGAAACGTTATAATGAGAACTGCGCTTCGTGTTTAGTGAAGCCGTAAAAAGCCCTAAAATTGTTGCAAAGTTGTAGAACTAGTAAAAAAAATGACACGTGTAACATGCATTAAATGGAAGTGAAAATTGAAGCGTCAATTTTATTGTAGCATTTATGACGACAAATATTTCCCCTTTATTAATATTCACCTCCCAAATATTCAATTGATAAATAAATGATAAGTGGAGGGACTATCTGTATTTGGAAAATTTGAGTTTACATATTAAAGTGGTATAAAGATGGCGCGTCATGACACATAGACTGGTCAAGAATTATGATTGACAAAGAGGTACGAGTTGCAACAGACACGAGCATAGACAAAGGAAGAGGCACAAGTGATTATTCAAAAGATTTAGTGTCTGTACCTATTTAAGCCTAAGAATCAAGGAGATGAATCTGTCAGTATAAGGGAGTACACATACAATATTTAATGAGCATTAAGTACTAAAAATGTTAGAGAATCTGTATTAAATACAATAATTATGTAACGTAGCATTTAATGTTATTAATTGTCTATAATGACCTTATTGTGACAAAGGCAAAACGCACATCTCCAAAAAAGCTATAAAAGGGAGACAATAGATTAATTATAGGAACACGAAACACTATTTGAATATACTAGTCTACTTTACTTTTCTGATTATCTTATTTCTACTCAAATTATTTTTTATATATTCTTTAATTATTAGTAATTTGAATTCTTCTAAATTAAAGCTTTGATTAAAATTTTATTTTTTGGTTAAATGCGATGATGCACGTTAACTTTTGTCCTAGTTCAGCTAGCCTTTAGCTTCTGACATACGGAGTAACTAACAATACTAGCTTTCTTCTTTAAGAAATCTACTCTTAAAAGGTTTTAAGTTATTTTACAGGCTACGATAATAGTGTGAATTTTTACACCATCAATTCAATCTAATGGGTAATAATAGGTTATTACTTTGTTTTCTAAGTTACCACATTAGGTTTGATTTGAAAAAAATGGTTTGTTATTGTAGGATAACTTAATTTGATAATGCGAGAAAATCTGTATGGTGCAAATAATTTTTTTGGAAAAGCAAACGCAAATATTTAGTATGGTGGCAAAAACAATATATGCACATTTATTTTATAATATGGTGGCATCGCACAAAAAGATAATACAAAGTAGATATCGATTTGGGATAGTAAGTATAATTGTAGAACCACATATCCCCGAATTAAAGCTCGTTTACCAAACGAGTTGTGACAATAATCTGATAATGTTTACATAAATTTCTGCATACGCTGCAAGTAGATTCTACGAAGAAGACAATCCACATTCACAACTTGGGCATTCCATAAAGCTCCAAATAGGAAAATTTGCAGAGGTAATACCAACTGAAAATTGTAGATTATCACCTTTCCTTCTAACATCGACGATGTTAAGCCATATCAATACAACCTTTACACTAACACCACTCAATTTCCTTAGCATTCCTTTGGATATAACTCCTTTTATCACAGGCTTGTAATTAAGTTCATATGAACTCAACATGAACCTACATGAGCCATTTAAATACGCCGAGAATTTGCCCGTTTTTGGGTCCAATTCATAGCCTGTCACACCTTTAGGAAGAATCCCAATTGGGAAGTCATAATTCTGCAATTCTTCATAGGCTGAGGGCTTCTCATTTGCTGAAATGGAAGCAGATAACAAGAGGAGAAGCAAAGAAATGGTTGCTAAAGACATTGTATTTCTTGTATTTTGACAAGAAGTTATATGGTTTATAGATGCTTTGTTCATGAGTTGGCTGCATGTGGAGTGATGCTCTTGCCCAATATAACAATTATTTAAACTATTATTGTACCAACTTCATGACAAAAGAACAAGAGTATAAGCGTATAAAACACTTTAGAGGACTTTAGCCTTCCTTGACAACAATATATCCGGTATAATTTTACGGGTGAGATCTGAAAAATTTAGTGAGTGCACAAACTTTATCCTTACCTGGAGAGGCCTTTAGCTTTCCTCAATTATCTATATATACTTTTTTGTAATGATCGTGTCTGTTCTGGTTAGTTTGTGTGCACTTCAACTATTTTAATAGCTACTTGCTATTTCTACCAGTACAAGTATTGGGGCAAGGAGCAAATTTATAGCCCTAATCATACGACACATGAATCAATAATTTCACTGTTAAATTAGGTATTTTATGTACGTATTTTCTAAAATTAGTCTAATGTATTCTGCTGATATTTATGTTCCGAAAAGATTGAATAATATATTTGGTTATAGTAGAGTGAAGATGACATTCATAAGGCCAACTTCTTTCCTCCTCAATCATTCTTTTTGTTTTTCACTCAGTAATTCTGTTTTAGGAAATTAGCCCTTTTCTGTCTTATATCATTCTTTTTGAATTGTAATCATTTTTCTGGAATCATGAATATTTAAATGCATCTTCCTTTTCATCTACACATTCATTCGGTTCTAGCTCTATCCAAGATACTTTTGTACTAACCTATTAGCCAAAGTTATTGTGGAGGGAAATTTCTTTTTTTGTTTCGTACCTTTGCTCCTAAGTAAACTAATAACGTTATGCGTTTCTATGTCCTCCACCGAACTTGAGAATAAAACTTGAGCTTCATTCTTCTCGAAACAAAAGTAATACGGAAAATAGTAAGAAATCTAGGCAAAACATTCCTCTCGATTCTCCAACAATTAGTTATACACAAAATATTTTCACTGTCAAATATATATTCACAATCTCTTTTATTAAAAAACAAAAAAATACATCTATATCATTTATAAGAGTAGTTAAGAGCAGCGTATTGAAGCTTAGGTTATTTTCTGATATGAGCCTCAACTTAAAAGTTAATGACAAAAAGGTCGGCACAGTAAATCCCATAAAACACATGCGACCTGCTTTAAGAATCATTTCCCCTCAAAAAATAAATGGTCTCAAGTTGGGGTTCTCAATGCAAAGGATAATGTTTCTTTTTATTTTTATTTTTATGTGCAGCGCCTAATGAATGACTCCATTCTGTTAAAAATTGAAAAGCAAATATTTTTTTATGTCGTTTGACCATTTCTTTAACATGGGAAACTTGCTAAGATCACAAATTCACAATTAATCATTTAAATTATTTTTACATTCGATTCTGTTGTTATTTGTCAAATAACTACTTTTCCGTTTTTAAAAAATCAATATAAATAATTTTTTAGAGCTAAAAATATTTTTCGTTTTCAAAACTAAGCACTATCGTTTAATTCTTTTCCCCAAAGAAGTCTTCGATCCAAATTATGATAAAATTAAAAGTATCATATATAGAAATCTAAATTACAAATTTTATTTATGACAATCCTTTGAAAAGTCAACTTTCTTTTTCAAACTTTGAACAATCAATTGGCGTACCATGCAACGTTAAAAAGTTATTCACATATAAAGATGGTAAATAACTTATTATAATTGATTTAATTATATTAAAATTAATTTCTATAATAATTGAAATATTTAAGTTTTAGATAATGACAAGATGACACTTATTACACTCGTGATCTCAAATTATGTGATACACTTATTTTTAAATGAACTATTCAAACATTCCAACATAAGTTAGTATGAAGGGAGCACTTCTTTTTTTTTTCTTTTCTTTTTTAAATTCAGTGTTTGATATTGTCTTTGGAACTTGAATAATCAAGATACGTGTACAAAAGTTGTTATAAATTAAATTATATAAAAAATTGAAATGAAAAAATAAATATATATGAGCAATGTGAATGTCATGTGAAAATAAGTATCACTACAAGGGTAAAACACACTCATACTTTCAGATATATCGAAACGAAGAGAGTTCAATCAAGAACCTCGGTATAAAAGGGAGCAAATGGAGTACAATTTTTTTAAAGAAATTATCAGTTATGTCCATTTATAAGTAATTCATTACAAAAATTAATTAATTGATAAAATATTATGAATATTAGCCATATTAGCTATTTGTAGCAAAAAAATCAAATTTTTGGTTTGTTTTGAGTGAGTGTTATTAGAATAGATTGGGCACAACTTAAGGAGCTTGAATCTCAGTTTTGGGATGAAAGCTAAACATGAACAAAATAATATTGTATCATTTGTATATCACATATGTATGTATCAATGTGCATCACGTGTATATCCATGTAAACATGTGTATGGGATACATGCGCGATACACGTTTGATACCTGTGTCGCAGAAGACTTTTTTGAACTCGATTTAATTACGATTTTTATACAAAACCAGACCAAACCACATCCAATCTTCCTCAAATTTTGTATATTGACGTATCTATATATTTTCAATGAATTTCAACTATACCCATTGAAATTTTTTTTTGGTTTTGATTTTTAGAATATTATGTAGATTTTTATGTTTCATCACCTTATTTGCTACCTCATCCATGAAATTTCCTTTCCGTTCATGTATCTAATGCTATCACACTTAAAAATATGGAAGGTGATTTTTGCATATGATTCTTTGATAGTAAAATCCTATTATTCATTTTTTTAATTTTTATTGGCTAGTTTTGGTAAATCTATGACTAATGGCTAGAGGTTAATAAATTAGAGATTTATTTGAGATAGTTGTGAGAATTTCTCTCTTTTTTTCTTATTTAATGTTCGATATCTATTTTGGGACTTGAATAATTCAAATATGTGTTGGAAAGTATGGTGTACTAAGTTCAGGGGATTCGAAAAAAATCGGACAACAATGCAATTTCATTTTTCAAGACGTTTAATTATAAATTAAGATTTCGTTTGGACATAGATTTTGGCTACCTTTTTAAAAAAAATTAAAATATTATTTGTTGCATTAGATTTTGTTTTTTTTCATTTTCAAGAGAGATTGGTAACCCAATTGTATGTGTTTTTGTGGGCTGGCTTTTTTCTACTACGAACGGCTCTTTCTCTCTCTTCTCTCCCCTCTCTCTCTTCGCCTTCTCTCTCATCACTCTCGCGACTGAATCTAACACCATCGATACCACCTCCTTCTGGCGAGTCGCCGGTGCCAACATGTAAGTATCTCTCTCTCTCTTTCTCTGCTCCTATCGTGTGCTTTTCAGGTAACATTGTTTGTTTGGAACACTGTTCCGACAACAGCCTCACAGTGGTCTCTCACGGTGGTCTCACTTTGGCACCTCCCACACCATCGAGACACGCAGCGTCAGGTGCACATCCCCTGCAAATTCCTTCGCCGGAATCTTCCACACGTGCCGCCACTGCTCACCCACGCGCCGTCAGTGTCAGCCACGCGCTGCGCGCGTGACACCACTTCCCGTCACTTTTTCCACCGGCTCCTTTGATACAGTTTGTTCTCCCCACTGTTCCGACCAACTTGGTACTACCGGAATATTCCTCTGGTCACTTTCATTCTCTACTGTTCACTGAGTCACCTCTTCTTCTCACTGCTTATTCACAGCAGACCTTGTAAAAGACATTTGTCTTTACTGTTTGGTTATTCAAGTTTGTCCCTAGTGCTGTTTAGAGGTTTTGAATTCTTGCTTTTCGCCGGAAATTTTTCCGGCAACTCTTGCTCTTTTCTTTCTATTCTCTCCTCTGCTTTTTTGTGGGTGTGTGTGGGTGTGTTCTGTTTTCTTGGACAGGTGACTATTTTACCGGCGAAGATTTCCGGCAAGCCACATCACTCCCGGTGACTCTCGTTCAGACTCGCGGCAGGACGCAATAGAACTACACGAAGCTTCAGGAAAACTTGGGCGCATCAAAGCATACTTTCAGGTTTTTCCACTGGGAGTTGGTACCTCCCGCTCTCTTGTTTACTTTGTGCACCTTTTTACGTATTTTAGCTAGCATTTCGAGTGAGGTCTATTCTGATGCTATCTAGTTTGTACCTTTTTGCGTATTTCGTTATAGTGCGTGTGTGCGCCACTATTCCCCATAGTCGGTTGGAGGGATAGTGGCCGCGGCGGGGGATGATAGCGTAAGGTCATGTCCTCGAGGGGTGGGGGTGGTGGCTGGAGTGAGTAGGGGAGCAGGGGGTGGTCCTGCGGGTAGGGCGGGAGGAAAGGGTGGGAAGAGGGTAGCGGACGCCCATAGATTAAGGATTGGGTCATGGAACATAGGCACTCTGACGGGTAAGTCCATAGAGTTAGCGAAGGTTCTTCAGAAGAAGAGGGTTAACATAGCCTGTGTCCAGGAGACTAGGTGGAAAGGGTCGAAGACGAGGAATGTAGATGGGTTTAAGCTGTGGTATTCTGGGGTCGTGAGAGGTAAGAATGGAGTGGGCATCTTGGTAGATAGGGACCTAAGGGAGTCCGTGGTCGAGGTTAGGCGAGTGAATGATAGGTTAATGTCTATTAAGCAGGTTATTGGGGGTTGCGTCCTCAACTTCATCAGCGCTTACGCACCGCAAGCGGGCTTAGACGAGGAGGCTAAGAGGCACTTTTGGGAGGACTTGGATGATCTGGTGAGTAGTATTCCCCAATCTGAGAAGTTAGTTATTGGAGGGGACTTTAATGGTCATATTGGGGCTGATGCTGGTGGCTATGATGAGGTGCACGGTGGCTTCGGCTTTGGGGTTACGAACGGAGGAGGCACTTCGCTGCTTGATTTCGCCAGGGCTTCCGAGCTTCTGATTGCGAACTCGACATTTCAGAAGAGGGAGGAGCATTTGGTCACCTTCAAGAGTTCGGCGGCGAGGACTCAGATTGATTACATTCTCATCAGAAGGAGCGATAGGGGTATGTGAAAGGACTGCAAGGTTATTCCGGGAGAGTCTCTTTCAACTCTTCATAGACTCCTAGTGATGGATGTCGGTCTCTAGGTGAAGAGGAAGAGGAGGGGCGCTCGGGGACAACCGCGGATTAGATGGGGTGCTTTGACTAAGGAGAAAGCACAGGAGTTGGAAAGGAGGTTAGTTGAGGGCGGAGCTTGGAGAAGTTCTGGGGAAGCGGACACTATGTGGACAGTGACGGCGAACTTAGGGGGGTAGCACGGGACGTGCTCGGGGTAGCCAAGGGTCATTCAGGCAGACATCAGGGTGATTGGTAGTGGAACGATGTAGTCAAAGGAAAAGTGGAGGTGAAGAAGGCGGCGTTCGCTAGGTTGGCAGGGAGCACAAGCGAGGAAGAACGGAGAGTGAACAGGGTGATCTACAAGGTGGCGAGGAAAGAAGCAAAGATGGCAGTCACGGAAGCTAAAAATGCGGCGTTCGGTCGCATGTACGAGGAACTAGGGGAGAGAAGCGGGGATAAGAAGTTATTCCAGTTAGCTAAAGCAAGGGAAATGAAGGCACGTGATCTAGACCAAGTTAGGTGTATCAAGGGCGAGGATGGTAGAGTTCAGATGGGGGAATCTCAAATCAAACAGAGGTGGCAGACGTACTTTCGGGACTTACTTAACGAGGAGGGGGATCGTAATATAGAGCTAGGGCAGCTGGGGCATTCAGAGTAACATAGAGACCTTGGATACTGCAGGCGCATTAGGGTGGAGGAGGCCATGGGGGCTTTGCGTAGGATGAGTAGGGGTCGAGCGACCGGGCCTGACGAGATCTCGGTGGAGTTCTGGTAGTGCATGGGTAAGTCAGGAGGGGAGTGGCTCTCCAGGTTGTTCAATGCGATCTTCAGTACCAAAAAGATGCCGGATGAGTGGAAGTGGAGTACAGTGGTGCCCTTGTACAAGAACAAAGGGGACATCCAGTGCTGCAACAACTATAGGGGTATCAAATTAATAAGTCACACGATGAAGGTTTGGGAGAGGGTGATTGAGGCGCGGGTGAGGGAGGTGACAACTATATCTGGGAACCAGTTCGGTTTCATGCCGGGACGCTCCACTACAGAGGCTATCCACCTTGTCAGGCGGCTGGCGGAGCAATTCAGGGATAAGAAGAAGGACCTACACATGGTGCTTATCGACTTGGAGAAGGCGTATGACAAGGTCCCCAGGGAGGTGCTATGGAGGTGCTTGGAGGCGAAGAGCGTGCCGGAAGCCTACATCAGAGTAATCAAGGACATGTACAATGGAGCTAAGACTAGGGTTAGGACGGTGGGTGGCGAATCAGACCATTTTCCAGTGGTTATGGGGCTTTATCAAGGATCGGCGTTGAGCCCCCTCTTGTTTGCCTTAGTGATAGATGCTCTAACCCGACATATTCAAGGGGATGTGCCTTGGTGTATGCTATTTGCTGATGACATACTATTGATAGATGAGACGAAGGTCGGTGTTATTGAAAGGTTAGAGGTATGGAGACAGACTCTCGAGTCTAAAGGTTTCAAAATAAGCAGATCTAAGACAGAGTACCTGGAGTGCAAGTTTAGCGCCGAGCCGAGCGAAGTAGGCAGGGACGTGATGATTGGTTCCCATGCCATCGCCAAGAGGGACAGTGTCCGATACCTTGTGTCTGCGATTCAGGGGGACAGAGAGATTGACGGGGACGTCACTCATCGTATAGGAGCGGGGTGGTCAAAGTGGAGGCTTGCATCAGGAGTCCTGTGTGACAAGAAAGTTCCACACAAACTCAAGGGGAATTCTATAGAGCCGTGGTTAGACCTGCGATGTAGTATGGGGCGGAGTGCTGGCCCGTGAAGAACTCTCATATTCAGAGAATGAAGGTTGCGGAGATGAGGATGCTTAGGTGGACGTGCGGTCACACCAGGCTAGATAAGATTAAGAATGAAGTTATTCGAGAGAAGGTGGGGTGGGCCCCGGTGGACGAGAAGATGCGAGAAGCGAGGCTGAGGTAGTTCGGGCATGTGCGGAGGAGAAGTCCCGATGCCCCGGTGAGGAGCTGCGAGCGGCTGGAGGTTGTTGGCGGTCGGCGAGGCAGAGGGAGGCCTAAGAAGTATTGAGGAGAGATGATTAGGCAGGACATGACTAGAATGCAGGTTTCCGAGGACATGACCCTTGATAGGAAAGTCTGGAGGTCTAGAATCAGGGTTGTAGGATAGGGGCTCCTAGAGTTTTTCGTACGCCTCATCCGGGATTGGGTGTAGGTCAGCAGGGTTACCCATAGATGATTTGTGTTTTAACTTATGTCCCCCCTATGGCTGTTAGTTATGGTAGTTACTGTATGATATTATTGCATGCGATTGTATTTATCTTTCGTATGTTTAGATAATTATTTACGTTATTTACGCTATTTCTGCTGGAGTTACTAATGCTCTATTGTTTGTGTTTTTGTCTTTGTTTTTGTTTTACTGCTGTTTTTCCTTTTATGCTATGAGCCGGTGGTCGATTGGAAACAACCTCTCTGCCCTTTCGGGTAGGGGTAAGGCTTGTCTACATATTACCCTCCCCAGACCCCACCTGGTGGGAGTATACTAGGTAGTTGTTGTTGTTGTTGTTCCATTAGATTTTGATAAAATCAATTTCTTTTTTCAAGTTTCTAAATTCTTCTGCTTATAAAATTTTAATATCTTTTCATAAAAAATCCATATCTAAATACAATCGTAAATGTTTAAAAATTATTTTTCAACACTTCCACGATAAATTGAACTTAAACATACAGTACTCCATTTCTCATTAGCTGGGAGCTCAATAGTCAAAAGCCTTCTCTTTTGTTCTTCAATTCTAGCAATAACAAACATACCAAACATGGAGAAAATACAGCACAAGAATCTCAGTGTAAACGGCATAAATATGCACATAGCTGAAATTGGTGAAGGTCCAACAGCAATATTATTCCTCCATGGATTCCCTGAGCTTTGGTACACATGGCGCCACCAATTGCTTTCTCTTTCATCCAAAGGTTACCGTGCAATAGCTCCTGACCTACGTGGCTATGGCGACACAGATGCGCCTCCTTCTCCTTCTAGTTATACGGTTTTCCATATCGTTGGTGACCTTATTGCCCTTCTTGATACTTTGGGTCTCGATCAGGTCAGAGCCGAATCTAGAATTTAAAGTATGGAGCCATTTAATATTAAATTCAACTTAAATTGTGCGTCTAATCAAACAGTGATACATAAATTGAGTCGAAGGAAGTGTATGTTATATTAAATTAGGATTAATATAGATAATTATATGTTCTTATATGTCATCTTAACCTGAAAGTGTAATAAACTACTCATTGTTTGTGTGCAAAAGTTGAATTCTTAATATAATAAAAATTGTTTGAATTTTCTTTCTACATATATATATAGTTCATATCAGCCAGTGCGTCGATCCTATCAAGTTGGAGGCGAATCTCTAATTTAATGTTTGCACCACTTAATATGTGGACAGTTATGCTCTATTTAATACTCCATTAGATGTAACTTATATATATTGTCGGTATAAATAACTTTTGTACTATTAGTATTTAAATCGATATAACATTTGTTGCAGGTCGTCTTAACCTGATAGTTTAAAAAAATATTGTGCGTTGTCAGAGTACAAAAGTTAAATATTACATGTAAACATTTTGTTTAAATTTTCTGTATACATAGATAGTTCAACTGGTGGCCAATCTAGGATCTGAAGATAGTGGTGCACAACTTATAATATATTGATTGGGGATGCATCAGTTAATGGTTCGAGTTTCAAGCAGTGAATGCAAGTGCATCACTGCATATGCTACTTAAATGTTGAATTTACCTGCATGAATTTGTCCTTCATAATTGTTGTGGTTTTTGGTACTTGGGTCTCGATCAGGCTACAGATGTATCTAGATTTTAATATGGAGCGCTTAATATCATACAAATAGAGCCTTCTTAGACTTTCTATGTACCTAAAAGTAGTTCGAATAATCAGACGTAATCTAGGATCTAGAGATGATGGTGTCCAGCTAATGTATAGACAGTGGATGTGCCATCTTAATATATATACAGATTTACAAAGCTTTTTGTTTAGAATTTTGAATATACATACATATTTCGAGTTAAAATACTGGAAGCACATTATTACTTACATGCTGGATTTGCTTATGATTATTCAGGTGTTCCTTGTTGGACATGACTGGGGTGCTATTATAGCTTGGTACTTATGCCTTCTTCGACCTGATAGAATCAAGGCACTGGTTAACATGAGTGTCGTCTTCCACCCTAGGCATCCGAAGAGAAAGCCTATTGAATCTATGCGTGCTGTTCTCGGAGATGATTACTATATTTGCAGATTTCAGGTTTTTTGCTGCACCTTCCTCTCCTATTTTGTTTTCTGTTAACTGTTATATGATCCTCCAATGGGTACAAATAATGTGGAAATGGATTGAGGTTTAGTTATTGTTCGATGATATTTTTAACTCTGTCCATCCGACGCTTCACAAATTATAGCCGGTTCCATATTTTGATAGAAGAGGATGGTTGCCATAGATTGACAGCGAGCGTCAAAATAGTCTAACTACTCTGTATAGAATACAGATGATCTGTATGGCTAACTCCAATTATTTTGGGATAATACTGGTGTTGTGGTTGTTGTTGAGTTAATGTTGATTGGTGTATAATCTTCCTTGCTGCACTAGGGATGAAGTCAGGATTTTGGTGATACAATCACTTTCAATTTCTCTGTTTGAATGATTTTGCTGGACTTGGGTGTTTATATTGTATTGGTTGTGATTGAAATGAGTTTTGGGATTCAAATTTCTGTATCTGGCATTCACTATCCGATCTGGTGTATCATTTCTCTATTTAGTCGACTTATTGTGAATGCTGTGCTATTGCTTGGTTATTAAGAAGTGAACTTTTTGGTGAATAGATCATGAGTAAGAGGGAAGGCTTTTGTGCTGATACCAGTAATATGCAAGTTTCCAAAGCACCTTGCAAAAGATTAGTACTGTACTTGTCCTGGTTTAAGTGAGCTAGGGTTTTCTTTGTTTCTTGGATGGCAGATTACGGAAAAGCCATGCAAAATTGAGGTTACAAATGCTTCAATTGATACCACTCCTAGTTTTGTATTTCTCATGTACGGTATTTTGTAGACCATTTCTCTTTAATCTTGATTAAAGTAGGAATCCGATCTATCTGGATCTTTTTGAGATGATTTAGCAAACATTTCTTTCTAAATTCCTTTTTGGTGGTGGTGTTTTCCCCATTTGAAAATATCATTTATGAGCCTATGTTTGAAAGCCTCTTTCATGATCAGCTAAATCTCTTTGACAGTCTTGTTTCTGTCAGAATACCTAAGGGAATGAAGTGGGGTAAGTGTTTTTTTTTTTTCGGAAATATCATTATTGTATTCTTTTCCAATAATTTCCAAAATTTCTCTTGTATACTTTTCTTAGTTGTGGTGATATTCGGCTTCTTATTTTGCCAATACTGATGTTTGTTAGGTTACTTATTTATGAGGGTCCGCTTCATTATCTTTTTCATGGTTGGTTAATATTTTGTTTTGTGATGCCCAACTTCAGTGAAATCTTGATGTTTCTCTTTTATTCTGTTTATTATGTCTAACTTCTCTTATTACACTTAGGGGTCATTTGGTAGGCAGACTAATTTATACCACATGAGAGATGTGATTAAATAATTCCAATTCCCACATTTGATGGTGTAAGGCCTGGAGGGTTGGAAGTATAAACACTGCCAACCAAACACGGTATAAATTGAATCCATCGTATCCCACCTTATCCCTCATACCAAACAACCCCTTAAAGCCTTTTGGATAAAAAATGAGATTTCTTCCCCTAGGAAAGAAATGGTTTTAAAGTTTGCTTAGGCTGTTTCATAATATAACTAAGTTATCCTCATCCCATTGACATGACAATTCCGATTTTTCGACATTGTAGCTACAGAGTTCTAGTTGGCTTTTATTGTGAATAGGGTTCTTAGGCTGGAGTTTAGTATTAGGGAAAGATAGACAAATTTGATAAACTGCAGTTTTTATGAGGTGCTAATGTGAATCCTTTCTTCATTGCTGAAGATTTCATTTAATCATTGTCGGCTTATCAATAAAGAAAAATTACATCATTTTACCATCACTGCTGAAAACACAATTTTCAATGTTTTTGTTTCCTTAGGAATATGGACAGGTGGAAGAGGAGTTTGCTCGTGTTGATACTACGAGATTAATCGCAAAGTTCTTAATATCTCGTAATCCAGCTCCCCTTCGTGTATCTAAAGAAAAAGGATTTGGGGGTTCAAGTCATACTCCAATCAAATTGCCCTCTTGGTTGTCGGAAGAGGATATCAACTACTATGCAAACAAGTTCAGCCAGAAAGGTTTTACTGGTGGATTAAACTATTATCGCGCTATGGACCTGTGAGTTGTTTTGTCACTTTCTTCCTGGATGAACTATTTTCTCAAGAATTCTTAGGTCTCTTTTATCTTATTTATAACCAAGAAGCCCCAAGGGCAATTGGCACATGGTTCGAAATTTGGATAATGGGCCCACCCTTCTACTCTTCTCCACTTAAATTCCAACTTTTATTTGCGACAGGGATCGAACCCGTCACATGCGCCTAACCCACACATTATGTGTTGTGCTGTTGTCAGTACCAAAGCCAGCCCTGGGGACAAAACTCATAGATTTGTGCTTACATTTTGTGTGTGCTGCATGTGTTGATTCACAGACGATTTGCTAACAACAAGGGTACGAATAACCTTAAAATAAAACGAAGGTTAAAATTAAGATATTTCATATTGTAGAGAGGTATTTTTTATCTTTTCCCCCAAAAAAACTAACAGCCTTATGATTTATTGATCTGCTATTATGGATCAATTTAATAGTTGCATGTTTTGATACCATTTCACATGCAAAGTTGCTTGAGCTCAAAACTTTTCAGAAGTCTATATGGTGTTAGTTGTTTGTAATAGCAGGTTAGTCAAAGAGACTCACTTGTAGTAGAGCTTTAAGTTCGATGCAAATGTTAATAATTTATACAGCATTAGGTCATTTATTAGGTAATTACATATAAATCTCTTAATAATCATAAACTGATAATCTGACAAAATGGTAAGTAACCTGGCTATCATAATTAATTTCACTGATAGTGTAAAATAATATCTTTATTATATAACTTGAATCCAATGTTGATCTTGTTAGGTGCCTATTGTGTAAAAAACAATTTTGCATTGTCAGTGCATAGAATAAAAACTCTTATTTTTAATTGTTGCAGAAACTGGGAGCTGACTGCGCCATGGACAGGGCAGCAAATAAAGGTCCCAGTTAAGTTTATTGTAGGGGATCTTGACCTAACATACAATACACCTGGTGTAAAGGAATATATCCACAAAGGTGGTTTCCAAAAAATGGTGCCATTTTTGCAGGAAGTGGTTATCATGGAAGGAGTTGGACACTTCATCAATGAAGAAAAACCAGAAGAAATTAATGACCACATTTATGACTTTATCCAGAAGTTCTGATGTGCTTGTTTTATCACAGGTACCCTCTCAATCTTGCTCCAAGTGTTTTATATGTTTGGAAATCGGAATAAAGGCTATTCTGGGGTTTGAGATCATTTACTTACTATTAGCAAATATTATGTATCTTTAACTTCAAAGCTTATTCTAAAGAAATTCAATTTTGTGAACTTTTTCATGACTATTGTTAATTGTTCACCATGGAAGAATCAAATGGACTGAAATGGAACACTTCTAAGAAATAAAAAGAATGGGAAACCTAATTGAGATGATTATTCAATCAATCAGTCAACTATGTTTCAGTCAGATATTAATTGAGGTCTATTATATGAAATCTTTTGTGTCTATATTCTGCTCTAGTCAAGAGCGCATGTTTAAGTGGTACCAAAATAGAGTGCCTGTTCTGGTCTACTTTGTGAATGCTTAGAAGGGAACAAACAACAAACTTGATAAGACTAAGCTAGCCTCAACTCTACTAGCCTCTTAATCAGCCAGGCATATTTTAAATAGATTTCTTTAAAAAATGAATCAACAAAGGAAATGAAAAAAGAATTCACACTTTAACTCTCAAGTTGTTCATTGAGAATTATGTTTACAATGTTGCTTATTAATTCAATCAATATCAATCAACTTTGCCTCAATACCAAATTAGTCCGAATCGAGGTAATTCATAAAAATATAAATAAAGTAAAGAAAAAGACTATAGGGGTTGAGGGAGGAATAAATTGATGCTGATCATGTTCATATAACAATCCCAATTTTTTTGGGACTGAGACATTGTTGTTGATCATGCTTCTAATAACCTATTAAAGTATGGCACTCCAGTCCGTGGCAACCAATCCTCTCCAATTAGAAATTCAACAACAACAACAACAACAACAACAACTACCCAGTAATGTCCCACAAAGTGGGGTTTGGGGAGGGTAATATGTAGACGAGCCTTACCCCAACCCGAAAGGGTAGAGAGGCTGTTTCCAGTCGACCCTCGGCTCATTGAAGGAGAGGAAAAACAAAAATAAAAACAAAAACAAAAGAGCATTAGTAAGTCCAGCAGAAATAGCATAAATAATTATCTAAACATAAGAACCATAAATAAAATAACATGCAATAATATCAGACAGTAACTACCATAAATAACTAACATAAGGGAGACACAATCCAATACACAAATCCTCTATGGATAGCCCTGCCAAGCCTCACCCAACCCCGGGTGAGGAGTACGAAAAACTCTAGGGGCTCCTATCCTACAACCCTGATACTAGGCCTCCAGACTTTCCTATCAAGGGCCATGTCCTCAGAAACCCGCATTCTAGCCATGTTATACCTAATAACCTCTCCCCAATACCTCTTAGGCCTCCCTCTGCCTCGCCGTGCGCCGACCATCGCCAGCCGCTCACAACTCCTCACCGGGGCATCAGGACTTCTCCTCCGTACATGCCCGAACCACCTCAGCCTCGCTTCTCGCATCTTCTCATCAACCGGGGCCACCCCCACCTTCTCTCGAATAACTTCATTCTTAATCTTATCTAACCTGGTGAGCCCGCACATCCACCTGAGCTTCCTCATCTCCGCAACCTTCATCCTCTGAACATGAGAGTTCTTCACTGGCCAGCACTCCGCCCCATACAACATGGCCGGTCTAACCACAGCTCTATAAAATTTCCCCTTGAGTTTCTGTGGAACTTTCTTGTCACACAGGACTCCTGATGCAAGCCTCCACTTTGACCACCCCGCTCCTATACGATGAGTGACGTCCCCGTCAATCTGTCCGTCCCCCTGAATCACCGACCCAAGATATCTGACACTGTCCCTCTTGGTGATGACCTGAGATACAATCATCACGTCCCTTCCAACTTCGCTCGGCTCGGCGCTAAACTTGCACTCCAGGTATTCTGTCTTAGATCTGCTTTAGAGCCTGTCTCCATACCTCTAACCTCTCATTAACACCGACCCTCGTCTCGTCTATCAAGACTATGTCATCAGCAAATAGCATACACCAAGGCACATCCCCTTGAATATGTCGTGTAAGAGCATCCATCACCAAGGCAAACAAGAGAGGGCTAAGCGCCGATCCTTGATGGAGCCCCATAACCACTGGAAAATGGTCTGAGTCGCCACCCACCGTCCTAACCCTAGTCTTAGCTCCATCGTACATGTCCCTAATGACTCTGATGTAGGCTTCTGGCACGCTCTTCGCCTCCAAGCACCTCCATAGCACCTCCCTTGGGACCTTGTCATACGCCTTCTCCAAGTCGATAAGCACCATGTGTAGGTCCTTCTTCTTATCCTTGAACTGCTCCACCAGCCTCCTGACAAGGTGGATAGCTTCTGTAGTGGAGCGACCCGGCATGAAACCGAATTGGTTCACAGATATAGATGTCACCTTCCTCACCCTCGCCCCGATCACCCGCTCCCAGACCTTCATGGTATGACTTATTAATTTGATACCCCTATAGTTGTTGCAGCACTGGATGTCACCTTTGTTCTTGTACAAGGGCACCACTGTACTCCACCTCCACTCCTCCGGCATTTTTTTGGTCCTGAAGATCGCATTGAACAACCTGGAGAGCCACTCCACTCCTGACCTACCAATGCATTTCCAGAACTCTACTGGGATCTCGTCATGCCCGGTCGCTCGACTCCTACTCATCCTACGCAAAGCCCCCATGACCTACTCCGTCCTAATGCGCCTGTAGTACCCAAGGTCTCTATGTTGCTCTGAATGCCCCAACTCCCCTAGCTCTATGTTACGATCCCCCACATCGTTAAGTAAGTCTCGAAAGTATGTCTGCCACCTCTGCTTGACTTGAGACTCCCCCATCAGAACTCTACCATCCTCGCCCTTGATGCACCTAACTTGGTCAAGATCACGCGCCTTCCTTTCCCTTTCTTTAGCTAACCGGAATAACTTTCTGTCCCCGCCTTTCTCCCCTAATTCCTCGTACATGCGACCAAACGCCGCGTTTTTGGCTTCCGTAACAGCCATCTTTGCTTCTTTCCTCGCCGCCTTGTAGATCTCCCCGTTCACTCTCCGTTCTTCCTCGCTTGTGCTCCCTGCCATCTTAGCAAACGCTGCCTTCTTCACCTTCACTTTTCCTTGGACTACATCGTTCCACCACCAGTCACCCTGATGTCTGCCTAAATAGCCCTTTGCAACCCCGAGCACATCCCGTGCTACCTCCCTAACCAAGTTCGCCGTCTCTGACCACATAGCATCCGCTTCCCCAGAACTTCTCCAAGCTCCGCCTCAGCTAACCTCCTCTCCAACTCCTGTGATTTCTCCTTATTCAAAACACCCCATCTAATCCGCGGTTGTCCCCGAGCACCCCTCCTCTTCCTCTTCACCCAGAGCCCGACATCCATCACTAGGAGTCTATGAAGAGTCGAAAGGGACTCTCCCGGAATAACCTTGCAGTCCTTGCACATACCCCTATCGCTCCTTCTGAGGAGGAGGTAATCAATCTGAGTCCTCGCCGCCGAACTCTTGAAGGTGACCAAATGCTCCTCCCTCTTCTGAAATGTCGAGTTCGCAATCAAAAGCTCGGAAGCCCTGGTGAAATCAAGCAGTGACGTGCCTCCTCCGTTCCTAGCCCCAAAGCCGAAGCCACCGTGCACCTCACCATAACCACCAGCATCAGCCCCAATATGACCATTAAAGTCCCCTCCAATAACTAACTTCTCCGATTGGGGAATACTGCTCACCATATTATCCAAGTCCTCCCAAAAGCGCCTCTTAACCTCCTCGTCTAAGCCCGATTGCGGCGCGTAAGCGCTGATGACGTTGAGGACGCAACCCCCAATAACCAACTTAATAGACATTAACCTATCATTCACTCGCCTAACCTCGACCACGGACTCTCTTAGATCCCTATCAACCAAGATGCCCACTCCATTCTTACCTCTCACGACCCCAGAATACCACAACTTAAACCCGTCTGCATTCCTCGCCTTCGACCCTTTCCACCTAGTCTCCTGGACACAGGCTATGTTAACCCTCCTCTTCTGAAGAACCTTCGTCAACTCAATGGACTTACCCGTCAAAGTGCCTACGTTCCACGACCCGATCCTTAATCTATGAGCGTCCGCTACCCTCTTCCCACCCTTGCCTCCGGCCCTACCCGCAGAACCGCTCCCAACCCCCCTGCTCGCCCCTGCCCCCACCCCTGCTCCTCGAGGACATGACCTTACTCTACCATCTGCGGCCACTATCCCCAACCGATTACGAAAATCAGTGATGCACCTACGTACTACATCGGTGTACTCGAAAGGATGCAAGCTAGGAATCGACAAAGTAAACTACACACAGGGTGCTTAGATATAAAACGTAAAAGGGTGTATAGAGTAAAAAAAAAAGGAGGTCGGGAGGTACCAACTCCCGATGGAAAAACCTGGAAGTGTGCTTTGATTCGCCCGAGATCAAATACCGCTAGCTCTTGCACACTTCGTCTGGTGTTGCTTTGCTCTTCGTGTCCAAATGCCGTAAGCTCTTCTTGTCCGCGGCTTGTACCTGAAAATCAAGCAAAAAAAAAAAAAACGAGGGGGGCTGCCTGGGAAAGGGGGAGGGGTTGCTTAGGTGGTCGCCGGAGGGGGTAAGGGGAGAGGGAGAGAGGGGGGGCTGGGAGCTGGGGAGGGGGGGGGGTTTAGAAGTGAACGTTGGAGAGAAACTTTTCTGGAGAGAGAGAGCAGAAAAGGAGAGTAGATCAAGTTAATTATGATCCTCCAAGTAGAAATTCAGAAACTGTGAAATTCGCAGCATCAGTAGCATCGATAACATGAAAACCAGGCCAAGTGACTCTATCACTAGTGTTAGAACCTGGTCCTGTGTTATTAAACTCTGCATAATAACTTGTATTAAGTGCAAAATCCCCTGTCCATTCTTTCCAACCTAATGGATTAATAAATCCATCGATAAAATTTTGCGCATAAATAGTCCTCGAGTACTCCTTCCAAGGCCTACCAAGATATTTTTGTGTACTGTTGGTAAATCTCAAGTCATCTGCTGGATTTATGGTGCAATTTTGAATTAATATTCCTGTGTTTTGGTTTGGATCTGTTCTTCCTTGTGCTGTTATTGCATTGAACTGATATTCTAAAGGGAGTTTTGGATATAAGTTACAGTTTTGGAAAACAGCAGCAGCGTTTCCAAATATAAAATCTACTGTGCCATAAATGTCGCACTCTCTGTAAAATTGTCTAAGGGAGTGCACATATAGTGTGTCTTGGTATCCCTCGAAGCTGCAGCTGTAGAACACGGATAAATCTGCACTATTTCGGACTGGAACTGCTTGATGGTTGATTGCTCCTGCTGTGTTTTGGAATGTGATATTAACTGCTACAAATCCTTGGCCGTGCACAGCTGCAGAAAAAAGGTCAGACATTTTAAGATAATAGCCTGTTTCTCATGATAAATTGACGGTTCGCCTTTTCCTGTCCTGAAAGTAGATCCCCCTTGCGCTAGTTAAAAATATGGATTTAAATTATGGGCACCGACAATGTAAAGATTTTTTTGCAGGATCGGTGAAATTTAATATGTGATAGTATGTTAGTTATGATGTTTATCAGGTTATCGATTGATGCTTATCATAGGAAGACAATTTACCTTAATAACTTATGAGTGACCTGACTCTATAAATTTATACTATTGGTTAAAAATAAGATTTAAGTTATAGTGTCAAGAATATTTTACTGCCAGTTTAAATTGTCTTGATATAACATGTTATTACTCTATTTTTAACTTGATTAAATATATTGTGTGAAGAATATTTATTATCAAATGTATTTTGACATGTTGTAGCAAGTAATCTTCTTATTTTTCCAGGTTACTAATCCCACTTTTATGGACGATTACGTGAAATTATCTTTTAGGGGGCCTGAAAGTGTACAAACTCTTATATACTATTAGTATATAAAAGTTAAAATCATAACCTGCTATAACCGATTCAATTGCAGAACTACGGTCAAAAATTATTTACACTATCGATGTATATTAGTTACAATCAAAGGTTATTACTGCTTCAAATTTAATAAAGCAAGATAGGAGTAATGGAGGTACTGACCAAATGTAGAAGAATTATATGTTGTAAAGTTATTAACACCATAGCTATGGTTGCCAGTGATGATGGTTTGGTTGATACCATCACCAATCATCATCAAATACTTCTTGTTCTTGGAAATGGGAACATACTCCTCATACACACCAGCACTGATGTATATGAGAAAGTAGCCTGTAGTACCATCAGTTTTGTTTGGAGCAACAGCCACAGCTTGATTTATGGTACTGAAATTCCCACTTCCATCTTGGTTTACAATCACAATGTCACTCGCCAAAACCTGGTCATCATCTTCCTTCTCCAATTTTCAAATAGAGAATTAGCTTTTGTAGATATAACATTTTGTGTCCAATAATTCATGTAAAGGTTTACTATTGTTACATTAACTTCAAATGTACGACAAGAACTTATGACTATCTAGAAATTTGAGGAAAATTTTGGGGAATGCCAATGACTGGTAGCTTATTTGTCAAAAAAAAAAAAATATAAAGAATTAATTAAGCACCTAAGGGTGTGGCGTAGTGGTCAATGAAGTGGCTGAGAACCGTGAGGTTCAAAATCACTAGGTGATCTTCCCATCTATCTAAGCCTTGGTGGATAGAGTTACCTGTTGCTAGTGGGAGGTGGCAGATATTCCATGGAATTAGTCGAGGTGCGCGCAAGCTTGCCCAGACATCACGGTTATTAAAGAAAAATAAAGAATTAATTAATCAGTAGACAAAAAAGCATTAATTTGATTCATTTGAAGTGTCATTTCACTTTTTCACTTATATGTTTCGATTAAATTTTGATGTCATCTTTATGAACCTGTTACTCCTATCATGCTATTGCTTCTGTCTTCCAACTATCTAAGGCCGGATTCGATTAGAACTCCTACACCTATTTATTTGCACATATGTAGCAAGAAAATTTGTAGCTATCTAGGAAATTATTTGACATGATGCTTAGCTACTATAGCATGAATGGGGAATCTTAATGTTTGTGACTATTGTTAGGTACTAGTGACAATCTTCATATTCATAGTTGAGGATTCATAGATGTATATGCATAATGTTGCAGCGTAACTCTTCTTCTCAAGTCTAATATGGTAACCTAGAAAATAGAGTAATAATATGCTATAACCGATTATGCGCGGGTAGTGTAGAGTATATTTGTCACTCACCAAATCTTGATCATCATCCTGCTGCTGGAGCAGCTTTCTCCTGCTGATGCTCTCAAATATGGCCTATTTCTTGCAGTCATTTTCAAGGGCAGGTGGCCATTTCTGAAAGCTGACTGCTTTTGGGTAATGGGGTGAGATTTGGATCCTTTTTTCTTGTTGGGAACCCACCCTTTTATGAATAAAGCTAAAGATATACTATGGAGCTTTTTGTCATCAATGAGAGGGGTTAAAATGCCCTTTCTCAAACTCCAAGGAAAAGAAGTTTCTTGGAGACCATCTAAACAAGTTTGTGTATTTGTCAAAATGGCACTTAACAGAGTTTGCACATCCTCTGCTTCCAAGATTGGTAAAATCTTGGAAGTTCCATTAACAGTCTTGAAAGTGCTTGATAGATAGTCAATGTTTGGCTCAGCTAAAACTTGACAATCTTCTAAAGCACGAATATCGATAATACCTAAATTTTTCTTTTGAATAAGGGAATGGAACTTATGAGCTGAAGGTAAAGATTTATGAACAGAAAATCGACCATAGTCATAGACATTATTATTGGATGTGACATTCTCAGTTGTTGGGAGCATGGATTTACAGAAATTAGGAAAGGGAGTGAACTTGCAAATGGTGGAAGGAGAGACAGGGTTGATAATTGGAAGAATATTAGCAGCAGAAGATTTAGATAGTGAAAACAGGACAAATAGTGTTAGTGTGAAAGAAAGGGTGTAATGAGCCAAGAAAAACTTAGAAATATTGTTATCCATAACTTAGATCTCTAGATTAAATGGTGAATGTCAAATGTTCTACTTGATACTAGTACTATATATAGCAAAGAATTCAGAGGCAGCTTAAGTAATGGAGAAGAATATAACTTAGTAAAATAATTGTTTAGGTTACGTTGTTTATGGGACATTAATGGAGAGTCAACCAAATTAATTTGCATGGTCATTTTCTGCAAAGCGCGTTGATCTTGTTTAGGATTTAACTTATATCGACTGATAATAAAATTGATTTTTACACTATCAGTTCACTTTAGCTGGTTATAGCAGGTTTTTGCTTTTCCTCAGCCTTATTATCGAGAGCTACATGTTGATGTAGGGCATCTTAACTTGATGATGTAAAAACATTATACATTGTCAGTGCACAGAAGCTAACCGAAATGACTATAGCATATTGATTATGAAGGCATTCAGTAGGCTCAAACAAGCTAGGGGCAGCAACTTTATTGTCTGAATTATTAGTATTTCAATATTCCAATGTCAGAAAAACAGTTAATTAATGCTTGCTGTTTTCAGTATTATTATAGTATTTGTATGATAAGTATACGCAACTTGGCGATGAGTTTGTTTGTGCATAGATGGTCATACAGTAAGCACATGCAAACTGCGATTCTCAGGTATCATGTATATGAGAATTAGAAGAAAATACTCCTTAATAATCTTCTAATACCATAACCTCCCCTGCGTGAGCTTGCTTACATTGCCAGACAGCCGGCTTAAAACTAGTCAATTTTAAATAAATTATATATGCAGACATGCAGTTAATAACACGTTTAAGAAATTGTGGCTACCCTGTGACATAATCTTGTTTTGGAAGAAAAAGAAGCGTCAAATTACCTAAACTGGTGTGAATCAGAATTTCATAGGACTCCAATGTAAATAACGGAGAGAAATCATCTCCCCCCACCCCCCAAAAAAAGGATGAGCTTGAAGCAGAAACCAAATGTACATCGTCAATGTCTGCATAAGGATCAAGAATCCGGCAAATTAGCATTGCATATCCAGATTTTAAATACACAATCTTAAAATATATATTTAATTTATTTTGGACGGGAGCTTTGGAACAATAGTAAAGTTGTCTCCGTGTGACTTATAGATCATGGGTTCAAGCTGTGAAACCAATCATTGATGCCTATATTAGGGTAGGCTGTCTGCACCATACTCTTTTGGGGGTGCAGCCCTTCTCTGAACCCTACATGATCGCATGATGCTTTATGCACAAAGTCGCCTTTTATAATAAATTTTTTTATCTATAAGTATTTCTCGCACCCATATATATATATATGTGTGTGTGTATATATATATACAGACATTTCATGTGCTAGTATCTACTGTGCTATACAGATGGATGGAACCCATGATATATACAGACATTATATAAATAACTCATATTAGCTTTATTAACATCTGTTTAGATTTTTATAAATCTAGTTACAAGATAGATAAAATCTACGTAGGAGACTTAAATATAAATGTAGACTTGTAACATATAATGTTACAAGACGGAGGAAGTAAGGGTAAAATACTAAATATAGCAGCTCATGACCCACAAATGTGGAACTCAGTAATCGACTTCTGGAAAGGAATAGTAGTGACATACTATATTAAAACCTATAATGATACACACGCAAAAACAATATATAAATATATGGAGACTTCCAAATATAAGCAGATACAAGAGGTTGCTCTTGGTGGTAAGCAACTTCCACTTCCAATTGAGAGGTTGTGAGTTTGAGTCTTCCCAGACTCACTAATATATTGGTCCTGAAGTACTTGGGTTTGTAGTTAAAGTTGATGTTCCTTCCCTACCGAGCTGTACTTTTTTTCACCTATTAACAAGGTATTAACAAGATCGTTTAGAAACTGATCTGAAAGTGATATTCATTTTTATCATCACATGTTTATATATTATTTGGCGAATTAAAGTGGGAAAAAGAACTCCCTCGTTAGGGTCTTTAAAAGCTTGAAACTCATAAATGAGTTTTGTGATTTGTTGATGTTTTTGGCAAAATTGATAATTAGGAATGTCATTTGGAAGTTGCGGTTAACTTTTCAAGCTATTCTGTGAACATTTGAGCTGTTTGGTGATGTTTTTCGTGAGTTGAAGTTTGTAGGAGCCAGAATCCACTTTTTTTATTCTTATTATAATAAGTATATAAAATTGTATAATACTACATACTGCCATGCTAGATGTATAAACACTATTGCGAAAAAAATACTAATTGGTTATACGATTGTAAACTTAAAAACATGGCTACGTCTATGTAATATAGTGTGTTGGTACTTTTATGCAAACGTAAAAATTGCACGGGGCGTCCTATTTGGTCGCCCCCATTTAACCTATATTAATTTTTAAAAAACTTATAATTTGTACTCACTTTTTAAATAATTTCAGCCCCTTTCTCCGCATCCTTCTCTTCTTTCGTTTTCTTCTTTTTCTTTCTTCTGCTGCTGTTGGTGTTGTAACGGAACTTAAGTTCATGAGATAATTTCTATAAATATGGACTATAAATTAAAAAGTAGAGAATCCAGTTGTTCTTATGTGAAAACAAAAACGAAAGACTATAGGACTATTTTTAATAATCACATTGTTATGTGAAGTGCATCTTTATGTTTTGTTTTTAATTCATAATAAAGTATATATTGCATGCGACGGACTCAAAGGGGGTCATCACTTGTTTTAATCAAATTTTATACTTTCGAGGCATTGAAAATCTCATTTAGAGTCGTTTCGATTTACGTGCACAGTCCAGGCGCTTAGCCGGAAAGCTTAACTATGAAATTCTGTGAAAAATGATGAAATTTGGTTATAAAATGAGTAAATTTAACTTCGGTCAACCTTTTGGGTAAACGGACCTGAACCAGTTATTTGACGGTCCCAGAGGATCCGTAAAATATGGGACTTGGGCAAATAACCGGAATCGAATTCCGAGGTCCCAAGCCCGAGAAATAATTTTTTTTTGTAAAATTATTTTCTGAAAGTATTTAAGGAAATTTGAATTGAAATCTGATTAGAAAGTGATGGTATCATGCCCGTATTTTAGTTCTGGCGCCTGGTACAAGTCTTATATATGGTTTAAGTCCTTCCTGTAAAATTTGGTTAAAACGGACGTCGTTTGACGTGATTTGAAATTGAATTGCTAAATTTGATACTTGAAGAAGTTTGAGAAAAATTCTTGATTTTGAAGTTTGATTCATTGTTTTTGAGGTTATTTTGGCGATTTGATCGAATAAGTTCGTATGATGTTGCTGAGTTAGTACATGTGTTTAGTTAGGAGCCTCGTGGGCTCGGGTGTGTTTCGGATGTGATTAGGGAAGTTTTAAACTTGAGTACAAGTTGCAGATTTTGCTGTTCAATGCACAAGGAATTTGTTCTTCACGTTCGCGTGGTCCCACTCGCGAACGCGTAAGGAAAAAATCCCAAATGCCATCTTTTCTTCTTCGCGCACTTTAAGCCTGGGACGTGAAACCTGTGTTAGGATTGGTTATAGTTGATTTTCCCTTGCCAGGATGACTATTTCAATATTGTTGTTCCCTTGCAGGGAAGTTATTATATTGCTTTTGTTCCCTTGCCGGGATTTCTTGAAAATTTTGTGATGACTTGAAATGGGAGCGGGTGGTACGCCTACCACGAGATATGATGAAATGGGAGTGGGTAGTACGTCTACCACAAGATATGATGAAATGAGAGCGGGTGGTACGTCTACCACAAGATATGATAAAATGGGAGTGGGTGGTATACCTACCACGAGAATTTATGAAATGGGAGCGGGTGGTACGCCTACCACAAGATATAATGAAATGGGATCGGTGATACGCCTATCACAAGATATGAGAAACGGGATCAAGTTGCACGCCTGCAACATGATGAAAACTGAAAGTGAAAGTTTCATATATTTTTCTTTATCCGTGTTAGAAGTTATATTATTAGCTTTCTTATTATTCGTTCTTATTTTGTTTTGTTTTATCTGCTACCCTGAAGCATGTTCCCCTTCCCCAGTTTTAATTATTTATTACTTGTTTATCTTTCCACTATATATTATGTAACTGCACAGGTTTATCTAAAGTCCGTTCCTAGCCTCGTCACTACCTCGCCGGTGTTAGGCCAGGCACTTACCAACACATGGGGTCAATTATGCTGATACTATACTCTGCACTGTGTGCAGCTTCCGGAGCAACGTTTGATCATCAGTAGTAGATCATGAGCCATCCTTCAGCCCACCGAGACTTCAAGATAGCCCTGCTGGTGTCCGCAGGCCCGGCGTCTCTTCTATCAGTTTTCATGTTCTGTTGCCATTTGTACTCGAGACAAACTATGCTCTTTTCTTTCAAACACTTATTTGTAGTAATCCTAGACAATCCGTGAATGTTGTGACACCAGATTACAGGTAGAGACATGTATTGGATTTTAGATATTTTGGTTTCATATTTATTTAAGACTGCCACTAAATTTTATTTTCCGTTGTCAATTAAATTCTTGTTCATTGCAAATTTAATTGGTTAAACATGTATTAAAAAAGAATGAGTTAATGATTTCAAAAAAAAAAATTCATAGATTGCCTAGTTTTTACGAGTAGGCGCTATCACGATTTCCGAAGGGGAAGGGGAATCCCGGCTCATGACACTGCCTTCCTCAAACGTTGCCTCTCCGAGAACATTCGACAGCAATATTGTTCTCTTCCCAAAGTATGTTGATGATCGAGGTCAAACTATGTAAAGGAACAATTTCTGGCTTAATTAAGTTGCCTACTTAAAATTACGACTAATTCCAGTAGAAGAGAGGACGAGATTTTAACAAACGAGATTTTAACCCAATCTTTGCTCTAGAGCTGAAGTTTGTCAGTTATAAAATAAAACTTTAGCTCTAGAGCTGAAGTTTACAAGTTACAAAAACAAAAACTCCAGCTCTAGAGCGCGGGTTTCAAAATAAAAACTTTAGCTCTAGAGCTAAGTTCGCCAGTTACAAAAACAAAAACTTCAGCTCCAGAGCTGAAGTCCCCAGTTACAAAACAAAAGTTTCAGTTCTAGAGCTGAAGTTCACTTGTTACAAACAAAAACTTCAGCTGTAGAGTAGAAATTCGCGAGTTACAAAACAAAAACTTCAGTTCTAGAGCTGAACTTCAGGTTCGACTACTAAAATGCTGAAGTTTTACGTGATTGTATTTGCTACTTCAGCCCTGTATGCTGCAGTTATGCGAAAAAGCGGATACGCTTATAATTTTTTGTGCAAAACAGACACAAATTAAAACGTACTACAAAAAGCGGGTATAGATGCAAATACCCCTATGCAAACCTCTGTTTTTTACACCATTAAATCACCTTTAATTGTTATATCAGATAATCTATCTTATTTTTAAGATTACATACAAATATCCTTTATTAATCTGATATTATAAAAGATTTTTTAATATTTGTCGGTGTAATGGTGTATAACTTAAAACTCATTTAAAATTATGCATCTACGATTGATTTGACCAAGTCTAATTAACGAAGCTATACTCCGCTCTGTATATATTAACACAGCCTGGTTTTAGTGGTTTTCCTTTGTAGCAAGTGTTAAGAAGTCTAAATATTATGAGCACCGACGATCTCTTACTTCATTAATTATATCTTAGTTAATTTCCTGTGTTTTTCAATGTATCTTAATTAATTTCCTATGTTTATCAATGTATCTTACCGTAAGTTGTGTTGCGTAGCAATTTGTTTGGATGGTTGTTTTATATAGTTTCATAATGTATCGTATTGTACTGTATTATATTGTACTGTATTATTTGATAAATATAATGTTAGAATAAATTATGTCATTTGTCATCATTTTATGATATCATATACCATTAATATGAAGAATAAACTTGTAATATAATAAAGAAAAATTATGATACAAGGTAAAATTGTTGAGCTACAAGATTATTTAGCCTCTAAGCCTAAACATAAACATTGATATTGGGTGGTATATCTTTTGTATATCATTGTATATTCTGTATATTGTAGACTTAGTTAGCTATTTGGGCCTTGATGTATTCTGAGCCCAATTCTTTTTATTACATTTACACTTGGGCCGTCTGATCCGACCCAAGTCATATTATGTGTGTATATTTGTATAGAGGGCATATATTTTTGGGGCAATTAATTCATTTTGACTCTCGGTTGTTATAGAGAGTTCTCTCAACTTCTCTCTCTTTCTCTCGCTGTGTTCTTCATCACTTTGCCTTCAATCTATACGTTTTCATCGTATCAGAGCAGGATGATCCTCAGATTCTTCTCCGTGACTTGTTATCGATTGCGTTGGAAGTTTTATTGAAGGTTTTTCTCGAATATTTGTGAGAGATTTTGTTTACCGAGATAACGATGTGTACTGAACGGATAATCGGAGCTTTTACTGCTGTTTGATGCTTCGATCTTCACTCAGTGGATGTTTTGGGTGATTTTCCGACATCCCTGACCTTTTTCCGGTGACTCTCCAGATTCTAGAGTTTCCGGTGGTTGGACATAGGGTTTTGAACCTAGGGTTTTATCTAGCGATTGAAGGCCGTTCTTCTCCGGTCGCGAAGAAGGAGGGTAACTCTATCTCTGTTCTAAGTGTTGTATGTTTTGCATGTGGGTTCTGAGACTGTTTTTTGATTTCAAACTGATTATTGTTCATGGCTTCTAATATGAATGCTAGTACCTCCTCAGTGGACTCTACCAGCCCCCTTTTTGTTTACTCCTCTGATGTTCCAGGAGTCTCTCTTGTGTCCACTCCCTTCTCTGGCAGTGGTTATGGGGGTTGGAGGAGGAAAATGATTGTCGCGTTATCTGCTAAGAATAAAATTGGTTTTGTTGATGGCACATGTCCTCGGCCAGTCACTAATGTGACTTAGCAAAGACTATGGGACATATGCAATAATATGGTGATTTCATGGTTAACTCCCTCCCTCTCCCCTCAAATTGCTGAAAGTGTGCAGTATTCTGATACTACACAGAGTATATGGTCCCAGCTTCAGGCCAGATATGGCACTGCCAACATGACCAAAATTTTTGAATTAAAAAGAGAGCTTTCTCACACCTCTCAAGGGTCTCTAGATGTAGCTTCATATTTTAATAAACTTAAAGGTCTGTGGGATGAACTAGAATCAATGTGTACAAATCATGGCCAAAGATGTGTTTGTGCTGCCAAAGATGGTATAATACAGGAAAATGATGAGAATAAGGTGTTTCAGTTTCTAATGGGCCTTAATGAAGCATACATGGGGGTAAGGAGTAACCTATTGATGATGCAGTCACCTCCAACCCTTGATAGTGTCTATAATATGGTCCTCAATGATGAGAAGCAGAGACAAGTGCAGTCCCCTTCTCAGTTTAATCCAGACTCTATGTCTTTCAATGTCAACACAAACAGACATTCAGTTGGATTCAATAAGGCCACAGTGCCTAATCCTTCTCCTTCTTTCAGACAAAGAGTCAATTTTAATCAAGCTAGAGGGCCTTTATTCTGTAGATACTGCAAAAAATCTGGGCACTTAATTGATAAGTGTTTCAAGATTCATGGGTATCCACAAAGTACAACATTTAACAAGGGGAGGAGACCTGCTGCTGCTCATCTAACTGCTGGTGTGGATTTCCCTTCTTCTGAAGGACATGTGTCTGTTCCCAAGGAAATCCTCCTGAAAGCCATCACTCTGTTACAAACATAGATGGCCAGAGTTCTGTGATACCAGGGTTGAGCAGACAACAGTATGACCAATTGATGAGCTTGTTACAACAGACCCAGTTAGGGGATTCCACTGGTCAGACTTCTCCTCCCATGTATGCTGCTAATTTTGCTGGTACTATGCTAACTGAGAGCCCTATTTCCGATTCCAAGCTTTGCATGCTTACCCATATTAACTCTGCCACCTGGATAATAAACTCAGGGGCATCTAATCATATGACATATGATAAAAGTTTACTCTCCAACATAACACCTTTAACTGTACCCTACCTGTAACTCTTCGTAATGGATATAAAGTGAAAGTGACATGCACAGGATCCTTTGCATTAAATTCAACCATCACTCTTCAAAATGTCTTGTTAGTTCCTTCTTTTAAACACAACTTGATTTCTGTCCACAAGTTAGTGAAACAGTTGCATTGCATAATTTTGTTCACTCCAACTTGCTGCTTCCTCCACATGATACAGGACCCTTCTCTGAGGAGGCCTCTGGATCTTGGTAGAGAGGAGGCTGGTCTGTACAAGCTTGCATGGGCTCCAGCTTCCCCTTCTTCCTCTACTGGTTGTTCATCTTCTTTTGTATGCTCTAAATCTGACTCTTGTAATCATGACAATTCTTCTTTTACTGGTTGCCATAAAGATGTTGCTTTACCTTCCAATGTAAATAGTCTCATCTGTAATAATGTTGTTGCAACTGACATGAATTTCATCTGGCATTTGAGACTTGCTCATACTTCCTTTTCAAATATGAAACACATTTCTGGATTGTCTTTTCCTTTTGCCTCTAAGCAGTCTTTCCCTTGTTCTATCAGTCCTATGGCTAAACAGACTAGACTTCCCTTTCCTGATAGCACAAAAACCACTTCTAGACCTTTTCAACTGATTCATGTGGACACTTGGGGCCCCTATCACACTCCTACTTCTTCTGGCTGTAGATATTTCCTTACAATTGTTGATGATTTCTCTAGGGCTACCTGGACACACTTACTAGGATCTAAAAGCAATGTCTTCTGCCTGCTTAAATCATTTCTGTGTATGGTTAAAACCCAGTTTAAGGCTGTGGTTCAAATTGTTAGAAGTGATAATGCTTTGGAACTGGGGTCTAGCATTGAGGGTGTTTCTTTCTTTAGTAATCAAGGGATTATTCACCAAACAACATGTCCTCATAGTCCCCAACAAAATGGTGTTGTGGAAAGGAAACATAGGACTCTTCTTGAGACATGTAGAGCCTTACTTTTTCAATCTGGCCTACCAATCTCTTTCTGGGGGGACTGCTTACTAACTTCCACCTATCTCCTTAATAGACTACCATCCAGACTTCTTTATCATAAATATACCTTTGAAGTTTTGCATGGAAAGGCACCAGCCTACTCTCATTTGAGAACTTTTGGGTGCCTTGCCTATGCTACTGTTCCAATTCCTCAAAGGGATAAATTGAAACCTAGAGCCCCTTCCTGTGTCTTCATTGGGTATCCTTTTTCCAAAAAAGGGGTATAAACTTTATGACCTTACTTCAAAGAAATACTTTGTTTCCAGGGATGTTATATTTCATGAAACCTACTTTCCTTTTAAGAATGTTTCATCTCCTGCTCCTTCTTCCCTTCCCTCAGTTCCTCCTCTTGAGCCTTCCTTCTCTGACACTGACTTGTTGATACCTATTTGTTCCTCTCCTCCTCCTCCTTCTGCCACCACTTCTTCTTCTTCTTCTAATCCAGCCTCCATTCCTTCCTTCAATCCTGATACCTCTCCTCCTAATTTGCCTTCTTCCACATCTGCTCCTGCTCCCAGAAAATCTAGAAGACAGCATAATCCTCCATCTTATCTTAAGGACTATGTCTGTCAACTTCCTGCCTTTTCTGGCTCCTCTTCGTCTTCTCTGGAATCTGAACCTCTCTATTACTCTCAAGCTGCATCTGTTCCAGTATGGCAGGATGCCATGAGAAATGAGTTTGATGCCTTAGATGCCAACCATACCTGGGATGTTGTTCCTCTTCCTCCTGGTAAGAAACCCATAGGCTGCAAATGGGTTTATAAGATCAAAGATAAGGTTGATGGCTATGTTGAAAGGCATAAAGCTAGGCTTGTGATTGGAGGTGATACTCAGGTTGAAGGTATCGATTTCATTGACACTTTTTCTCCTGTGGTTAAGATGTCCACTGTTAAGTGTCTTATTGCTGTGGCTGTTAAGAATAATTGGAATTTATTTCAACTTGATGTTAACAATGCCTTCTTACATGGTGATTTGGATGAGGAGGTATATATGAAGCTCCCTCCAGGTTTGACTGTCTCTTCTCCTTCTTCTGCCTCTGTTTCTTCTGCCTCTGCTCCTCCTGTTTGTAAGTTGAAAAAGTCTCCCTATGGGCTAAGACAGGCTTCCAGACAATGGTATGCTAAATTGTCTTATGCTCTATATTCAGAGGCTACACTCATTCTTTGAATGATTATTCTTTATTCATCAAAGGTAAACCTGGTTCTCTAGTGATTGTAGCAGTTTATGTGGATGACATTATTCTTACTGGGGATGACTATGATGAGATTGCTGCCCTGAAACTGTTTCTGGATGATCAGTTCAGGATTAAAGACCTAGGGTCTTTGCATTATTTTTTGGGCATAGAGGTGTCAGTTGTTCCTGGTGGGGTGATCCTTAATCAGCATAAATATATTTCTGACCTGCTGCATCAGTTTGACTGTGTACATGTTTCTCCTGTTGTTAGTCCTTTGGATATTAATGTCAAACTTCATGCTGATTCTGGTGATCTTTTTTCCTCCCCTGATCAATATAGGAGCATTGTTGGTAAACTCCTATTTTTGACTCACACTAGGCCTGACATCTGTTTTGCTGTTCATCATCTGAGTCAATTGCTGAAATGTCCCAGAGTCCCTCATATGAATGCTGCCCTCCATGTCCTCAGATATCTCAAGGGCACCTTATCTTTGGGTCTGTTCTATTCTTCCAGTTCTGATTTCTCTATTACTGCTTATTCTGACAGTGATTGGGCTGCCTGCACTGATAGTCGGAGATCTGTTACTGGTTTTTGTGTTCTCTTGGGTGGTTGTCTGATTAGTTGGAAGTCCAAAAAGCAACCTGTTGTCTCCTTATCTTCTGGTGAGGCAGAATATAGGGCACTCAGTAAAGTGGGCGCTGAATTGACTTGGCTCTCTCGTTTACTAACTGATATTGGAGTTTATGTCGCTCTTCCTTTCTCTGTTTTTTGTGACAGCCAGGCCACCATTCATATAGCCAAGAATAATGTTTTTGATGAGCGGACTAAGCACATTGAAGTGGATTGTCACTTTATTCGGGATCAGCTGAATGATGGTTTCATTACTGTTTCCCATGTGCCTACTTCCCGACAGCTTGCTGACCTCCTCACCAAGCCTCTGCCCGGGACTGTCCTCCATCCTCTGCTGCTCAAGTTGAAGGTGGTCTCCCCCTCCAACTTGAGGGGGGGTGTTGAGCTACAAGATTATTTAGCCTCTAAGCCTAAACATAAACATTGATATTGGGTGGTATATCTATTGTATATTCATTGTATATTCTGTATATTGTAGACTTAGTTAGCTATTTGGGCCTTGATGTATTCTGAGCTCAATTCTTTTTATTACATTTTACACTTGGGCCGTCTGACCCGACCCAAGTCATATTATGTGTGTATATTTGTATAGGGGGCAGATATTTTTGGGGCAATTAATTCATTTTGACTCTCGGTTGTTCCAGAGATTTCTCTCAACTTCTCTCTCTTTCTCTCACTGTGTTCTTCATCACTTTGCCTTCAATCTATACGTTTTCAAAAATTACTATATAAAAAACTAGGGTAAATGCTAAAAAATTATTAAATAATAATGAAGGGTGAGATGCAGATAAAAGACAAGGTAACGATGCAACCACACCAGATCGGTCGTTACGTAAAGTGACACATTTTGTCGTTATCTAACGATGGATTTAACGATACGATACCATAAAATTTATGTAACAATCAAAATAAACATCGTATTTAAAATAATAATACATTACAATACAATAGGTAACAACTATCCAGGGGAGGCAGTTAAGACCCTTCATAAAATTTAGCTTTATGCCACAAAATTCGTCAGGCCCGCTCCTGCAACCATCCAAACAAGTTGTAAGTTTCTCCATGCTTTGGCAACACAAAAACGCTTTATATTTTTAAATTCATTTTGCATATGTATATTTACATTTAATTGAGGAGAATAGATCCAGTTAAACTCATAAAATCGATCTAAATTTGCCTTTGTTGGCCTGCTCAGTTGACGCTATTTAAGTTTTTACAGCAGAAACTTGAGCTAGCTTAAATATGCCATTCCCTACAAATTTTTTCTCTCAGGCGATTTATTTTTAGTTCCTTTGTCTTAATTTATGTGGCAAAACTCGAATTTCAAGAGTTAAGTTTTTAAATTTTAACTGTAAAATTTATATATTTGGAAACTATATAAAAACACTGTAACAATTTAGCATATTTAAGTCATATAAAAATATTACAGTAAAAAAAAGTTATTTAACTCGCAAAATCCGAACTCTTTGGCATAAATTAGGACGAGGGAGTACCAGTTTAAAAGAGCGAATCTGTCTTGCTATTCGGTTTCAACTTTAAATTCGAAATGCAAAAAGAGCCTTAGCCAGAGAAAAGTAAGTGTTAAGCCTAAGAGGTGTCTTTGGCGTGGAAATTAATGCATGGCTTACAAGAGTTTAAACAATATTACAATAATAATATAAGAATTTTTTATATTAGTATAAGGGGTATTTACTATTTTAAAAGTTATTTATATTGTCAATATATATAAATTAAACTTGGCTATGAGTATCAGCGGATTCTAAGAAAATAAGATGAGAAGCAAACTTATAAGCAAACATTTTTTTTTTGGAGCAAACAGGAAAGAAATATATTTGTTTTTCTTGTAAGAAAATATGAGCGCCGCGCGTGCACACATAACATATATATATATATATATATATATATATATATATATATATATATATATATATATATATATATATATATATTTATATTGCATCTGCACAACTAGCCAGCTCTAGAAGCAAGCTCGATTTTATACAACAAATGGAAAAAAATCAATAAATCAAGCCACAAATTCTAAGTCAACAATGTCAAGCATCTTCATCTAAAAATCATTATCATTATCAGAAGATCTTCTGGTATGATTTTCTAGGGAAATAATCAGAAATTACATCATGACAACATATTGACATCACCATAATTGACATTATCCATGACATTACCAAGACTTACTCCTAGTCACATTATCCATGACATTAGAAAATACTATTCCTTTCGTGTAATTTATGTAAACTTATTTGACTGGCCACTGAATTTAATAAAAATAAAAATTTTAAAATTTGTGATTTTAATCAAGTTAAAAACGAGTAGAGTATTTCTATAGTTATAAAAGCTTTTCATCAAGGGTAGAATTTTAAGTTTAAACTAAATTATTACGAAATTTAGAAATGGGTCATTTTTTTGGAACGAATCAAAAAGAAAATAGGTTCACAGATGAAGTATTTCTTTTTGTTTTTGGCTATAAATAGCTCCCACATCACTGGTAATGGATATACTACCCTACCACTTTATAGGAAATTCTCTTCATCTCTCTTTATGATTGATTAGAGCATGCTCTCTATAGCTTGTCACTATAATTTCTTTTTACTTGTAATATTAAATTTTTATTCAAACTAAAAAATTGATAAGAAAAGTAAAAAATTTATAATAGTAAGTTAAAGAGAGGAGAGAGAAAGAATTTGTGATGAAGTGGTAGTGTAGTGTGTCTATTACAAGTGATGAATGAGTTTGTTTGTAGCCAAAAACTAAAAATAAGATAATGTTTCTTAATGTCATGGATGATGTCACTAAAAGCAAATGCTTGCTGATGTCATGGATGATGTCAGTTGTGTCGATGTCAATATGTTATCATGTTAATGTAATCTCTGATTATTGTCCTTGAAAATTCTGATGATGGCGATTTTTGGATGAAGATGCTTGACTTGAAATTTGTGTATTGATTTGTGGAACAATTTTTTTTTTCATTTCTGGATAAAATTTAACTTGTTATTGGAGTTGGATAGTTGCGCAACTACGATAGATTTTTGTTGTAAAAAGACTTTGGGCAGCATCTGTGTATACGGCTAAAATCAGAGAGTCCAATTTTACGATCATATGACATTCCATAACCCATCTTCAGAAGGCCTGCGACACAGCTCGAAGCTCGACCCTAAGGGTTCCCTACGCTCAACCTTGGGGTAGTACATATCGGCGGCTATCATGGATAAGCGGGGGATTCCTAAGGCGTGTGATTCGGATTGACCAAGTCTACAAGGATGGTACAAGTCCATACCATGATATTAAATAGTTGTACCGACTATAAATTTTTGTAATAAATGTATATGTACCATACTGGGATTCCCCCTCCTATATTAAGGGAACCCTTGTCATTTCGTAACAGGATATTCAATATAACAACAAGAACGCTCTGCTTTCTAACTTAAACATAGTCTCCCTTGATTTTATTAATTGTATTTATTACATTGCTTACATTTATTGTGTTTCATTAATTGTTTTTCATTTGTTACTCATAATTGATCATAAAGACCCATCATCAAAGCTCTTAAAACTGTTAGTCATTCGTCGATCACCTAGAGTCAAGCTGATAAGCTCGGCTTTGAGGCCCAGCATAGGCTAGCCCGAGAAATCAACTATCGACCACTCAGTTTGTATAGCATACTATTTTCAAGCTCTTATATTATTTTCTGGTCTCACACTTAGCATCTACTTCTTAACAACTAGCATAAAAATAAATTACGTACTTTTAGAACAACAAAATCAAATCTTATTGTAATTACCATTTTTAAGGTAAACAGTTTAGTGCCCAGCGTGGGGCTAAAAATAATCGTGATTGTTTTCGTGTTAGTTTAATGAAACACAAGTTATTCTTTACACTTTTTCTTGCCCAAGAATTTTTCATTTCAGGTCAAGATAACTAACTCAGTGAAAGCACATGAAAACAACGGTCTTAAGGACCATGGAGAGAGTGGTGTGGGTGTTCCAGGTATCAGCGTACCACCACAAAACCCTGAGGACACACCGGAACCAATTCCTGTGGACGTGGTCTGATGCAACGCCCAACACTTCGATATAATCTCCTACACTAACGAGAGTATATGCCAAGAAAACCAACAAGAAGCTCAAAAAACCCCTGCTCGGGAGGAACAACAGGTTAGCCTTCACGTCATATTTGAGATATTACAGGCACAACAGTTGGCAATTGCTCAACTATAAAGACACCAAAAAACTCCAAGTACAACAGCACAAGAAACAGACCATAGAGCCGAACAAGTACCTAAAAGATCAAGCAAAAACGGGTTAGCAGCCAAAATCGCCATCATAAAGATGCTCGAGGACCTCATAAGGAGGATTAAGTCGGGCAAAAAGAAGATAGAAGCCAATCATAAAAAGGTGGAGACCTACAATTCGAGGGTTGACCAAATTCAGGGCGCATCCCCGATCCTAAAAGGTGTGGATTCAAAGAAATTTATATAGAAGCCCTTCCCATCAAATGCTGCTCTAAAGCCCATCTAGAAGAAATTCAGGATGCCCGATCTTCCAAAGTACAACGACCCTCGGACCTAAACGATCACGTCACTGCTTACACTTGTGCGGTGAAGGGCAATGACCTGAAGGAGACGAGATTGAATCCGTCCTGCGAGAATTTTTTAGAGAAACTCTTGCGAAAGGGGCCACGATATGGTATCACAACCTAGCCCCGAATTCAATAGACATGTTGGTGCTATCAAGGTTGCTACAAGAAAATCTGATGTCTTTAAAATCAAACAGAGAGAAAACAAGATGTTGCGGGAGTTTGTATCTTGCTTCCAAATGGAGCGAATGGAATTGCCACCAGTCTCCGATGACTGGGCAGTGCAGGCCTTCACCCAAGGTTTGAATGAACGAAGCTCGGTAGCTTCAAAGCAACTAAAGCAGAACTTGGTTGAATACATTGCCGTGACTTTGTTGGATTTCCACAACCAATATCAGTCAAAGATTAGGGTCGAGGACGACCAACTAGGAGCCCTATCGAGATTAGTGATATCCTAGTAGGCTCCTAGCAAATGAGCCAAAACCAAACAAGGAAAGGACTAACCATACACTGAAGATCGATGAAACGCCCCAAGGCTTAACATATCTCGGAACGACCAAAGGGAAGCGAGGTCAGAATCCACGGGGGCTCATGAGCAGAGTTGAATTTTACAGATACACAAGGCCGATAGAGCCACCCCGGTTATCTGAGTATAAATTCAACATTGATGTTTCGAACATCATATCTACCATCGTTAAAATTAGAGACACTTCGTGGATAAAATTCGTACTAGACCCGTTGCAAAGGAATCCTAACCTAACGTACGAATTTCACGGTACACACTATCATAGGACCGAAAATTGCAGACACCTCCGAGAAGAAGTAGCCCGACTACTTAGCAAAGGGCACATTAGAGAGTTCCTCAGCCACCGAGCCAAAAATCAATTTCGGGAAATAGAGGCGAACAAGAAAAACGAAGCAAAAGAACCACAACATGGAATCGACATGATTGTTGGGGGGAGTCGACATCCCACAAGAGCCCATTATCAAACGAACAAAAATATCCATCACCAAGGAAAATCAAACTCGAGGTTACATATCAGAGGACGCTCTCACATTCAGTGATGAGGACATCGAGACTTTGTCTTGGCCTCATAACGATGCATTGGTAATTTCTTTTCTTATCAATACATTTAAAATTAAATGTGCTCTTGGGGATCCAGGTAGCTCGTCCAACATTATTAGATCGAGGGTGGTAGAGCAGCTCGGAGTGCTCGACTAGATCGTTCCCGCCTCTCGAATATCAACAGATTCAATATAGCGAGCGAGAAAACAAAATGGGAAATCACTCTCCCGGTCAACGTGGCCGGCACAACCCAAAATGTCAAGTGTCATGTCATTGAAGGAGACATGAGATACAATGCCTTACTCGGAAGGCTATCGATACACAACATGAGAGCAGTACCATCAACCTTTCATCAAATGATGAAATTTCCAATAAAGGATGGAATAAAGATGGTATACAGGGACCAACATGTATAAAGAGAGATGTTTGCAGTGCACAATGTGGCACCGACATTGACACCTTCAGAATCGATGGAACCAAACGATAAGCAAACAGTGAAGTAGCAATTACAAGCTACACGCTCGACTGCATCTCAGTAAATAAGCGAAGGACCATACGGCTTCCCTGGAGTGGGTGGTTGAAGTATATCAAGGCTCTAGCGCCATCACAACTAAGGTATAATTGTCTCCCTTTCTATTTATGTCTTATACAAACCTTTGTGCATGCATTTGATTAATACGATCAAAGCACTCTCCAGCTTGAAGACCTTAGGTTTTAAAGTATTCATTTCACTCTTTTCCTTCAAGCAGATTTTATCCCAATAAGGGTTTACTGGAAAGGTTTTTAACGAGGCAACATCTATATGCTACCTAAGGAGGACTTAACAAGTATTCAAGGCCTCTCTTCAATCAACCTCAAACACTGGGGGGCATCCCTCTGGGAGATCACCTGCTCGAAGAAGTCAAGATGAGCCCAAAAGAGGTCTCAATAGGGAAATGGTGTATCGGGCCAAATGGTTGAATGAACCGTGTCCGCGTAGAATAACTCAACCCTTGACCACGAAAACATATATACATGTCCCAAGTAATCAAAGGAATACATTTTACCACCAAAAACACTTCACGCTTCAAAGAAGTATGCTATTTTTACAAGAACGGCTCTAGGGCCAGTAATTTCCCGAACACTCGGAGATTGATGTCAAAAACTCGAAGCGATAAGAATGACTCATCAATGAGGCAACATCAAAGTTTACAAAGAATTGCTCCAGAGCCAAAAATGCACTCGATGTATCGGGGGATGTCACTAACTGTCACCCATCGAGCTGTCAAAAACTCGAGGTCATAAGGCCTATACGGGCAACCTCAAGCTTATAAGACCTTCATGAGGCAATACCAAACCTGTAAAACCTTAGGTGAGACATGAATCATAACCGTACGAAGAATATGTAAGACCTTAAGCTAGGCATGAATCATACTTGTACGAAGAATCTGTAAGACCTGAAGTAACGCATGAATTATACTTATGCCAAGTGACCTATTTGTAAGATCTCAAGTAAGACATGTTAAAGTTTATAAGACAAGGTTTAATACCGATCTTAAAGTTAAGGCTATATATTCAAACTTATAAGACCCCTAAAAAGGCATATCCTCGATATAGGCGCTGAAGCTACTTCACTCGGGGACTAAAAGGCTATGGCCAAACATAATGACTACGGTTATAAGGCTCCAGCCAAACTAATGAGATTCAGGGACTGTCGAGCATTGCTATAAAATCAAAAGCCTTCAATTACTTCAAAAATTCTTCGAAAAGAACCGGTTAATCGAGCTAATCTCCGCATAAACAAAAGAGCTTTGATCATGTCAGCTCTAAGAAACATCTTTAAAACGATTCAACCATCGAGCGAAACTTCTTGAGGTGCTCATTTATCGCTGCATAACGGATCACAGTCGAGGTTCTTATCGAATTGTCAAAGAGTGAGCGAACACAAAAACTTCAAAATGCCTTTAACGAGGGAAAAATGAAGCCTACATTAGAGGCTGTACCGACCCAACACATAAGAGCCTAAGTGCAAGCCTATGTTAGAGTTCGTACTGACCCAATGCAGAAGAGCCTAAGCTCTAGCCTACATTAGAGGTTTTATCGACCCAACGCCTAAGAGCCAGCCTACATTAGAGGTCAGACCGACCCAACACGTAAGAGCCTAAGTGCCAACCTATATTAGAGGTCGTACCAACCCAACATGTAAGAGCCTAAGTGCTATCATACATTAGAGGTCGTACCGAACCAATGCATAAGAGCCTAAGCACCAACCTACATTAGAGGTCGTATCGACCTAACGCATAAAAGCCTAAGATCTAGCTTAAAATTCAAAAATTTAAGGGTCAATAGATCGAGTCAAAATCCAACTCGAAGAGTGGGCCCGAAATAGTTAACTAAAAAGTTCTTAAAGGGAAATGCGTAAGAGCCTACAAGCCAGCCCGACAATCCTCAGGGTCGATTTGTATACCTAAAGGATTTTACCTTGAAGTCCAATTCATATGGATAATTGCCAATAGATTCTAAACAAAATAAATACATACACAAACAAAGGAAAATTCATGAAATGAGAAAATTGAAGGGCTTCCTTTTATACGTATATTTGAAAAAATAGAAAACTTCATTTACAAAGTTCTCTAAGATACTGTACAAAGAATCAAGAAGAAAAAGCCTAGTCTACTTTCCACTCGGGGACTGCAGCTCCATCGGCCTCCTCCTCATTATCTTCGGCATCGGACATGAGGAATTTTGCATCGTATTCATCCGCCTTGGCCTACGCTATCTCTTCCGAGAGATCAAATCCCCTAGCATGGATATCCTCAACGGTTTTCCTTCGAGATCTGCACCAAGCATATTTATTACTTTTTCTCTCCTGATCGGCAGCCTCTCTCAACTCAGCCCGAGCATCAGCAATGTATTTCAAATAGACGACCACTTTTTTCTTAGTATTAGCTCGAATCTCTTCAGATTCATCCCTGGCGTCCACAACCTTGGCCTTCATCTTCAAAAGTTTAGACTCGAGCCTTGAAATCATGCTCGTCCGGAACGAGTTATTTTCACGAGCATTTCGGAGTTTTACCTCGAGGGCAGAAGCCTTGGCCAAAGCATTCTTCTTGGTCGCAACTTGGGCATCTGCCTGAGCCTTTAGCTCATTACAATCATACTTGGCCTAATGAACTTCACCCCAAAAATGTTCCAGGTCCTCTGTCGTTCTTTGCAACTAAAATACCAAAATATTAATCCCCGAGGGTAGAACAAAAACATGCATCCCCCAAAATTAAAGGTTACCTGTCTCTCGAGGTAGCTTTCATAGTTCCAGCTTTGACTCGCCTAGTACTACAGGTATACCAACTCTTTTGGCCCTTTCATCACAAAGAAGATTGAGGTATTTCTCCCCGTCCAAGGCTTCCCACAACTTGGCTTCATGGCAGAGCATCTCGAACTTGAGCTTGCCAAAGGCCTATTAAAAAGAAGCATAGTAAGAAAATGAAAGTGCAAAACTGAAAAACCAACAAAGTAAACCAACACTCACCATATAGCAGAGCTGTTGAGCCTCCTCAAAATTTGAGCATACATCTACTGGCATGGTCTTATCAGCCCTAGCTGAACCGCTCTCAGTGGGGATATGACCACTCGATAGTCCACTCGATTTAGGTGGACCCTGACCTCAAGCATCTCTCGAAGTACCTTTGACGGAAAAAAATACGGCGGTAGAAAATCTTTAGCCCTCTAAGTACCTTCGATGAGGAAAGAAGACAACGACAAAGTGGGAACTATTCTTCCGAGGCTAGAAGCCTCTAGTGCTATAGGATCAACTGATACATCTTTGTTAAGCCTCCAGGAAGGACTTTTCTCGCTATGGGAACCTTCACCCCTCAAGGATTCCTTCTGTTTGTTATTATTCATTTACTCCGATGCTGACGATCCTTCCTCTTCTCCAAGGGGGCACAGTCTCATCTTAGAAAATTCTCTAATGCCTGCAATGACGGAGTCAATACATATAAAAGAAAATATTTTCCAAAGAAAATAAACCACACAGCACGTACCCTGGTGTTTTGCTTCCTATATATCCTTTGGCATGTCTCGCTGCTTACGTCCATCATGGGTCGAGCGAGCTTCCAGTTTCCATGTCCAATCCGCCAGGCTAGGGACCTCGTATGGTATCCACGCGACTTCTGTAATAAAGAAAAAAAAAACATATTTACGAGGCCGCCTCCACCATGAACAAAAATAATGAAAACACAAGTGTACCACTGACGTGAAATTCCATTTCTTAGGAATTGGCAAAAACTCCACGGGGATAACATTGGTAGTCCGTACCTAGAGCAAATGACTCATCCATCCTTGGTACCGATCTTCTTCATCAACGGCAACAAAGGGCCTGGCGGATCGACATTGTAAAGTTATCAGGCCTCGGCAATGAAAGGGCCGGTACAACCTTATGAGATGGATAAGGGTGAAATCATGCCCGTCTTCTTCCGCAAATAACCTTATCATCAATAATGTCGCACCCCTTTTTTCTGGCAAAATCGGGTTTTTTTTACATTTGGGGAGACTTGTTCCCTTTTGGGAATTGGATTTAATAGAATTGAAGAGCCTCCACCTAATAATTATAGTGCATTAAGACACTAAGGAGGGTTCAATTTGGATAACCAGAGATCGGGTAAGGGCTTGAAATTATCTTGAGGGGAAGGTATTAGACACCCCTTAGGATCCATTACTGTGGTTCCTGACCAAGCTATTATTGTGACTTAAATAAAAATAACACATAAGCAAGTAAGAGTATAACATAAGAGGGGATTTCACATAAAGGTTCGAAATAAACAAATTTGGAAGGCATAGAAGAGAGTTGATTTAAAAGAAACATTTATTAATGATTTAAAGAGACAAAGAGAAACCGGGAGGGGGGGGGGGTCCTAGGTTTATTAAAAATATGGATCATGTCAATGCAATACCCGACAATCACTCCTCAGAGAGGGGCTACACATGGTATTATCGCACCGGTCATCATATCCATATCTACCCTTTCCCACCACGTTAAGGTATTAAAGCGCGAAATGATCTCATTTACCTATTGCATGCTATTACCCGCCCCGATCCTATCAATCCCGGAGGTATTTGGGATCACTAATCCTAAAGGGAGGAGATATTGGCTTATTTGTCATTTTTTAAAAGGCTTAAAATATTAAGGCGACAATCAAAACACATGTAGCAAGTTTGATGGAGAACATATAAACAAACAACGAGGCTCAGACAACCTTCTTTAAAATCAGGGAAAGCACATAGTTTAGCATGTCTTACACGTACTATTTAAGATCTAATTGAAACTTAAAGATTTAAGGCAGAATGATCTGCTACATAATTCAGATAGGAAGCCTGAGTCAGGCTTTCCTGCTGGTTGTAGTTAGTAAAAAAAGAAATGATTCAGTTTATAAGCTACCCTAAGGCTTGCCTAAGTAATAGACGAAAACCTATAGGTAGGAGATCTACAGATTTCAAAAATGAGAATATGAACTGATTACATGTTGATTTAATGAAAGGTTGCTAGTTTAAATAGAAGGAGTACAAGTCCTGCAATTGACAGTACATTACTATTAACAGTTCAAACTTGCAGATGAGCGAGGTTATTCATATTTTAATTAGAACCCCTATAGGCATGCTTTCTATGTGTTTCCAACTTAAAAACATTGTTATATAAATAGAAGAGTGCAAGGATTCTGTAACATGATTATCCAAACATTGCGTGCTATATGATTACATTTTTTGTTATTAGTACCTATAGACAAGTTTTCCTAGTGAAAAGTGAGTGTGCAAGAATCGGAAAAGGACCTATCGGCATATTCTCTATGTATGTGTGCAAGAGCTATAGACATAGTATCTACATGAAAGTGTAGGATCCCTATAGACATGGTAGCTAAATGAGATGCAGAAATTCTTATAGACGTGGTAGCTAAATGAGATGCAGAAATCTTATAGGCATAGTAACTATATGAGATGCAGAAATTCTTATAGACATGGTAGCTAATTGAGATGCAGAAATCTAGTAGGCATGGTAACTATATAAAATTCATAAGTCATATAGGCATGATAACTACATGAAAAATGCAGGATTCTAATAGGCATAGTAACTATTGAAAATGCATAAATCTTATAGGCATGGTAACTATATGAAAAATGCATGAGTCTTATATGCATGGTAACTATATGAAAAAATGCAGAAGTCTTACATGTATGGAAACTATATGAAAATTGCAGGAGTTAGGGATTCCTATAGGCAAGTTATCTGCCCATATACATGTATAGTTACTCATCCCTTTCACTAATCATCCCCAAAAGTTATACAAAGTTATTACTGTCCAAAGAAAAATAAAGTAAAGAAAATACATCAGTAATTTGAAAATTACAACCAAGGAAAGCCTAATTCAGACTTTCTATTCGATTTATGAAGTATACTAACTCCAAAGATTAATATTTCAAAGCCTTTCTCTCATTTGGATGTACCAGAGTTCTCTAAGAGCCTCATATGGATTTCGGGCAATGCTCACACCCAAATGCATTACATGGTTAAGACATAGTGTAGTGTAGAAGGGCCAACCCTCAAGTTTCCAAGTTCAGAGGGAACTCAAGGTCCTAAGGGAAGGCTTATAAGAGGGGGGAAGAACTTAGAAATGAAGAGGGAGAGTGCAAATGCATAATTCCAAGAGAGAAAAGGGAAAGAAAAATAGTACACATAGGGATATGAGGGATGGGGAATTGCAAGAGATAAATGCAAGTAAATGGGCATAACCCAACAATGAGAGATGCTGGCACACCCATAAGCCTACTAGAAATAGTGTTTTGGAGGTTGGGAACCACTAAGGGATCAAGTTTAATCCATAGATAATAACTTACATATTGCCACAGTAACTCAAAACAAATAAAGGGAATAGGGAAGAGGAGTGCGTAATAGAAACAAACAAAAGAAATCAACATACTAGGTTAAGTATTTAAATCTACAGAAGTAGCAAAGAGACGGAGATGTAGGAAGTTGTAAGTAAACACATTGTAGCGGTACTATTAATTAGAATTAGGACATACAAGTTTCAATGAAACAAATAGGGAAAGTAGTGGTCTTGTGAAAGTCAGAGTGCAGACAAGAAAGAGTTCTCTTATGTGAGAGTAAGAGATCAGAAGAATTGTGAATTGTAGTCATGGCCCTCATGTCCCTTCATTCTTTAACCCAAATGACATCATCTTGTAGCATTACGTTCCCCACGACATAATGAAAGTCATTTTCTCAGCATCTTCTTCATCCATCCAGATTTGATGATACCCCGCGAAACAATCTTTGAATGATTGCAGCTCGTGCTTGGCGTAGTTGTCAATCAGAATGTGTATGTTCGGGAAGGGGAAGTCATCTTTTGGATTGGCCCGGTTGAGATCCCAGTAGTCGACATAGTCTCTAACCTTCCTGTCTCTCTTTGGCACTGGCACAATATTGGCCAACCATGTCGGATATTCAACTACCCTGAGGAATTTAGCTTTGACTTTCTTAGTGACTTCTTCATTGATTTACAGACTTATATCTGGCTTGAATTTTCTGAGCTTCAATTTTACCAGCAGACATGTCAGATTGGTCGGCAATTTGTGTGCCATGATAGATGTACTCAGACCAGTCATGTCGTCATACGACCAAAAGAATATGTCCTCATATTCTCTCAAGAATTCTGTGTACTTTTTCTTTTCCGATGATGACAAGTGAATGCTGATTCGTGTTTCTTTGACATTTTCTACGTCTCCCAGGTTAACAATCTCAGTCTCTTCCAGGTTAGACTTTGGCCTGTTTTTAAAATTCTCAACTTCCTTAACAATCGCTTCCGGTGTATCATCCTCCTCTGAATCTACGTCCGCTTGTTGCGTTGTCTCGTTGCATGTCACAGTCATTGGTTCATCAAGATAAGTAATAGTAATGTTGTATAAGTAAAGTAACTAGAGAAAATAATAAGAGTTAGATTTATAAGAAAACTGAAATTTTTTGATAAATTCCATGACTGTTTTGAACATTGGAGCTCTTTCTTGCGAAAATTAAAAATGCAAAAAGAAAGTAAACTAGTAAAAATAAAAATAGTGCATGATGCTTGTTCAACCTTGCTACCCTGAGGCTCACCGGGCTTTGGTGGTTTTGATAGTTCAGTTATTGAGGCATGCTTCTCTATTCACAGCCTGTATGAAAGGGCCTTTCTCCCCTCCTCCTTGAAAATGACACAACAATCCATATCATCGTCTTCCAAGAACAAATTCCTTACGGCTGCCAGTGCTTTTTCTTCTTATGACCCATAGATAGCATCGGCCAGTTGGAAAGTATGATCCACACCGGGTATTGGATGCTCCAATGGATAGTAAGGACCGCGCCATGGTGGCGACCAGTGGTTGAATTCTTTCCTAGTGTACTCATACCCCAATCCGAATGTGGTGCCTTGTTTCTTGAGCTTGATGGGCTATGCGATTCCTTGGAGATTCTTGCCAAGTCCTTTGCTAGGTTTATATCCACTCCAATTCAATATGCTTTTAATTTTGTTGTGCCACTATTTGTCTTTATTGACGGTGTTGACTTGATCGATATGGTGATAAGTTTTCCCGTCTATCCTTCTTTTGCCTTCTATCGCTGGGATAGTCTGGTGACTATATATGGGATTGCTACCATCGCCGTGAATGATCACCTCTTGGTGGTTCCACTCAAATTTCACTGCCTGATGTAGTGTTGATGCTACAGCCCCAGCAACATGAATCCACGGTCGTCTCAATAACAAATTGTAAGATGCCTTCATGTCTATCACTTGAAAATCAACATCAAACCAAGTAGGCCCCATTTGAAAACACAAGATAATTTTCCCAATAGTGGATATTTGGGATCCGTTGAAATCTTTGGCGTCAATGGCCCTATCCTTGATCTCATTCAGCCCCTTTCCTAATGTCCCTAGTGTTACCAATGGACACGTGTTGAGCGTGGACCATCCGTCAATCAGGATCCTGGTGATAAAATAATATTCGCACTGCACGGTGATATGCAATGCCTTGTTGTGACTCAACCCTTCCGGCGGCAGCTCATCTTCATGAAAAGTGATCTTGTGACTCTCCAATACTTGCCCTACCATGTTTGCCATTTCTCCTCCAGTAATGTTAGTTGGTACATCTGCCTCACTCAGCACTTTTGGCAAAGCATTCTTGTGTGTGTCGGAACTTTGTAGCAAAGCCAGGATGGAGATCCGTGCTGGCATTTATTTAGTTGATCAATGAATAAGTATTCCTTGACTTGTATCTTTCTCCAGAGATCATCGAGCCCGGTTTCAGTGGCAGTTGGCCGATTAGAGGCCCGCTTGCTCAACTTAGCCAAATACTCTGGTATAAACCTGCTGGTTCTTATCATACCTTGTGCCGCAATGGATTCCCCGAACTTGACCTTTCCCTTTCTTCTATATTCAACTTTGTAGTCCCAAGGTATGGCATTGGTTCGAAATGGTGTTATTGCTGACATTGCCACTGCAACTTCAAAAGGTGTGGGTGTGTCTGCTAGTGACATATACTCAACCTCAGTCGGCCGTGGCGTCTTTGTAGAGGATGGTACTTCAAATTGGAGTGGCATGGACATGTTTACCTCGGCGTCCTCAAAAGGCTGAATCTGGACCACAATCGGATTGAAGGTGACTACCGGCTTCTTTGGAGCGTCGCCTTCTGTGATCAAACTGATCGATCCCTTGGGGTCCGTCATCCTCTATCTCGATGATATGAACACCTCCACCGTTGTGGTCCGGTAGAGGGTTATTGCGGAAATTCAGAGTAGGTTCCTTTTCTACAATGATCTTATTGTCAATCAAAGTCCGAATCTTATCCCTCAGAGAGCGGTATTCATCGATGGTATGTCCTTTCATGCCAGTATGGTATGCACATAATTTGTTTGGATTGACCCATTGAGAAGGATTTTCTGGGGTTATGGCAATGATAGGGGTGACATAACTAACATCTTTGAGTCTTTCATACAGCTGGTCAATTGGTTTAGCAGTATACCGTTCGGGAGGTCTGCGGTCGAAATTTGGTTGAGGCCTAGGGAATTTTTGACGTGGGGGAGGTGATTAAAATTGTGGGATGGTTATGTGTTTTAGGCTTGGAAAACATATGCTGGTTGGGGGTATTTGGGAGAAGTGGATTAGTATGTTGGAAATGGGGGTGCTTGATAATTTGGAGTAGGCTGATATGTGAGTGGAGGCATTGGGTAGGTTTGGTACTTGACTGAGGATTTTGTTCTCTGTGTAACCATTACAGCACCCACATCCCTTTTCTTGGACATACCATCAGAATGTAAAGCCTTGTTGGTGGCTTGCAAAGCTTCAAATTTTGTGACCATACCACTTTTAATGCCTTCCTCAATCCTCTCACCTAGCTTGATGATGTCGGAAATTTTCTAGCCTTTAATCAGCATCAGTCTTTCATAGTATTGGGGATCCTAAGCCCAGAAGAAAAACTTGTTCATTTGTTCTTCCTCCAGAGCAGGCCTGAATTTAGCAGCCTATGACCTCCAGCGAGTGGCATACTCGTGGAATATTTCTGTAGGCTTCTTCTTTATGATTGTAGAGCACATCTCGTGCATTTTCTGTATTAAACATGAACGTGTCCATGAAATTTGATGCCATACTCACCCAATTTGACCATTTCTTTGGGTCTTGGCTAATGTACCAAGATAGAGCATCTCCTTTGAGACTTCTTATGAAAAGATTCATACGAATCCTTTCGTTCTTCCCTACTCCGACTAGCGTATCGCAGTATGTTCTCAGGTGAACTCTCGGATCCCTTGTACCATCAAACATCTTAAACTAGGAGGTTTGTACCCCTCGGGCATTTCGACATCTGGTTGTGTGCAAAGGTCTTCGTAGTTTAACCCTTTAATCCCTTTACTTCCTTCGATATCCTGAATTCGACTAGTCAATTTCTTGAGTTCTGTAGCCAGGTTCCTGATGAGTGAGTCTTTATCGTCAAACTCAGGTGTGCTTGATATGGGTTGGATGGAATGTGGCACATTTTCCACGTAGATGGGGGTATTGTGGCAGTGGTCATTTGTGGAGTTCTGGGGTTTCGGGATGATCAACGTGGTGTTATTGGAGGTATAACAAGTACTGTAGTGGTGGTGAAGAGCGCGATGGTTTGTTGTTTCAGGATGTTTTGTGGAGGTACATGATTCTAAGTAGGTTAGAAGGTAACCTATGGAGTGGTGAGAGAAAATGACAGACTTGCCAAATTTTGGACTTGATCAAGTTCTTCCTGAAATTTCAACAACCTTTGTTCCAATTGGGATGTATTTCCTTGGGAATAGAGCACCATGAGTGACATTCAACCCGTTCAGTTGAGTTGCTCAAATATTCCATCTTCTTTTTGTTTTGTGTCTGATGTGACTGGGAGGAGGAGCAGGTGGAGGGTCCCTGGATCTTGTAAAATATGATGATGTTGCTAGAATTCACAAGCTAACCTTTGGGGAGAGGAATAAACATAAAGTAAAAACAAAAAGGTAACAAGTCAATGAGGATCATTAGAAAAAATGTTGCAATATTTAAACACATAGTACTTGACATATAAAGCGCGTACTAATTTTGGGGGACCTCGTTGTGCCCGAGGTAGGCCTAGCGACACGTTGGTTTGGAGAAATTTGAATGCTAAATGCCTCATTTCATTGATAAAAAGTAGACGATCCCAAAATTACACTAAATAAAAATCACTAATGGACGTTGGCTTTATACATTTCTCAAAGCCAAAGGAAAAAACTCCTATCTATTTGGTCCCAGAGGGACCTCCCCCAGGTTGAATGCTCTCGTTGATCAAATTCTACAATTTGCATAGGTTCACCAATAAAACCGCCTTTGCCAGGTGTTCTCCTTCGTTTCCCTCAATGTTCTGGCAATCGATGGCTCTCTTCCTCACTTTTCCTTCTAACTCCAGTAGATTGTATTCCAGATATGCTAGCTTTTCGCTAGCTTTGGTGGCCTTATGTTTCCATTCATTGGTTTGATCATTTGAAGGAAGACTCCTCCACCAGTCTAGCAGAAGTGGGGGCATGCTAATCATGTCGAAACTGGGGACTTTATGCCTTATATTTCTACAAAACAAAGGGTTAGGCCCTTACCCCCACCAGACTTGACTATTAAATATCAATAATTGGCGTAAATTACATTTAGTTCTCCAAATAAATGCACAAAACGTGGTGGTGTCCCTTTGGGTTTTGGGGAAACCTTGTGGAATTTTGACGAGACTATCTTAAAGAGTCATTATATGTACAACATAACTGACTCGGCCAGGTTTGGCCATGATGCATGCACAATTAAAGAGAGTAAGGTTTCTATGTGGTATTAGACTGATACTCTTGAGCGGACAACTCAAGAGGAGGAGGCGCGGAACAATCAACCACACCATTGTTCTGATTGGTTTTACCGCAAATATGCCTTTGCCGGATTTAGGGGTGATAATATCGGAAGAGCGCAACCACTCATTATAAGCATTGCCATGTTATTTTGTTTGGCATGAGTGGAATACGATGTTGAAAATATGCAGTCAAAAATAACTAAAACAAGTTTTCACGTATTTGTTCGTTTATAAAATAATAATTACGATAATTTAAAATACTAATAAAGGAATGCAGTAAAGGAAAGCAGTAGAGAAATAAGGGAAAGAAACAAAAGACAACTTAGTTTCGTACAATAAGAGAGAATTAAATGCTTAAAGGGATTAAATAAGTAAAGACATGTAAAGTTTGGGTAACAACTTGAAATGGTAAAAGCCTAAAACAAATCCCCAACAGAGTCTCCTTGCTGTCGGCCTTGTTATCACGAAATTGGGTTTTTGACATTTAGGAAGACAACTCGTTACCTTTTGGGAATTGGGTTTAAGAGAATTGAAGAGTCGCCATCTAATGATTATAGTGCATTAGGACACAAAGGAGAGTTCAATTAGGATAACTAGAGATCGGGTAAGGGCTTGAAATTATCCCGAGGGGAAGGTGTTAGGCACCCCTCAATCCACTAGTATGGTTCCGGCCAAGCTATTGTTGTGACTTAAATACAAATAACACATAAGCAAGTAAGAGTATCACATAAAGGTTAGAAATAAACAAAGTTGCAAGGCATTGAAGAGAGTTGATTTAAAAGAAACTTTTTTTTAAAGATTTAAAGAGACAAAGAGCAAAGGGAGGGGGTCCTAGGTTTATTAATAACATGGATCACATCAATGCAATACCCAGTAATTACTCCTCAGAGAGGGGATACACGTGGTATTAGTGCACCGGTTGTCATATCCATATCTACCCTTTCCCAGCCCTTTAAGGTATTAAAGCACAGAATGATCCCGTTTACCTATTGCATCCTCCAGGAGGTATTTGGGATTACTAATCCTAAAGTGAGGAGACATCTGCTTATTTGTGGTTTCGAAAAGTTTAAAATACTAAGGCAAAAATAAAAATATATATAGCAAGTTGAGAGATAACATATAAACAAACAACAAGGTTCAAACAAGCCTCCTTTAAAACCAGGGAAAGCACATAATTTAACATGTCCAGCTAAGACTTAAATATTTGAGGCACACTTGATTACATAATTCAAATAGGAAGTACAAGTCACTTCTGCCTGCTGGTTGTAGTTAATAAAACAAAAAGAACTGATTTAGTTTATAAGCTACCCTAAGGTTTGCCTAAGTGATAGACGAAAACCTATAGGAAGAACATCTACAGATTTCAGAAATGAGAGTATAAACTGATTACATGTTGATTTAAGGAAAGGTTGCTAGTTTAAATAGAATGTACAAGAATTGATAATGCATTACTGATGATTCAAACTTGCACATGAGCGAGGCTATTCAGGTTTTAATTAGGACCCCAATAGGCATGCTTTCTATGTGTTTGCCATCTTAAAAACATTGTTATAGATATAGAAGAGTGCAGGGATTCTGTAACATGATTATCCAAATATTGCGTGCTGTCTGATTACATTTTTTTGTTATTAGGACCTATAGACAAGTTTGCCCAGTGAAAAGCGGGTGTGCAAGAATCAGAAAAGGACCTATAGGCATATTCTCTCTATGTGTGTGCAGGAGCTATAGACATAGTATCTACATGGAAGTGCAGGATCCCTATAGACATGGTAGCTAAATGAGATGCAGAAATTCTTATAGACATGGTAGCTAAATGAGATGCAGAAATCTTATAGGCATGATAACTATATGAGATGCATAAATTCTTATAGACATGATAGCTAAGTGAGATTGCAGAAATCTTATAGGCATGGAAACTATATATAATGCATAAGTTTTATAGGCATGATAAATACATGAAAAATGCAGGGATCTTATAGGCATGGTAACTATATGAAAATGCAGAAATCTTATGGTAACTATATGAAAAATGCAGGAGTCTTATAGGCATGGTAATTATATGAAAAATGCAAGTCTTACAAGTATGGTAACAATATAAAAATTGCAGGAGTTAGGGATTCATATAGGCAAGTTATTCACCCATATACATGTATAGTTACTCCTCCCTTTCACTAATCATCCCCAATAGTTAAACAAAGTTAATACAGTCCAAAGAAAAATAAAGTAAAGAAAACACATCAGTAATTTGAAAATTACAACTAAGGAAAGCCTGATCCACACTTGCTGTCTGATTTATGAAGTAAACTAACTCCAAAGGTCAAGGTTTCAAAGCATTTCTCTCATTTTCATGTACCATAGTTCCCTAAAAGTCTCATATGGACTCCGGTCAGTGTGCACACCCAAATGCATTACAGGGATAAGACATAGTGCAGTTTGGAATGGAAAACCTCAAGTGTCCAAGTTCAGAGGGAACTCAAGGTCCCAAGCAAGGCTCACAAGAGAGGGGCAGAAATTAGAAACTAAAAGAGAGTGCAAATGCAGAATTCCAAGAGGGAAAAGGGAAAGGGAAATAGTACACATAGCGATATGAGGGATGGGGAAGTGCAAGAGATAAATGCAGGCTAATTGGCATAACCCAACAATTAGAGATGCTGACACACCTATAAGCCTACTAGAACATAATGTTTTATAGGTTAGGATCCCCTAAGGGATCAAGTTTAATCCATAGACAATAACTTGAGTTTTCCATGTTTTATATTGTAACTCAAAACACATAATGGGAATAGGGAAGGAGTGCAGAAACAAACAAAAGAAATCAACATACTATTTTAAGTATTTAAATCTGCAAAAGTAGCAAAAAGACAAAGAAGTAGGAAGCTGTACGTAAACACATTGTGATGATACTATTAACTAGAATTAGGACATACCAATTTAAAGGAAACAAATAGGAAAAGTAGTGGTCTTCTGAAAGTCAGAGTGCAGACAAGAAAAAGTTCTCTTATGTGAGAGTAAGAGTTCAGAAGAATTGTGAATTGTAGTTGTGGAGGATTATTAAAACCGTCTGTCCTTGTGAAAGAAATGAGTCATGTATTTATAGTGTGAAAGCCATGAGAAAATAACATAAGTAATTAATTGAAGACTAATTGTAAATCAATTACATAAGACTCCCTTTAATTAAGGGATTCAAATTCAAACCGGCAAAACCATTTAAGGAAAAGATTTGAATAAACACTTTGTTCAAAGTAGTAAATTAGGAGAAAATACATAAAGGATATTTAATGAAAAGGTCTCTAAAACACATGGTTGTACAATTTAAGGAAAGAAATTCAATTGACAGACAAGAAACCTGAAGCCATAGATTTGGTATGAATGAACCAAGTTAGAAAGATGGGAAAGATTTTTTAACTTAAGGAGAATCAACAAAACAAATCAATTAGAGTCTTAAAGAAGGAACTCTGAATCAATTCACAAGTTTGAAACCCTTTTTTGAAGAAATATTCATCACATATAAAAGCATACGGACACGTTAATCATGAAGGAAACTTTTCATGCCCTTGTAAAATCAGTAGAAAGAATATAGTGTAGTGGAGTTTAGCAAAAGGTTTGACATTGCATGAAAACAAAGGTGTAAAATCAGTTAAGAAACTCAAAGTTAGTCTGACAGAGTTAGGGGTTTCAAAATGAAACCTTAGTTAAAGCAGACCATTAAGCAAGGATGAGAGGGCAGGCAATCAAATCCAAATCGTATTTAGAAGTATCACAAAAATGGAAGGCTTTTCCAACACAGAACTTATGAAGAATATGATAGCAAAGTGACATTCAATCATAGTAGAAGGATTGAAAGAACATAATGGAAAATACCGATATGAACAATAGAAAAAAGCATACTTAGAAGGAGCTTTAAAAGGGCTCAGTAGAAGGCAAACAAAGAAACTCAAAAACTTAGCAAGAAAATGTAGCAGAAGAACAAAAGAACACAAGAAGAGTATAACAGAAGAGCATATAGGAAAATATAGTAAGATAAACATGCAAGAGCATGATAAAAGGAAAACACAACATAGTAGAAGAACGTGATATAGAAAATACAGTAGAGGAACATAAGAACACGGTAGGGTTATACGAGACCACAATATAGGAAAACATAGTAAGAGAAGCATATAAGAACCTGATAGAAGAACACTGTACAGACATATACACATAAATGACAAAGAAAAATCATAAAAACATTTGAATAATTTAGAAACCCTAGATCGAAAAAAGCGGTTTTGAAAGTACTTTTTGAAAGCAAAGCTAGGGAAATCATTTGAAAACCCAAATTGAGCAAATATATACAACAAATTTAGAAAGATCGTAGAAATTCTCGAAGGGTTTCAGAAGAACACTAAAATGAGAAAGGCTTTAAAAAGGTCACCGATCAGAGTCGGATAAGCTAGAATCATGCTCAGAAGACTAGGATACGCTGAAGCAAGGCTAGCGATGGCCGTGAAACCTCGAGCCGGAAAAGGTCTGCATGAAAACCTTCAAGGTTTGGCCTCGAATTATCAAGTATCAAGCACATAGGAGCAATAGATGGTGAATATAAGACTCCCATGATCGGAGAAGCCATGGTTTTCGGTGGGTTTCAAGGTGGGAGCGATTAGAGATGGCTAGGGTTAAGGAACGTTCGAGAGAATCTGAGAGAGGAGAGAGGTTTCAGGGGCAGTGTCTATGATGATAATGAATTAGGGTTGGGGGTTTGGGAAATTTAAAAAGTTAAGGGGACATCATGGCCGTTGATCCAAATGATCAACGACCTAGATCAAAAGAGAAGTCGGGTGGGATGGATAAATGGGTCAGGGGTCAGGTTATATTACAATTGGACCTGGTAATTTAGGATTTGAAATTAGATTAAAAATACTAATATCAAGATTATAATTATAAACGCGTTTAATTCTTAAAATAGGCTAAAATTATAATTTAGCTTTAAAAATACCAAATCAATTTATAAAAATATGCAAAAATTATCTTAGCTATATATTGGTATAAATATGAGAATAAAATAAATTAATCACAAAAATGATTATTTGAGGAACAATTATTGATTTTTGTATTGCAGAAATATGGCAATAAATCGGTTAAAAAATCTTTTAAAAAATTGGAAAAAATAATAAATTAATTGGACATGCTTATATATGCATGTATATACTTTTTTGTAAGTATTTTGCATACATGTAAAAATTAGGTATCAACAAATACTATCATCCAGAATGACGGGTGAACCTATGCCAAGGTAGCCCGATATATTTGATAGAAGTCGAGCTCGAATCTATCAAGAGGCCCAATGTAAAGGGGTACGTGTATATGTTTAAAGATCCCTCTACATGATACATGATATTCTCTTCCATGGAAGGTACCTACAATACCACTTTTTCTCGACATCCGCAGTCTCTCCTCACTACCTCGAGGTGTTCCTCTCCTCTTGATTAAATGGACCTCGATGTATGCTCCCAAAGGCCATGATCATTAGGAGGTCTCTCTAACGAAAAGTCTCTCCTCAAAATGAAACATCTCAAGGTTGGATCACCGGAACCTGGTGGTGTACCACCGACCAAGCGGGAAGCAGAGGCAGAAATCTCCTCTTCTTGATGAACGAGCTTGGGCGTAGAAGCCATAACTATGGTGTAACAAGATAATGGAATGAGAATTAAGGCAAAAATTTTGATTTAAAATGGTGGAATAACTGGCTCAAGGAAGGATAACTCTAGGAAAAGGATAGTGCTCAAAGTAGCAGAATCCTCAAATAAGAGGAGAGAAAACTCATATATAGAGCAAGTGGCGCCTGTCCACCTACTCCCAAGGCCACTTAATTCTATCTAAGCCATTATCACTTTTGGGAAAGTGTACCGGCGGACCACCTGAGTCACTATAGGGTTGTGTCATACGAATGATGCTATCGTACAAATGTTTGAGATGATACCCAATCTCGAGGATCTACATTGTTATAATTATGGGCTCTAAGGTATCATCCAGATAAACCTAGCCCCGAGATGGTTCCGTATCTCAGGGATTTCTACTATTACAAGTACGAGTCATTCACCCGATTCTTTGGCCCCTGAGCTACCTGAGCCCAAGTCAGTTCTTGATCGAGGGTTATTCATAAAGCCTCATGGCTTCAAGGCTATATCTATTTTAAATTCAAGCAAACTCTCGCTCGACTATTAAGCCGAGGTCTACCCATATCACAAGTTCAATTTGAATGCTCTCTCCATTACTTCAAAGCTAAGGGCCATCGAGTTCGAGCGTACCCTCACTCGAGGACCATCTATGATGCCTTAGGGCTACCCTTATGTTTTATATTTAAAACAAATTTAGCTTGATTGGGGGCCACCTTAGTTCAAGAAAACTTTCACTCGGGGACACTTTGTAAGGCCTGAAGCCGATCATAATTTTTATATGATCAAGCATCCCTCGGGGGCTATGAACGGTGCCTAAAAGGGATGAGCTTTATTTTGAAGAAGTACGATGCCTCGCCCTCATGCAATTCAAACTTGAAAGTACCGATGGCCTAAGTTTGTATCTGATTAATCCAGACTTAGTCGGAGGAATGGAAAAGGGTTTCTAGGGAATATTGTATTAACCAATCGAGAACAGAAGGAATCCCTATGTCCAGATCTAGTATTCGCACTGATTGGTAAAGTGACATGCTTGGATTTTTCATAAACATAGGCAAACGGAATCCAACACAAGTCAAAAGAAAATTGAAGAAACTTTTTGTATTAATTTATTGATGACTATAAAAGCCCACAGGGGGTTCTTACAAAGAAACAAAGAAGCAAAAATAATAGCCAAAATAGCTTAATCTACTTTCGAAGGTACATCCTTGGGGGGAAAGAACTGTTTCCTCGAGGACCACATTCCGATATTCAGAGCAATACCTTTGAGAGTCTTCTCTGAAACAACTATAGACTATCAAAGAGCAAAATCTTTTATCAGGCAGGGAAAATTGTGGCTTGGTTAAAACTTTGACGAGTATCGGTCTTGTTAGCTACTATTGTGAAGCCACTTCTAGGGATATTGCACCGATGTGGGATGCTAGTGGATGGAGCCACCTCACTCTAGGAAAAAAAAGGGAGTGAAGCACCACACTAGGTTGAAGTTACGAGAGATGAGCAGTAGTTGACGGTCCACATATCCTCCAAAGCGGGAATAATTAGAAGCCTCCCTCTCATTATTTCGAGCCAACAACAACAACAACAAAAAAACCAGTACAATCCTTCTTAGTGGGGAAAAACTCTAAAAAAGAGCTGTGGCATAACTGGAAAAATGGTCACATTCTTGAACCATGGAAATTAGATTTTGGATGAGGATGAAGAGAAGAAAAAGGCTAAAGGCTCTTGAAGAATGACTGTGTGGAAATTTGGTTCAAGTAACCTCCCATTTATAGAAAGGTAATAGCGTAACAGAAAGCAGAATCAATGCCTTTGGGAAACGTATCGATAGGCTCAATCAATGCCCTTGGGAAACATATCGAAATATGCAATCAATGCTTTTTGAGAAATGGATCATCGGAGATATTGCCATTTTTTGAGAAAATAATATGATAGTGTACTGAATATTTCTGGGAAGATGAACAAATGTGATGTTTCAGTCATCAAGAAAGCTTACGTCATAAGCATGACATCATCATGAGAGGCTCTAGGAAGTCGATATCAAACTTGTTTCACATCATTCTATTCTAAAAAATACGGGGACTATCTGTATATGGCTAAAATCATAGAGTCCAATTTTATGATCGTTACGACATTTCATAGCAACTTCATAAGGTCTGAGGCACAGCTCAAAGCTCGACCCCGAGGGTTCCCTACGCTCAACCTCGGGGCGGTACAGATCAACAATTATCATGGATAAGCGGGGGATTCCCAGGGCGAATGATTAATATTGACTAGGTCTACAAGAATGGTACAAGTCTGTACTGTGACATTAAATAGTTGTGCAAACTGTTAATCTTTGTTATAAATGCATATGTACCATACTGGGATTCTCCCTCCTATATAAAGGGGACCCTTGTCATTTTGTAATAGGATATTCAATGCAACAACAAGTCTGCTCTCTAACTTAAACGTATTCTCTCTTGATTTTATTACTTGTATTTATTACATTGCTTACATTTATTGTGTTTCATTGATTGTTCTTCATTTGTTTCTCATCATTGACCATAAAGATTCATCATCTAAGCTCTTAGAACTATTAATCCTTCATCGATCACCCCCAGTCAAGCTAATAAGCTCGACCTTGAGGCCCAGTGTAGGCTATCCCGAGACCCTGACTATCGGCCATGCGGTTTGCATAAAATACTATTTTCAAGCCCTTATATTATTTTCTAGTCCCACACTTAGCATCTACTGCTTAACAACTAGCATAAAAATAAATCATGTATTTTAAGAACCACAAAATCAAATCTAATTGTAATTAGCATTTTAAAGGTAAATAATTTGTTAGAGAAAAATATTGTGGATTGGATAAATATTACTTTTCTATTGGTAGAACATAGGCTTCAGATGGATTCCAATTTTTATTCCACTTATTGTGGCCTTGGGGGTCTAACCATGATACCCCTTTGTGTCCTTTTAGTTTATGGTATAAAAATTTCTGGGAGTAGATCCACTAGATGTGAAATCTATGGAAAATAGGAGTATTATGAGTATTTGTTGCTCACTAGAAAATCTGTGATAAAATTAGTCATATCCTCCTTTTACTGGTGAAGGGAGAACTTCACATTTATTACCATAAGCTGGCCATCGTTGATGTATAAATCAATGAGGGGATTCAGAGGCTGATTGCTTACCAAAATGATAAACCATGAATATTTTTTGAGTTATTTTTGGAAGGTGAAAGTATTCCTCAACAAATTAATTGACAAATTTCAAGTCAACAATGTTAAGCATATTTGTCTGAAAAATCATAATAAACTTATTTAGAATACACCAATATGATTTTATAAAAAAATATTTAAAGATTACATTAGTATGATAACATATTCACATCAACGTAGCGCTAAAGTTTGTATCTTGTCCCTAGATACTTAATTGTGTTTGACTTCTATCGCAGATCTGTTATTTCTATTTCTTTCCATTAGCTCTCCAAGCTTCCTATCTTTCCATTCCTTTCTTTCTAAAATTTATTTTTGTGGAATATGACCTTTATTATTTATTTTCTTTATTATTGATAGGAATTCTCTTGTTAAGACCCTATGAATTGTTTAAAACCTCAGATTCATACTAGAACCACGATGATTCAATAAAAAAACCTAACCTAAATCAAATCAAGGATTCCCTGAAGAATCCTCGGATCATCACCCTGAATAAATAGAATGACTAAAAATTCAAAGAAAGATTTTTCTTTTGGTAAAAATATAAATAGGGGTTGAAAGAAAAGAGTCTTTCGATTTGGAAATTAGAGTTCTTTGTTTGAAATATTTTGGATCCTGGACACGAGGTCTGAATATTAAGTATAAATCATAGTTCAGATATTTCTTAATCTGTTTTGTTTCCAAATATTAGATAAAAAACTGATGAAGTAGAACCATCTCTATCAAGATAACAGACCCATTTTCAATAGGATAAATTATAACAAGTCAGACACTCATACTCCGGAAATACAGAAACAAAGAAATTCCACGATCGAACTACCAAAAAAAAATAGAATGGACTAGAAATCGGAGTTCTAAATGATTCATTTTGGACTCAAAAGCAAGAACTTTGCGGTTATTGTAGATCTAATTAATTTAAATTCCATCCAATAAAATGAAGGAATTATATATCTCCAAAATAAAAAATGGAAATACTGCAAATAAGGCCATTGATACACCCATCAAAGGAGTAGTTCCCCACCTAGGAGCTACTTTTCCATATTCCTAATTCAATGGGTTTAATTAATCTCCTACCGTATTTTGTCTTGGACAAGATCTAAAACTGTTTTCAATAGCTTGTGCACTCATAAATCCTATTGTATTCATTGAGATCTGTTGACTTTATATACCATTCCGTTGTAAAATGATCCTATCATAGATCCATTGGGGTCTTGAAATTTTATAAATATGATAAGAATGGCTAATCGTCGTCTTTATATCTAGTTTACTTGTAAGTTTTACAGGGTACACTTTATATACCGCTTTTGGCAAGCTTCTCAACAACTAAGAGATCCATTCGTGGAATATGGAGACTAGTTGAAGTACTGAGCCTCCCGATATTTGGAGGCTCATACTTCAACCGAGATAATGAAAAATTATTTCACCTTTTTAGTTCTTTTTAGTTGAAACTTTAGGCGGTTCTCAAAAAAAGACAGCGAAAAAAGTTATCCATAGAGTCAAAACTAAGAGGAATGTATAAACTAATGCTTCCATAGATTTGATCATGGTTTACAATTATAGCTTTCATACCTATTTGTTTCTTTATATTTTCTTTTTTTATCATCTTCCGGATAAAGAACGAACAAGAGAAAAAATGAATTTGATTCAAATAATGATTTCTCTAGTACCCTATGTCAATGTAAAAGCAAGAAAATAAGGGCGAAAGAAAGATACCAAGGCAATGGTGTATCAGGTTGCTTGTCTTTTTGTAGTTGGATCTCAAAGTTTTTGGAATTCTATAAATTCAACTTGTGCATCTAAATCTGGGTCAATACCGGAAAAAACATCCCTGAACAAGGTTCTAGCACCATGCGAAATGTGTCCGAAAAAGAAGAGCAAAGAAAACGAAGCATGCCCAAAAGTAAACCAACCCCTTGGACTTCATACATGACATTAGGAAACACAATCTTGTTTTAAGATTTTGACTATAAATAGCTTTACCCCTCCAAATCACTTGTATTGGACACACTACACTACCGCTTCATAAGAAATTCTCCCCATCTTTCTCAAGAATAAAGCGTACTTACTATTATAAGGTTTTTACTTGTGATATCAAATTTTCAGTTTGAATAATTGTTAATCAAGTTTATATTTATATTGAATTGTGGTTGGCTAAAATACCTATATGATAACCTGATAGATTTTAAATACTATTTCCTTATGTTTTGATAATCTAACAAACTTACTGCTAAGAACCAGATAGGGAACCTGACCTACTTGGACTTTTCAAGCTTTAAGGGATTCCAGCTAGAGGTAAACTGCTATAGCTTGTGGAGTTAGGAACCCACACAAGGACTTGCTACTCTTGTGATTTCCTCATAGTAGTACATAGTCAAATGAACACAACTGGAAATGAAGTGACTGACGACATTGTTTCTACCGCACTGCACTGTCCTCCCACTCACTCTCTAACCAAACAAAGTACTCACATTATTTCAAGTTATGTGATCAAGATGTACCTATAATGAGTTTCATACAAAACATCACTGGAAGGTTTCTGTTCCTCACAAGCTTGAAGAATAAGGTTGAACACAACTACAGACCAATTCCTAGAAGATAGCATGTTGTTCTCCTAGTTGAGTTCTAACCTTGTTATTATACTTATTGTATCTCCTAAACTGCTTACCTATAAGCGTTTGATTAGGAATCCTCTTGTAAATCCATAAACTCCTTGAGTTTTATATTATGACTAGATTTAGTCATGAGGAAAAGTCTTTCTAATTGTAGAGTTATAAATTGACATATGGTGAAAGCATCACAAGTTAGAAAAAGCCTTTGTAACTAGGAAGTCACAAAGTGGCTTGTGGTAATAACACAAGTTAGATGAGTAAGTCCTTTGCAATAAGAATCATGGAAAAGTGGCTTGTAATAGGTAGATTGGAAGTTAGTGAAGTTAAAAGCCTACAGGTGTAGGTCGTGGTTTTTTTATCCCCTTGTGTGGGATTTTTCCACGTAAAAAACCTCTTCCTTATTTATGTATTGTTTTATTAGAACTCTCAGCTGAATCTTGTAGAGGACCAGTCACTCTACGATTTGGTGGACCCATACAAACTAACAATTGGTATCAGAGCATGTTCCTCCTATCAGGCTTACACTTAGGAAAGATCCTCGTGGCGGCTCCACCAAATTATGAAGATGGTCAATCCATATGCCGACCCCCAAGTTTAATGGAGAATGCTATTAGTGGTGGAAAGCTAGAATGCATGATTTCATCACAGTTGAGGATTGTGAGCTTTGGGATATCATTTGCGATGGTCCTTATGTTCCAATCAAGGTACCAGATGGATTTCTACTCTCAATTGAAAAAACCAGCAAATAATACACTGAAGCGGATAAGAAAGTTGTGGAGAATAATTTTCGTGCCAAGAAAATTCTAGTACGTGGAATAGGACCTAAAGAGTACAATAGAATCTTTACTTGCGACAATGCAAAGGAAATATGGGAAGCTATGCAAACAACTCATGAGGGAACTACAAAAGTAAAACAGTTTGAAGATAAACCTAATACTGGTGATAGTTCCATGATGGTAGTTGAAGGCGAGGAGATTGGATATAACTCAACTTTTGCTTTGATGGCTTAATAAGTTAATGATGAACACAATGGTAGCAAAGAGGAACTTTAGGGATGTTCAGAGAAATTTGAAATCCTATTCTCCAAAAAACTCATGTCTTTAGATGATATTTTAATCACTGCCTTTCATTGTCTTGCAAAGGATAGCGATTATTTGATCTTAGAATTAGGAGAATCTCAACATACTAGAGACGACTTAGTGGCTGTAGTTACTGACCATAAGAAAACCATTGAAATCCTTAGAAAAGAAAAGAGTGATCTGTTGATAGAATTCACATATCAAAGGGAAACAATTGTGAAACCATGGACTAAGTCAAAACCTAAAAATTCTGAAAAAGGAAAGGACATAGCAAGTGAATAATACATTAGGCTGAAAATGAGGTGAATGCTATGAGATTTAAGATTTTTTCTGAAATTGAGAAAAATGAGCTTCTCCAAACCAATCTAGAAAGAGTAATGAATGATCTTGAAATGTCTCTAAAGTGGACCTGGCCCTCAGAAGCTACTACTGCCTTGCTTACTAATGATTGTGAAAAACGCCAGGAAGCAGTGTTCCAAAGGGAGAAAACTTCTCATAACCCTCATAGTAAGCACATCATTGTCTCTGATAACTTGCCTCGTACCCGATGTGGGAACACTGGGTGCTTCAAGGAAGGTGTTCAGGCCAAGAATCAATCAGTTCAGAAAGGTAAAGTGTTTACTGAAACCATGACTACAAAAGAGGGACCAGGTTCCACTCAAAAAAGGTTCACATTACCTGCATGGACTAAGAGAACTCTTATTCTTGCTTTTTCTTACTACAAGGGACCCAAACTTGTTTGGGTTCCTAAAACTAACTCCTAAATCTCTTGTGTAGGGAACAGTGAAAGGAAGCGGTCAATAATGGTTCATGGATAGTGGGTGTTCAAAACTTATGACTAGGAACACCACAAAATTTGATTCACTAAAAGCCCTGCAAGGAGGGAGTGTATCCTTCGAAAATGGTAAAAAGTGGTACATTCTTGGAGTAGGAAAAGTTAGGAAGTCACTCCACTCATTCTATTTAAAATGTATACTATGTCAATAGGCTTAAGTACAATCTCCTATGTGTTTCTCAAATCTGTTATAAAGGAAAGAAGGTTGAATTCTTGTCTAAAATATGCATAGTCACTGACCTTGTGACCGGTAAAATAGTACTGGTGGCCAAAAGATACAAAAACATCTATGTTGCTGATTTTGAATCTTTACAGAGTGGTGATCTGAGTTGTCTGAAAGCTGTTGACGATGATGCTGAACTATGACATAGCAGATTGGGCCATGCATGCCTTTCCCTTTTGAAAAAACTAATTCAGAAGGACCTAGTCCATGGTCTACCTATATCACAATTCAAGATGCAAAAAGTCTATGATGCCTGTGCTAGAGAAAAACATGTGAAGTCCTCCTTTAAGTCTAAAAGAGATGTGAGCACCTCAAAGCCGCTTGAGCTTTTGCATATGGATCTGTGTGGACCTATGAGAGTGCAAAGCAAAGGAGGAAAAAGATACATCTTCGTAATCGTGGATGAGTATTCCAAATTCGTATGGACTCTATTTCACAAAACCAAAGATGAAACTCTTGGAGTGTTTGTGGTCTTTGTGAAGAAAATCCAAGTGAAAATGGAGTATAGATTTGTATGCATTAGATCAGATCATGGGACAGAATTTGACAATGTCAAATTTGATGAATTCTGTAATGAAAATGGCATCACTCACAACTTCTCAACTCCCAGAACTCCCCAGCAAAATGGAGTAGTACAAAGGAAGAACAGAACTCTGGATGGCAAGAACAATGCTAATTGGCAGTGGAATTGCAAAGAACTTCTGGGTTAAAGCTGTTGTCGATGCCCCTTTTTTATCAGGCGAAATCGGGTTCATGACATTTGGGCGGACAACTATTTTTTTTTGGGAATTGGGTTTGCAATTTAGAAGAGTCACCACCTAATGATTAAGTGCATTAGGAAACTAAGAAGAAATTTAACTTAAAAGAAGAAGAACCAGAGAATGGGTAAAGGCTTGAAATTATCTCTAGGGGAGGGTGGGTATAACGTTATCATGGCCGTAGGAGCCATGATTTCAGGTGAGTTTGAGGCAGGAGACGGTGAGAGAGGCTAGGGGTAGGGAATGATCGAGAGAGTTTGAGAGATGGGAGGGGTTTTAGAGGTTGTGGATGAATGAAAATGATTTATGGTTGGGGTGTTTGTGAATTAAAAAAGGAAAGGGGTAATTGTGACTGTTGATCAAAATGATCAACGACCTGGATTTATTAGGGAGTCGGAAGGGTTGGATTCAATTAGGTCAGGGGCAGGTAATTTAGGAGCTGGACCGATTCATTTGAAATTGAAATTGTGGTTAATTGGGGGGGGGGGGGGTTAATTTGTGCTAAAATAAAAATATAATAGGGCTGGTATTTAAATAGCCACTTTTTCCCGTTTTATTTTAAAAAATAGTAAAAAACTATTATAAAAACAAATTAAATGTAATAAAACAGTTAATATTATATATATATATATATATATATATATATATATATATATATATATTAATTTAAAAATACTGGAACAAATTTTACAATTATAAAATGCTATTAATCTTAAAATGGGCTAAAATTGCAATTATATGCAATTTAGCTTTAAAAATGCCAAATAAATTTATAAAAATATAAAAAATTACCTTAACTATATTTTGGCATAAATATGAGAATATAATAAATTATTCACAAAAATTGATGATTTCGAGAATAACTATGGATTTTGTATTGCTAAAATAGACAATAAATTAATTTTAAAAACCTTAAAAAATTAAGAAAAATACTAAAACACCTACGTATGATTATATATGTATATATATGTTATTTTGAAAGTAATTTGGTATATAAAAGCACATAGGGAAAATTTAGGTATCAACTGCTTGCCTTCTTTACCGAGAAGAATGAAAGAGTTGTCGGGTAAAGATATGATGGCCAATTTTCACCAAGAGCAAATGGTTTCAAGGACTTGACCGTACTCTATTTTTCGAGCTGCCTACATATCTTTGGTGTTGCAGGAATCAGGACGTATATAGTTCAGGATCAATCGGCGGAGTATGCCAATGGAGATCTTTCAAGAACGGACGCGATATTTCGGTTGGGGTGGATGGTAATAGTCCAGTAGAGCTGTGGGAATCGGAGCGGGATCACTCCTGCTAAGATGGTCATTCCTAGCCGGTTTACCTGTAAATGAGCAATACGAACATATATTGTACATAAATTTAAACGTGATACAAGTTCCCGTTGGATTATAAATGTTGTCTTTGGATGATTAGGACGACGTCCTCAGACCATGATATCCTAGGCCATGAAGCATGTAAATAGAGGATCTGCAAGACATGAAATGATGTTCTGAAGCTATGAGAATGATGCCTCCGGACTATGATGCCTTTGAATAATGATATGGAAAAGATAAAATGGGGTCCTCGGGCCATGACATGGCGTTCTCGGGCTATGATGATGGTGCCTCCAAAAAATGATGCCTTCGAACAATTTGACGATCTTTCAGCCCATGGAAATGAAAAAGGTGGCGATCTTTCAGCCGATGCAAGAAGTAAATAAAAGGTGGCGGTATTTCAGTTGATGCATGATGTAAATGAGGTGGCGATCTTTCAGCCGTGCAAGAAATGGAAATAAAATGGCGATATTTCAGCTAATGCAGGATGTAAATGAGGTGGAGATCTTTCAGCTGTGCAAGTAATGTAAACAAAATGGCGATATTTCAGCCGATGCGGGATGTAAATGAGGTGGAGATCTTTCAGTCGTACAATAAATGAAAAACAAATTGCGATCTTTCAGCCAATGCAGGATGTAAATGAGGTGGCGATCTTTCAGCTATGCAAGTGATGTAAATAAAATGGCGATATTTCAGCCGATGCAGGATGTAAATGAGGTGGCGATATTTCAGCCAATGCAGAATGTAAATAGAGTGGCGATCTTTCAGCCATCCAGAATGTAGATGGAGACAATGTTTAGTCTCGGAAGGTACAATGGTAGCCTTATGCAATTCAAAAAATGTAGATGGAGGTAGCGCTTAACCTCAGAAGGTAGAATTGTAGCCTAATGCAATGCAGAAAATGTAGATGGAGGTAGAGCTTAACCTCGGAAGGCAGAATGGTAGCCTTATGCAATGCAAAATATGCAGATGGAGGTAGAGCTTAACCTCGGAAGGCAGAATGGTAGCCTTATGTAATGCAGAAAATGCATATGGAAGTAGAGCTTAACCTCAGAAGGCAGAATGATAGCCTTATTGTTGGAAACACGTTCTCAAGGCTTTATACTAAAACATGTGTTCTTATGTGTAGGTTTTGATGAATGACAAACGAAGCGCAAAGTGATATATGACGAAGTTCAAGTACAAGCGCATAATTGGTGGATAACGAGATTCAAGCACAAGACAAAGTTTTATAGTTTAAATGAGTCGTTCTTAATGTGATCTTGATCCGACAACTTGACTCATGACATGGCTTCTCTCGTAAAATTATTTTTACAAAATCATGCATATTTAATTTAATGCTAAACGATTTTAAATCATGCATATTTACTTTAGTCAAAATGATTTTTAAACATGCCTCTAAAATCTGGACTAAGATAATCGATTATGTACTTATGATAATCGATTATGTTAAGCCAAGACTGCATGACAATCGATTGTGAACTAATGATAATCGATTGTATTAAGGCAGTGAGCATCAGGTTTTTCAAAACCTGCATGACAATCGATTGTGAACCTTATGACAATCGATTGTGATGAGGCAGTGTCCATCAAAGTTTTTCAAAACTCAGAATAATCGATTGTGAAGCTAATGACAATCGATTGTGATGAGGCAGTGTCCATCAAAGTTTTTCAAAACTCAGAATAATCGATTGTGAAGCTAATGACAATCAATTGTGAAGAGACAGTGTCTATCAGATTTTTAAAAGTCACAAAATAATCGATTGTGAACATATGACAATCGATTGTGTTGAGGCAGTGACTTCCAGACTTTTTCAAAATTATTAAATAATCGATTGTGAGTATATAACAATCGATTGTCACGAGGAAGTGTCTAAAATGATTTTCAAAGTCTGATAAATAATCGATTGTTAACATTGCACAATCGATTGTGAAGCTGACCGTTGTCGTAAAATTTTCAAATACCGTCAGGTATCGATTGTTTATTTTGTACAATCGATTGTTGATATTGAAATCTGAAAAAGATTTATTAAACGTTGCTGAATAATCGATTATTGATTTGGTATAATCGATTGTTTTACGAAAAATCTGGAAATGATTTTTTGAACGTTGCCAATAATCGATTGTTGATCTTGGGCAATCGATTGTTAAGCGTAAAATCTGGGATTGATTTTTGGAACGATTGGCAAACAATCGATTGTGGCTTCCTGACAATCGATTGTCACAGAGTAAAATCAGCAACTCTTAATTGGCAATTAGGCAACGGTAATGCCAAGTTTTTCAACTATAAATACAGCTTCATTTCAGTGTTTTAAACACAACAACACACAACAACTGATCATTCTATTGCTATAAGCTTGCATATTATTGTTTATCATTTTATATTCATTTCATAAAGCTTTTGAGAGCCAAAGTCTTGTCCATAGTTGTTGTAATCTTGAGCCTACTTCTTTTACACATATCTACTCATTAAGGAGTGTTTTGTTTGAGTGCTTAGTGTTTTGTACACTTGTAAGAGAATTGTGATTCTCTTGTTGTAAGGAACTTGTGTTTCCTTGGTTGAAGTCTTGGAGTGTTGTATCTCCGAGCAAAGGTGTTAAGGCCTGTGTCCTTAAGTTGTAAAGGTTTGTTGAGCACCCGTAAGCTTGACAAGTTAGTGGAAAATCTCGAGAGAGTCTCTCGGGGACTGGACTAGCCACGTGTTGTGGTGAACCAGAATACATCGGTGCGTTCTTTCCTTTTGTTTATTTAACGCACTTAATTATTTCCTGCAAATTTTAATTTCCGCAAGTTTACGCTAAATTGTATTATAACGCTATTCACCCCCCTCTAGCGTTAAGCGTATTATCTAACAATAGGTATTAGAGCCCAACTCTCTGAAGACTTAACAGTTTGAGAGAACCATCCATGGCTTCTACTCGTGACTCTTTTGCAGGAAATGATGAAGGACAATGCTCCACACGACCACCTCTATTCAACGGTACAAACTACACGTACTGGAAGGAGAGAATGAAAATTTTCGTTCAAGCAAACAACTTTCATCTCTGGAAGGTGATAACGAAGGGAAATCAAATTCCAACCAAAAAGGTTGAAAACGAATGGGTTCCCAAGTCTGAAGAAGAATATGACGCGGATGATATCCGAAAGGTTCAAAATAATGCTAAAGCAATTAATTTATTATATTGTGCTCTAAATGCTGACGATTACAGGAAAATATCGTGTTGCACAACGGCAAAGGAAATGTGGGACAAGCTGGAAATTACGTACGAAGGTACGGACCAGGTAAGGGAAGCAAAAATTGATTTCCTAACCCATGCTTATGAATTATTTCACATGAAGGAAGGTGAAAAGGTGGATGAAATGTTCGAACGATTTTCAATAATCGTAAATGACCTACATGCCCTCAAGAAGACATTCACGGACAGAGAACTGGTTCGAAAAATTCTTAGAAGTCTCACTCCGGCATGGAGATCAAAGGCCGACGCAATTCAAGAATCCATTGGCGTCTCAAATGTCACAATCGACGCATTAAGAGGTAACCTTAAGACTTATGAATCTACAATACTTAACCCTCTTGTTGATGATCAAAGGAGGCAAAGAATAGCGCTTAAGGCAAGCACAAGCCAACCTCAAGTTGATGAGGACGGAGACAACGAGTTTGGACTCGTTATCAAAAGATTTCAAAAGTTCATGCGAAAGGAGTATGAACGAAAGGGCAAAAAGCAAGGCGAGCATATAAAGTGCTATGAATGCGGTGAAACCGGACACATCAAATCAAATTGCCCAAACATCAAAAAGGAGAAGAAACCTTTTAAGAAGCAACGTGCATACATTTCTTGGGGAGGAGACTCCGGAGATGAGACAAGCGAAGAAGAAGAAGACGAAGCCGCAAACCTTTGTCTTATGGCGCAAGAAGACAAGCAAGATGAGGTATGTCAAATCTCTTCTAAAAACTTCTTTACTCTTGAAGAAATGCGAACTGCTTTTGATGAGCTATATACTGAATTTATTAAAGCTTCAAAAACTGTCAAGAGCATAAAAGAAAATGCTTCTCTAAAAGAAAAAGATTTTCAAAAACAGCTTTCTTTAAAAGAAAAGGATTTAGAAAAACTGGTTTTAGAAAATGAAAAGCTGAAAGAGGAAAACAAGTTTTTCGGAAAAAGAAGCGCCGACAAGCCCGAAAGTTTTATTAAAAATTGCTCTTCTTGCATGCATCTTGAAAATGAGGTAGATAGACTTAAAGGTACCTTAGATAAGTTTAATTCTTCTCACAAAAACTTGAATGAGGTCCTTGTTAATTTGAAGTCAACCAAGCATTGCATAGGTTTTAAGAATGAGCCTAAAGAAAAGGTTGAAGCCAAACCCCAACCACCTAAGGCTCAACCTAGGATTAATAAAACAAATGCTTATCCTAGAAAGAGCAATCCTAGAACAAATATGCATGTTAGACCAAATGTTGAACATTTTAGAAGACCTATAAATGACTTACCACCTAGAAAAGACTACCCTAGAAATGATGCATATTTTAGGCCAAACACTAGAAGAAGTTTTGAACTTCCTAGAACATCTAGACATGACCATTACTCTAGAAACGCTGCTCATTGTAGAACTAATAGTAGGAGAAATGGTTCTCATGAAATGTGCAATAGTCATAATGAAAATAGAGTAATTCATTTTCGTCCATCAAGTTACTATGAACCTAGAAGGATGCATAGCCCCAATATGACTTGTCATTATTATAGACGCATTGGTCATATTGCCCCTGCATGCTTTACACGACATAGACATATCACTCAATCGCATCATTATAATATGCCTAACCCTCAAGGACCCAAAATGGCATGGGTACCTAAAACGCATTAACTTGTTTTGTAGGTATGTTTGAAGGGATCAAGTGTACTATGGTACTTGATAGTGGATGCTCCAAACATATGACGGGAGACGAATCCAAATTCCTTCAACAAGAACACAAAGAAGGAGGAAGTGTGATTTTTGGGGATAACAATAAAGGAAAGATCATTGGCATCGGATCAGTCGGTAAGGATGAAAATTCCTCTATTAAGCATATATTACTTGTGAAAGGTTTAAAGCATAATCTCTTGAGCATAAGTCAATTATGTGACAAGGGAAATCTTGCCCTATTTGATTCGGATGAATGCTTAGTGTTTAGACGTAGTGATTTCATTAGGGGGAAAGTTGACACCACCCTTTTTGTTAAGCATAAAAACAATGATATTTTATTAGTTCAAATATTCGTGGATGATATCATATTTGGTGCTACTAACAATGTCTTATGCAAGGAATTTTCCGAATTAATGACAAGCGAATTTGAGATGTCTATGATGGGTGAGTTAACATTCTTTTTGGGATTACAAATAAAGAAAATGAAAGAAGGTACGTTCATTTGCCAAGCCAAATATTGCAAAGAATTGCTGAAACGATTTGAAATGAACAATGCAAAAGCAATGGCGACTCCCATGAGCACATCCGATCATCTAGACAAAGATGAGAAAGGTAAGGAAGTCGACACTAAGAAGTATCGAGGTATGATTGGCTCTCTTCTCTATCTTACTGCTAGTCGTCCGGACATCATGTTTAGCGTGTGCTTATGCGCCCGTTATCAATCGTGTCCGAAGGAGTCTCACCTTACTGCAGTAAAACGGATTTTGAAGTACCTTGTTGGTACTACAAATGTGGGTCTATGGTACCCCAAAGGTTCTTCATGCCAACTCGTTGGCTATTCCGACTCCGATTTTGCTGGATGCAAATTGGACTGCAAAAGCACCAGTGGCACTTGCCATTTGCTCGGTAGCTCTCTAGTTTCTTGGTTTAGCAAGAAACAAGTAAGTGTTGCGTTGTCCACAACCGAGGCTGAATATGTAGCCGCGGGGAGTTGTTGTGCTCAAATCCTCTGGATGAAACAACAACTCTTGGCTATGGCCTAAGTCTTGATCATATCCCTCTTAGATGTGATAATACTAGTGCCATATGCTTGACGAAGAACCCCGTTCTTCATTCGCGAACAAAACACATTGAAATTAGACATCATTTTATAAGAGATCACGTTCTCAAGGGCGATGTCGAAATCGAATTTGTTGAAACCAAAGATCAATTGGCCGACATCTTTACTAAACCCTTAGAGAAAGAGTCCTTCTTCCGAATTCGTAGTGAACTCGGGATTCTTGACTCCACGTTGATCTATGTCATGCATTGCATTTTTTTATCTTACATGATTTCTAACTTGAGCGTCGGAGACGTCTAACAAATTTTTGCAGGTATCGCCCTAAAGGTAGGGGGAATTATAAAGCATGACGCGCAATAATCAAGTCTTCTTCAGAAAATTCGGTCTCTGTCGTCTAAATAATCGATTATCTCGTATCAATAATCGATTGTTCTGCTATTACTTGAGTTATTGTACTCTCTTTAAGTAATCACGTTATCTTTCCAATAAATAAACAAGTTTTATTTACATTTTTGGCATCTTCTTATATTATTTTTGCTAATGGCAAAAGGGGGAAGATAACGGGTATGCACTCTCAATATTTATATGCTTAAATTGAGGGGGAATTCATATATTGAGGGGGAACTAATCGCATACTTATTGCATATCTTTACGTGTCTTGAATCGTCATTATAAATTGTTTAAGTTGCATATCCCGCTTAAAGTTTTCCATTATCAAAAAGGGGGAAATTGTTGGAAACACATTCTCAAGGCTTTATACTAAAACGTGTGTTCTTATGTGTAGGTTTTGATGAATGACAAACGAAGCGCAAAGTGATATATGACGAAGTTCAAGTACAAGCGCATAATTGGTGGATAACGAGATTCAAGCACAAGACAAAGTTTTATAGTTTAAATGAGTCGTTCTTAATGTGATCTTGATCCGACAACTTGACTCATGACATGGCTTCTCTCGTAAAATTATTTTACAAAATCATGCATATTTAATTTAATGCTAAACGATTTTAAATCATGCATATTTACTTTAGTCAAAATGATTTTTAAACATGCCTCTAAAATCTGGACTAAGATAATCGATTATGTACTTATGATAATCGATTATGTTAAGCCAAGACTGCATGACAATCGATTGTGAACTAATGATAATCGATTGTATTAAGGCAGTGAGCATCAGGTTTTTCAAAACCTGCATGACAATCGATTGTGAACCTTATGACAATCGATTGTGATGAGGCAGTGTCCATCAAAGTTTTTCAAAACTCAGAATAATCGATTGTGAAGCTAATGACAATCGATTGTGATGAGGCAGTGTCCATCAAAGTTTTTCAAAACTCAGAATGATCGATTGTGAAGCTAATGACAATCGATTGTGAAGAGACAGTGTCCATCAGATTTTTAAAAGTCACAAAATAATCAATTGTGAACATATGACAATCGATTGTGTTGAGGCAGTGACTTCCAGACTTTTTCAAAATTATTAAATAATCGATTGTGAGTATATAAAAATCGATTGTCACGAGGCAGTGTCTAAAATGATTTTCAAAGTCTGATAAATAATCGATTGTTAACATTGCACAATCGATTGTGAAGCTGACCGTTGTCGTAAAATTTTCAAATACCGTCAGGTAATCGATTGTTGATTTTGTACAATCAATTGTTGATATTGAAATCTGAAAAAGATTTTTTGAACGTTGCTGAATAATCGATTATTGATTTGGTATAATCGATTGTTTTACGAAAAATCTGGAAATGATTTTTTGAACGTTGCCAATAATCAATTGTTCATCTTGGACAATCGATTGTTAAGCGTAAAATCTGGGATTGATTTTTTGGAACGATTGGCAAACAATCGATTGTGGCTTCCTGACAATCGATTGTCACAGAGTAAAATCAGTAACTCTTAATTGGCAATTAGGCAACGGTAATGCCAAGTTTTTCAACTATAAATATAGCTTCATTTCAGTGTTTTAAACACAACAACACACAACAACTGATCATTCTATTGCTATAAGCTTGCATATTATTGTTTATCATTTTATATTCATTTCATAAAGCTTTTGAGAGCCAAAGTCTTGTCCATAGTTGTTGTAATCTTGAGCTTACTTCTTTTACTCATATCTACTCATTAAGGAGTGTTTTGTTTGAGTGCTTAGTGTTTTGTACACTTGTAAGAGAATTGTGATTCTCTTGTTGTAAGGAACTTGTGTTTCCTTGGTTGAAGTCTTGGAGTGTTGTATCTCCGAGCAAAGGTGTTAAGGCCTGTGTCCTTAAGTTGTAAAGGTTTGTTGAGCACCCGTAAGCTTGACAAGTTAGTGGAAAATCTCGAGAGAGTCTCTCGGGGACTGGACTAGCCACGTGTTGTGGTGAACCAGAATACATCGGTGCGTTTTTTCCTTTTGTTTATTTAACGCACTTAATTATTTCCTGCAAATTTTAATTTTCGCAAGTTTACGCTAAATTTTATTATAACGCTATTCACCCCCCCTCTAGCGCTAAGCGTATTATCTAGCACTTATGATATGCAGAAAATGCAGATGGAGGTAGAACTTAACCTCGGAAGGCATAACGATAGCCTTATGCAACGTAGAAAATGCTAAAGGGGGGGGGGGTAGAATTCTTAGCTGATGGCTTGATAACTGACACCGGACTATGATATTGTAGCTGCTGAGGATGTCGTGTGCGGATAGAGAATGTGCGTAGGTGACGGTTCTGAGGGTTATATTCTCGAGAAGTATGAGTGTATAAATGTATTCGGTGATTTGCAACTCGGATGCCTGCATCCAAAGAAAAATAATGAGTTTTCTAGAGGGGAAAGGTTAGTTCGTATTCTCGTGAACTTTTCTTGTCCTACTTGGCTTCTTTTTCGGTGATGTTGTGTATCATCGGGGTAGTGTCGCTAAACAAAGCAATCTTGATAATAAACAGACATGATTTAGTAAAACTTAAAGTACATAATAAAAAAATAGTTTTCTTTAGATGAACCGGTGACTATGAAGCGGTTCGAGATATTGCAACCTCTCCTTCTCTTGAACATTGAGGTTCTTTCTTATAATTCTGCCCCAGCTTACTGGGTTGATACTTCTAACGGCTGCTTGCATTGATCGGCTGAAGTTACTTCAAAGTTTTGGGGGTCCTCCTCAAATTTCCGCCCCGGTTTCTAATTGCGGGGGGTGGGGGTGGGGGTGGGGGTGGGGTGGAGGATGAAAATTTTATGGAATTGTAACCAAAATCATAGGGCTGCCTACGTATCCCCTCTTAAATGGGAATCAGGTGAGACGTAGTTCAAATACATCACATAGGATAGCATAAAAGATAGTATTGATTCAGTACATCTGAATTGATTGGTATTGGCCAAACTTCTCGGTCCATTTCTTCAAGTGTGAGGGCTCTCCTGTCAGAACCTGATGGGCCCTGCCAATTGGGAGGGAATTTCCATTTGGCTTTATCTTGACATGGAAAAATCTTCTTCAACACCAGCTGCCCTGGTGTGAACCGTCTTGGTCTGATTCTCTTGTTGAATGCTCTGGTCATTCTGTTCTGATAAATTGACCATGGCATACTGCATTCATTCTTCTACCATCTATGAGAGCTAGCTGCTCGTAGCGACTTTTTACCCATTCTTCATCGTCGATTTCTACTTCCTGTATGATTCTTAGGGAGGGAATTTCTACCTCGGCGGGAATGAATGCTTCTGTACCATAAACCAACGCATATGGAGTTGCACCAGTTGATGTGCAGACTGTGGTGCGGTACCCCAATAAAGCAAATTATAGTTTCTCGTGCCACTGCTTATGCTTCTCTATCATTTTCCTGAGTATCTTCTTGATATTCTTATCTTCTACAGCTCCGTTCATTTGAGGCATGTAATCTGTAGAATTATTGTGTTTGATCTTGAAAGTTCACACACGGGCTTCATCAAATCGCTATTGAGATTGGAACCATTATCAGTGATGATCGATTCTGGAATCCTGAATCGATAAACAATGCGGCCGCGGACAAAGTCTTCCAAGACTTTCTTGGTCACTGCTCTGTAAGATGCTGCTTCAACCCCTTTGGGGAAATAATCAATTTCCATTAGAATTAACCTGTGATCGTTTGATGCGGCAGCTCGATAGGTCCAATGACATCCATTCCCTAAGCGGCGAACGGCCATGGAGAGCTTGTTGCAGTAAGCTCGTTTGGAGGCACCTTTATTATGTCTACATGTATCTAACAGCAATGGCATTTTCAGAAATACTGGATGCAGTCCGTTTCCGTAGTCATCCAAAAATAACCTGCTCCAAGTATCTTCTTGGCTAAGATAAAACCGTTCATATTTGTACCACAGGTCCCAGCGTGGATTTTTTCTAGCAGTTTAGATGCTCCTTTGCATCAACATACCTTAGCAATCCCAAATCAGGAGTCCTCCTATATAGGATTCCTCCACTATGAAAGAATTTATTAGATAATCTCCAGAGTGAGCGCTTTTGAGTAGGATTTGCAAGTGCTAGGTATTCTCCTTTTGTCAAATATTCCTTGATATCATGAAACCAAGGTTTTTCGTTTGCCTCTTCCTTGACATGAGCACAACAAGCTGGCTGATCGTGGATCTTCACCGAAATAGGGTCTATAAAGTACTTATCTGGATGCTGAATCATAGATGATAGGGTTGCCAATGTGTCAGCAAACTCATTCTGGACTCTGGGAACTTGTTGGAATTCTGTCATTGTGAATCTACTCCTCAACTCCTGTACATGATGCAAATACATGAGTATCTTGGAATTCTTAGTTGCCTATTCTTCTAGGACCCGATGTATAAACAAATCCTAATCTCCAATCACTAGAAACTTCTAGACGTTCATGTCAACGACCATCTTGAGCCCTAAGATGCAAGCTTTGTAGTCGGCCATATTGTTGGTGCATAGGAACCTGAGCTTGGAGGATACCAGATAATGCTGGCCGATTTCTGACACCAGGACTGCCCCTATGCCAACTCCTTTTAAATTTGCTGCTCCGTCAAAAATATCCTCCAAGCATTATAGGACTCTGCAATGTCTTCTCATATGAATAATACCTCTTCATCCGAAAAATACGTCTTTAGGGGCTCGTATTCTCCATCCATAGGGTTTTCAGCAAGGTGATCTACTAGTGCCTATCCTTTGATTGCTTTATGAGTCATGTAGACGATGTCGAATTCACTCAGAAGGATTTGCCACTTGGCTAGCTTCCCGGTGGGCATGGAATTCTAGAATATGTACTTCAATGGGTCCATTCTTGATATGAGATACGTGGTGTAAGCACAACATAGTGCCTTAATTTTTGGGCTACCCAAGTAAAAGCATAACAGGTGCGTTTTAATAAAGAATATCGGCCTCATACGGGGTGAACTTCTTGTTGAGATAACAGATGGCCTGCTCTTTTCTCCCCGTTTCATCATGTTGCTCCAGAACACAACCAAACGCTCCATCTAGCACCACAAGGTAGAGTAACAGGGTTCTACCTGGCTTTTGCGAAACCAAGACTGATAGTGTTGACAAGTACTCCTTGATTCTGTCGAAGGCCTTTTGGCATTCATCAGCCCATTTGGTAGCATCGTCCTTCTTTAGCATCTTGAAGATTGGCTCACAGATGATAGCAGATTGTGCTATGAATCGGTTGATAGAGTTAAGTCTCCCCAAGAGACTCATTCCTTCTTTCTTGTTCTTTGGCGCTAGAAATTCTTAAATAGCTTTGACCTTTGATGGATCCAATTCTATCCCTCGATGACTTACAATGAACCCAAGCAATTTCCTAGCTGGAACCCTGAATGCACCTTTTACGGGATTCAATTTCAGGTTGTATCTTCTCAATCTATTGAAGAATTTTTGTGAGATCGTCTATGTGATCAACGGATTCCTTGAACTTAATGACTAAGTCTCCTATATACACCTTGATCTCCTTGTGTATCATGTCATGAAAAATGGTAGTCATGGCCCTAATGGTAGGTGGCCCCCGCATTCTTTAACCCAGAATGGCATCATTTTGTAACAGTTCATCTCCTATGGTGTAATGAAGGTCGTTTTCTCAGCATCTTCTTCATCCATCCAGATCTAGTGGTATTCTGCAAAACAATCAACAAACGACTACAACTCATGTTTGGCGCAGTTATCAATCAAGATGTGTATGTTTGGCTAAGGCTGTATCCGGTTCCGGTTCTGGGTCTATTTGGGTCTGCGGTTCCGGTTCTGGAAGTTCTGGCGGTTCCGGTTCTAGCGGTTCTGAAGGTGGAACCGGCCCGTGACGGTTCCGGGTACCATCCGGTTTCGGTTCTAGCGGTTTCGGTTCCGGCGTTTCTGGCGGTTCCTGGCGGTTCTGAAATTTTTTTTTTTATAAATCAATATCTTGTATAGTAGTCATTAGTAAATTGTAGAATATATTTTATATGGTGTACTATGTTATTAGTATAGTATATATTGTGTTTGGTAATTAGTATATATTGTGTATAAGTAGTGTATATTTTGTATATAAGTAGTATATATTGTATTTAAGTAGTATATATTGTGTATAAGTAGTGTATATTGTGTTGTAGTTAGTAATTAGTATAAATTGTATATAAGTAGTATATATTGATAAAAGAATGTTGTCATTAGTATATTGTGTTGTATGTTATATATTGTATGTTATATAAATATTCAAGGATTGATATAGAAGTAAAGACAAAGAAATATTGAGACAAAAGATATTCAAGGATATGATAAAGAGCATATTTATTGACCAAAATGGCATATCTTTCTTAATCTTCCTTCCCCAAATGGAATGAGCACAACATGGTACTAATACCACCATTAAAAGGAAAAAAAACTAAAAGAAGACATGCCAATGTACAACTTACATCATATTTTATGCATTATTTCAAACAAATCTCATAAAACCTTCAAGGTTTGGAGGTGGTTGTGTTGGCGGTGGTGGAAATGAAGCTTGTTCATCACCACTTCCGTGTGAAGTTGCTTCCTGAGCAAGTTCTGCTTTCATTTCTTCATACGCCTCATCTATTTCTGGTTGTGATTATGCTAGGCCAAAGTTCTTTCTTTCTGCGCGGATCCAATCTCGAAAAAGCACTGATTTTTCCAAGCTGTCCCACATCGACGCTCTGTGATCACCTATTTGTATTCTTTCTTGACAAAAAGCGCTCTCCGATGCAACAGTTGATGCTTGAATCGACAGAACATCCCGAGCCATCCTTGCAAGAATGGGAAAATGCTTTTCCCTTGTCTTCTACCATTCCAAAAGGTCGAAAGAGCCGTCTGGATTCTCCTTCTCTAGTCCCTGTGACAAATAAACTTGAAGCTCATTTAGATGGGAAATTTCATCTAAATTATCACCTTGAGTACCCTGAACTTCGTCCACGATTTAAGAGCTGTTAAGCCAGCAGCTCTTTTAGACGATTGTGATGTAGACGAAGTAGGGGTTGGAATATTAGGCCTAGTATGCTCTAACGCCTGTTTATAAGCATTATAAACAGTTTGAGCATTAACTTTAATTGATGCTTTCGCATCAGCTAGTGTAGCAATTTCTACTTCTGAAAGATCTAAAGATTGATAAATAGTAGAATACCAAAACTGAGGACCTCCTAATTTCATAGTTGGATTTAACATAGCAGACACACCAAAAATAGGAGGGATTGGAAAAAAATATTTTTTAAACTTCTTTTTCATTTCAGTTATTGCAAGTTCATAAATGTCCCCTCCCTCGCTAAAATCAACAAACAAATTAGCAAGTGCGGCAATATAAACTAAACAGTTAGAAATAGTTGGATAATATTGGCCAGAAAAAGCATTTGTAGCCACATGAAAATGTTCTAGAAAATCTAAGAGAATTTTAACGTTAGTCCAATCTTGTGTAGTTAGCATTTCATCATCTTCCTCACCACAATCCCGAGAATTATACGTAGCGTTAATTGGGTTTCTATATTTGTACGCTACTACTAAACTTTTGTACATGTAATTCCACCTAGTCGGGCAAGGTTTAGTAACCTTTCTTTCTCTAAGGCCATATTCGTCACACTTTTTAAAATATTCTCTAAGTCTACTTCTACGGTTCGAATAAAATAGCCAATTAAGAGCCATTTTAACCTTTTCAATTTCTAAGTTTAATATTCTCATGCCATCACCAACAATTAAATAATAAATATGACAAATACATCTAACATGGAAAATATTAGTAAAAGCAGGATTAAGTGTTCTTGTTAGCATACCTATTGCACTAGTGTTTCTAGAAGCGTTATCCATAGAAATTGACATTAGTTTATCACTAAAGCAAAAATATCTGCATATATCTGAAACATTGTTAGCTATAAACCTACCAGTGTGCCGTGAATTAATTATCCTATATGCAATTATGCGTTTTTGCATTGTCCAGTCTTCGTCTATCCAATGACTGGTTACGGTTAGATAATCACAATCATTATTACTTCTACCAATATCAGTTGTAATAGACATACGATTAGTTATATGGGTAAATGAATAGCGCAAGTATTGTTCATATTCATGCTTGTATTTATTAATATCGTCCTTAACTGTTGCGCGAGGCCAACCTTTATACATAGGATTAAATACTCTTCTAATAAAATGAATCCATGCAGGATTAGAAGCAAAAGAATAAGGCAAACACATAACTGTAATCATTTTCGCTAATTCTTCACGATCCTTATTTGGATCGTAATATAATATACCTCCGGTGACTGTGTTTATTCCTGGTTGAACTAGATTTGAACCAGTACTTGGGTTAACTGTATAATCAGCACTTGTCCTCCCTTCTTGTTGCGCTTTCAATTGCAAATATCTAGCCTTATCACTAGGGTGTAATCTTATATGCTTAACTAAACTACCCGTGCCGCTACGATCTCCAGTATACCTATGAACAAGTAATTTCCCACAAGATTTACACTTAGCCTTATTTTGTTCTCTTAGTTGAATAAAATATTACCAAACTAATGATGTGTTTGTACGTTTAGGAGGTTGTCTACTAAAAGTGGGAGTTTGTACGGGTGGGTGTGCCGGTTCATCACCTAAGTTATGAGCAGGACTAGTAGGTGTATCATCTAAATCTACTGGAGCTTGGGTTTCATCATCATCATCATCCTCATTTCCCTCTAAGATAGGTGCATTAGGATAAAGAGCATTCATAATATCATCGTCTATTCTATCACCAACTGCTACATCATGTAGAAAATCAATATCGCTAAATTGAAAACAAGGGTGATCACTATCAAGGATTCCAAAGGGTTCATTAGGATTTCTAGGTTGGCTACTACTTTCAACTTGCTTATCTTTTCTAGGTCGGGGAGCCGGGGGAGGGATAGTATTTTGGCCACTACTTTCACCGGTTTTAGCTTTTCCTTTACCGAACATTTTTTTCATCGAAAATGCCATAATAATTATAATTAAGCAAACTAACAACACAAAAAAATACTATTAGCACGTAAGAGTTGAAACGAGTTTACAGGATTGACGAACAACTTCTTGAAAATTGAAAATCGTTGAACTTGAACACTTGAAAACTTCAATTCAACAACTTCACAAATTTTCACGAATTTGCAACAATAAATTAAGCACTTGCACTAGAAAGATTGAAACAGAGCTTGAGAGAGATTGAGAGATATTGATGAATTGGTGAATACAAATGAAAAAATGAGGGGGTATTTATAGTTGAGAAATGGGAAATATTGTAATTATATAAAGTTTGAGGTTAAATTAAAGTTTGGGGGCCAAATGGATATTTTTTAAACTTCCAAACGGCTACTTTTTGCAAAGAGCCGTTTTGAAATAATTTAAATTTTTTTTTATTTTTTTGAAAAATGCCCGTTGGGAACCGGCAGAACCGTTTGGAACCGCCAGAACCGGTCCAGAACCGCGAGCCGGTTCTGGTTCTGGCGGTTCCAACTGGTAGAACCACTCCGCCACGATTCCCTGAAACCGCTAGAACCAGAACCGCCGGAACCGTGCCGCCGGAACCGGCAGGGCCGCGGTTCCAAACCGGAACCGCGAAAAATTACAGCCTTATGTTTGGCAAGGCAAAGTCATCTTTTGGACTGGCCCGGTTGAGGTCCAGATAGTTAACATAGACTCTAACTTTCCCGTCCTTATTCGGTACAGGAATAATATTGGCTAACCATGTCGGATACTCTACCACCTTGAGAACCTTAGCATTGACATGCTTATTGACTTCTTCCTTGATTTTCAAACTCATATCTCGCTTGAATTTTCTGAGCTTCTGCTTAATTGGTGGACATGCCAGATCGTTCAGCAATTTTGTGAGCCACAATGGATATACTTAGACCAGTCATGTCGTCATATGACCAGGCGAATATGTCCTCATACTCTCTTAGGAACTCTGTATATTCTTTCTTTTCTAACAATAACAAATGTATGTTGATTCATGTTTCCTTGGTGTTTTCTACATCTCCCAGGTTGACAATCTTGATCTCGTCCAAGTTGGACTTATGCCTATTTTCGAAATTCTCAACTTCCTTAACAATCTCTTCTGGTATATCATCTTTCTCTGAATCTATGTCCATTTGTTTCGTTGTCTCGTTGCACGTCACAATCATTAGTTCATCAAATAAAGTAATTGTAATGTTGTTTGAGTAAAGTAATAAAGATAATAAGCGTAAGATTTATAAGAAACTGAAATACTTTAATAAATTCCATAAATATTTTAAACATCGGAGCTCTTTTTGAAAAATAAAAAGGCGAAAGGAAAATAAACTAGTAAAACAAAATAGTGTGTGGTGCTTTGTTTAGCCCTTCTACCCCGAGGTATGACGGGCTCTGGTGGTTCTGATGGGCTAGTTATTGAGGCACTCTCCTCGGCTCATGTCTTGTATGGAAGGGCCTTCCTCCCCCTCCTCCTCGAAAATGACGCAACCGCCCATGTTATCTTCTTCCAAAAACAAACTCTTCATTTATTCCAATGCTTCCTCTTCTTCTGACCCGTTGATGACTTCGGCTGGTTGGAAAGTCTGGTCCAGACGGGGTATTGGTTGTTCCAATGATAGTAAGTGCCGCGCCAGAGTGGCGACCAGTCCTTGAATTCTTCCTAGGTATACTCATACCCCAAACCAAAAGTGGTACTGTGTTTCTTTAGTTTGATAGGCTTAGCGATTCCTTGGAGATTCTTGCCAAGTCCTTTGCCTGGTTCATACCCATACCAATTTAATATACTTTCAATTTTATTGTCCTACCATTATCCTTTTCCATGACGTTGACTCGCTCGATATGATGGTAGGTTTCTCCGCCTATTTTTCTTCTTCCTCCAATCGCTACGATGGTCTGGCGGCTATATATAGGGTTGCTACAATCACCATGAATGATCACCTCCTGGTGATTCCGCTCAAATTTCACTATCTGATGTAATGTTGATGCCACGGCCCTAGCGGGATGAATCCATGGTCGTCCCAACAGTAGATTGTAAGATGCTGGCACGTCTATTACTTGAAAATGAACATCGAACCAAGTGGTCCCCATTTTCAAACGTAGGCTAATCCCCCAATAGTGGAACTTTGAGATCCTTTGATAGACTTGACATTGATGGACCCGTCCTTGATTTCATGCAGCCCTCTACCTAATGTTCTGAGTGTTACTAAAGGCCAAATGTTCATACTGGATCCTCCATCAACCATGATACAAGTGATAAAATAATCTTCGCACTGCATAGTAAGGTGCAATGCCTTGTTATGGCTCAATCCTTCCGACGGTAGCTCATCCTCGTGGAAGGTGATTTCGTGACTTTCCAATACTTGACCCACCATGTTTTCCATTTCTCCCCCAGTGATTTTGCTGGGCATATATGCCTCACTCAGCACCGTCAAAAAGGCATTCTTGTGTACATCAGAACTTTGTGGCAAAGCTAGGATAGAGATATGTGCTGATGTTTTGCTCAGTTGGTCAATGACCGAGTACTCCTTGGCTTGTATCTTTCTCCAAAGATTACCGGGTCTAGTTTCAATGATGGCTTGTTAACAAGAGGTCTGCTTACTTTACTCAGCCAAGTGTTTTGGGGTATACACTCTGCCGGTTCTTATCATACCTTGTGCTGCAACCGTTTCCCCGAACTTGGCTTATCCCTTCCTTCTTGCCTCGGCTGTGTAGTCCCATGGTATCGCTTTTGTGTGAAATGGTGTTACAGCTGTCATTGTTACTGGAATAGGCACCCTTGATTTGGAAGGTAATACAGTGACTTCAAAGGGCTTATGTGCCTTTTGGGATCCAAACTTGACCTCGATCAGTGTTGGCGTCTTCGCAGAGGCTGGTGCTTCAAACTCAAGCAGTATAGGCATGTTTACCTCAGCATATTCAGTGGGTTGAATTTGGACTACAATTGGATTAAGAGTAACTGTTGGTTTCTTTGGATCGTCTCCTTCTGATATCAACCCGATCGATCCCTTGGGGTGTGACTTCAAAGGGCTTATGTGCCTTTTGGGATCCAAACTTGACCTCGATCAGTGTTGGCGTCTTCGCAGAGGCTAGTGCTTCAAACTCAAGCAGTATAGGCATGTTTACCTCAGCATATTCAGTGGGTTGAATTTGGACTACAATTAGATTAAGAGTAACTGTTGGTTTCTTTGGATCGTCTCCTTCTGATATCAACCCGATCGATCCCTTGGGGTCCCAATCATCTTCTATCTCGATTATGTGTACACCTCCACCCTTCTGGTATGGTAAGGGTTGTTCCGGACATTCGGGGAAGGCTCCCTTGCCACGATGATCTTTGTGGATATGTAATTTTTGACTCGCACAGTTTTAAAGTTAGTTTTAGTATTTTTATGTTTTTAGAATATCTACTTGAGTTATTATGTAATTTTAGTCTATTTTATTTTTAATATTTTTTAAAAAAAAGTAGAAAAAAAGAAGAAAAGAAAGAAGATTTCATTTTATGATGTTCGTTCCTTTTTTTATTTATTTAAGTTCATTAGCATTCGTATGGTAGTATTATGCTAGGTTGGCCATGGTTTATATATAAATATATATATATATATATATATTTAGTATAATTCTTGAAAAATATAAAAAATAATAATTATGTATATATAATTTCATAGCCATATGTTTTGTTTTTTCACTAAGATATTCATTCTCACTTTTAATTTATATAAACATGATATATATATATATATATATATATATATATATATATATATATATATATATATATAGGTTCCTATTATTACATAGTTTATTTAATTAATTGAAATTAGTTTATTATTAATTTAAAAGATGGAGTTGGTTATTTAATGGATTTTAATTTTTTTTTTTGAAGAAGTACAAATTTTGGCCCATTGTTACATAAGAAAAGGCCCAAATCTGACAACCCAACACCCATGACCCGTCCGCCCCAACCCTTTGACCCATCTGACCCTTATCAAATTCTAGCCCTTCATCCCTTGTTAATCCAAAGGCTCGCATTAATTCTCCCTAACCAAATAAACCTAAAAATCACAAACCTTCTTACGAAAATAGCCGCCCCACACCTTCCTTATCCTCCAAATGCTCTGCCATGCCCAGCCACCCTAAACCCGTCGGAAAAGTCAATTTTCCGATATTCCACGTATTGGTTCCCCATGACCCCCCATAATTATAACCCTATTCTACTCGTTTTCCTCCCATCTCACGTGCTTTTCGCACGCGTTTGAAGAATTCGGACCATTCACGAATGGATGATAGTTAAATGGGGGCCATAAGATTCAAATCTTTGGATCCTAGGTGTCCATTTGCCTAAAATCCGTTGTACGAAGGGTTTTCAGAATTTTTGCGATTTTTTTTCTTTTTTCTTATTTGGAGATCAAATTTCTTGGAGAAGAAGCAAGAAGAAGCTTCTAGGACCCCTGTATATTTGGGGTTCTCTAGACAGAATGGAAAAAAAAGATTGAGGAAAAAAGCTAGGGTTTCAAAAGAGAATTTTCCTTGGATAATTTGATTTTTTTCAAATAATTTTTGTGTTTCTGGTTTTAATCTAAAAAATACAAAACAAAAAATATATACATACAGATTCTGCTCTTCTATTGGAATTTCGAAATATTGGTGTTCAAATTATGGAGTTCGTTCGATGGGTTTGGAGTTGACGAGTCTGAAGTTCGTTGGAGGTCAAGTTTGCGGCTCTTAAACTCATTTTGTTACTACCTTGCGCCTTCTCTGTCGGATACTCGAATTCCAACGCCAATTTTCTCTGTATTTTCTTCGAAACAAAATTAATCAAAAGCTCATTTTCAGGTTCCTTTTTGATTCCCCTTCTCTCTAATTTTCGTGTTGATTGACATATGATAAGAATTAAAGCTAAATTGGTTATAAATTGTCTGATGCTCGGTTAATATTAGAGAAAAGTATTGGTTCTTAAGATTAACAAACGGAACTCGAATCGATCTTGTGATTGTTGGTTGTAATGTGTTTGTTTGCCATTTTCATCAATATTTCTTCTTGGTTTGGCTGAGTTTGTATGTCGAAATGAGTTTCTCAAATTATTCTCTGATGTTCTCTATCTATTATCGGCTTGGTTAGCTTCGCTTCATTTCTAAAATTCTACGAATCCTTGAACCTTAATCGAGACAATCCCATTAGTTTGTGTGTTCTTAATTCATCATTCTATCATGATTTCTCTGATGTCGCAATGTGATTTGAATCTGCATAATCTCCTATCCTGTTTTTCCTCCCCGATTGACTAATAATCACATATGATGACCCTCTTTTCTTGAATGTCTCCGTACATTTCTTCTTTAAGTTCTGGATGTAGAATACATCTGGTATATACTCCGTGTTGAATCTGAACCTGTCCATGAAATCGGATGCCATACTTACCCAATATGGCCACTTCTCCGGGTCTTGGCTAATGAACCATGACAGAGAATCTCCATTTAGGCTTCTCATGAAAAGCTTCATGTGGATCTTCTCATCCTTCCCTACTCCGACTAGCTTATCGCACTATGTTCTCAATTGAACCCTGGGATCTCCTGTACTATTAAACATTTCAAATTTCAGAGTTTTGTACCCCTCGGGTAGTTCGACATTGACCTGTATGCATAAATCTTCATAGTTTAGCCCCTAAATTCCTTTACTACCTTCAATGCCTTGGATTCTGGTGGTCATCTTCTTAAGTTGTTAAGCCAAATTCCTGATGAGTGAGTCTTTATCATCGGACTCATGTATGCTTGAGATAGGCACAATTTCCACATAGATTGGGGTGCTGTTGTGGCAATGGTCATTTGTAGGGTTCAATGGTTCCTGGATGAGCAAAGAAGTGCTATTGGGAGTCTGGAAAGTATTGCAGTGGTGGTGAGGAGTGGGATGGTTTGGGACATTTTATGGAGGTGTGGGATTCCGAGTGACTTCTGGAGCAGTAAGGGAAAATGACAGACTTGCTAAATTCCAGACTTGGTTAAGCTCTTCTTGGAACTTTAGTAACTTTTGTTCTATTTGAGAGGCATTCTCCTTGGAAACCTGAATACCCTGAGTGACCTTTTCCCATTCAACTGGGTTTTTCTTTCTGATGTTGCTCAAATATTCCATTTTCCCCTTGTTCCGGTTTCTTACGGGACTAGGATGAGTAGTAGGTGGAGGGCCCTTGGATCTTATGGAATATGAGGATGATGACAGGGTTCACGAACCAACCTTTGGGGAGGGAATAAAACAAAAGGTACCAATTTATTACGGATCATAAGAAAAGATGCTGCAATATTTAAACCCGTAGTGCAGGGAACATAAAACGTGTCCTAATCTTGGGGGACCTCGTTGTGCCAGAGGTAGGCCAAGCGACAAGTAAATTTGGAGAACTTAGAATGCTAAATGCTTCATTTTATTGATAAGAAAATAAGATGAATCTCAAAATGATACTAAATAACATGGAATAGAATGTCACCAATGGCCGTAGGCCTTATTGCATTTTCAAAGGAAAAGAAAACTCCTATCTATTTGGTCCAAGAAGGACCTTCCCCAGATTCGACATCGTTGGTTCCTTCGTATAAATCTCCCAGCTCGCACAATCCTAGTAGCAAGTAGGCCCTGGCCAGATTTCCGCCTTCATTTCCTTCAGCAACTCGGAATCTTCGACCCTTTTCAGAAACTTCTTGTCCAGCTCCACTATGCCCCGCTCCAAACAGATCATTCGTTTGTTGGCGTTGACAGCCATATCCTTCCATTTTCCAATTAGCTTTTCATTGGCTTCTTGTATTTCGAGGTGCTTATTTTTGCATTCTCGCATCCTTTTGCGCAGGTTGTTGTACTTTATCTGCGCTTAAGCCTTTTCATCAATGATCTGGTGACCTCAAACAAACCCTGGTTGTCCTAACCCATTATAATCATCATCCAACCAGCTTGGATAGTATGGAGTATAACCAGCATGGTACCTGTCCAATTCAATAGTATCTCTTCCCATGATGATTTTGCAGTGCCATATTTGTTGGGCTTGGCACTTGTAAGGGCTATAATCTTCCTGAAAGTTGACCCTAAAGTCTCTTATTTTGTCAACCCTTGGTATAACCTGGTTTTTTTTGGCCTGCCTCATGACTCAGAGAGCGACATAAGGATAAGTTCCTCTTAGACCAATGATTATAAGAAATGATGCATCCCGAGATCGGACAATGAACTCTTCAGTAGGGAACCATTCGAACATCCATTGCATTTGGTCCTCTTTCAGATTTTCGAACAACTCTAACCACCCTTTAGCATCTTTCGGTTAAGCAAACATGCTAGGCATATAGTTCATTCGCCTTGGCTAATGGAAGGGGATATGATCATCCCAGTCCCTGCGCAGGATTTTTTGTTGATATTCACCCTTTTGGAGATGCTCCATGAGCCAGAGTTAGAGAAGTAAGTTACAACCGTCAAAATGTTTGGCCCCTCCTTTACAGTTCTCCAGGGCTCGGTATATCTCCACAACAATCATGGGTACCATACTAAAAGGTTGCCCACCAATTCCTTCCATTAAGGTTTTGGTGACCATAGCTAGTCTGGTGTGGATCCTAGCCTTCTTTATAGGAAATACTATCATCCCCGATAAGTAGAACATAAAGATGAAGACTCTTATGTGGATATGCCCCAATGATGTGAGGGCGAATTCATCCGGATAAGTGCGGTAGGACGTGCTATGGTCGTACCTCTCATACAGATAGTCGAAAAGAATGTAGGAATCTTTCAATCAGGTCAAGTCTGTGTTCTTCTTTAGTCCCATTTTTGGGAAAACCCCTACCTTTGCGATTTTCCGGCATAAGCAAACCCAGAGGCTCCCATGGGATACCAGCTGGTCCACCTATTTTCTCTAGTAAAGGTGTCATTTCAAGGTCCCCGAAGCGGAATGCAAATCTTCGCCATCCCAGAACAGGGTTGCAGCCTCTACATTTTTGTTGTTGGGTTGGATTTCCAGAAAAGAAGGAAAATTTCTCGAATATTTGCCGGCGAGAGTCTTATCACTAGAGTGAAGGTCTTCCCACCAGCTTAGCAACCTTGGGTGGATGTTGGTTATCATGCCGAATAGGGGACTTCGTGCCTCATTTTCTGCAAAACAAAGTGTTAGGCCCTTACCCCTGCCAGACTCAACTATTTAAATATCAATAATTGGCATAAGCAACAGTTAGTTCCCCAAATAAATGCACAAACGTGGTAGCGTCCATTTGGGTTCTAAGGAAACCTAGTGGACTTTGGACAAGGCTAACTTAAGTAGTCATTATGCGGACAAGATAACTGACTTGGCTAGGTTTGACCATGATGCATGCACAATTGAACGGAGTAAGGTTTCTATGGGGTGCTAGACCGGTACCCTTGAGTGGACAACTCAAGAGTGAATGCACGGAACGGCCAACTTTTACCGCAAATACGCCTTTGCCAAATTTAGGGGGTGATAATATCGGAAGGGTGCAACCACTCATTACAAGCGTTGCTATGGTATTTTGTTTGGCACGAGTGGAATATGATGTTGAATATGCAATTACAAGAATGAAACAAGTTGTCATGTTCATAAAGTAGTGGTTACAATAATTGCGCATAATTACAACAGTATTGAAGGAAAGCGGCAAAAGAAGGAATTAAAGAAAAGAAACAAAGAGCAAGTTAGTTTTGCAGTAGAAGAGAGATAAAGAAAATAAAGGCAAATAAGAAGCAGTACAGTCACAAGTAACATGAAATGGTAAAAGTCTAAAGGAAATCCCCAGTAGAGTCGCCATGCTGTCGAACCCCCTTTTTCTCAGGCGAAATCGAGCTCATGACATTTGGGTGGTCAATTATTTTTTTTGGAATTGGATTTGCAATTAAGAAGAGTCGCCCCCTAATGATTAAGTGCATTAGAACACTAAGAAGAAATTCAACTTAAAAGAAGAAGAATAATGGGTAAGGGCTTGAAATTTTCTCGACGGAAAGGTGTTAGGCACCCCTTGAGATCCACTAGTGTGGTTCCCGACCATGCCACAATTGTGACTTAAAATATAAGAAAGATGAGCAAACAAGATGGCTTTCACATAATCATAGCAACAAGGAAAGTATATAAGTTAAAGTCACCCCAAAATCTGGATGTAGCCGATCTCATAACTTATTTAAAGGATGCGTAAGTGCGGAACAAGGGGGTCAAATAATTGATGTAAATAATCAGACAAAGGATTAAAGGGTGGCGGTTTGAAAAATAGTACTGGAAAAAGTAATAAAAATATTTCAAATGACTGAAGTAAGAAAAAAAGGAAATTTAAAAAACTGAGAGTCAATAGCTAGAAGCAAAATTCTGGAAAAGGAAGTAAACAAATAAGGAGGAAGGGGGTCCTACACAACACCTGGTAACCATTTATACACGTGGTGTTATCGCATGGTCATCATATCCATGTCTACCCTTTACCCACCCCGTTAAGGTATTAAATTACGGATTGGCCTCATTACCTACTGCATGCTACGCCCTAATCGTATCAGCCCCGGAGGCAATTGGGACTACTAGTCCTAAAAGGGAAGGGAGATTGGCTCTTTAGAGTTTTAAAAGGACAAAAGTCTAGTGCGACAAACAAAAACACATACAACAATAAAAAGGGATCACATAGAAAATAAAGGCTGATTATCTTTGAAGACATACTTTCCAGATGTAATTGGCTTTGAAACATTTATAGAAGTGCGAGAATCTTATAGGCATGATGTCTATAATGCAGATTTTTTCATTTTTTAAACCTATAAATTGTTTGCCTAATGAGGGATATAAATTCATAATTGAAAATCTCATATAGGCAAGTTATCTAAATAAGGCAGGGACCCAGAAGCTTATAGTCATGGTCTAAAGCATAAGTAAGACAATTTATAGGCAGGAATTCTAAATGAAATTCATAACTTATAGGCAAAATTTCTAATGCAGTAATAAAACAACTTATAGGCAGGATTTCTAAATAAAATGCATAACTTATAAGAGGCAAGATGTCTAATGTAGTAATGAAACAACTTATAGGCAGGATTTCTAAATGCAATGCATTACATATAGGGAAAATGAGATTTGCAGGAATAAATGCCTGCGAATATGATGTCTACCCACATGCATATATGAGTAGCCCTTCCTCTTTTCATTGTATACTCCATGAGTCATTACAACTTATTACAGACCAAAGTTTTTAAAAAATTACATCAATAATAAAACTACAACCAAGGATCCTAATTCAGACTCAAGGTCTAAAATATGAGATGGACCAACTCCAAAGATCAGGATTTCCCAAAGCCTTTCTCTCATTTGGGGTATATCAGAGTTCCCAAGAGCCTCAAGGGGGACTCTAGGTAGTGCTTACAACCCAAATACATTGTAGAATCCGATTATAATGTAGTGAGGAAGGGCCAGCCTAAATGTCCAAGTTCAGAGAGAACTCAAGGTCCCAAGGCAAGGCTCATAAAAGGGGTAGAACTTAGGGTCTAAGAATAAGTATGATTGCGTAGAGGGAGTTAGGGAAGGACATGGAAGGCTATTGGTCATGCCCAACAATCAAGCATGGTGGCACACCCCTCAGCAGCCTGTTTAGCTAAACTTTGGAGTTAGGACCCATTGAGGGTAAGGTTCAGACATGAGCAGTAATGGAATACTGCCAGGCCTTGCACCTAACTCAACACATAGAGGGGAATAGGGGAGTAGGAATTTATCATAGAAACAGGTAAAAAGAGAATAACATACAGGTTAATCACTGAACATGAATGGTAGGGCAAAGAAGATGTAGAAGCTGTAAATAAACATATCAGGATAATGGTTGAAACTAAATAAAACATACCAATTGCAGGGGATACAAACAAGTAAAGCAGAAGTCATGTAGATCCAGATTTCAAGCAAGAAGTATGAGACGTCTCAGATGATAGTAGAGAATTGAAGAGTAATGTGGACAAGAATATATGTATTGAATTGAAAGTTCCTCGTCGTCCTAACTGCAGAAGGGTCATGCCCCTTTTATAATGCAAAGTACAAGTAAGAAAAGGTAAGAAAATAACTTGCAATCAATCATATTAAGTATCCCTTTAGTTAAGGTATTCTAATTTCAAACGGGTAGGAGACATTTAAGGAAAGAGTCTTACAAAATCATTTTCAAAGTAACACAAGAAGGGTAAATACATAGGGGTTAATTAAGGCAAAATCCAATGATACATGGTTGGTAAAAGAAAAAAGGAAAGGGGATCAGTCAAACAACTACTAAAATCAAAATTACAGGCATAAATCGAATGGACCAAGTCAGGACTATGTAACGAGGATTCAATTAGGAAAATCAGTAGCAATCAAACCCCCATTAGAGGATCCTTAGAATCAATTGATTAGTTGGTAAAACCATTTGAAATAGGAGTTCATATATATAAAATACACAAATATGTGAATCAAGAAGAGACTGTCATGTTAATTAGAAAAGACAAGCATGAGAAAAAGGAAAGAAGAATATTTAGAGTCATAACAAAAAGACTCGCAATCAGTTCATAGGATCAGAATGAGTCCAAAAGAAAACCCCCAAATCCTAGGGTTTACACTTGAATCAGAAACATATACAAGAAGGCAAGCCACTGATAAAGGCTCAGAAGTCTCTTTCAGAGACATATGAGAAACGAACAGACATGATAGCAGCTTTGAAACAACAGAGTGAAAGAGTCATTTTAAGAGCATAAACAACAAGTTTAAGAAAAGCTCAGGAATTAAACTAAATTCAGAAAGGAGGATAGGTAATACAAACTTAAGATAAAACATGCTTGGCAAGAACTCGAACAAAATCCAGTAAAACAAAAAAAATCAAAGAACTTCACGTGAGACACATATAATAGAATAATACGGGAAAGAAAAGAAAGGAACGTATAGGAAAATATACCAGAGATTAGCATGTGAGCAAAGTCTAGAGGCACAGCAGAATACCAAGCACAAGGGTATCACGTATAATAGAAAAGGAAGCACAGAAGAACAATACATGTGTGGTAAAAGAAGACACACGAGCATAGTATAGACAAACACTCATAAAGAGAAGAAAAGGAAGAACCAAAAGATGTTTTTGAAAACTTTTCAGAAACCCTAATTTGAAGACAAACGATTTTAAAAAGGAAAATTTTGGGGAGAACACTTTCAAAGTCAAGTAAAGCACAAATACATCACATATCTAGAAAACATAAATAGATAAAAAAAACCTCGAATAGCTTAGGGTTTCAGAGAAATCCTAAAAAAGAGAAAGGCTTGAAATAGTCAGATTCAGCAGTCGGATGAGTGAGAATCAGGCTCCTGAGGCTTTAATATACCGGAGCAAAGGCCAGAGAGGCCACATGACCATAGCTCTTAGAAGATCTGAAAGGAGCTATCAAAGTCAGGCCTTGATTCCTCAAATATTGAACACACAGGAGTAATAGGGGTGAGTGTAAAGTTATCATGGCCAGAGGAGCCATGGGTTCCGGCGAGCTTGAGGGAAGAGACTGTAAGAGAGGCTAGGGTTAGGGAATGTTCGAGAGAGTTTGAGATAGGGGAGGGGTTTCACAGGCGCCAGATCATTGAAAATAATTTAGGGTTGGGGGTGTTTGTGAATTAAAAAAGAAAGGAGGAATCGTGGTCGTTGATCAAAATGATCAACGACCTGGATTTATTGGGGAGCCGGGCGGGTTGGATTCAATTGGGTCAGGGGCGGGTAATTTAGTAGTTGGTCTGATCCATTTGAAATTGTAATTGAGGTTAATTTGGGGGGCGGGGTTAATTTGGGCTAATGTTGAAATAAAATAGGGTTTGGTATTTAAATAGCCACTTTTTCACTTTTATTTTAAAAAAATAGTAAAACCTGATTTTAAAAGCAACATTAAACGTACTGAGCCAGTTAATATTATATAGATATTAATTTAAAAATACAGGAATAAATTTTAAAATTATAAAATGCTACTATCTTAAAATGGGCTAAAATTGTAATTATATGCAATTTAGCTTTAAAAATGCCAAATAAATTAATATTAAAAAATTAAATTAGCTATATTTCGGTATAAATATGGGAATAAAATAAATTATTCATCAAAATTAATGATTTCGAGAGTAATTACGGATTTTGTGCTGCTAAAATAGACAATAAATTAATTTTAAAAACCTTAAAAAATTAAGAAAAATACTAAAACACCTGGCTACGCTTATATATGTATAAATATGTTATTTTGAGTATTTTGGTATATAAAAATATATAGAAAAAAATTAGGTATCAACAGCTGTCAACACTACCTGCTACTTAGTGAACATGTGCATGATCAAATCACTTCTGAAAAAGACTCCATATGAATTGTTGAATGGAAGAAAACCGAAGCTGACTCACCTAAAAACATTTGGATGCAAATACTATGTCCTCAACAATAGAAATGATCGACTTGGAAAATTCGATGCCAAGAGTGACGATGGAATATTTCTTGGTTACTCTTCTCAAAGCAAGGATTACAAAATATATAACAAGCGGACTCAATGGGTTGAGGAAAGTGTCCATGTTATTTTTGATGAATCTTGTCCATCACTGTAGAAGAGTGCTAAGGAAGATCAAGATGGAGAATCCTTACTCGTTCCTGGTGAAGTCATTAACATGACAAACGGAAAGGTAGATTTGATGAGACAATGAGCCAAATGAAGATAACGCTACCTCATCATCAATAAAATGAAGCACTTCAATTACAACCAGTGAAGCTGAAGAAATATTGGTTGATGCAGTTCAAGGAATTCCACTAGAACCAAAGAGAAGGATAGAGGAAAATTAGCCAAACATACCTTCCTCCTCTCAGAATGAACCTCAGGTGTCTAACTGGAGACACCAAAGCTCTCACCCTATAGACAACATCATCACTCTCTAGATTCCGGAGTAGAAACCAAGTTAAGAGCCAGAGCTTCACCTGCCTTCTCAGCCTTCCTCTCCCGTATAGAACCTAAAAACATCAAGGAAGCATTGAAAGATGCATATTGGATTACATCCATGCAAGACGAGCTGCTTCAGTTTGCGAGAAACAATGTATGGCACTTGGTACCTAGACCCCTAGAATGAACCATTATAGTAACCGGGTGGGTAATCGTACACAAGCTCGATGAACATGGAATTACCACAAGGAACAAGGCCAGGCTAGTGGTCCAAGGCTACAATCAGAAGGAAGAGATTGACTATAATGAAACATTTGCTCTAGTGGCTCGCATGGAAGCTGTCAGAATTCTAATCGATTTTGCATCTCATATGGAATTCACCTTGTTCCAAATGGATGTAAAGAGTGCATTTTTGAATGGACTCCTTAAGGAAGAAGTCTATGTCAAGCAACCCCTAGGGTTTGAATGTCATGAGTACCCTGAATATGTGTTAAACTGGACAAAGCTCTTTACGAGCTAAAGCAGGCTCCCGAGTTTGGTATGAAAGATTGTCAAAGTTCCTATTAGAAGATTGTTGTAAGAGAGGGAAAATTGAAAACACTCTTTTATTAAAGAAAAGAGGAAGAAACCTGTTCATTGTTCATGTTTATGTTTATAATATTATTTTTGGAGCAACAATCGAGTATGTGTGAAGAATTTGCAAAACTCATGGGAAGTGAATTTGAAATGAGCATGATGGGGGAATTACTTTTCTTCTTGGATCTTCAAGTAAAACAGTTCCCCAAAGGGTACTTCCATTTGTCAGCAAAAATACATCAGGGAACTCTTGACGAGCTTTGACATGGAAGCATCAAAGGCGATAGGCACTGCCATTGCAACTGCCACTCGACTGTACATGGATGAAACTAGATCTCCTGTGAATCAAACCATATGTAGAGAAATTATTGTGTCTCTCCTCTATCTCATTGCTAGTCGGCCTGATATTATTTTTCATCGTGGGCGTGTGTGCGAGGTTTCAATCAAATCCCAAAGAATCTCACTTGAAGGCTGCCAAAAGAATACTAAGATATCTCAAAGGAACATAGGACCTGGTGCTGTATTATCCATTGGGTGACAGTTTCAATCTGATTGGGTATGCTTATGCAGACTATGTAGGTTATCTTGTGGACAATAAAAGAACTTCTATAATGGTTCACTTCTTAGGTTTATGTATTATATCTTGGGGTAAAAGGAAGAAAAATTTAGTGGCTCTTTCAACAACTGAAGTTGAATATATAGCTGCAGCATCCTGCTATGCTCATCTTCTATGGATCAAGTAGCAACTGGAGGACTTTGGGGGTACTCACTGTGAGTGTGCTCCTTCTTTGTGACAACACCAGTGCACTCAACATGGACAAGAATACAGTACAACATAAAAAGACAAACATATTGATGTGAGGCATCATTTTATGAGAGACAATATGGAGAAATGGTTGATATGTATGAAGTTATGCATTGCAGAATATCAAATTGCAGACATTTTCACCAAGGCACTAATTACGGAATAGGTTGAAAGAAATAAAGTAAATCTTGGAGTGTTGAAGCCAAATTAAGAACTTCATTCCTCTTTGGCTGGCTCTTACCCTTAAGAAATAACTGTCTCATAGAAAATTTTTGGCCCTGTCTAACTCACTTCAATACCATTGCAGTTAAACACACATGATGAGCATAGAGGTGATAAATGTAGTGCATGAATGATAAAAGAGAATTGATTCTTTTCAAAAGAAAAAAATTTAAGAACCAGGTTCTTGTACCAAAGGTTAGTAGTTTGGTGCATCCTTTCAATACACGTCTTAAAAAGGGTATAAAATACAACTTCCATGTCATCAACTTTTCAGATCCTACTATCATGTCCTTTCATTTCAACAAATTCGATCTCCATCTGAAATATTTCAATTCTCCATGCCCAACTGTCATTTCAGAACCGGTTCCTATTACTATCTCTTAATAATTATCCTCTCTTTTTAAAAACCCTCTCTTCTTCTCTTCTTAACCATAGGTCTTACATTAGAATCACCCAAAAAGAAGGATCATCACACCACTTCTTTCAAAGGATAAGAAGACTTCCGATCTACCTACCTCAGTTGCAACTACCACTATTCTATCCATGGAGCCTTTTGTTCTCTCTGATCCTTCCTCACCCTCTACCACTCTTGCTGTTGCATTCACACATTCCCCAGTTTCCTAATCTCTTACTAATTCATAAACCCTTGAAACTACTATTTCATTCTCCCTATCATCTGATGTTCCCACCACTCAAACCCTTAGTAGAGAACAAGGTTAAATATTAAGGTCTCAAAGGGTTCTGCCATCATTTCCATGGTGGTGGAAACGCCGACTGAGGAAGAGAAAGATGTTGTAACTGTGTTTGTAGTATCCGCCAATGATGTATTTCATGAAATTACATCCTAGAAAAATGAGACATACGGTGTGGAGGAAGAAGGGGCCATTATAGCTGTTGAAAGGGATGCTGTAGTAGATACTACTGGGGCATCACATGAGGACCCTGATCCCTTTTCGGAGGACCCAGGTCAGTTCTCTCATCCACAAGACAATGCTGCTCCTAAGTTCGATGTTGTGCCACGACTCCGCTCTCCAAAAGAGCAAGAATAGTATTAAGAAGAAAAGAAAAATGTTGGTAAAGGATGGTGTACGTGTGAGTGATGAGGCGATCCCTGTAGTCGAGGTGGAAGATGGAACCCTAGAGGAACCTGATTTTGTTAGGCGATCCTCGAAAAAGACAAAGCCTGTTTCAATAGAGAAAGGGTAAACATCTATGTCTAAGATGAAGGAGGTAGTGAGTGAGTTTTCCATATTTGATGAGGATGTTCAAGTCAAGTCCAAGGGAAAAAGGCAAAGTCAGTGGAGAGAAGTTTGGGAAACGCAAGTCTAAATCTTTGAAGAACCTAGTTCTGTGAAGAAACGAGAAGTGAAGTCAGCCTTGGCTCTGAGCGCCTGAGGCATCAAAAAGTTTTGTTGGGTTGTACATTTGACCTAACGATATCTGATATGGCTAGGATGTGTCAAATTCTGGAAATGGTCAAGTTTCAACAATGGGTGCATCTATTTCACATTGATGCACCTAAGGTGTATGAGGAGGAGGTACAAAGTTTGAACTCTAGCCTCTTTCCAGTTGATAAGTCCATGTTTGTGCTTTGGTCAATGGGGTGGACATCGCCTTTGATGTAAAATTTCTTGGAGAAATCATAAAAGTTCCTACAGTTAGTGTGTGGAGTGTAAGAGATGCATGTCAGTATATCATCAGAAAAGCAGTGGTAAAGGACAATGCAAATCAGAAAGAGGACCATATCCATAAGAAAGCACTACTCCCTGTTTAGCAGCTGCTATTTGAACTTGTTAACAAAGTCCTATTGCCACGAGCTGAAAGAAGGTCAGTGACTTCTAAGTCTGGCCTATTCCTAATGGAGCAACTGGACAGTTTTAATCCTGTGAGTCTGCCTGCAATAATGATTGAACAAATGCAAAAGGTTTCCATCTTCAAGGACAGTAATCACGGCCTTCCCTATGCATTCTTGCTTGCTCCAGTGTTCAAATTCTTTAAAGTCCCACTGGGAAACGGTAAAGTGGGGACTCGAAAGCAAATCTTCTCATCTAAAACTTTGGAAGTGTGCGAGTGTGTGGAAAATAATAGGGCGTAGAAACTATATCAACTATTTCTTAGCTTATCAATGTCCCGAATAGTACATCTAAGGAAATTCATCAGTTGAAGGCTAGGAATGCTATCCTGGAAGGTCAGCAAGCCTGAGGGGTTCCCATGTCGAATGATGAAGTGGCTCGTTTAACACAGGAGAATGTTGATCTCAGGGCACAAGTAGAGAACCTTAAAGTAGAACTGCTCAATGAGCAAAGTCGGAAAATGCTTGAATAGACCTTGTTCTCGAGACATTTGTCACAGCTACCAAGCCTTTTACTCCAAGTGCCCCCTAAGTACTCCTTCAATGACTAGTTTTCTGGATATGTTTGTTATGTTTTTCTTTGCTGATGGTTTGGCGGATGTTTTTTTTTTTGTGTGGTTGCAATGAAACACTACTGCTCCTATCAACAAGTCTAATGTTGCCTCTCACCTTTTTCAAAGGCAAAGGCATATTAAATTGTTATTAATATCAATCCTTGTTTTATTATGTCAGTACTCTCTCTCTCTCTCTCTATGCTCTCTTCTCGATCATGATTATGTGCACATATGTGGTATGACTTATCTTAGATGGACTTTATTGTGATGTTATTCTTTTTAATGATGTCAAAAGGAGGAAAATAAATATCTCAGGGGGAACACATGGGAGAACTGGTTGTTACTGCTCTGACCATGTAAACCATTGATACGATAAGGCATAGTCTTAGGGGGAACTCTGTGTTCCTTGATACTTTACAACTGGTTATTATTGCCCTAATTCCACCCTATAAACTTTAAGTATTTCATCATTAAAATGGGGCAAATTGATAGATTTTAAATAATCTTGTCTTATGTTTGATGATCTAACAAACTTACTGTTAAGAATCATATAGGGAACCTGACCTACTTGGACTATTGCAACCTTTAACGGATTCCAGCTAAAGGTGAATTGCTATAGCTTCAGGAGCTAGGAACCCACACAAAGAACTAATACTATTTTGGTTTCCTCATACTAGTACAGAGTCAATTGGACACAGCTAGAAATGAAGTGACTGACGATACTGTTTCTGTCGCAGTACACTATCCACCCGCTCACTCTCTAACCAAACAAAGTACTCAAATCATTTCAAGTGATGTTATTTAGATGTAACTACAATGATTTTTATATAAAACATCACTGGAAGGTTTCTATTTCTCATTCAAGCCTCTTGCAAAAACAGAGAAATCAATTCTTATAAGCTTAAAGAACAAAGTTGAATACAACTATGGACCAGTTCCTAAAAGATAGCATGTTGTTTTCCTTGTTGAGTTGTAACCTTGTTATTGTACTATTGTATCTCCTAAACTACTTACCTAGAAGCGTTTGATTAGGAATCCTCTTGTAAATCCGTAAATTCCTTGAGTTTACATTGTGACTAGATTTAGTCATAAGGAAAAGTCTATGCAATTGTAGAGTTACAAAATGGCTTGTGGTGAGAGCATCACAAGTTAAAAAAATTCTTTGTAACTAGGAAGTCACAAAGTTGCTTATGCTAAGAGTACCACGAGTTAGTTGAGTAAATCCTTTGCAATAGGAATCATTGCAAAGTGGCTTGTAATATATAGATTGCAAGTTAGTGAATTTAAAAGCCTACAGGTGTAGGTCGTGGTTTTATGATCCCCTTGTATGAGATTTTTTCACATAAAAATCCTCTACCTTATTTACGTACTATTTTATTAGCATTCTCAGTAGAATTTTGTAGAGGACCAGGTACTCTATGGTTTGGTGGACCCATACAAACTAACATGACCAACAATTAAGCTCGTCCTATCCAAATAAATATGACCATTTATTGTTAAAAAAATAATCAATGATCTTCTTGATAAATGCATCATCTCTCCAAGAAAATCCCCTTGGAGTTATGCTAGATTTTATGTGAATAAAAACTTAGAGATTGAACAAGATATCCCTCGATTAGTCATCAATTATAAATCTTTGAACAAAACACTCAGTTGGATTAGGTACTCTATCCTAAACAAATTTTTTTACTTTAGCAACTTTATGTTGCAACTATCTTTTCACAATTTGATCAAAATCAGAATTTTAACAAATTCAAACAGATCCCAAGGATTAGGTTAAAACTGCTTTTACTGTACCATTTTTGAAAATATGAAAAAAATGCAAATTACATTTGGTTTGAAAAATGCTCGTTCTCAACTTCAAAGGATAATGAATATACTTTTAATCCTTTTTCAAAATTTATTATTTTTTTATTGATGATGTTTTATTATCTTCTATTTGCATAGATCAATATTTCAAACATTTTAAATTTCTTTAATATTATTAATGAAAATGGCTTAGTGTGAGCATTTGATTTTTGTCTAGCTTAAATTACTCCTATAAATTCATAAAATTGGGATTTTCTTTATCTGCATGATCTTTAGAATTTAATTGCATAAATTGTGCGTTTGTTTACATGTTGAGCGCATTTTATTTCAATAAAAATACAAAAAATTGCATTTTTGCATGAAGGATACCACATCTAACATTTTAGGTTCAGCAATTAAGTAATAGCATTGAAAAAACAAAAAATATGAAAAAATCGGTTCTTTTGCATTTTTACTTTTAAAGTCTCAAATTTGTCTTAATTTCTTCTAAATTAGGGTTTACTTAATTTGGAATTTAAGTAACTTCGTATTAGATTTAAATAAGATTTTTGCTATTTTAATAAAATCATTTAGGTATTAAAATAAATAAGAAAAAGGATTTGAAATGGGGCTTCAATTAAAAGACCAATGTTGGGCCATTTTTACAAAGACCAACCAGCCCAAACCCATCCAATATCGAGCCCAAACCCGCCACCAACCCGGTCCAGCTTTCCCTCCATCCCAAAAACGACCTCGTTTTGATGAGCATTGATCCTGGCCGTCGAGGATATTTGATCCTACGGTCAGGAAGCTAGGATCCAAAAATATTTAAGTGTCTGAACCTCCCTACCCCCCCCCCCCCCTCAAGCCATCTCCTTCATTTCACTTATCAGAGACAGTCTCCTACGTCCACCGCCCTAGACCACCGTTGGAAATTGCATCACAGCGGTAGTCGGTCACCAAACGGCTCCAAAATTACACCACACCACCCTCTCAGCCTCCTCTTTCCAACCCCACTATAAGTTTCTTTCGAATCCCGCCAGATCTTGTCGAATATTTTAATCAGTGGTCATCGCCTCCACACCCCACAATGGCGCCACCTCCAAACCTTACCATATTAACACCACATAGCCTCCTCATCTACGTCTTTACGAATCCATGGTTTATAGCCTTTGAATATTACAAAATCTTCTCAAATTTCAGATCTTAGAAAGAAGAACCCTAATTTATGAGTTACTCGAGTTTTCCCCAAATTCCTGAGTCCAGAGTTTGAGTCGAGCCTCGAGATAATGTGTTTGTTTGTTCTTGCTAATGAAAACGCGTTCACATCATTACAGTACTTGAATCGGCATTCAATATGGTTTAACCTTACATAAGTAAGGTTTCTTTTCTTTAATTGTTCAATTTATCTATTATTAAGATTAGTTTAATCCATAATTAGTGTTCTAGGTTTTAAGTTAGGTTTTGTGATTGTCCGTTTTGAGTCAGTAAGCTTTCTTCTCATCTGATTAATTGTTCTCCATGTTAATTGATTTTGTTTTGTTTTTGTCTTTACTTTTAGTTTAATTTTGTTCTATTTTTTACTCTGATTTTCTGTTGGTTTGAATTTGTGGTTGGTTTTGATTGGGTAATTCATGTTTGTTACTGATAATTTGACCCTAGTTCAATGGCTGAATTGTTTAGTGAATAGATTTAGCTTAGATCAGCAGTTTAGATAGATTTTATATTTTGATTAGTTGGTTCGAGTAATTAGTTCAACTTTAGGATTTGATTAGACTTAGCTGAATTTTCAGTTCCATTGAGTAATTAACCATGTTTATTGACCAAGGAAAAAGGGTAGGGTTAGTTAGTACTAGTTTGGTAATGTCAGTTTGAGTAAAAGGGTAGGTTAGGTATTTCAAAGAAAGGACTCTTGCAAATAACTGATTTGGAAACCCCTAGAACATTTTAGATGGGGTTCCAATTAGGATTTCAGGAATTTAGTGTTAAAACATGAGAAACAAGTCACAACCTTAGCGACTAACTAGTTAAAAGTTGAAAATAGAAAGAGGAACTAGAGGTAAAATAAAAATCTGAGGATTGCCCTTAGTTTTGCATATAAAATACAGTCTTGACTGGCTTGTCTAACAAGTTTGGAAATCTAAAAACTAAATTACTATTCTATTGATGTTCTTAGATTACTTTTGAGCTTTAGCTGTGATTTGCATTTTCTAGTTTAGATAGAGAAAATGGCTTGAAGACTGTTTGTGTTTGGTTGTTGAAGCTTCAGAAGCTTCTCGGTTTAAATTCAAGACCACTTTGATCCAATCGAGTGTATTTCGGTTGTTTAGTTGAAGTTGTTCTTTTGTAACTCACTACTAGTTTCATTTGAGATTATTTATGGGTTACAACTACTTCTGGATCCTAGTTGTTGTTGACTATTTTACTGATCCCTACTCTTTCATCTATTTACTCTCCAGTTACACTCCTTAAAACTGCCTTGATGTAATCTTTGAACTGGAAATGGAATAAAGCATATTCACAAGTTTTGCTTCCTGATATGTGCTCGTTTGGATTGTTGTATGTCTACAGTTGGATAGATGCTACTGATATATGCTTTGTCTAGTATAGTTTTGTTTTTTTATTTGTATTCATATGAACAATGGACTATGAACTAGTATGATTTCATTTAATATGTCTTCTTTAGATTCATTTAGGCAGACTTTCTCTTCAACTCTAGTGGAGCTCCGTCGATTTATGTGTTAGATAATAGAAGTATTAAGTGATTCATGTTAGGTTTTTGCTCTTATGAATGCTAATAATGTTTGTTTAGTTTTACAACTTATTCATTTAGATTTTAGAAGATATGCAAAAACAGGAGATATCCATTCATTCACGTTTTGTTTTGTTTCAAAAAATTGTTAATAACTGTGTTGGATCCATTTACTTGCCGTTAAAGTTAAGAGTGTGAATTTAAGCTGTATCACATGCTCCATTGGTGATTAAAACTTTGAATAGGAAATCAGATCCTAGGTCTCATATTTACGTTTTGATCCAATGGTGATAGTTTAATATTGATGATCCACTATTATTACCATTTATGTCTCCGCGATTGTCCATTTGTTTGAATTGTGATAAGAATTGGGCCTAGCGTTAGCCCAGCTGCAACAATACATAGGCCAAATACTTTCAGCCTAGTAATTAATTTCATCCAATTAGGTCCATGGGATTTGATTTGTATTCCCATGACCTGCTCGATATCAATTTGGGCCTGCCCTAAGGCCCATGCTTTAAATAACTTTCAAACAACTTTAAATGTGAAACCGGACAGTCTCATGGGGTGGCCTTTGAAGCCCAGCATGCCAAAAATCCCCATCTTGCTTGTTAAAGCTATTAGATTAAGCTTGTTTGAATTATATTTTTGGCCTTCCAAGCTAGGTAACATATTTGAACTAAAAGGTTTCCCTCTTTTTTGACTGTGGACTTGAGTTTGAGACCCGAATTCCTTGAAATAAGACTAATTAATTAGATCCCCTTTTAGAGACAATACATAATCGAAAATCATAGTTCATTTAGGTTGGCCTTTAAAATTTTTTGAGGTGCGTCGCACCAAACAAAATATACAAATTGCGTGGCCCTTGTTATTACTTCTATAAAAATATTTAGAAATGGGTAAGCCATTTAGCAAATGTTCATGGTTTCCCGCAAAGTTACACTAGCCATTTTAGGTGCGTTCTTTAATAATATTACCTCATTAAAATCGGGTGTGCATTTTATGTGATCCAAATCCCAAAATGTTGAATAAATGTGTCTTGGATCTGGGTGCATTTCATGTGACGTGGTCCCAAAACACGTTTTAAACGACGTTCACTTTTCTTTAACATTTAATCAAAAGTGGTAAATAATATTAAAATTACACTATAGAGTGACATGCTTTAAAATCAGGTAAGTAAGACGAATATAATAGTTGAGCGACCGTTCTAGAACCATGAAACTCGGGAGTGCCTAACACCTCCCGGGGTTAACAGTATTCCTAACCCGAATTTCTGATTCGCGGACAATTACAAAGAGTAAAACTTTCCTCAATTTGGGATTTAATCCGATGAATTGGAACTCCATTAATTATCTCAAGTGGCAACTCTGAAATCTCTAAATAAAATAAATTCCGTTTCGATTGTCCAAAACCCCTTTATTTACGCCCTTCGCGGGGTGTAGTGTCCAAAAGGAGGTGTGACAGCTCTGGCGACTCTGCTGGGGAACAAACCTAGAATCTATGGTTCATGGTTCAAGAATTCGAGCTTAGAATAATTGTTATATTTGGCTTTTCTAATTTTCCTACATGTTCCCTGACATATGTGCTAAATGCTTGACCGCTTTGATAGTTGTTGGACTGTATATATAAATTGCTACGAAAATCTTCCTCTCTCTGAATCTTCTAAATCATGGAGAAGGGTACACCTCGTGTGACTTCTCTTCTGTTTAGAGTCATATCCCAATTTAGAACGAGGTTCAGACAAGTTGCTAAGCCGACGGAGCTTCTGTATCCCCGGTATGCTGCCCCTCCAGCTCGAGTTGTCCGCTCGGCCAGGTCTATAACAATAAACCTAGTGTTCAAACCTAGAATAACAAAACCTCATGCCAGATCCCTAACATTTATTTGCATCAATGCATTTGACTTAGGGGACTCAACACAGGGGTTGGGTCCTCTAGGATAGGTGCACCTAATATACTGGACCATCCCGATGCATTTTGCGTGCTACTTGTGCATTTATTCCGGATTTTGCATGTTGACGAGTTATGAATAGTAGGGAAAGATTGAGAGAAGGTAAGAGTTTTTTTGCCAATGAAAAAAAACATTTTTTTTTGTTTTCACATCATCTTTTTTCAAAACAAAAAAAAACCCAAAGAAAATGTTTTCTCTAAAACAAGTTAGCTGTTTTTTTGTTTTTGCCCATATCCAATTTTCCCAAACTATGCCAGTTTGATTCTTACCGGATGTGAGATACGTAGGCAACCCCCATCGGGTCCAACTTCCCTTTTGCAAAAATAGCCAAAAATGATAACAAAAATGTGATTTTAGCTATAAATAATCTAGGTGATGCCATTATTGTCAAAATAAGCCAATGTCCCTAAAGGGCGCTGGAATGCTATTTTTGCAAGAAAAGACACCTTGAGTCATTTTCAAAGGTTAACGAACACAGCCTTAAAATTTTCTCCCCCGAGGTGCTAAAAGGCTGCCTCCGCAGAACCGAAGTCTTACCTTGAAATAAAAATGAGAAATTATGAAAAAAATAAAGAAAAGAAAGAAATGATGTTGTTTTTCTTCTTTCAACCAGTCTTTAAATCACTTTAATAAATGTGTAAGATGAGCACAAATAAAATTGAACCCTTCAGAGTCCTTAATGAGATCCCCTTGATTATCCATATGTGGTAGGACTATCTAGGGTCAGGCAGCAAAAAAATAGTGAAAAAGGTTCTGGGAGGCCTCGTCAATTTATTAAAAGTCAAGCCAAGGTTGGAAATAGTTGAGGCTTTGATACCTTTCTGGGACCCTACTCGCAATGTATTCCGTTTCTCTGACTTTGAGCTCACACCTACACTGGAGGAAGTTGTGGGTTACGCATGGCTTAATGGAAATCTTAGAAGCAAGTATCCATTGGCACTAAGACCAGTAACTCCCCATAGGTTCCTAGACTTGCTAAGTATTAGTCGGGATGTTCTGGGTGGAAATATATCAGAAGGGTATTGCACACTCCATTTCTTGTATCATCGATATTTCAACCCCGAGGCTTTGAAGAGCCAAACACTAGGTTAACCCATGCCAAAAACAGAGACAAGTGGGAGGAAAGGCGGGCCTTAGCATTCATGATAGCTTTCTTGGGAATTGTAGTCTGTCCACGAAAAGATGGTCACATAAAGATCGGCCTTATGGGAATTGTGCCACTTATCGTGTTTGAAATATATCGAGCCTTGACTATATGGTGAGAAGGTCTTCCAAGGTTGCAATCTTTTGCTACATCTGTGGACGCAAGAGCACCTCTATTATCGAACTGGGTACATGAACTACAGTTTGATCGGGTTGAGCTGTATTGAAGAATTTAAGACCCAAGTAACATGTATTGAATTCCCTGAGGGTACCAAGGCTTGGATATCAGCTGAAGTACCTTATATTCTCCTGATGGGCATCCGGGGTATCCAACCGTATGCTCCCTGCAGGGTTTTGCGCCAATTGGGAAGATTTCAAAGCGTCCACGGTAAGGAAGATCTATATAAACAAGTCATCGAACTAGGCCTAAAGGCTACCTTTCCAGAAGGAAAAATCCACCAAATATGGAATAAATGTAGGTTTCTTCAGCTTAAGACCATAGTACGGGATCGACCTAGAGGCGAAGTGGACCCTAAATATATGATTTAGTTTGGAAAAAGATTCCATATCCCTGAGAGACCCGCAAAGAGGCCACATGTCCAAAAATTTACTGACGGAGCCCAGACGCAATAGGATTGAGAAGCCAAATAAAAAGAATACAGGACCGGGATAGGAGCATTGGAAAAGTAGATTCGGTACCTTCAGTTTGAAAACAGCTTGCAAGCCGCAGCAGCCTATGTAGGTGATAAAAAGAAACTGACTCAGGAAAATAACACCCTTAAGGCTTAGATCTGACATATGAAAGTAGCAGCCAACAACCAAAAAAGGAGTCGGTCGATGAAAGGTTGATAAGCGAGCTGAAAAGGCAAATCCTCAAATGCCAAGAAGACCTGGAAAAATCCGAAAAAAATATAGCAAAAATCTAGGCGCAGTGGGCAAAGAAAGCAGAATAGCGGGCCCAATTTGTGCGACAAATGAAAAGAAACTATTACTAATCTGAGAATAAAAGTATCTACCGTTGAGGATGAGGCAATTAGGCAAGCCAAATATTTCAAAACGGATAGGGAACATTGCTATGACTTGATGGCCCAAATGGAGAAGGAAATACAATAGCTGCAAAATCAGCACCTTCATTACTCCCAAGTTTTGGAAGCCAAGAGTGATCAGATAGGGCGGCTGCTTCAAGAAAAGGGCAGGATTAGAGAGCGGATCAAAGCCATTGCTGACTATATTACCATGAAGCTCCACGCATGCAAGGGCATGGCTTGTAGCACCTTCTTTGATGCAGTGATGATTTTTGTTCGACAGTAATATAAGACCTCGACCACCTCCAAGGGGATTTAGCATATAAGCATGCGGCAAGACGAATGATGTTACGTAGGCCCTAGGAATATTAGAGGCTTTAATGTATTCATGATTGTTCAGTTTGAGAGTCTGTAGTTTCCTTTATTTGAGTTGTAGTAGTATGATGGGTCAGAAGTTTTCCATTTTAATTCAAATTTGGTCGTTTTTGGTTGAGTTGGAGTTTGTTCATTTCCTTTCAGCGGTTGTAATCAAATGCTTTACATTATGAAAATTGAAAAGTCAAAATATTTCTTTATCAGAAGTCGTAATCAAATGCTTGCTTTACGAAAATTGAAAATTCCTAAAACAGTGATTTTCTATATTCATTTGCAAGAACTACGCTCGGTCTGATTCATGCGGGGGCATGATACGTAGGAAATCTCCATAAGATTCGACCATAACCATCAAAAAGAAAAAGAGAGAAAGAAAATAAGAAAATAGTTGTAAAATGAAGGAGAGAATAGGAGAATAGAAATGGTTGAGGAACGAAGAAAGAAACACAAGAAAAAAGATAACACGGGATAAGAGTCTGGGGATGATGCAAGCAATCACGTCTGTGCATCATAGAAACAGATAAATTCTTAGGTGCATTCATCCCTAAAAACGAGGCCACTTATGTTTTAAAACCTAACCACTAACCACCATTGGTGTTGTCTTTTCTATTCAAAAGGTGGTTAGTTCTTGCGGCATTCTGGCAACCCACTCCTATATCACGCGATCTAAGAGCAAGCAGATCATGACAAATCAGGAAACCAATGTCAGCATCATTGACCCCTTGAAAGAGGTAGAGGAATTGGATGTTAATGCAATAAAGGAGGAAATGTACAAATTGAAACACCAAATAGCTGAAATTATCAGGCATGGGTGAGAAGGCATCCGCCACCAACCTATCCTGCTAATCCGACCTTCATCCTACCGCTAGCCCAAGATCATGACCATTCCACCAGTGATCCACCCCCAAGTTTCCCCGTCTACCCGCAATACCATGGTACGACCTCTCAAGCACTCCCAGCTCCATTACCCAAAGTTGTTCCTCACCCACTCTACCAATTTATCCCATTTATGTGGCACCTCCTCCTCCCACACTCCACAGATCATCAAGTGAGCCTTTGCTTCAAGTTCACGACAATCAGTACTACCCACCAGAACCCACTTACAAAGCCCATGAACCTTACTCATATGCTCCCCGTTTTGAAATCCCAGCAGGGTTGAAAACCCAATCAAAAATCCCACGCAAGAGGAGGTGCTCAGGAAAGTCAGCTGTTTACAACAATCGTTCCGAGATATGCGAGGGTTAGGCGGCCAGGTGAGTGTGGAGTTCAAAGACCTTTGTTTTTTCCTAGCTGTGCAGCTGCCTCCAGGTTTTAAGATGCCTAAGTTTGACTTATATGATGGACATGGCGATTCAGTCATGCATCTAAGGGGTTTTTGTAGAAAAATGAGTGGAGCAGGGGGAAAAGACGAATTGCTAATGGCGTACTTCAGTCAAAGTTTAAGTGGGTCGGCACTAGGAAGGAACACCAGGCAGGATCATACTCGATGGTACCCTTTGGATGACCTAGCACAAGCATTTGCCTGTCACATTTAGTATAATCTTGAAATTGTCCCAGACCGTCTGTCTTTGACATTACTGGAAAAGAAACACAACAAGAGCTTCAGAGATACGGTTTTCATTGGAGGCAACAGACAGCAAGGGTCGACCCCCAGTAAAGGAGAGTGAGATGGTAGATTATTTCTTGCAAGCTTTGGAGGCTACATATTTCAGTCATCTGGTGTCGGAAGTGGGTAAATCCTTCAATGAGGTAGTTAAATGGGAAGTATGGTCGAGGAAGGACTCAAGTCCAACAAGATCATGAGTTACTATGCAGTCAAAGCAACCACTCAGGCTATTCAAAGTGGGACTGGGGGAACAGTTGGAATGAAGAAGAAGGAAGAAGTAGCGACATTTGAGTCCGGAACTTGGTTCAAGCCTCGAGCTCCATCCTATTACATCCAACCCTGTCCTCACCACCAAACATACCCACACACTCTATATGGCCCACCACAACATTACTATCCACTGTTAGAACCTCGATTCTCATTCCATCATTCACAAGCATATACCCAACCTCCCACCCACACACAATAGCGTGCGCTAGATCCACAAAATAATTACTCAGCTCCACCAAATAACTATCCACCAAGATCCTACCAACAACCTCCCAGACCAGCTTTCCAGGCCAATCAAGTTCTAAAAACTGAGAGAGTGCAAAAGAAAAAAATTTCACGCCATTGGGAGAGTCATATACCAGCTTGCTCTACAGATTGAGGCAGCTAGATATGTTGACGCCAATCGAAGCAAAATTGCCAAACCCTCCCCCGAGAAATCTAGATTATACTGTCACCTGTGAATACTGTTCTGGTACCCCGGGGCATGATACCAAAAAGTGTTGGCATCTGAAGAACACTATTTGACTCCCATCGGATTTAAGTGAAAGCTCCGGAAACACCCAACATTAACCAAAACCTGTTGCCGGTTCATCATGAGACAAACATGATTAAGATAGTGGACAATGGAGGAGAGCCTAAAAAGCCCTCACAAACTATAATGATGATCAAATCTAGTGAAGTCAAGCCAACTGAAAGTATGAGCAGTGAGAAGTCAGTAATCAAGATGAAGGAAATAGATAGCAAAACCTATTGTGGTTCAAGGGAGGTCATCAAGCACGGCTGCACCATGGTAAGAAAAGGAAAAAGTGATAGTACATGGGGTAGCTAGGGAACCCGTCATAGTTGTGGAAGGTGTTTGCATAGCTTGTAATTGTAAAACCAGTAATCCAGCCGCTAATCATCAATAGCAAAGCCGTTCCTTGGAGATGTGAACAAGTAATAGTGATGTACAAAGGGAAGTAAGTTAGAGAAAAAGTTTGTAAAGCCCGGGGTTTGACCCGGTCAGGGAGATACTTCTCCATTGAGGAGTTGAGAAAGAGAAGGATTCCCAAGGATAACCAAGAATCAGTAAAGAAAGCTGTATCAGAAGAAGAGGCAGAAGAATTCCTAAAAAATGAAAATGCAGGACTACTCTATCATAGAGAAATTGAGGAAAACATCAGCTCAAATCTCCTTACTTTCCTTGTTCATCCATTCAGACGAACACCGCCGGCCGTTGATGAAAATTTTGAACGAAGCCCATGTTTCTAACAAGATAACAGTGAATCACTTACAGAAGACCGCAAACAAGATATTCGAGGTAAATCGGGTCATTTTCTCTGACGAAGAGCTGCCCATGAAGGGCACTAAGCATAATCGGGCCCTTTATTTGACTATGAAGTGTGAAGATGTTGTGGTCGCCCGGGTTTTAGTTGACAACGGTTCTAGTGCTAATAGTTGCCCGCTTTCCACATTGGACAAGCTGAAGGTGGACGATGAAAGGATCTACCAGAATAGAATTTGCGTTCGAGGGTACGACGGTGGAGGCAAAGACTCGGAATGGCATATAGTGTTGGAGCTGACAATAGGTCCCGTTGAGTTCACTATGGAGTTTCAAGTGCTTGACGTGGTAGTTTCATATAACTTGTTGCTGGGTAGACCCTGGATTCATGTAGCCAAGGCAGTTCCGTCTACCTTGTACCAGATGGTTAAACTTGAATGGGATCGACAATAAAAAGTGGTGCATGGAGAAGACCATCCGCATGTCGTCGGGAATGCTATTGTGCCCTTCATTGAAGCAGATGATGATAAAGGGCCCTGGGTGTATCAAGTTCATGACTCGGTAACAGTGGAGAAGGTCCCAGAAAGGGAGCATGTTCCCACACTAAGGTTAGCTACTGCAATTGTTATGGTAGCGGTTGAAATGCTAAAGAACGGGTTTGTTCCTGGAAAAGGTTTGGGGGCATCACTTCAAGGTTTCACGCAGCCGGTGTGCCTTCCCACGAACCTTGAGACTTTTGGTTTGGGGTTCAAGCCTATAAGTGCAGATATCAAGAGAGCCAGAAAGATGAGAAAGAAAGCATGGGCCCTCCCTAAGCCTATGCCTCGTCTCTGCAAGTCATTTGTGAAACCTGACGCCAAGAAGTGTTTAACAACACCGAGTGCCAATGCTGCAGTTGACCCTGACAAAGAGTTACTCAGGAAGATTGAAAGGTTGTTTGAAAATGTGAACATGGTGGAGGCCGGCGAAGGAAAAAGCAAGATAGATGTGCAGTTTGTGCGACCCCGTGCAAGAGTTAACAACTGGGAAGCTACTCCTCTTCCCACTCGGAGGAGTCTTGGTAGTCACTTTGATTTTTCTTTTAGTTTAACCTGGATTATCTCCAGTGTTGTAATTCATATGTTATGTTCCATCCGTTTGGATATGTAAACCCTGTTATCTTTCCAATTTCAATCAAATGCAATTTCTTTTTTCCTTAATTCTAGTAACTTTAATTTTTCTTTGCTTTTCTTTTCTCTTTTGTACACTTATTTTATGCGGGCTCAAACGATCTGACATGCATAGGGACTCTTCGGCCCAGTCTTAAAAATCAGTCTAATTCAAAAATAATAATTCAAAAAATAGAATATGAGGATAAATCAGAGTATGAAGAGGAAAGAGCATGGGATGAAATTAGTAAAGAGTTGAGCCATTTTGAGAAGAAACCCAAATGGAACCTGAGCGATACAGAGGCAGTCAATTTAGGGACCCAGATAACGTATGAGAAACCAAAATAAGTGTCCATATGGAGCCACAGCTTAGGAAAGAAATAAATGAAGTGCTGCTTGAATACAAAGATGTCTTTGCATGGTCTTACGATGATATGTCCGGATTGAGCACTTACTTGGTGGTTCACAAATTGCCCACCGACCCAGCCTGCCCTCTTGTCAAACAAAAGTTGAGGAAGTTTAAAACTGATATGAGCATGAAAATCAAAGAGGAAGTGACCAAACAGTTTGAGGCAATAGTTATCTGAATCGCACGATATCCCACCTAGTTAGTCAGTATTGTGCCTGTGCCAAAGAAGGATGGTAAAACTAGGGTATGTGTCAATTATCCTGACCTCAACAAAGCAAATCTAAAAGAAAACTTCCCACTTCCAAACATCCACATACTCATTAACAACTGTGCAAATCATGATATCGGGTAATTCATAGATTGTTATGCCGGTTACCACCAGATCTTGATCGATGGGAAGGATGCGGAGAAAACAACATTCATCACACTGTGGGGGACATATTGCTATATGATCATGCCCTTTGATCTGAAGAACGCTAGGCCAACATATATGAGGGCAATGACAACAATCTTTCACGATATGATACATAAAGAGATTGAGGTCTATGTGGATGATGTAATTGTAAAATCCAGGAAGCAATCCAATCATGTCAGAGATCTGAGGAAATTCTTCCTGAGGCTCCACAAGTATAATTTCAAACTCAACCTAGCAAAATGCACATTTGGGGTCCCCTCGGGTAAGTTGCTAGGGCATATAGTAAACCACAGAGGCATTGAACTAGATCTATCAAAGATCAAAGCCATACACGAATTTTCACCTCCGAGGAACAAGAAAAAGGTGGTGAGTCTGTTGGGAAGACTGAACTACATCAGTCGATTCATTGCTCAGATCACGACAACCTGCAAGCCTATCTTTAAGTTATTGAAAAAGGATGTTGCGGTGAAATGGACGGGGGAGTGCCAGGAGGCTTTTGATAAAATAAAGGAATACTTGTCGAATCCACCGGTGTTGGTTCTGCCGGAACCAGGAAGGCCCTTGATCTTATATTTGACAGTCTTGGAAAACTCATTAGAATGCGTGTTGGGTCAGCGCGATGTCACTGGGAGAAAAGAGCACGCCATATACTACCTAAGCAACAAATTTACAGCCTACGAGGTCAAGTATACTCATCTTTAAAGGACATGTTGTGCCCTGACATGAGTAGCCTAGAAGTTAAAACATTATGTTTCATCATATACCACTTACCTCATCTCACGTCTGGACACGTTGAAGTGCATCTTCCAAAAGCCCATGCCCATGGGGAGGCTTGCAAAATGGAAAATCTTACTCACTGAGTTTGACATTGTCTATGTGACCAGAACTGCAATGAAAGCACAAGCATTGGCTGACCATTTAGTCGAGAATCTGATAGACGAAGAATATGAACCTTTAAAGACATACTTCCCAGACGATAAAGTAATGCATATTGATGAATAGGAACAGGGCAAGAAGCCAGGATGGAAACTATTTTTCGACGGGGCCGCCAACATGAAAGGCATCGGGACAGGAGAAGTGCTCATTTTGAAAGAAGATCATAATTACCCAGTCACAGCTCAACTCCGCTACTATTGCACCAACAATATGGAAATATATGAGGCATGCATTTTGGGTTTGAGGTTAGCAACAGAGATGGGTGTTCAGGAAGTCTTGGTCTTGGGTGACTCAGACCTTCTAGTATGTCAAACTCAAGGGGAGTGGGAAACAAGATATTTAAAGCTCATACCATACCGGAAATGCTTACATGATCTTTGTCAGCGACTCCGGTCAATAGAGTTCAGGCACAACCCCATAATTCACAATGAGGTTGTTGATGCCTTGGCTACTCTCGCGTCAATGTTACATCATCCAGATAAGGCTTATGTTGACCCAATACATATCCAGGTCCATGATCAACATGCTTACTGTAATAAGGTGGAAGAAGAGCTTGACGATGAACCATGGTTTCACGACATCAAAGAATATATCAGGATGGGTGTGTATCGAGTATAGGACACCAGTGATTAAAAGAGAACAATTTGTCGTCTATCAAGCAGGTTTTTCCTCAGTGGAGGGGTGCTATACAAAAAAACACCGGTTCTTGGGCTTTTAAGGTGCGTAGATGCTGGGCAGGCTACATCCATCATGAATGAGGTACATGCTTGAGTATGCGGGCAATACATGAGCGGATATGTTTTATCAAAGAAGATTCTCCGAGCAGGATATTATTGGCTCACCATGGAGCGGGATTGTATCAGCTTCCTGAGCAAATGTCACTAATGTCAGGTGCATGGAGACTTGATTCAGTCTACGCCATCTAAATTGCATACAATGTCTGCACCCTGGCCTTTCGTTACTTGGGGCATGGATGTCATCGGGCCCATCGAGCCAGCAGCTTCTAATGGACACAGGTTCATCCTGGTTTTTATTGATTATTTCACTATGTGGGTTGAAGCAGAGAATTTCAAAACAGTGACCAAGAAAGTCGTGGTCGACTTTGTATGCAAATATCATCTATCGATTTTGAATCCCGAAGACCTTCATCACTGATAATGGAGAAAATCTTAATATTCATTTGATGAAAAAGGTATGTCAGCAATTCAAGACTACATATAGCAATTCCACCCATACCGCCCCAAGAAGATACTTCGCAAAATGGTGGAAGGGTCCAGGCAATGGCATGAGAAGTTACCCTTTGCATTGCTAGGCTATCGCACTACTGTCCACACTTTGATAGGGGCACCCCATACTTGTTTGTATATGGCACAGAAGCAGTAATCTCGGTTGAAGTTGAAATCCCAACCCTTTGAATTGTGGCCGAAGCAGGAATTGACGATAAAGAATGGGTCAAAACCCGTCTCGAGCAATTGAGCTTGATTGATGAGAAAAGATTGGCAGCAACATGACATGGCCAGTTATATCAATAGAGAATGGCCATAACATATAACAAAAAAGTGCGTCCCAGAAAATTCGAAGTGGGCCGGCTAGTATTTAAACGCATCCTTCCTCACCAGGCAGAGGCAAAGGGCAAGTTCGCCCAAAACTAGAAAGGACCATTTGTCGTGTCAGGAGTGTTGTCCAACGGGGCACTGTATCTAGCAGATGTGGAAGGAAAATGTGTGGAAATGGCCATCAATTGAGATGCAGTTAAAAGATACTATGTATGACCTTCTTTTGTTTGAATCATTGTCTATACTTGGCATGTTTGTTTGTACTTGGCATATTTTTGAGATTGAAATGACAAAGGCATTTTATCCAGCTATCTAAACATTTTACCTTTTCCTAACCCTTTTGAGCTTCAATTACTTTCTTTTCATAACCCTCTTCCGTAATCAGTAATGAAAGTCAGAAACGCAATTGTGAGAAGACAATGAAAGGAAAGGAAAGAATGAAAAGAGAAAAATAAATAGAGAAGAAAGAAAGGAGAGAAAAACAAAAACAAAAAATAGAAGAATATCAAAAAAAAGAAAAAAGAAGAAAGAAAGAAAATGAAAACAAAACAAAGAAGAGAAAAGAAGAAAAGAAAAGCATACAAAAGAAAAGAAAAAAAGACAACATGCAAACAACGACAAAAATCAAGGAATCACTAGGAACTACATTTGACCTGATTCCTTTTAAGGATACGTAGGCAGCCTCACCGCTTGGTCATATTCAAATAAAACCCAAAGGCCCAAGCAAGAAAATGGGGCAGAAATTATGTCTGTTATAAATTGGATTCCGAAAGTTATAAATTATGAACCCATAGGAATTTTCTTGAGCCTTTTATACCCCTTTCTTTATAACCTCATCCAGAAACCTACATTACAGTCCGAAAAAAGACCTTCTGATCAGTCTTTAAGAAATGTCGAAGCAAGCAAGAAGATATGGGCCATACCCCGGGACAACACTCTAGTTCAAAAAGGAAAATAATAAAAATGAGAGATTCATATTAGTGAAAACCCTCACAGGCACCATAGGCGAAGGCAAGGTAAGAAACGAACAATTAGAAAAAGGGGCTGTTGGTGGAAATCTGTTCAGAACACCGTAAGTGAAGCAAAGATAGGGTTTGGTTAAAGGAATTAGGCTAAAAATTATCACAACAACAAAATCATGGCAACCAAAGGCCGATCATATGGACGTACTGGGTCGACTAAACTGAAGTGCATCTCATGATCATGAAAACCAGTTGTCCCTCCTCAGATAAGTTCTTTTCTTTTCCCCTCAATTGTCGCCAAATTTGGAATTCTTTTATTCTAAACCTATTCTGAGTCATTGCATTTAATTTTTTCTTTCACGTCTCCAAAGTCATTTTGTTTTAAGCAAGCAGGAAATAAATTTCAAAGCGTACTACCAAGATTCCAAATGGACGAAGCACATGCAGGCCAAAAACGTAACAAAAGCGACAAAGGTTGAAACAGCAAGAGGAAGGATCCATGAAATCCTCGATGGTAAACTGACTTGAGAGGCAAGAAATTTTTAAGAGGGTCAAAAGCGCAATTCAAAGATGGGGAAGCACAGTAAAGTCATAAGGGCTCAAGGGTCAGCCGAGTACAGCACGCTGACCGGCTAATATTAGAAAGTGTGCAAGGTCTAACGAAAGAGTCAGGAGCGCAAAACAAGAAATAGGAAAAGCCACAAGGATTAGTCAAGCATAGTACATTGACTCAGCAACCTTAGGGAGGATTCAAGGATTTTGGCGAAAGGGTCAGAAGTGCAACACAGAGATGGAGAAGTAGAATAAAGCCACAAGGGCCAGGGGGTCAACCGAGCGTAGTACATTGACTTGGTAATCTCAGGAAATATGTAAGAATTCTAGCAAAAGGGCTAGGAATGTAAGACAATAACGGGGGAGCAAAAGTAAAGCTATAAGGGTTCGGGGGTTAGCTGAGCAACTCAAGCAACTCATCATCATCACGGAGATTAAACACAACGAAACATGCAGTGGGGATGCCGCTTTCAACAAGAATGCCGCAAGCTAACCACCACTTTTCCAAATGACAAGTTTTCTTTGATTGACACAGGGCAGAAAAATTTCGGAAGATCCTACGGGAGGCCATCCACATGGGAATTCAAGCACATGGCAGGTATGATAAAAAATCTAAGGACCCACCTAGAAAATGGGACCCGGTCACTTAAAACTCAATAAGGAACATAATCCGACATAGATATTCTCCCCAGCAAGAGTATAATGGCATGAAACTTTAATTAGAAAGCCCCAGCACAGACAATCAAGAGCTAAAAGGGGCATCCAAGTTAAAATTCTCAAGACCCTCTTGGAAATGGTGCTCAGTTTAAAACTCAAACACGTGCGGGTAGAGCATAGGTAGGCACAAACACATTCCCCAGTAAGAGTCGTCGGAACCCTCCTGAACAATGATCACTAGCAGAAACAACCGGAAGTTAGAATTGACATTTAATATGGAACCCTCAGGACCCTCCTGGAAAATGGGACTTATTTAAAGGTTAGAGGTAATCATGGATAACAAAGAGCATAAAGTGACTCGCATGTTCAAATAGTATTTAGTTAAGAGTTGTCAGAACCCTCCTAATAAATGGGACTTAACTTAAAACATAAACAGTCGGGTGGCATGATCAAACCTAGATATTTCTCGAATAAGAGTCATCAGGACCCGCCTGGATAGTGGGATTTAATTGTAGAACCCTTCAAGACCCGCCTGGATAATAGGGCGTAGCTCTAAATTCTAACCCCCAGCAGAAATTATTTGTTATCTAATTAAAAGTTTTTAGGGCCCTCCTGGATAATGGGAAGTAGCTTTAATCACGAGTCCCCAGTAGATCCCCAGCAGACATAACTCGGATAACAAGACATAGTGGAAAATAAAGCCTTTGAAAAACATAGCTTAATCTTAAAGTTGTCATCACTTATGAGTTGTCAAGACCCTTCTAGATAATGGGACCTAGCTTTCAAATTTAGATATATCTGGTAATGGGATTTGATTAACACTCACAGATTCGCCCAGCACCAAACTGGGGCAGAAAGAATTTCTTTTGTTTTGTTTGTTTTGTTTTGATCGGGTACTCAGGCATCAGTCTCATAGAATATTTTTAGAATCGTAAGGATTGGTAATCAGGCGCCCACCTGCAGAACAAGGAAATATTTTTCAAGTTGCAAGATTTGGTAATCAGGCGCCCACCTGAAGAACAAGGGAATACTTTTTAAGTTGCAAGTTTTGGTAATCAGGCGCGCACTTGTAGAACAAGGGAATACTTTTCAAATTTTAAGTTTTTGGTAATCAGGCGCCTACCTGGAGAACAAGGGAATACTTTTCAAATGTCAAGTTTTGGTAACCAGGCGCCCACCTGTAGAACAGGGGAATACTTTTCAAATTTTATGTTATTAGTAATCAGGTGTCCACCTAGAGAACAAGGGAATATTTTTCAAACCGCAAGTTCTGCTGATCATGCGTCCACCTAGAGAACAGGGGAATGATTTTCAAGTTGCAAGTTTTTGTAATCAGGCGCCCACCTGTAGAACAAGGGAATACTCTTCAAATTTCAAGTTTTTGATAACCAGGCGCCCACCTGGAGAACAAGGAAATATTTTTCGAGTTGCAAGTTTTGGTAATTAGGCCCCCACCTGGAGAATAAGGGAATATTTTTCAAAATTCAAGTCTTGGTAATCAGGTGCCTACCTGGAGAACAAGGAAATATTTTTCAAATCACAAGTTTTGATAATCACGCGCCACCTGGAGAATAAGGGAATATTTTTCTAATGTCAAGTTTGGGTAATCGGGCGCCGACCTGCAAAACAAGTGAATACTTTTCAAATTTCAAGTTTTCTGTAATCAGGCGCCAACCTGGAGAACAAGGGAATATTTTTCAAATTTCAAGTTTTGGTAATCAGGCGCCCATATGGAGATTAAGGGAATATTCTTCAAATTTCAAGTTTTGGTAATCAGGCGCCCACCTGTAGAACAAGGGAATATTTTTCAAATTGCATGATTTGGTAATCAGGAACCCACCTTGAGAACAAGGGAATATTTTTCAATTTTCAAGTTTTGATAATCTGGCACCCACCTGAAGAACAATAGAATAGTTTTCATATTGCAAGTTTTGGTAATCAGGCGTCCACATGGAGAACAAGGGATAAATTACTAATCGCAAGTTTTGGTAATCAGGCGCCCACCTGAAGAACAAGGGAATGTTTTTCAAGTTTCAAGTTTTTGTAATCAGGCGCCCACCTGTAGAACAAGGGAATACTCTTCAAATTTCAAGTTTTCGGTAATCAGGTGCCCACCTGGAGAACGAGGGAATATTTTTCAAGTTGCAAGTTTTGGTAGTCAGGTGCTCACCTGGAGAACGGGGGAACATTTTTCTAGTTGCTAGTATTGGTAATCAGGCGCCCACCTGGAGAACAAGGGAATATTTTTCAAAATTCATGTCTTTGTAATCAGGCGCGCACCTGGAGAACAAGGGAATATTTTCCAAGATACGAGTTTTGGTAATCAGGCACCCACTTGCAAAACAAGGGAATACATTTCAAGTCCAACAATTTGGAAGCAAACATAGAAGAGGAGAAAACAAGAAGTCAACAAGGCAATAAGAAGTTCTATAGGAAGAAATACAAGTCAACAAGGCAATAAAGAGTTTGCAGGAAGAAATACAAGGCAACAAAGCAACAAGGATCAAGAGCAAGTTTGGAGACGTAGATAGGTTCTTTTGTAATCCATAGTTCATAGCTTAGTCTAGCTTCTTTTATTTTTTCATAAGGTGTAATAAGGGGTCTAGTAGTAGCAGCAGCAGCAACAGCAGTAAGATCACAGCTTCGGTAGTCCCAGCTACCAAACACTCCTGAACTATACTGACATGATTCCTCTTTAGCCGAGGATATGTAAGAAACTTCTAAAGCAGGGTGCAATCAAAGCTTTTCAAAAATTATTTTCGTGGAGCGTCGAGCAGGCAAAAATCTCTCATGGTTTCTCACTTATCTTTTCCCGAAAACCCTTCGTGTCTCCGTGCAAATAGGGGAAGCTGTGAGCATGTGATCTTTTGCTAGCTTAAATTACTCATATAAATTCGTAAAATTAGGAATTTCTTTATCTGTGTGATTTTTAAAATTTAATTGCATAAATTATGTGTTTGTTTACATGTTGAGTGCATTTTAATTCATAAAAAATAGTATTTTTGCATGTACGATACCAGTTCTAACATTTTAGGTTCAGCGATTAAGTAAAAGCATGGAAAAAACAAAAACATATGAAAAAATCTATTCTTTTTTCATTTTTACTTTTAAAGTCTCAAATTTGTCTTTATTTTTTTAAAATTGGGGTTTAGTTAATTTGGAATTTAATTAGCTTAATTTTAGAATTAAATCAAATTTTTTGCTATTTTAATAAAATCATTTAGGAATTAAAATAAATAGGAAAAAGGATTTGAAATGCGGCCTCAATTAGAGGCAGTCTCCTCCGTCCACCGCCCTAGACCGCCGCCGAAAATCGCCTCATGGCGGTGGCCGATCACCAAACGGCTCAAAAATTACACCGCACCACCCTCTCAGCCTCCTCTTTCCAACCCCACTATCAATTTCTTTCAAATCCCGCCAGATCTTGTCGAATATGTGTATCAGTGGTCGCCGCCTCCGCCGCCCACGACGGCGCCACCTCCAAACCTTTTCATATTAACACCACATAGCCTCCTTATCTCCCTCTTTACGAATATAGCATTCGAATATTACAAAAGTTTCTCAAATTTCAGATTTTAGAATGGCAGAACCCTAAAAGTCTAAGTTACTCGAGTTTTTCCCAATTTCCTGAGTCTAGAGTTTGAGTCGAGCCTCGAGATAATTTGTTCATCTTTTTCTTGCTAAAGAACACATGTTCACATCATTATGGTGCTTGAATCGGCGTTCATTGTTGTTTTACCTTACATAAGTAAGTTCACTTTTCTTTTATTGTTTGATTTATTTGTTATTAGGATTAGTTTAATCCATAATTAGTGTTGTAGGTTTTAGGTTAGGTTTTGTGATTGTTCGTTTTGGGTCAGTAAGCTTTCTTCTCATATGATTAATTGTTCTCCATGTTAATTGATTTTGTTTTGTTTTAGTATTTAATTTTGGTTTAATTTTGTTCTATTACTCTGATTTTGTGTTGGTTTGAATTTGTGGTTGGTTTTGATTGGGTAATTCATGTTTGTTACTGATAATTTGACCCTTGTTCAATGTCTGAATTGTTTAGTGAACAGATTTAGTTTGGATCAGCAGTTTAGTTAGATTTTATATTTTGATTTGTTGGTTCGAGTAAAAGGGTAGGTTAGGAATTTCAAAGAAATGAATCTTGCGAATAACTAATTTGGAAACCCCTACAACATTCTAGGTGGGGTTCCAATTATGATTTTAGGACACTAGTGTTAAAACTTGAGAAACAAGTCACAACCTTAGGGACTAACTTTTTAAATTTGAAAATAAAAAGAGGGACAAGAGGTAAAATAAAAATCTGAGGGTTGCCCTAAGTTTTGCATATAAAAGGCAGTCTTGACTGCCTTGTCTAACAAGTTTGGAAATCTGAAAACTAAATTACTATTCTATTGAAGCTCTTAGATTAATTTCGAGTTTTAGCTGTGATTTGCATTTTCTAGCTTAGATAGAGAAAACTGGCTTGAAGACTCTTTGTGTTTTGTTGCTGAAGCTTCACAGGATTCTGGGTTTAAATTCAAGTCCAATTTGATTTAATCGAGTGTATTTCGGTTGTTTAGTTGAAGCTGTTCTTATGTGACTCACTACTGGTTTCATTTGAGATTATTTCTGGGTTAAAACTACTGCAGGATTCTTGTTGTTGTATGACTGTTTTTCTGATCCTTACTTTTTCATCTATTTACTTTCCAGGTACACACCTTAAGCTTGCCTTGATGTAGCCTTCGAACTGTAAATGGAATAAAGCATATTCACAAGTTTTGCTTCCTGATAGAAAATCATAGTTCTTTTAGGTTTGCCTTAAAAAAAAATTGAGGTGCGTCGTGCCAAAAAATATACAAATTGCGTGGCCCTCTTAATTACTTCTATACTTCACTATGTGGGTTGAAGCAAAGACTTTCAAAACACTGACCAAGAAAGTCGTGGTCGACTTTGTACATGCAAATATCGTCTATCGATTTTGAATCCCGAAGACCCTCATCACTGATAATGGAGACAATCTTAATATTCATTTGATGAAAGAGGTATGTTAGCAATTCAAGACTACATATAGCAATTCCACCCATACCGCCCCTAGAAGATACTTCACAAAATGGTGGAAGGGTTCAGGAAATGGCATGAGAAGTTACCCTTTGCATTGCTAGGCCATCGCACTACTGTCCACACATTGATAGGGGCAACCCCATACTTGTTTGTATATGGCACAGAAGCAGTAATCTCGGTTGAAGTTGAAATCCCATCCCTTCAAATTGTGGCCGAAGTAGGAATTGACGATAAAGAATGGGTCAAAACCCGCCAGGAGCAATTGAGCTTGATTGATGAGAAAAGATTGGAAGCAACATGTCATGGCCAGTTATATCAATAGAGAATGGTCATAGTATATAACAAGAAAGTGCGTCCCAGAAAATTCGAAGTGGGCCAGCTAGTATTGAAACGCATCCTTCCTCACCAGGCAGAGGCAAAGGGCAAGTTCGCCCCAAACTAGAAAGGACCATTTGTCGTGTCAGGAGTGTTGTCCAACGGGGCATTGTATCTAACAGATGTGGAAGGAAAATGTGTGGAAATGGCCATCAATTGAGATGCAGTTAAAAGATACTATGTATGACCTTCTTTTGTTTGAATCATTGTCTATACTTGGCATGTTTGTTTGTACTTGGCATATTTTTGAGATTGAAATGACAAAGGCATTTTATCCAGCTATCTAAACATTTTACCTTTTCCTAACCCTTTTGAGCTTCAATTACTTTCTTTTCATAACCCTCTTTCGGAATCAGTATTGAAAGTCAGAAACGCAATTGTGAGAAGACAAAGAAAGGAAAGGAAAGAATGAAAAGAGCAAAAAAAAAATAGAAAAGAAAGAAAGGAGAGAAAAACAAAAACAAAAAATAGAAGAATATCAAAAAAAAGAAAAAAGAAGAAAGAAAGAAAACGAAAACAAAACAAAGAAGAGAAAAGAAGAAACGAAAAGCAGACAAAAGAAAAGACAAAAAGACAACAGGCAAACAACGACAAAAATCAAGGAATCACCAGGAACTACATTTGACCTGATTCCATATAAGGATACGTAGGCAGCCTCACCGCTCGGTCATATTCAAATAAAACTCAAAGGCCCCAAGCAAGAAACTGGGGCATAAATTATTTCTGTTATTAATTGGATTGCGAAAGTTATAAATTATGAACCCATAGGAATTTTCTTGAGCCTTTTATACCCCTTTCTTTATAACCTTATCCAGAAGCCTACATTACAGTCCGAAGAAAGACCTTCTGATCAGTCTTTAAGAAATGTCGAGGCAAGCAAGAAGATATGGGCCATACCCCGGGACAACACTCCAGGAAAATAACAAAAATGAGAGATTCTTATTAGTGAAAACCATCACAGGCAGCGTAGGCGAAGGCAAGGTAAGAAACAAAAAATTAGAAAAAGGGGCTGTTGGTGGAAATCTGTTCAGAACACCGTAAGTCAAGAAAAGTTAGGGTTTGGTTAAAGGAATTGGGTTAAAAATTATCACAACAACAAAAGCATGGCAACCAAAGGCCGATCATATGGACGGACTGGGTCGACTAAGCTGAAGTGCATGTCATGATCATGAAACCCAGTTGTCCCTCCTCAGATAAGTTCTTTTCTTTTCCCCTCAATTGTCGCCAAATTTGGAATTCTTTTATTCTAAAACTATTCAGAGCCATTGCATTTAATTTTTCTTTCACGTCTCCAAAGTCATTTTGTTTAAGCAAGCAGGAAATAAATTTCAAAGCGTACTACCAAGATTCCAAATGGACAAAGCACATGCAGGCCAAAAATGTAACAAAACCGGCAAAGGTTGAAACAACAAGAGGAAGGATCCATGAAATCCTCGATGGTAAAACTGACTCGAGAGGCAAGAAATTTTTACGAGGGCCAAAAGCGCAACTCAAAGATGGGGAAGCAGAGTAAAGTCATAAGGGCTCAAGGGTCAGCCGAGTACAGCATATTGACGGCTAATATTAGAAAGTGTGCAAGGGTCTAACGAAAGAGTCAGGAGCGCAAAACAAGAAATAGGAAAAGCCACAAGGATTAGTCAAGCATAGTACATTGACTCAGCAACCTTAGGGAGGATGCAAGGATTTTGGCGAAAGGGTCAGAAGTGCAACACAGAGATGGAGAAGGAGAGTAAAGCCACAAGGGCCAGGGGGTCAACCGAGCGTAGTACATTGACTTGGTAATCTCAGGAAATATGTAAGAATTCTAGCAAAAGGGCTAGGAGTGTAACACAATAACGGGGGAGCAAAAGTAAAGCTATTAGGGTTCGGGGGTTAACTAAGCAACTCAAACAACTCATCATCATCACGGGGATTAAACACAACGGAACATGCAGTGGGGATGCCGCTTTCAACAAGAATGCCGCAAGCTAACCACCACTTTTCCAAATGACAAGTTTTCTTTGATTGACACAGGGGCAGAAAAATTTCAGAAGATCCTACGGGAGGCCATCCCCATGGGAATGCAAGCACATGGCAGGTATGATCAAAAATCTCAGGACCCACCTGGAAAATGGGACCCGGTCACTTAAAACTCAATAAGGAACATAATCCGACATAGATATTCTCCCAAGCAAGAGTATAATGGGATGAAACTTTAATTAGCAACCCCCAGCAGAGACAATCAAGAGCTAAAAGGGGCATCCAAGTTAAAATTCTCAAGACCCTCTTGGAAGTGGGACTCGGTTAAAAACTCAAACACGTGCGGGTAGCATAGGTAGGCACAAACACCTTCCCAAGTAAGAGTCTTCGGAACCCTCCTGAACAATGATCACTAGCAGAAACAACCGGAAGTTAGAATTGACATTTAATTTGGAACCCTCAGGACCCTCCTGGAAAATGGTACTTATTTAAAGTTTAGAGGTAATCATGGATAACAAAGAGCATAAAGTGACTTGCATGTTCAAATAGGATTTAGTTAAGAGTTGTCAGAACCCTCCTAAAAAATGGGACTTAACCTAAAACATAAATAGTTGGGTGGCATGATCAAACCTAGATATTTCTCCAATAAGAGTCATCAGGACCCGCCTGGATAGTGGGATTTAATTGTAGAACCCTTCAAGACCCGCCTGGATAATGGGGCGTAGCTCTAAATACAAACCCCCAGCAGAAATTATTTGTCATCTAATTAATAGTTTTTAGGACCCTCCTGGATAATGGGAAGTAGCTTTAATCACCAGTCCCCGGTAGATCCCCAGCAGACATAACTCGGATAACAAGACATAGTGGAAAATAAAGCCTTTGAAAAACATAGCTTAATCTTAAAGTTGTCATCACTTAAGAGTTGTCAAGACCCTCATAGATAATGGGACCTAGCTTGCAAATTTAGATATATCTGGTAATGGGATTTGAATAACACTCACAGATGCGCCCAGCACCAAACTAGAGCAGAAATAATTTCTTTTGTTTTGTTTGTTTTGTTTTGATCGGGTACTCAGGCATATGTCTCAGAGAATATTTTTAGAATCGTAAGGTTTGGTAATCAGGCGCCCACCTACAGAACAAGGGAATATTTTTCAAGTTGCAAGATTTGGTAATCAGGCGCCCACCTGGAGAACAAGGGAATACTTTTTAAGTTGCAAGTTTTGATAATCAGGCGCGCACCTGTAGAACAAGGGAATACTTTTCAAATTTTAAGTTTTTGGTAATCAGGCGCCTACCTGGAGAACAAGGGAATATTTTTCAAATGTCAAGTTTTGGTAATCAGGCGCCCACCTGTAGAACAGGGGAATACTATTCAAATTTTATGTTATTAGTAATCAGGTGTCCACCTAGAGAACAAGGGAATATTTTTCAAATCGCAAGTTCTGCTGATCATGCGTCCACCTAGAGAACAGGGGAATGATTTTCAAGTTGCAAGTTTTTGTAATCAGGCGCCCACCTGTAGAACAAGGGAATACTCTTCAAATTTCAAGTATTTGATAATCAGGCGCCCACCTGGAGAACAAGGAAATATTTTTAGAGTTGCATGTTTTGGTAATTAGGCCCCCACCTGGAAAATAATGGAATATTTTTCAAAATTCAAGTCTTGGTAATCAGGCGCCCACCTGGAGAACAAGGGAATATTTTTCAAATCACAAGTTTTTATAATCAAGCGCCCACCTGGAGAACAAGGGAATATTTTCCAAATGTCAAGTTTGGGTAATCGGGCGCCGACTTGCAAAACAAGGGAATACTTTTCAAATTTCAAGTTTTCTGTAATCAGGCGCCAACCTGGAGAACAAGGGAATATTTTTCAAATTTCAAGTTTTGGTAATCAGGCGCCCATATGGAGATTAAGGGAATATTCTTCAAATTTCAAGTTTTGGTAATCAGGCGCCCACCTGTAGAACAAGAGAATATTTAGGAAGAAATACAAGTCAACAAGGCAATAAAGAGTTTGCAGGAAGAAATACAAGGCAACAAAGCAACAAGGATCTAGAGCAAGTTTGGAGACGTAGATAGGTTCTTTTGTAATCCATAGTTCATAGCTTAGTCTAGCTTCTTTTATTTTTTCATAAGGTGTAATAAGGGGTCTAGTAATAGCAGCAGCAACAACAGAAGTGAGATCACAGCTTCGGTAGTTCCAGCTACCAAACACTCATGAACTATACTGACATGATTCTCTTTAGCCGAGGATATGTAAGAAACTTCAAAAGCAGGGTGCAATCAAAGCTTTTCAAAAATTCTTTTCATGGAGCGTCAAGCAGGAAAAAATCTCTCATGGTTTCTCACTTATCTTTGCCCGAAAATCCTTCGTGTCTCCGTGCAAAGAGGGGAAGCTGTGAGCATATGATCTTTTCCTAGCTTAAATTACTCATATAAATTCGTAAAATTAGGAATTTCTTTATCTGCGTGATTTTTAGAATTTAATTGCATAAATTATGCGTTTGTTTACATGTTGAGTGCATTTTAATTCATAAAAAATAGTATTTTTGCATGTAGGATTCCAGTTCTAACATTTTAGGTTCAGCGATTAAGTAAAAGCATGGAAAAAACAAAAAAAAAATGAAAAAATCTATTCTTCTTGCATTTTTACTTTTAAAGTCTCAAATTTGTCTTAATTTTTTTTAAATTGGGGTTTAGTTAATTTGGAATTTAATTAGCTTAATTTTAGAATTAAATAAAATTTTTTGCTATTTTAATAAAATCATTTAGGAATTAAAATAAATAGGAAAAAGGATTTGAAATGCGGCCTCAATTAGAGGCAGTCTCGTCCGTCCACCGCCCTAGACCGCAGCCGAAAATCGCCTCATGGCGGTGGCCGATCACCAAACGGCTCCAAAATTACACCGCACCACCCTATCAGCCTCCTCTTTACAACCCCACTATCAATTTCTTTCAAATCCCGCCAGATCTTGTCAAATATGTGAATCAGTGGTCGCCGCCTCCGCCGCCCACGACGGCGCCACCTCAAAACCTTACCATATTAACACAACATAGCCTCCTTATCTCCCTCTTTACGAATATAGCATTTGAATACTACAAAAGTTTCTCAAATTTCAGATTTTAGAATGGCAGAACCCTAAAAGTCTGAGTTACTCGAGTTTTTCCCAATTTCTTGAGTCTAGAGTTTGAGTCGAACCTCGAGATAATTTGTTCATTTTTTCTTGCTAAAGAACACATGTTCACATCATTATGGTGCTTGAATCGGCGTTCATTGTTGTTTTACCTTACATAAGTAAGTTTTCTTTTCTTTTATTGTTTGATTTATTTGTTATTAGGATTAGTTTAATCCATAATTAGTGTTGTAGGTTTTAGGTTAGGTTGTGTGATTGTTCGTTTTGAGTCAGTAAGCTTTCTTCTCATATGATTAATTGTTCTCCATGTTAATTGATTTTGTTATGTTTTAGTATTTAATTTTGGCTTAATTTTGTTCTATTACTCTGATTTTCTGTTGGTTTGAATTTGTGGTTGGTTTTGATTGGGTAATTCATGTTTGTTACTGATAATTTGACCCTTGTTCAATGGCTGAATTGTTTAGTGAATAGATTTAGTTTGGATCAACAGTTTAGTTAGATTTTATATTTTGATTTGTTGGTTCGAGTAATTAGTTCAACCTTAGGATTTGTTTAGACTTAGCTGAATTTTCAGTTCCTTTGAGTAATTAACATGGTAATTAACCATGTTTCTAGTTTGGTAATGTCAGTTTGAGTAAAAGGGTAGGTTAGGAATTTCAAAGAAATGAATCTTGCGAATAACTGATTTGGAAACCCCTACAACATTCTAGGTGGGGTTCCAATTATGATTTTAGGACATTAGTGTTAAAACTTGAGAAACAAGTCACAACCTTAGGGACTAACTTTTTAAATTTGAAAATAAAAAGAGGGACAAGAGGTAAAATAAAAATCTGAGGGTTGCCCTAAGTTTTGCATATAAAAGACAGTCTTGACTGCCTTGTCTAACAAGTTTGGAAATCTGAAAACTAAATTACTATTCTATTGAAGCTCTTATATTACTTTCGAGTTTTAGCTGTGATTTGCATTTTCTAGCTTAGATAGAGAAAACTGGCTTGAAGACTCTTTGTGTTTTGTTGCTGAAGCTTCACAGGATTCTGGGTTTAAATTCAAGTCCAATTTGATTTAATCGAGTGTATTTCGGTTGTTTAGTTGAAGCTGTTCTTCTGTGACTTACTACTGGTTTCATTTGAGATTATTTCTGGGTTAAAACTACTGCAGGATTCTTGTTGTTGTTGACTTTTTTTCTGATCCCTACTTTTTCATCTATTTACTTTCCAGGTACACACCTTAAACTTGCCTTAATGTAGCCTTCGAACTGGAAATGGAATAAAGCATATTCACAAGTTTTGCTTCCTGATAGAAAATCATAGTTCTTTTAGGTTTGCCTTTAAAAAAAATTGAGGTGCGTCGTGCCAAAAAATATACAAATTGCGTGGCCTTCTTAATTACTTCTATAAAAATACTTAGAAATGGGTAAGTCATTTAGCAAATGTTCATGGTTTTCCGCAAAGTTAACAACACGCTAGCCGCTTTAGGCGCGTTCTTTAATAATATTACCTTCTTAAAATCAGGTGTGCATTTCATGTGACCCAAATTCAAATCTCAAAATTTCGAAAAAATATGTCTTGGATCTGGGTGCATTTCATGTGACATGGTCCCAAAACACGTTTTAAACAACGTTCACTCTTCTTTAAAATTTAATCAAAAGTGGTAAATAATCTTAAGCACTATAGGGTGACATGCTTTAAAATCAGGTGAGTTAGCCGAATATAATAGTTGAGCGACCGTGCTAGAACCACGGAACTTGGGAGTGCCTTCTCCCGGGTTAATAGAATTCCTTACACAAATTTCTGGTTCGCGGACTATTAAATAGAGTCACACTTTCCTCAATTCGGGATTTAATACAGTAACTTGGAAAAGCATTAATTATCTCAAGTGGCGAATCTGAAATCTCTAAATAAAATAAATCTTGTTTCGATCATCCTTAAATTGGAAAATTTCCCTTATCAAAAGGAGGGGTGAATCTTAGTTTTATCAAAAATTAAATATATTCTTTTCCAAATTAGCATTTGACTTGGGCACATTATCCACCAGGGAACCTTTGTCCCTAATCAAAGGTCTATTTAATTCACCGATAAATTTTATGACCAAATTTTAGATAAAATCTAACTTCAAAGATTTTTAAGATATATTAATTATGTGCCATATTTTATTCCAAGTCTTAGAAAATTGCTAAAACATTTCAATAATAGGTTAGTACCTGCACCATCTCTGATGTTCTTTCCTTTTTTCCTTCTCAAAAACCTAAACAGATTATTTTTCAAGATCTTCAATTTGGGATAGCACTCCTCAAGGAAGAAGTTTGGAAAATTAAGGCTAGACAGCCAGACCGTCTTGTTCTCAAACAGCTCTTCTCCAAACCTGAAGAACCCAAACAACCTGAAATCAAGCCAGTTGATCAAGAAGTTTTCATCAGCCACCTCTCCAGAATTTTCATACATAAATGGCATATGAAAGTTACCCTAATTGTTAGTAAATCCTTTACCTTAGATATTGTTTCCTTATTTCATACATGTGTGGATCTCAATAGTATACAAGAAATACTCATTCCAACCAAATACTTTGAAAAATCAAAGAAGTCCTTTGATTATAGGCTATAATTGCGTATTTTAGTCGATTATTACACTCTAATTTACTATACTTTAGTTGTGTTTGCGCTTTAATCGCTAGTATTTTGCACTAAATGTATGTTTTATGCTTTGTAGGAGTGACTTCGAGCCATATAGATATCATGAAATGAGTTCAAGTGATCTGGAGCTTTGAAGTCTAAGTAAAAGCGCAAGGAATTAAGCTGGGATCGTATTCGGGGATCAACAGATGATAGAGAAACAAAATGTTGGGGTTAGTTGGTACTAGTTTGGTAATGTCAGTTTGAGTAAAAGGGTAGGTTAGGAATTTCAAAGAAATGATTCTTGCGAATAACTAATTTGGAAACCCCTACAACATTCTAGGTGGGGTTCCAATTATGATTTTAAGACATTAGTGTTAAAACTTGAGAAACAGGTCACAACCTTAGGGACTAACTTTTTAAATTTGAAAATAAAAAGAGGGACAAGAGGTAAAATAAAAATCTAAGGGTTGCCCTAAGTTTTGCATATAAAAGGCAGTCTTGACTGCCTTGTCTAACAAGTTTGGAAATCTGAAAACTAAATTACTATTCTATTGAAGCTCTTAGATTACTTTCGAGTTTTAGCTGTGATTTGCATTTTCTAGCTTAGATAGAGAAAACTGGCTTGAAGACTCTTTGTGTTTTGTTGCTGAAGCTTCACAGGATTCTGGGTTTAAATTCAAGTCCAATTTGATTTAATCGAGTGTATTTCGGTTGTTTAGTTGAAGCTGTTCTTCTGTGACTTACTACTGGTTTCATTTGAGATTATTTCTGGGTTAAAACTACTGCAGGATTCTTGTTGTTGTTGACTGTTTTTCTGATCCCTACTTTTTCATCTATTTACTTTCCAGGTACACACCTTAAACTTGCCTTAATGTAGCCTTCGAACTGGAAATGGAATAAAGCATATTCACAAGTTTTGCTTCCTGATAGAAAATCATAGTTCTTTTAGGTTTGCCTTTAAAAAAAATTGAGGTGCGTCGTGCCAAAAAATATACAAATTGCGTGGCCCTCTTAATTACTTCTATAAAAATACTTAGAAATGGGTAAGTCATTTAGCAAATGTTCATGGTTTTCCACAAAGTTAACAACACGCTAGCCGCTTTAGGCGCGTTCTTTAATAATATTACCTTCTTAAAATCAGGTGTGCATTTCATGTGACCCAAATTCAAATCACAAAATTTCGAATAAATATGTCTTGGATCCGGGTGCATTTCATGTGACATGGTCCCAAAACACGTTTTAAACAACGTTCACTCTTCTTTAAAATTTAATCAAAAGTGGTAAATAATCTTAAAATTGCACTATAGGGTGACATGCTTTAAAATCAGGTGAGTTAGCCGAATATAATAGTTGAGCGACCGTGCTAGAACCACGGAACTTGGGAGTGCCTTCTCCCAGGTTAATAGAATTCCTTACATAAATTTCTGGTTCGCGGACTATTAAATAGAGTCACACTTTCCTCAATTCGGGATTTAAAAAAGTAACTTGGAAAAGCATTAATTATCTAAAGTGGCGAATCTGAAATCTCTAAATAAAATAAATCTTGTTTCGATCATCCTTAAATTGGAAAATTTCCCTTATCAAAAGGAGGGGTGAATCTTAGTTTTATCAAAAACTAAATATATTCTTTTCCAAATTAGCATTTGACTTGGGCACATTATCCAGCAGGGAACCTTTGTCCCTAATCAAAGGTCTATTTAATTCACCGATAAATTTTATGACCAAATTTTAGATAAAATCTAACTTCAAAGATTTTTAAGATATATTAATTATGTGCCATATTTTATTCCAAGTCTTAGAAAATTGCTAAAACATTTCAATAATAGGTTAGTACCTGCACCATCTCTGATGTTCTTTCCTTTTTTCCTTCTCAAAAACCTAAACAGATTATTTTTCAAGATCTTCAATTTGAGATAGCACTCCTCAAGGAAGAATTTTGGAAAATTAAGGCTAGACAGCCAGACCGTCTTGTTCTCAAACAGCTCTTCTCCAAACCTGAAGAACCCAAACAACCTGAAATCAAGCCAGTTGATCAAGAAGTTTTCATCAGCCACCTCTCCAGAATTTTCATACATAAATGGCATATGAAAGTTACCCTAATTGTTAGTAAATCCTTTACCTTAGATATTGTTTCCTTATTTCATACATGTGTGGATCTCAATCGTATACAAGAAATACTCATTCCAACCAAATACTTTGAAAAATCAAAGAAGTCCTTTGATTATAGGCTATAATTGCGTATTTTAGTCGATTATTACACTCTAATTTACTATTCTTTAGTTGAGTTTGCGCTTTAATCGCTAGTATTTTGCACTAACTGTATGTTTTATGCTTTGTAGGAGTGACTTCGAGCCATATAGATATCATGAAATGAGTTCAAGTGATCTGGAGCTTTGAAGTCTAAGTAAAAGCGCAAGGAATTAAGCTGGGATTGTATTCGGGGATCAACAGATGATAGAGAAACAAAACAAAGACTCGAGTAGGCATATTGTGCACTATCTAGTAAAATACACATAAATTTTTGCCCACAACTCCATTTGGGCTTCATAATATATGGTTGGAAATTTAACTCAAAGGGCGGCAACTTTCATGTTTTAAATTTTTCCAAATTCCAAACGGAACATGGCAATAAAGGCTCTGCGGTCCGAGCTGCGGTTTGAGGCAGTGTCTTCCTCGGTCGCACTGCGATCCACGCTGCGGCCGTGGCAGTCCAGACGTAAAATATTATCCTTTTTCACGTAGGGGAAGGTATAATCATTTGGGCCCGACCCTTCTTGGTATATATACATGAAAAAAATGGTATTTTTGGGAAGTTGGACATATTTTTGACACATATTTGACCTAAGGAGGCAGAGACTCAATAAGAGCAAGGCGGGGAATTATTCAACAAGTTTTTTCTTTCCTCTTCTTTTTTTTCATTGTTGGTTATGACTTTTGATATTGTAGTTTTACATACTAATATGAATAGCTAATTTGTTATATAAGGTTTTGGTGAAACACGTTGGGGATGAATTGGGTGTTATATTAATATAGTTTTGAGTTAGTTGTTAATATCTATTCGTTCAACTATGTTTTGATTTTTGTTAATTGAAAGGATCCTCAATTATTCGTTCCTATTTATTATGTATCTTCTTGAGAGAGAGTGCATATTTAGGTAGTTGTTTGAACAAAATCACTCCCATAGTATAGGCGACACTCATATCCGAGGGTTTAGAGGTTGGATTAGAGATAACGATACCTCGGGTGCGATCTAAGTGAATTGTAATGTGAATCTAGCTAGCGTAGCTTGAGAGAGTGTGTCTAGTAAATTATCATAATTGCTTGAGAGAGATTTATGATAGCTGGAGAGTTCATGATTGATGGGGCAACTAAGTCAAAGCTATAAGAAACATGCAACTAAGGAAATCAACACTGAGGGAAACCATTACCTTAAACCTTTATTCCAATTGTCTACAATTCAAGCATAGTTAGTTTTAAGCTGTTTATTTATTTTCAGTTTTAGTTGTTAGAAATACCATAAACTGTTAATTACTAAATCTCAATCTTTATAATTTAGGAAATTGTTCAATCTTATATTCTTGGTGATATTAAACAGATATAGCTAAGTCTTAGTTCTCTGTAGGTTCAACTATTGGCATAAATACTCAGATTATATTTGCAACGACCGCTTATCCTTTTTAGGACTAGAGTTGGGCATGATTAAATTTTGGTGTCGTTGCCGGGGAACTAACGGTGTAGTTGTAGTTGTATATATTGCTAGGTTTCGAGTTTGAAAATTTATTTTATTTTCTTTTTTTTGTTTTTTTAAAACATGACATCTATGAATTATGGGAATTTAGGTGTAGATAATTCTACTATTGATCTCCATACATATTGTGAAGGAAACTACCTGAGGCAAAATTTTTAAAACGTTCCGAAGAGCAAATTATGTACACCAACTCAATCTTATTTGCGAAGTGTGTGTGATGTGTAAGGTGGTAAAAATGGTCATCTTCATTGTTGTGCTTATAATTCTTATTTTCCCCCAACCCCTTACTCTGATGGTTCTACTTTTTCTTGTGAAGTTAATAGGAACAAAGAACCTAGGAATGCGGACTTGAAGGAGATAAAGGATATGCTAAAGTGCCTTCTGGAACAAAACAATGAGAAACAATTGCACATAGAAAGGCAAGAGGCAACTATTCGCAAGTTGGAGTCTCAATTGAGTCAAGTGGTTGGAGCTATTAATGCTCAACAAGCCAAAATTGAGGATAGTAGCCAAGAAGAGCATGAATTTGAGGTGTTAATAGGGGAGGTCAAAGTAGAACATCAACAACCTAGCCATCCACAATTTGAGGATGTCAATATTGAAGAAGTGAGACTAGAGCCACCCAAGGACTTTGAGGATATAAATTTTTTTGACTCTAGTAGCACCGATGTTGAGGATGTTGAGAGTCCTGAAGTTCATATGTTTGAGCGCATTGGTCCACACTTCAAGCATTTTGCTACATTATGTTTGGATGATGATATGGAAATAGAGTCATCCGAACCAATTGAAGAGTCAAGGAATGGGGAACAGTGTGCATATATTCTGGAATTTTTCTTGCTAGAAAGTCCGGATTACATACCTCATACAAAGGCCAAGGAGTGCAAACTATTAAATTATTTTCTTGGGCCAGTTAGATTCATTCCACTGCCCAGGACCATAATCATAAGCGTGAATCAAAACTTGGGGTTCAATTCATAAGCTCGAGGTGGAGACAAAAAGTGATTCGCGTCGTGCCGCAACGTTAAATAAAGCGCTTGTTGGGAGGCAACCCAGCTTTACTGCTTTATTTTATTTTATGTGTGTTTTTTTTCTAATCGTATTATTTTTGTAGTGTCAATTTATTTATCTTTTTAGGATCATGGAATGCAAAGCCATTGGAAGGATGCAACAACAAACCAAACGGTTGGAATCTAAGTGTGAGGTACCCTCGCGAAGGACCAAGCTTGGGAGAAGTCTGAGTAACCCATGAGTTGTTAGTGCTTCGGCCTTTGGCCTACTAGTGAGTCTCTTTTATCATTTTATTAGTTATGGTGTGCATTGGGGACAATGCATAATTTTAATTGTGGGGTGAGGAGATTGTCTAAGTGACTTTCTATGCTATTTTAGTTGTGTTATCTTAATTAAATTATTTTTTTAAATAGAAACGATTGGATTTTTTTCAACGATGGATCTATTAGACAATATTCTTGAGGGATTTAAGTATAAAAAAAATTTCTTTGTAGGTAGTATAATAATTCCCCCCCTTGGTTTTTCTTTGTGCCGCGGTTCTTTTCCAATGATTTTATTTGAATCGGGTGTAGTTAGTTTTTTTTAGAGTAGGATCCATTATGTTGTGACATGTATTACTTAACCAAAAGGTGTCAGAAGATGGTCAGAAAAAATTGAGGAATAGTAAAAAAAGGGCAACTCCAGCAAACTAAAGAATTATGACCTCTGTCATAAATATGGGAAGCTAGGGAATTTCATTAATGATTTCCCTCTCATGAACCAAGAACACTTCAAATACAACCCTAATAAAGCAACAAAGAGGAACCCAATTCCTAAAAAATATTTCAAAAGGAAGAGATCTGCTGACAATGTTGTGAAGAAAGCTCTTGCAACATGGGGAGATTCCTTCAATGAGTCTGAATAAGCAACTGATGCAGATGTTCCATGATGGCAATGGAAAGTGAAGGAAATGAATATGATTCAGTATTTGAGACAAGTAATTGAGATGGTCGAGTTTCAGTAGCGGGAACATCTGTTCACAATGGATGCCCCAAGGTCTATGAGGATGAGGTCTAAAGCTTTTATGCCGACCTCTTTCCTGTTTACACTAACCATATTTGTGCTTTAGTTAATGGGGTTGATATTTTGTTTGATATTACTCTGCTTGGGGATATTCTTAGTCCCTAATGATAGACGTCTTCTATGAAGGATGTGTGTGGGTCAAACATCAGAAATGTTATTGTGAAGGAAGGTGCAAGAAAGATCACAATACCACAATGTATGCCCCTAGTAGAGAAGATAGTTGACAGAACTAGAAGCTGGACATCCAAACTCCTATCTTATGCTGGTAGAATCCAACTCATCAAAAGCGTCCTGTTTGAAATGCAAACTTATTGGGCCCAGGTATTCCTCATTCCAAAAAAATATATAAAACTGGTAAATGGAATTTGCAGGAATTACGTATGGACTGGTAGTCATGAAACTAGTCATAGGACTCCAATTTCCTGGGAAACACTGTGTAAACCAGAGGCAGCAGGAGGTTTGAACATTATCTCCTATGAAAGATGGAATAAAGAACCTCTATCAAAACTTCTCCAGGCCTTAATGTCTAAGAAAGACAAACTTTGGATCAAATGGATCCATTGTCACTACATAAAGCTAAAAAGAAATTAATACTATGGAAATACCTAAACAAGCTAGCTGGCTCGTTAGGAAATTGTTTGGAGCAAGAGAATGGTGGGTAACTGATGGAACATGAATGCAACCATGTACCAAAAATGGGCAATTTAGCATCAGGAAGGCATATATTCATACCACTCCACAATATCCCAAGTTTCGATGGAAAAAATTATTGATGGTGACTGGCATGCTCCCGAAACAGAAATACACCTTATGGATGGAACTACATAGACGCTTGGCAACAGTTGACAGATTAGCTAAATGGGGAATTCAAATTAATCAATCCTGCATTTATGTGGAAGAGATGAAGAAACACACGACCATTTATACTTTGATTGCTTATACTCCCAAGCATTGTGGCAAGGTATGTTACAATGGTTGAAGTATCAAAGAACGACAGTCATATGGGAAACAGAAGTGCAATGGTTAACTGCTAATGTTAACAACAGAAACCCCAGAAAAACCATCCTAGGTGTGGTGTTTGCAGCAGTAGTTACAACATCTGGATGGAAAGGAACAACAGAAGGTTTCAACAATCGAGCAGAGACGCCAAAGATCGAGCAAAGGTTATTACAGTTCAAGTGCACTTTACTGGAATGAAGCTACCTAAATGGTCACCCATTCTGCAGAATATTAATAGTTATCCTTCGTGCGAGTATTTACAATTGCAAAAACACTCATTATGTGATAGGATATTAGCTTAACAACAACAGTTGTAGAGTTTCTAATTGATTGTACTTTTGAGATCCGTTCAACAGTCCAAAAGAACAGATGATGTAAATTTGCCAAATAGTCGAAATAAAACAAAATTTTCTTCTAAGAAAAAAGATAAAATAAGTACTGATTAATTTTTAATAGCAGCTAGAAAAGTATATAGGTCGAGTTGATTCGGATTTTTTAATTACCAAACCAAATCAATTGTATTTGGTTATTAAATCTAAAGACCAAAACAATAATAGTCAGGCTTTTCTATCTCGACTTTTCTCAGATTTTAGGATTTTTAAATTTTTCAATTTTTTTCTCTCATAGAAGCCTTCATAGCACAAAACATAGAATTTGTGCTCCAAATATTTCTTTAATCCTTGTAAGACATACATATATAAGGTGGTTTTCAAAAAAATAATATAAAATAGGATATGAGCCATGGCATTGAACTAGAATATTCAACAATAAAGATAGTAAAATCACATAACATAAATATTATTAATAAGCTATAATAAGAATTACTATGTTGCTAAAATAAGTACGATTAATAAGTACTAGTATTATATACAAGAGCAAACACTAAAAAAAATAAGTTGTACATTTTATCTAAACCATGGAAAGCCTTAAAAAAAATAGATAACTAACATCATTGTCATTCCTAGTATAATTAAATTGAATATCTTTTGTTAGCATTAATATTGATTTGATTTTGGTTTGGAATTCATTTGAGTTACTAACATTTATGGACTATAAAACTTATTGAATCATTCAAAAATTATAAGTCCAAGTTTGGAATAATACATTAAAAGATAAAATTTAAAAAAATTTAAGAAATATTCAAACTGCACTATAATAAATATTTTATGTATTAAATATATTTAAAACTTCTATACTTGTAATGTCGGGTTAGTTTGGCTTCGATTTAACTTTCTTTAGTTAAAACATTTCCATACCGATTATGGTTGGGTTTTTTTCTCAATACCAAATCAAACTAGTCCAATTTTTTTCTCAAATTATTAATTTAGTGTGTTTTGTCGGTTTCTTTTCTGCATTCCTATAGCAGCCATTAAATGGCTATTTGTGTAATTTTTTCCTCAAAATATGCTGGTCCCTCTTTTAATGTTTGGCCATTTTATTTTAGATATACTCTTGAAAGTCCATTAAAAGTTGGACTAATAAATGACACATGCTTTTGTCAAAAAGGTACCCGCATGAGCCTGTGCGGGGGCTCACTTTAATTCTTTATCCTAAAGCATGGACCATCTTCCTTGACTTGTCTTGCGAGTTCAAGTATTTAGGATTTTTTATAAAAATAGCTGCCGGTTTCACTATTTATTTTTTTGTCGATATATATAATTATACACTAATTATGTAATATATTTACTAATTACTTTTAGTTTAAGCGATTAAAAGGATAGCTATTTAAATTAATTCTTCATGTATGTATCTTTTTTAAATGGGATTTTTACATATCTATACCATATAGCAAACATTATTACCTTCCATGTTTAAGGTTTGTGTTTATTACATTTAAGCATACCAACTTTCAATTTATGTACCATAATTCTATTTAAGTCTTTAATTTTAGTCTCATTAATTGTATGCATGGTTTTTTGAACCGTATTTTCTCATATTATATCTCCACACGCTTCTCTCTCTCTGTCTATCAAAATCCGCAATTTACCTCCCATGTTTTAATTACCCTCCCCCCCCCCCCCCCCCCACGTTTTTTTATCAAAACCCACGATTTCTCTCTCTAGTTGAAGTTGTTCCACCATTATCGCACATCCCTCCCTTCCAATTCGAGAATTCTTCACAATCCCCCACAGTTTCAATCCCTAAATTTGTATTCAAGCCAGAAATGGTGAAAAAAGCAAATACTCCAAAAAAACAACAATCAAAAGATGTATTAACCGATATTCCGTCTTTTGATTTGGGTGTTTTAACACCTAAATCACCACCCAAAACCCAACAATCTCTCCATGCAAGTGAAAAAAATAGAGGTCGTGCATCTCCAAGACAAATCCGTGCTGAAATGTGAGGCAAGCATTTGCACAATGTTGATGCTAACGGAGTAGAAAAAGAAGTCGACAAACAACATAAGCGCAAGGGGAAAGACTTCATGGTAGATGATGATGGTTTTGCAGAATATTCACCCAAACATCAAACTCCGAAAAAACAAAAGGTGTCTACTTCCCCCTCAAAATAAAAAACGAAGAAACCCTCAAAAAAATCTACAAAATTGGTTCCTCAAAAATTTCATTAAAGGTAAGCATTTTTTATTTCTCCTCACTGTTTTGTAGTTTAATTTTTTTGCCAAAAAATATTCTGCAAGTGTTTTTTTTTGTGTTTACGTTTTTTTTTTGGCAAACTGTGATATTGACTCAATTTTGTAGATTATTTGTCGCAATTTTGTAGTGTTATTTGGAACTGTGATTATAAGACAGGGTATAAATGTAGTTACATTGTAGTTGATTTGTAGTCTTCAAAGTAAATTGTAGCTATGCTTTTTGTATTGCAACTTGTATAGCTGCTACATTTAACTTCATGCTCAATAAATTTATACTACATTTTTTCAAGGTTACATTAAGTAACTGTTGTTTTTTCTTTAATTTTTTTTGCCAAAAATATTCTACAAGTGTTTTTTTGGTGTTTAAGTTTTTTTTTTGGCGAAATGTGATATTGACTCAATTTTGTAGATTATATGTCGAAATTTTGTAGTGTTATTTGGAACTGTGATTAAAAGACAGGGTATAAATGTAGTTACAGTTTAGTTGATTTGTAGTCTGCAAAGTAAATTGTAGCTATGCTTTTTGTATTACAACTTGTATAGCTGATACATTTAACTTCATACTCAATAAATTTATACTACATTTTTTTCAAGGTTACATTAAGTAACTGTTAACTGTTATTTTTTTCTTATTTGTCTGTTCAAATGTATTTTTGTAAAATTTATTTTGGTCCTACTTTTGTAGATTATTTGGCTCAATTTTGTAGTTTAATTGGAGCATGCCTTTTATAAGATTTATACATGTAGTTAGAATGTAGTCTAAATGTAGTCTGTTGATTAAAATTGTAGGCATGATATGTTACATTCTATCTTGTAATGCTGAAATCTATAACGTCATTCTAACCACAGTTAATATACTTTTTTTTGCAGAATGGACCTTACTTTGCTCAACAAAATGTTGATTATGGTGTGATCCGATTCCATAGCTTGTGTGATCCTACAATACCTAGCCAGATAGAGGCTTTACTATCCCCAAACCAATTACGTGTTTTCAAGAAAACGTGTTTTGGTTATTTATTAGATCTGCCCCCAATCTGTATGCAAAACCAGTCCATTCATCTTGTAATGAAGTATGAGTTGTCAAAATCTACTGACAACTACTTTTCTATTCTTTTAAATGGTCAAAAATTGATTTTTTCTTTGAGAGATTATTGTTTGATTACTGGTTTTAATTGTGTCAATAGTTTTTAAGATTATGGTTACAATTCGAACTATGTTAGCCATTTAATAAATAAATATTTCCCTAACAAAGAACGGGTTGCTTTTGAAAAATGTAGTGACTAAGAAATCATGGACAAACGATGTGGATGCTGTACAATTGTGCGTCCTTTTTATGTTGGAATTCTTTGTTTGTTCTTCTGATAAGGACAATGTTACTTTGATAGACAAGTTTATGTTCTTTCTTATCGAGACTGGTAATTTTGAGTCGTACCCATGGGGTACAAAATCCTTCAAGCATGTTATTGAATCTGTCCGACATCGTCTTAATCCCAACGTCCATTCTTATATTATACGTGGATGCTCATTAGCCTTACAAGTGTGGCTATATGAGTGTTGCTCTTCTGTCAGCACCGAGCTTGCTACACGGTGCTCTGAATCGATTCCTCGTATTTTAAGATGGTCAGCTACAAGGGGACAGATTTGGTAAACTGTAATTGAAGAAAAGATCATCAAGCCTGAGTGGATCAAGGTTTTTTATTAACCTTTGTATAATTCTTCATTACTGTTATAGTAACTACATTACATCTACATTTTTCTTTTCAATTGAATTAACTGTCACTTCCATCATTCAGTTCTCAAACATGGTTGAATCTGGAGAAGAGATTGGAGTGCTTAATCTCCCAAAGAAGATTAAATATGAAGATGAAGAGGTCGGTCAACCATCAAATGTCCCAACTGCTGCTTCTCCGACAGTTGAACCCGAAGAGGCTAATTCTCCAAATGCAATGGAATTTGTCAGTAGCAAGATCAGAAAGTTGGAAAAGAAGCTTGAGCAGGTATTGTGAGAAAATACAATATTTTGGTCATTATTTAGCACCACTTGAATTCATTCCTGCTACTTTATAGTTTCTTTTATTTAAGTGTAACAAATAGAATATTCTTACCAACTAATAGACATAATTAATTATTAGGTTGATGGAAAGTTAGATCAGTTTAAGAAGGATGTTTTTGATGAACTCTCAAGCCTTCGAGAGTTCATAGATGAATCTTTGAAAAGTGTAATGGATGCTGTCAACAGGAGGAATGAATTGGATGAGTCAAAGGTAAGAATTTACATATAATTTATGCTAAGACTATATAATACTTATGACAAAAATGCATTCTCATATTCCTCTCAAAATGTTGTTTGCTGGTAGTTTTACAAAATTTAATGAAGAAAATCAAGGAGACAAAAACAATCATTTTCAGTTCAATGTTGGTGCTCAACTCCGTGCAAGCACAAGTAATACAGGTATCTACATAATTCCTACATACATATCTACAAACTTCAAGAATTGCTAATAACTTTTTCACTTTGTTTTTCAACTCCCACTTCTCCTCAACATGTTCAACCACAAGTTGACTTGTATGCTGACTTCCAAGAAGCAACTGAGGTAGCAAAAGAAGGTATTATTTAATAATGTAGTTTTTAATAGAAAATAGTTGATTATACACTGGTATAATGCTGTTAAGTATGTTACTTTTTATGTAGCAGATGTTGAAGACAACATTCCACAGTCACCAATTCACGGTGTAACAGTGACTGAAGTTGTCCATGAATGCCTTGAAAAAAAAGAGGAGATTGGAGTTGTGCCTGAAGGATTGAAAGAAAGATGTGACATTGGATGATTTTGAACTTCCGGAAAACCTATTACAGTTGGTCATGTACGGCGATCCCATACAAGTTGATTCAACCCCGTTCATCAAGGAAGAACAAGGTTACCCGGAAAACATGCACGATCACCATTCACTCCACTCTATAGTACTGAAGGCAGCACCTCGGTTGGGCCAAAAGTATTTTACCTAAAGCACCCCTTCACAACTGTCATAGGTGAAGATGTTGATCCTGAATTAATAGATAGGTTCACAACCTGGTTATACCATTGCACTGACAAAGCATCTAGGAGGTATGGTGCTTAAATTTACACTGTCTATATGTACTTGTTTTCTATATCTTTCAACCTTTTTAGACTTTAAAGTTGTAAAACTTTTTGAAATTTTTTTGTATTTGTTCCATTATGTTATTATTATAGGAGGAAAGACTTCTTTTCAAAGAAGGATAACCAAATCAATCCTTGGTTGGACTTGGGTTGTGAGAAAATTGATAAGAAGGACCGGTTTTATGCCCTTGCTCACCCCGGACAAGTAATCAATAGCACAGTAAGTATATAGTTCATAATTGCAGCTTTGTCTTTAACTATTATGTTTAAATGTAGTTATATTGTACACATCATATATATGTTACTATATTTATTCTTCAACTGTAAAATTTTATTTTTTTGAACCTCATGCAGTCAGTGCAAAAAAGATGGTAATGTGTAGTTCTTATGTAATTATGATTGGTCAATTGTAGATATAGTACTTGTTTTCTATATCTTTCATGCTAAATGCAATCAAATTACATTTTGTGATGCACTTGGGCTATCTGTTATATATCTGTAGTTATGGCGTTGTTATAGTGAAGCAAGCTGATAGATTTATTCATAATTTCTAATTGTAGTTAATATGTAGTTATTTTGTTTATGTGATTGTCTACACTACAACGTATTGTAAATTGCACTATTACTTTTGCAACACATTGATGTTATTATGTACTATCTGAGAAAAAAGGGGAAATATGGCCCCAACATCCAAACTAGGTTTACAACAACCGATTGCTTGTTCAAGACAAAAATTGAAAGAATCTACGAGAAGTTCATTACTTCTCCACTGGATCAAAGGAATTCTGTTGTTAAAGACGAGGATGATATTGGAGAATATATTATAGGCTATAGAATTCTTGCTAATGTAGCATGGGATCTTATGGACTATGTGCTAATGCCTGTTAACCTTGTGGAGAACTTTCACTGGTTGTTGCTAGTTTTTGACATAAAGGACCGGCAACTTTATGTTTATGATTCATTGGTGAGGGCAAAGCATAATCAAACTGTTCAAACATTGGTTGACAAATTTTCAGTCATTATTCCTCTTTATTTGTCATGCACTGGTTTCTATGGTAAACGCAAAGACATTGACTTCAAGACTACAAAGTCATACATAGAGAAACGAGTTACAGACCCTCTCGACATACAATAGATGGTTGCTGAGATTCCACAACAAAAGGAAGGCTCACTGTAAAAAACTAATCTCCCCTTCTATATGTTTAATTAATTTTTTTTATCGTTTGGTATATAATGAAAAATTCTCATATTCTGCAGGGATTGTGGTGTATTTGTGGCTGCTTTTGCGGAGTATATTAGCAATGGTGATTTGTCTATCCCAAAGGAAGATCTTACTGATATTGACCAACATCGTAGACGCTATGGAGCTCTATTGTGGGACTACGCCACAAAGAAGCTAACAGATGGTTCAATCAGTGAGAGTGAGGTTACTGACAGACTTGCAAGGAGGAAGGGTGCACGAGCAAAGAATAAGAGTACTAAAGTTCAACGAAAGAAGAAGTAGACTATTCTGTTCATATTTGGTATTTGAATTGGAAAACAATGTAATCATTAAGTCATTTTGGTTGTAATCAACAATTTTTCTTGAATACATTATACTCGAGTATTCGAGCTATCTAATAGCATTTTTACCGTAACAGCTTTGTCTTATAATTTCACTTTAATGTTGGAGTTATTTTTATATAGTACCTTCAATTGCCATTTAATATGTTTATATAACTGTCAGTTCTTACACGACATAAAGATGAAATGTATATAGCTCTCAGATAAATAATTTAGCTATCCCTCATCAACAATTATTGCGGGAAAAAATTATTTATCTACAATGACTACAATTTAACTACAATTGCATATAACTACAAACTAAACTACATATAACTACAATTGCATATAACTACAAATTGGAATGACAATGCTACCAACTACTGTTGCAGTACATTTGTGTTGTATGAATGTTTCGTCCATTCGACAGCATGTGTGTTCGGCTAAAACTTCTTATCTTGAACAATGAAGAATCATGAATTGACGTTGCCTAGAAATGTCATTTGCAGTTTTCAGCTATACATACAAGCCAGTAGCTACAAAAAAATACATTATTCAGACATATTTATTAAACACTACAATTAACTACAAACTGACTACAATTTAACTACAATTGCATATAACAACAAAATTGAACTACATATAACTAAAATTCCATATAACTACAATTGTATATAACTATATTGAACTACATTTTAACTGCATATTCCCATTAGGTGATTCACAGTACTACATTTAGAACACACTTACAGTACATTATAACTACAATCTGCCAACAATTTACATTCATTATTTTCTTTATTAACATCAGACGTTTTCCATTTAGCTTTTACAAAAGTTTAACTATACAATAAAAAATAAAAAGAATTGATGCTTGATGGAATACATAAAAATGTAAATAGTGAAAACACTCAAATATATGATTATACTTCTTTATTATCGTCAAAACGTAGAACAGTTACACAATAAATTCCGATAATTTGGGCTCACTAACATTTATTTTGAATAACTATTCTAGCTACATGATATTCATTTCTTTTTCGGCACATTCTTGCAAGTTCTTTTGTTATGCCCTTCACCTCCACAATTGCCACATGACACCTTGTACTTCTTTGAGTTTATTTCATCAAATGTTTTATATCATTCCTTGTGAGGTCTACCTGGCTGCCTTTTATCTCCCGCCAGTGGCTTTACTACTTCATCCAAAATATGTTGTGGAACATCCCATTTGGCTTCATCAGGAAGAGGATTAACTGGCATTTCATAGGTAAGAAGAAGGCTCTTCGTTGTGTAATACGGAGAGCAATAGTTGTTAGGCCTTTCATTCATATGCCTTAATGCTGCCAAAGCATGGGCACATGGAAGTTCATCAAGTTGGAATTGTCCACAGCTACATTTCTTGTTTTCTAGACATATAATGTACCGCTTCACACAATCTAACACAGTATGTATATGATCTTTTGAAGCCCTCACCTACAATTCAAGACCAAACAGAAAATAATAATACATCAATCAGTTAACTAGGTTAGCAACAATCAGTTAACTACAAATCATCTAAAAACAAACTATATATAACCGATAACTACATTTACCCACAATTTGACGACATTTTAACTACAAAATGGAAACATTGCAGCTACTACTATTTTTGTTATTTCTCCTGCACCAAACAAGAATATATTACCTTTAGTTTCTGGGATAATGTATTGTTATCTTCCAATTGTTTGTTGAATTTGTGACCAAGGAATGTGAAAGTACCCTTTGCCTTCAATAACTTTTCTTTTGTTCAATGTTCTAGAATAGTCCTTATATACTCAGATAGATCAAATATTAGCAGCTCTCTTGCCTCTTTTGTTACAGCATTCAACGACTCTGCAATGTTTGACGTCATAGTAAAGTTCTATTCACCGTTGCATGTACTCTTGACCATCTATGATAGCCAATATCATATAGGTAAGATGATACACGTGGGTCTACCTCTTCAATATTCGTCATCCTTTCATTGAATTCATCCATAGTATTTGACCGTGATGTAGCAAAGTACAATTCATGTAATTGTAGATGTGCCTTCTTGACTTTTGACCTTATATTTATCCATATATGCCACATGCAAAAGTAGTGTGCCATGCCTGGATAGACAACTGATGTTGCCTTCGATATACTCTCATGCCTATCTGAGACAACACACATTGAAGGTCTTTCACCATATGCCTCCTTGAATTGTTCAAAGAACCACTTCCAAGACGCGTCATTTTCAGAATCAACAACAGCATATGCCAAGGGCAAAATGGAACGTACAATTTGTAGTCATAAAATAAGATTAACTATTAAATACAAATATATATTGAGAATTTAGGCAATTTAACTACATTGATTTATATAAATACTAACTAACTACAATATAACTACAATTTACCTACATTGTTTAAATTGTCTACAAAATTATTGCATCTAGTACCTGCTGCATCCATGGTGCTTGCTGTCAGCATAATACCCCTATATGCTGATTTTAAGAATGTCCCATCAACCACTACTACCGGCCTACAATGCTGCCAACCACTTATTGATGTACAAAGAGCAACAAATGCATACAAGAAGCAATCATCTACTGCCTTCTTCAATTTAACAACAGATCCGGGATAATTCTTCTCAAGAATATAAAAATATTTTGGTAATCTGTTGTACGAGTCACACGGATTCCCTCTCAAAAACTGTAATGCTTTTTCCTTTGCTCTCCATGCTTGCATGTAGCTTAGGTTCACTCCATGTTCGGATAACATGTCAGTTTGTATGTCCTTTGACGTGTAAACAGTCTTAGGATCAAAATACTTTGGAACGACAATGCTATCAACTATTGTTGCAGTACATTTGCGCTGTATGAATGTTTCGTCCATTCGGCAGCATGTGTATTGTCGGCTAAAACTTCTTATCTTGAACAATGAAGAATCATGAATTGACGTTGCATTGAAATGCCATTTGCAGTTCTCAGCTACACATACAAGCCAGTAGCTACAAAAAAAAATACAATTTTCGGACATATTTATTAAACACTACAATTAACTACAAACTGACTACAATTTAACTATAATTGTGTAAACAAACCTATCTTCAATAATACAGTAATTTTTCAAATCCATAAATAACTACACACCTTCTATTACTTGATCTTTTCACTCTTAACTGGAACTTGTGCATAACTGCATAATTCTTCATTGCAACAGCTATTGTTTTCTTGTCCCGGTACACTTGTCCTTCTTCATACATGTTTGCGTAGATTCAATTATTATTTCACTTTGATATTCCTCTATTGCTGGTGAGGATGGAATTTCTAGTAACCTTAGTGATCCTGAAGAACCTGCAGACAATAAATTCACAAATGTAGTAACTATGTAGGTAAATTTGAAAGCAACATCGCTGTGTCATTTCCAGTACTATATCATCATCATAGTTTAATTGTAGATACATGTCGTTGAATCATAGATTAGTAGGTAACACAAAAACACTCAGCATTGTCGAATAAAACATACCTGTACTGATGCTTTCATTGGTGATTGCAATTTTCATATTGAAATCTCTTACGCTAATACATAAGGGATACGAACCTAAGTTTTTATTCTCTTTTTTCGTTTCCATATATACACGAGCACCCATATCATTCCTGATCTCCAATGGAGGACAATTATCATTCTCAATATATTTTATTTCTACAATTTTATCCGATGTATCAATCGATAATTGTTCTACAATTGTAGATTGGAGAATTCCGTAGCTTGCATTATCATCTACCAAAATGGCATCAACTTCAAAATCTCGGAATCTGCCATAGTTATCCCAATAACCATTAGATTTCAGCATTATTGGGATTTTTGACATAATATTGTGTAGTTGATTAAAAAATAGACGAAGAACAGATTTTAGACTAGTCAATTTTTGTGCTGATGACGACGAATAGCTGTATTCGATAATACGACAATTTTTGTACTAATTTAGACGAAGAGCTGTATTCAACAATTAGAGAATTTTTGTACTGATTTCGACGAAGAACAGATTTAGATACGGCAATTTGTGTACTGATGTAGACGAAGAACAGATTTAGATTGTAGAATTTCGGTACTGATGTAGAAGAACTGTATTCAACAATTTGGAAGTTCTACAATTTGATTGAGTTACAGATGATAGCTCTGTTTCTGTAACAGAATGAGAGAATCACGTTGGGTTGTGATTTTTTTCCGTTATCAAACTCTCATTTAATTGTGACAGAATCAAATTATGATCTGATAGCTAAAAAAGTGGCGCTATATTAGGATAGAATTCAACTATTTTTGGTTTGGTACAATTTTTGTAAACAAAACATGATATAGGTGGGTAAATACCAAACCATACACAATTGTGATAATAAAATTTGCTATATGGTATATATAGGTAAAATTCCCTTTTTAAATATAAGAGAAAGTTATAGCCAGTACAAGTCGGGCTTCTATTTTATTATATCTGGCCCGACTACTTTATTCTTATCAGTTTTAGCCTAATTTTTGTGTATGTATATTAGTGTTTTAAAAGATTTCTTTGGGCGTCAAGGCGAATTACTATCCAAACGTCTTGAGTCTCATGTGTAAGGTTTAGTTTTATATGAATTATGTGTGAAGCGTCCGACTACGTATTCAAAACATGTTTAATGCTCAACATGTTTAATAACTTCTTACGCAAATCGCACGTCACATTTTTCATTAGCATTTTTAACCCTTAAAATTCTTTAAAAACTAAAATTTTAAAGTTCTGTTTCATCTATAGAAATATGAAGATTAAGAGTAACCCAAATGAATGAATTATATTAGTGCATATTTACTAATTGAAAAAAACGCAGATTCAAGTAAGCCAAGCATGCCTATTCTCTATTACACGCATCGGAGCCATTTTCCTAGAGGAGGTTTTTTTCTGTTAGGTTAGCGCTTGCAGGTTCAATCTCTCTTGCTAGTATAGAGAAAAGAAGTCTACCTTTCTCTATACTAGAGCATACGGGGAATCAAATCTAAAAACCAATATATGAACTAGAGACCAGACGGGGTAATTAAAAGTAAATCAATCGGATAGTTTCTTATGAATAGATAGCGAGAATTTACATTTTCACTAATTATAGCCTTCAGATGTTAGTTCTATTCTTCTATGTCTCTCAAGATTATTAAGTTTTTATTATTTTGCTATTTGAAAGCAATTTTATAATAAGGAATAATATTTTAAAGTACAATATTGGTGAAGTTTATTACTTTGTTATTATTAACTTGTAGAAAGATAAACATTCGATAATATTTTTTACAAAATTATAAATTTTAAATTGTTTGATATATAAGAAGTATTTAATTTTATCTCATATTAACTTTTACATTATTCATATTTATATTTATAAAAAAGATGTTAGATATTTTATTTTCTATGAGTTTTTGAAATGTTTTAAAATTTTCTTAAACTTTTAGTATACTTATATATTTTTATAATTATTATGTTATATTATTAATTTATAAATTTAAAGATTCATGGAGTATCAATGTAACGTATCTTTCTTATTATATCATGTCACGACCTGGAATTCTCATCCTCGGGAGTCGTGATGGGCGCCTAATCGTAGAAGCTAGGCAAGCCACACATTCAGAATCAATAAATACCTTTGATTTAAATCCATTTTTATCATTTTAATTAACAGAAAATAAATAATCAAACAACTATGGAATTCATAATTTAGCGGAAGACTTAAACGAAATAAACCAAATTAATAAGAAAAATCCACGTATGCCTCTACCCAGATATGGTGTCACAACATCCACGGACTACTACGATTTACTACATACAACCGTTTGAAAGAAAGTAACATTGTCTGTCTTGAATACAAGAGATAGCAGATCATAAATTAAAATAAAAGAGATGTTGGGCCTGCGGACGCCTGCACGATTACCTCGGGACCCCATAGAGTGAAGGATGGCTCTCTGGCTAATGATGCGCGTCGTAAGCTGCTCCAATATCTGCACATAAGTGCAGAGTGTACCATCAACACAAACCGACTCCTTGTGTTAGTAAGTATCTGGCCTAACTTCGCCAGGTAGTGACGAGGCTAGGACCAAACTCCAGATAAACCTGTGCAGTTATATAATATATATGGCGGAAAAGTAAACAGGTAACAAGTAATTGAAGTTGGGGAAGGGGAACATGTTGCAGGGGTGAAAGATAAACAGAATATCAAGAACAATAAGAAAAACTGAAATTTAACTTTCAACACAAATAAAGAGAAGTAAAGACAACTTTCACTTTCAGTTTAAATCTTGTTGCAGGAGTGTAACCCGATCCCATTTCTCATATCTCGTGGTAGGCGTACCACCCGCTCCCCCGATCCCATTTCATCATATCTCGTGGTATGCGTACCACCTGCTCCCATTTTATTGTATCTTGTGGTAGGCTTACCAACCGCTCCCATTTCATTATCTCTCGTAGTAGGCGTACAACCTTCTCTCATTTCATTATATCTCGTGGTAGGCGTACCACCCGATCCCATTTCATCAATCTTGTGGTAGGCATCCACCCGATCCCATTTCATGTTGTCACATAATCATAAGAAATCCCGGCAAGGGAACAAGCAATATAACAACTTTCCAGAAGGGGAACAACAATATAGATATAATCATCCCGGCAAGGGAGAATCAGCTATAACCAACCTTAACTCAGTTTGATTAATGAATATGCTCAATCATCAATAGGATCTATGAGGATAAATAAATTTTTTCTCGATATGGTAGATCATTTGTTTAGGCATACGTAATTTCATTTAAGAATACAACAACTTTCAATTTAAGACTCACGGTCATGCTTGACACAAACATATGGATACTCGTACCCATGCCTATACGCCGTACTCGACAAGGAGCAAGTAGTAAATATGACTCAACTCATAATCCCACAAGCTAAGGTTAGACCGAACACTTACCTCAAACATCCAAGGCCAAGTCAAGCCTCAATTACCGCTTTGCCTCTTGAATTCGGCTCCAACCCAATCGATCTATACATAATTGACTAGATATCATCAATAAGAGCTAAACAATCTAATTCCAATGTTCAATAATAAATTCCCAATCATTCTTTCCAAAATTCTAAAAATCGACCCCGGGCCCGCTTGGTCAAAATACGAGGCTCAGACCAAAATCGAATCACCCATTCATCCACGAGCCCAAATATATAATTTGTTTTCAAATTATATCACAAAAAGAAGTCTAAATCAAGAGGAATAAAAAAGCCCTAAATCTACCCAAATCCCAAATTTTCTACCCTTAATCACATGTTTTAGGACTTGAAATTTATTAAATGTTGATGAAAGTGGAAGAAACCAAGTTAAAAATGCTTACGCAAGAAACTATGGTGAAGAAGTGCTACAAAAATCGCCTAGGAGCTTTTGGAGAATAAAAGGATTGTGAAATTTTATGAAAATCTTGTTTGCATTTTGTTTTTGAAGCATAAAAATAACTAGAAGAATTAAGCCTACGCGTTCACGACATACCTCACACGTTCGCGACGGGTCAAGCTTTTTAGCCTTCGCATTCGCGTATACGGGCTAGTGTTTGCAAAGTTATAGTTCCTCGAGCCCTTGCGTTGGCGGACATAGTGTCACGTTCGCGATCCATAAGTGGTGACCCCTCCCCCATGATCCTATGTGTTCGCGTAGCCAAGAACGCGTCCGCGAAGGTATGGCTCCCTACTACCTCGCATTTGCGACCTGGACTACGCGTTCATATAGAAGGAAATTCCTTCAGCATAGTTTTACTCATCGCATTCGCGAGGGTCCTCCCGCGAACGCGATGAAGGCCATACCAGAACTGGAAAACCTACAACTTTGATAAGCCTAAAACCATTCCGAAACACCTCCAAAATACTCCCGAACCATCAGTGCTCCCAACAAATACATGCACTGACTCAACAACATCATACGAACTTATCCGTGTGATAAAATCACCTAGATAACCTCAAAACCAGGAATCAAACCTCAAAATCATTAATTTTCCCAAAACTTCATCAAGTTTCAAATTTAGAACTTTAAGTCCGAAACACGTCAAACAACGTCTGATTTCAACAAAATTTCACATGAAGGACATAAAACATATATAAGACCTGTGTCGGGCGCCAGAACCAAAATATGAGCCCGCTACCATCGTTTTCTAATCAAATTTCATTTCTCATTTTCTTAAACATTTCAGAAAAATGATTTCCTTTAAAAATTCATTTCTCGGGCTTGGGACCTCGGAATTCGATTCCGGGTTTACGCCCAAGTCCTGTATTTTCTTACGGACCGTCACATTATGGGACCAAGTCCATTTGCCCAAAATATTGACCAAACTCAAATTTATTCATTTTAACATTAAAATTTAGCATTTTTCACATAATTTCACATTAAAGCTTTTCGGCTACGCGCCCGGACTACGCACGCAAAGCAAGGAAACTCCAAATGAGGTTTTCAATTCCTCGAAGACACAAAAGTTGATTAAAAATGGGTGATGACCCTTTGGTTCGTCACATTCTCCACCTCTAAAATAATTATTCGTCCTCGAATGGACGGAAAAAGGAAGTACCTGAGTTGGGGAAAGGATGAGGATAACGGCTCCGCATATCGGACTTGGACTCCCAGGTTGATGCCTCATGAGGCTAACCTCTCTACTGAACATGAACACAAGGAGAACTCTTTGATCTCAACTAATGAACATACTGGTCTAGAATAGCCACCGGCTCCTCCTCGTAAGACAAGTCCTTGTCCAACTGGACAGTGCTGAAATCTAAAACGTGGGATGGACCGTTGTGATACCTCTGAAGCATGGACACATGAAACACTGGATGTACAGCTACAAGCTCGACGACAATGCAAGTCTATAAGCCACCTCTCTCACTCGATCAAGAATCTCAAATGGACCAATGAATCTAGGGCTAAGATTGCCCCTTTTCCCAAATATCATCACGCCTTTCATAGGTGACACTCGCAGAAATACCTGCTCACCAACCATAAAGCCACATCTCGAACCTTGCGGTCTGCATAGCTCTTTTGTCTGGACTGAGCTGTATGAAGCCTATCTTGGATTATCCTGACCTTGTCCAAGGCCTCCTGAACTAGATCCATACCTAACAATCGAGCCTCTCTCGGTTCAAACCATCTGAATGGAGATCGACACCGCCTACCATATAAAGCCTCAAAATGAGCCATCTCGATGCTCGACTGGTAGCTGTTGTTGTGGGAAAACACTGCTAAAGGCAAAAATTGATCCCACGAACCTCTAAAGTCAATAACATAAGCTTGGACCATATCCTCCATAATCAGAATAGTCCGCTCGGACTGTCAGTCCATCTGGGGATGAAATGCGGTGCTCAACTAAATCCTTGTGCCCAACTCTCGCTTAACTACTCCCTAAAAGCGCGAGGTAAACTGCGTACCCTTGTCCGAAATGATGGATATGGGAACACCATGAAGGCGAACAATCTCCCGAATATATATCTCAGCTGACCTCTCAAAAGAATATGAGATTGTCATAGGAATGAAATGCACTGACTTGGTTAGCCTATCAACAATGATCCATACTGCGTCGAACTTCTTCTGAGTCAGCGGAAGTCCAGTAACAAAGTCCATAGTGATCGGCTCCCACTTCCACTCGGGAAGCTCAATCCTCTGAACTAACCCACCAGGTCTATGATGCTCGTACTTAACCTGCTGACAATTTAAACAATGATACACATATGCTACGATATCCTACTTCATTCTACGCCACCAATAATACCGTCGTAAATCCTGATACATCTTCGCAGTGCCCAGATGAATAAAATATCGAGAGCTATGGGCCTCCTCCAAATTCAACTCTCGCCGCCCATCCATATTAGGCACACATACTTGACCCTGCAATCTCAAAACTCCATCATCATCTATGATAACATGCCTGGCACCTCCACGCTGCATCGTGTCTCTAAGTACACAGAGATGGGGATCATCATACTACCGATCATGGATACGCTCTAATAATGAAGAACGAACAACTGTGCAAGGCAACAAACCACTGGCCTAAGAGACATCCAGTCTCACGAGCTGATTGGCTAAAGCCTGACATCCAAAGCAAGCAGCCTCTCACTGGCCGGAATATAAGCAAGACTGCCCATACTGGCTGACTTCATACTCAAAGCATCGGCTACCATATTGGTCTTTCCTGGGTGACATAGGATGGTGATATTATAATCTTTCAACAACTCCATCCACCTTCTCTGCCTCAAATTCAACTCCTTTTGCTTGAATAGGTATTGAAGACTCTTGTGATCAGTGAACACCTCACATGCCGCGCCATAGAGATAATTCCTGTGAGCATGTGCATTTTTCCTCGCGTGAATTACTCCTACAAAATTCTTAGATTTAGGATTTTTCCTTTTAATTATTTGATTTTTAGGATTAATTGCATAATTTTATGTTTGTTTGCATTTCGTGTACATTTTAAATTTAGATAATTCATAAAAAATACAAAAAAGATATTGCATTTGCATTTAGGACTTGGAATTACATATTTTTAAATTAATTGATAATTAGGATTTTACAAAAATACAAAAATAAAAAAAGGTTTTAATTAGTTTTAGCTTTGAATTTCATTGATTTCCTTTAAATTGGTATTTAGTTATTTGAGTTAATTAGGGTCTAATATAATTAGATAGATTAATTTAATTTTTAAGATTTAATTCAGTCTTATTGTAATTTTAATTTCAATTTTGAAAAGAAAAGAAAAAGAAAATCAACAAAAATATGAATCTAACAAGTAATGCCCAAATTTGGGCCAAGATACCAAGCCGAAAAAATTAACCTCCAACCAAGTCAAAATACTTGCCCAAAATCGTCAAAATCTTGTCCAGCCCCCTAGTGCTAAACGACGTCGTTCCTTGCCAAATTATCAGGACCGTCTAGGTTAATTGATCTAATGGACGAGAAGCTTAGGTCACTAACTATATAAGTGTCCAAACAGACCCTACCCCTCTAAGAACCCTACCCCTCTCGTGTGCTCTCTCACCGCCAGACCCTAAAGACCACCATGAGCTCCACCGTCCGCCGCTAAGCAGAAATCACCCATGGCGGCGGCGGAGCTCCGATGGCCACCAAATTAACACCCCGTGTTCCTCTCTTTCTCCTTTTTCCAAACCTATAAACCCCATCCCTCGAATACTGCCTAAGCTTCTTGAATATCACCTAGAAACTTTGACACCTTTGCCGTGTCCGGCGGCGACGCCTCAGTTTCCCACAAAAATCACACCATAGGTCCTCCTAGACATCCTCATCATCAATGCCCATATAGTTTCTCTTGAATCCATGCCGAACGTCTCAAATCTTGAATCAAAAATCTCGGCAAAACCCTACCACCACCAATCTTCACCAAATGAACACCAAAGAACCACCATAACACCCTCATGATGAATCCACAATATGTTTCCCTAGAATACCTCCACAAATGCTCAAAACCCAAATCTAGGGTTTTCGGAATTTTCCAAAATAGTGCATGAAGAGATTCACTTAAAGTTTTGGGTTCGATTTGAAGAATTAAGCTACGTTTTCTAGCTTCCTCTTCTAAATTTCCCTCTGCCTCATCTCTTTTCTGTTAAATTTGTTTTAATATGAGGTTGTATCTGTTTTATTTGCTTACTACCTGAATTCAAAATTAGGATCAGTTTATGTCTGTTGGTTTGAATTTCATGTTAAATTCATGAGTTTAGTTAGTTTTTAGTCTTTTTGTTGAGCTGAATTTCATGTTAAATCCCTGAGTTTAATTAGGTTTAGTCGAATTTATTTTAGTCTATTGGTTTGAAATTCATGAGTTTAATTAGTTTTTAGTTTTTTCTGTTAAGCTGAATTTCATGTTAAATCCCTGAGTTTTAATTAGTTTTAGTCAAGTTGTTTTAGTCATGCTGTTGGTTTGAATTTCATCTCTTTAAATTCCTGAGTTTAGTTAGGTTTAATTTGAGTTCTATTGAGTCTTTTTGTTAATTTGGATTTCATGTTTCGTTCCTGAGTTTGAATTAGATTTTGTTCATGGTAATCAAGTTGTATTAGTTGGTTAATCTAGGTTCTAAACTGGTTTAATTAATGCTTAGCTTAATCATGATAAGTCTTGTAAGTGTTGCATGTTTGATTCATGTGCCAATTTGTTTTCGATTTTTAATTTTCTGCATTTTTCATAATGGGATCCGTTTGGATTTTTAATGGTTTAAATTTGTTTTTATATTTCAAAACAAAGCTCCAGAGTTTATTTGTTAGTATAAAATTAAAAAGGGATCTGAAAGGGTAGAAAGTAATTAACAATAATGCTTAAGGGTAGTTTAGGTACTTAGCCTTAGTTAATCTTGCAGTGACAGAAAAAAAAGTCCTTGGAAGTTTGTAGCAGGAGTGTGCTGTTAAAAATGCAATCTATGACTTGGTTAGCAAGTAATAAATTGAGAAACTAAGAGGTAAATTAATTTCTGAAGGTTACCCTAGTGTTTAGCCTATAAAGGGACAGGTAAGAGCCTAAGCTAGGGGATCGAAAAATAACAGAAGAGGAGAAAAAAGGATCCTGAAATCAGAAGATTGAAAAGGAACTAAAATATCCATAACTTCAGATGAAAAAAACTCCGATTACTGTTTCATTGATCCTTTACTGTGTATTTTTTAAGTCCTGAAGTAATTTCTGGTTCATTGGAGACTAAGTATGGATTGGTATTGGTTGTTTTTTGAAAGTCTTTTGATTCAAGCCATTAGAATATTACATTTCATGGGTTCTGAGCTTTGTTCGGTTAGTTGTTTGCTGTTGATCCCTGCTGTGTACATGCTAATCATCTACCTCTATTTTCCTTTCAAATATCCAGGTACTTCCATAACTCATGATTGAAGAATGATTGTGAACATGTAAATGAGTTGAAAATTATTAAATGAAGACGGGTGACTTAGGTAGTGTGAATGAGCAGCACCCTGATTTTGGTGTGGGCACACCAGGTCAAAAAAGTTGCGGTATTGGTGTGCAACAAAGAAATATCAAGCTAGTGAGGCATATAATTGATTTTATGGGCTCACATGCACACTATGATATTGATAATATTGAGCAAAATTCTGAAAAATCCATACACATGGCCGAAAAAATTGAAAAACAAGAGCAAAAGGTGGCGGGCCAACTTGGTCTTTTGACCATTAGTGATGATAATGTCACTTTTAGTAAAGATGAACATGTGGGCTCAACAAAAATAAATGGGTATCCAATATCCATAAATAATAATAAACTTTATGAAATAGTACAACACATGAAAGAGAACCATTATGCTTTCGGTGTCGGCTCATCTAGGCAAAAACGTGGCGCTACTTCTATGCAAAATTTGAATAATAACCATGTGGGCCTGCTGTGTCTAATTGAAAATTCCGAAAATCTTGAGCTAAATGGTCAAGCGTTGGCCTCATCTATTCTGGGCAGTGGCAAAACAACTGTTGTTCAAACCAGTGCAATCATTTCAGCGGAGGAAAGAAGACTATTGGATTCTATGGACAAGATGGTGTCTCGAGCCAGTGACGAACGGGATATGAAAGTAATGAAGAATTGAGCACATCGGAGGAAGCAGAATCCTATAGTAATACACAGCTTCTCGTCAATTCTTGGCAGAAACCAATAAGTATGACCAATACAACTGATTCTTTATCCCATGCTAAACAACTGTTGGATGCAATGCTAAATGCAGATCCCTTTGAAATTTTAGGTCGTGATCCTTATAGCGCTAACGTAAAAATAGGAGTAGGAATGAGGTACAACAACAAATCAAGCAAAGTGATATTAAATCACAAGATGTACCAAACTTGGATGCACAAGGGGCTTTACACATGTCAAATCATCGGACAGCAGAAGATGGTGTCATAATTGAAATGCTGCCACAATGCGTCGAAACAGTCCAAATTATTGCTACAAAGGAACAAAAGTCTCAAACAAAGGAAAAGAGTAGGGACGACAATGTTAGACAACCTCCGATGAGAAATGCCAAGCTTAAGCAGGCCGCCCCAACTACGTCAACAAAGTCCAATCAATCTAAAAGGAAATCATGATTTTTTAATACTTCTTGAAGAATTGGGACGACGGTGATAAAGAATTACAAAGTGAAGAAATTGCAAGGATCGACAAAAAGGGACATCATTGTAACTTTTTCATCATTTTAATCTGCCACTTTGTTAGTATACTCATTTGTAATCTCATCACAGAGTATGCTAAAAACTCTGTGATGATCATACATATTTGGACCTGTCAAGTTAGTATTGTTGCATTCCTGTAAATAAGTGAGGTAGTCAAGCCTCAATAGGATTTAGTATGGTAAGTTTAGCATGGTATGTGTTATATGGGTAACAATACCGGTGCAAATGTCCCCTTATTTATACTTTTCCTAATTGTTGTATTTTCTTGTTTGCTATTAATAAAAATCTAGCCCTAGGCTCTTGCCTAGTGGATTACCAACAAAAAAAGAAGAAGTTGATTTCTCTTCGTCCTCTTCTATTTATATTCTTTATAACCATATTTCAAGTTAGATATATTAATTAAGACCTCTTTCTTTCCCCGAATTTGAGCATGTGAAAGTGGCTTAGTGTAGTGTAGCAATAGACTTTGATCATGCATGATATGGTTAATGTTGTAGTCAGGGGTCCTATTTCTGTCTGCTGAGAACTACTTAGGTCTTAATTTTGAAAGATTGAATGTTGGTCTGCTGGTGTACTGACTATGCCAATATTAGTGTTGTAAGCATGATTGTGTTGACTTGAGTTTTCTGGCTTGGTTCTGCGTTTGTATATCAAATGGGCATGGTATATTTAAGTCATTCAAATGTTGAGTGTGGTATAAGGCTGACCAATTAACAGGTTCTCCAAGTATTTGGGTTTATTTAGTCAGCATGAAATTTGGACAATAACATGTTAGTATTAAGCATAGTTCGAATGTAAATTTTCAGTCATTGACTGTTAGATTTTTCTTAAAACAATTTGAGCAGTAATCTCAAACTCTAGCAATAGGCATCATGACTTCATAGGCTGTCGAATTGGGCTCCTTATTGGGACTAGAATAAAATGGTGCTAAAATAACCATCTAGAGTAATCTTCAAGTGTATGGGCTATTGGTCTTCATGCTTGGCCAATCCCAAATTCTGAAAAGAAGTGAAATAAAATAGACTTCACTTAGACTCAATATTTTGTTCACACTTGAGTTCAGCGTGGTTCAAAAGTAGTTGTGACTTCTTTAGCCTTATTTCATTAATAGACCTTTGTAATTGATTTGAGGTACGCCACCTAATAAATTAGATAACCAGGGGCCCTCATTTAATTAGTCTCGATTTGAATTGTGGTGCACCATGTAAAACAAAAATGACAATTGCACGACCCTCATTTTAATATCTTATCCTTAGAATTCGAGGTGTGACACTTAGCAAACTTTTTGTGGCCCTCGCAAATTTTAAACACGCAATTACCTTAGGCGCTCTAGTTAAATAATGTACTTTCCTAAATACGGGTGCGTATTTATGTGACCCAAACCCAAATCTCAATGTTAATGTGTTGCGAGCTACGGTTGCATTTATGTGACGTGGTTCATGACGCATTTTAACAACGTTGCAATCTTCTTAAAATTAAATAAAAGCTGTTAAAAGTTTAAATTTACACATAGGTACAAAATGTATTAAAATTAAATAATTAAGCCGAATATAACAGTTGAGTGACCGTGAAAGAACCACAGAACTCGGGAATGGCTAATACCTTCTCCCGGGTTAACAGAATTCCTTACCCAGATTTCTGGCTCATAGACTGTATTATAGAGTAAAACATTCCTCAACTCGGGACTTTAAACCGGTGACTTGGGACAATTAATTTTCCTAAATGGCGACTCTGAAATCTCTAAATCCTGTTTTGATTGTCCTTTAATTGGAAAAACTCCCTTATATACGCCCTTCGCGGGGTGTAGTATATAAAAGGAGGTATGACAGCTCTAGCGACTCTACTGGGGATCAAACCCATCTCTGGTTCAGGGTTCAAGAATTCGAGCTTAAAAATTGTTGTATTTGGCTTTGTTTAATATCTGATTTTATGTGTTTGTGCCCAATGTGCTAAATATTGCTTTTTACCGCTATAATATTATTTGAACTGTATATGAACTGCCGCGAAACCCTTCTCTTCTTATCTTCGGGGATGTGCTCGCTGGTCGAGACTCCCTATTCAGTTAGTGTCATACCTTTAAATAAGAAAGAGGCTCGGACAACTTACTAAGCAGGGTGACCTTTTGGTTCCCGGTACGTTGCCCCCTCCTCGACTCGAGTTGTCCGCTCGGGTACAGAGTATAGACCCTATACCCAGGTTTTGAACCTAGAATAACTTAACCTCATGCTAGAGCCCTAGTAGGAACTCTTATTTCCATTATGAATTTGACTTAGGGGATTCAACACAGGGGTAAGGTCCGTCTAGGACAGGTGCACCCAAAATAATAGACTATATGTATGCATCTTGCGTGCTATTTGTGCATTTACTCTGGCTTTGCATGCCGACCGGCTTTTGAAGGAAAAAAAAAGAAAAAGAAAAAAAGAGAGGAAATTTGACAGTGTATGGGATGAGGGAGAAATTTATTTGTTTCAAATACCGATACTGAAATGTTGCCGAAATTTTGAACAAAAAAAAGAAAAAAAAGAGTTTTTTTTCGAAAAATAAAAAAGTAAAAAGAAAGGGATTTTATTTTCGAAAAAAAACAAGAAAAAGAAAAAATAGAAGCTAGTTTTTAATTTTGCCCGAACTACGCCGATTTGATTCTCACAGGGTGTGGGATACATAGGCAACCCCCATCGGGCCCAACTTTATTTTTGCAAAAATAGCCAAAAAGAACTAAATTTTGTTTGTGATAAATAAATAAGGCCGTTCTTGTCAAATTAGCTGAATGTCCCTAAAAGGGCGCCACAAGGCTGTTTTGCAAGAACAGCCGCCCTGATTTATATTTTCTAAATTTTGGCCGATAGCAGGCACAGCCTTAAAACCTTCCCTCGGAAGTGCTGAAGACCGTATTTACGAAGCTGAGATTTTATTTTGAAATGAAAATTTGAGAAAAAATTGACTTTGTTTTTACTCCAATAAATCATAATTTTTGCTTAATCACCTAATAAATGTGCAGAATGAGCATTAATCAAAATTTATCAATAACAGTCATAAACAAGATTCCTTTAAAGTTGCACATGTGGTGGAATGATTTAGGTGAATCGGGGCAAAACAAGGTCAATGCCCACTTGGGATACTTCACCAGGTCATTGAAAATTAATCCTAGAGGGGATATCATAAAGGCGTTGGTTACATTCTGGGACCCGGCCCACAACATATTTTATTTCCCGGACTTTGAACTCACCCCAACCCTAGAGGAAATAGCCGAATACATCAAAAGCCCCAAAGTCTCTCTGAGACATTAGTATTTGATTACGCTGAGGTCCGTCGTTGTACAAAAATTCTTAGATTCACTGAAGATAAGCTGGTGGGTTCATAATCTAGATCTATCAGCCAGTTTTTATACTCAACAGTTTATATACCAGAGAAATGGGCACATAGGGGGTTTAACGATTCAGAAAATAAAAGTTGTAGCAAGGGAAACCGACTCAAATGGGAAGAATATCGGTTATGGTATTCTTTTTGGGCCTCTTGGAATTTCCACGGAAAAGACGCAAATATTAATATACGGATAGCAGGGGTTGTCAACACCTTGCTCAATCAGGCCAAAAGTACCCTCGCACCCATGATATTATCTGAAATCTTCTGTTCCCTCACAACCTTTAAAGACGGAGGAGATTTCCTCGAAGGATGCAATTTGTTGTTACAAATGTGGATGGTTGAACACCTGTTCCATCAGCAAAATTTATTAGTTATGGGTCGTCGAAGAAGAGTTGTATAGAGGAATTTTATACCAGGGTTGATATATTTAGATTACCGGAGGGGGTTACAGAATAGGTATCATATCTCCGTACCATAAGTGCAAGTCAACTAGTTGGGTGGCTCCCCATTGACGAAACTATATATATACATATATATATGCCAGCCACTGGGCCTCATTTCCTTTTAATGGGTCTCTGGAGCATCCAATCTTATGCTCTGTACCGCGTGCTGAGACAGTTAGGGAGATGCCAAATGATTCCCATGGATGAAGACATTAGTCGCCATATGGTTGAGATTGGTCCCAATGGTCAATTTCACGAAGCAGTAGTCCGCCAGATTTGGAGCGAATGTCAGTACTTGACGGCAGACACTCGAGTACGATACTTGTCTAATGGCGAGGTTGCACCAGGGTACCTGGCTTGGTATAAAAGGGAAGTGGAGTTTGGTAGACCATCCAAAAGGCCACATCTTCAGGAATTTGCTGAGGCATCACAAGAACAATGGAATTGGTTAGCCAAGGAAAATAAATACAGGGCCACAATAGGGAAATTCGAAAAACAAGTCAAAGACCTTCAATTCGAGACTGTATTGCAAGCTGCGGCAGACGAGGGGGTAAAGAAAAGACTAGCCAAAGAAAACAAAGCTTTGCGAGCCCAAATTCAGAAAATGAAAATAGCCGCAGTGAATCCCACTAGAAACGTGAAGGATGAAAAGCTTATAGACAATCTAAGGTGGAAGTTAGGCAAATATGGTTTTGATTTGAACAAAGCGGAGGGTGAGGTAGCCAGAACCCGAAAACAATTGGCCAAAAATGTAGAGGACGAGAATGCGTGATTGAACAACTGAAAGAAAGGTATGACAACGAGGTTAGAGGGTTGACGAAGAGGGTCATCATGGTTGAAAACAAAATGGTTAAGCAAGCGAAGGACTTCAAGGCTGAAAGAGAGCATTGTTACACAACAATATCACGGGTGGAAAGAGATTTGAAACAATTTCAAGAACTAAATCGTGTATCCAAACAAACTTTGGCGGCTAGGGCCCAGCAGATTGGGCAATTATTGCAAGAGAAGGGTGCTATAAGAGAGAGGGTACGAATGATTGCTGAATACATCACCGTAAAGTGTAGACACTGTGAAGACATGACAAGATCCATGTTCTTTGCCACCGCAATGACCTTCGTTCGTCAAGTGATAAAAGACCTCCACCACCTCCAAGGGGATTTAGCACCTAGGCCTGCGGCGAGATCGAATAATGTCCCGTAGGCCCCAGGAGCATTAGAAGCCTTAATGTATTCATGATTTTCACTCAAGTCAGTTAGTCCATTTGCAAAATCTGAATTTTTTTCTATTTTTGAGTCTGTAATAGGTTGTCAAGTTAGTTGTTTGGTTTCGTTTGAGTCAGAGTTTGTTGATTTATTTTATTAAGGTTTGTTAGTAGTTGTAATCAAGTTTTTATTTTATGAAATTAAAAATTTCCAAAAATATTTTCTGTACTGATTTTTCAAAACTACGCTCGGTCTGATTCATCCGGGGTCATGATACGTAGGCAATCTCCGTAGGATTCGACCATAACCAAAATAAGGAAAAGAAAGGGGAAAAAAGAAAAAAAAGAGAAAAAGAGAAGAAAACCCATGAGAGAAACAACGGTAAAATAAGGGAGAGAATAATAAAAGACAAGAAGGTAGGGCAAAATCAAGATGAGCACAAAGAAGGGAAAAAGAAAAGAAAACATGAGAGAAAAGATAAAAGCCGAGATGACGCAAGCGGCCAATCCATGTGCGTAATAGAAATCGTTAACTGCTTAGGCGAATTTATCCCCGAATATATGGCTACCTATATGTTAAATCCTAAACGCTAACAAGTTTTGGTGTTGTCTCTATCCAGTTCCGATAGGTAGTTAGCTTTTGTGGCATTCTGGCAACCCACTCCTATAACACTCAGTCTAAAAGCAAGCTGACTATGGCCAATCAAGAAACCGATGCAAGTATCATTGATCCCTCAAAAGATGCGGAAGAGTTGGATGTTAACACAATGAAAGAGGAGATGTAAAAACTGAAGCATCAGATGGCTGAAAAGTATCAGGCATGGGTACGAGGTCTTCCATCACCAGCTTATCCCACTAACCCGACCTCCATCCTACCAGTAGCCCAATCATATGACCACCCCGCTACTGATCCACCCCCAAGCTTCCCTATCTACCAACAATATCAGGGTACAACTTCCCAGACAACACCAGCTCTACCAGCCAAAGCATATGCCCCACCCCCACCACAGTTGCTCCCATCTTTGTGGCACCTCCTCCCGCCACACTTCAGAGATCATCCAGTGAACCTTTTCTCCAAGCTCATGAAAAAGAGTATTACCCACAAGAACCCACCTTCAAAGCCCATGAACCCTACTCTTACACTCCCCATTTTGAAATCTCTATTGAGGTTGAAAAACCAGTCAAAAATGCCAAGCAAGAGGAGGTGCTCAAGAAAGTCAAAAGTTTAGGGCAATCGTTCAGAGCTATGCGAGGGTTAGGAGGCCAAGTGAGTGAGCATACAAATACCTCTGTTTATTCCCAGATATACGATTGCCGCCAGGCTTTGAAATGCCCAAGATTGACTTATACGACGGACATGGTGATTCGGTGGCACATCTAAAGGGTTTTTGCAGCAAGATGAGAGGAGCATGAGGAAAGGATGAACTACTAATGGCATACTTCAGTCAAAGTTTAAGTGGATCAGCATTGGAATGGTACACCCGACAGGATCCTGCTCAGTGGTATACCTGGGATGATCTAGCCCAAGTATTAGCATGTCATTTTTAGTACAATCTTGAAATTATTCCGAACCATTTGTCTTTGATGAAACTGGAAAAGAAGCACAATGAGAGACTCAGAGAATATGACTTCTGTTAGAGGGAGTAGGCAACAAGGGTTGACCTACCAATGAAGGAGAGTGAAATGGTAGATTACTTCTTGCAAGCTTTGGAGCCTACATTTTTGGTCACCTGGTATCGGCATTGGGTAAATCCTTTAATGAGGTCATTAAAATGGGGAGTATGGTAGAATAGGGACTCCAATCTAATAAGATTATGAGTTATTCAGCAATCAAGGCGACCACCCATGCTATCCAAAGCAGGACCGAGGGAACAATTGGAAAGAAGAAGAAGGAAGAGGTAGGGACAGTTGACTCAGGGACTTGGTTCGGGTCCCGGGATCCATCCCATTACAACCAGCCCTGGCCTCATCATCAAACCTATGCACACACTCAATATAGCCTACCACAACACTACTACCCGCCTCCTGACCCCCGTTTCTCCGTCCATCATGCACAAACATATACTGAACCTCCCGCCTATGCACAATGGAGTGCGCCAACCCTACAAAATAATTATCCAACTCCACAAAATAACTATCCCCCTAGAGCCTACCAACAACCTCCGAGACCAGCTTTCCGGAATAACCAAGTTTTAAAAACTGAGAGAATGCAAAAGAAGAAAACTTTCACTCCATTGGGAGAGTCATACACCAGCTTATTCCACATATTTAGACAGTTAGATATGTTGAGGCCGACTAAAGCAAAATTGTCAAATCCTCCTTCGAGAAATCTGGACTATTCTGTTAGTTGTGAGTATTGTTCGGGTGCCCCGGGGCATGACAGAGAAATGCTGCCATCTGAAGTGCACTATTCAAAAACTTATTGATTCACATCGAATTGAGGTGAAAGCTCCGGAAGAACCCAATATTAATCAACACCCGCTGACGGCTTATCAGGAGACAAATATGATTGAGATAGTGCATAAAGAGGGGAAGCCCAAAAGGCATTCACAAACTATCATGATGATCTGAGCCAGTGAACGGAAGATGGCAGAGAATTTAACAAGCGAGATGTCAACGCTTAAATTGAGTGTAGCAAACAGTGAGCCTATCGTTATAGTCAAGAAGGAATCTCTGAGAGACGGGATGGTGAAACAAGAAAATGCAAAAATAGTTGTACCAGGGGTGGCCAACAAGCCTGTGGTTGTCGTAGAAGGTGCTGGCATTGAGCTTGTCATTATCAAACCTGTAACTCAGATACCAATGATCAGCAGCAAGGTCGTACCTTGGAATTATGACCGAGTAACAGTGACTTACAAAGGGAAAGAGGTTAGGGAAGATGTTTGCGAAACCCACGGATTGACCCGATGGGTGAGGTGCTTTGCACCAAATAAGTGAGAAAATAAAAACCAACCAAGGAAAACTTAGTGCTAGTGAAGAAAATTGTGAGTGAAGAGGAGGCAGAAGAGTTTCTAAAGAAGATGAAAATGCCGGCCTATTCTATTGTAGAACAACTAAGAAAGACTCATGCTCAAATCTTGTTGTTATTATTGTTGATTCATTCGGAAAAGCACCATCGGCGTTGATGAAGATCATGATCGAGGCCCACGTTCCTGATAAAATCATAGTTAATCACTTGGAGAAGATAGCGAACAAGATTTTTTAGGTGAATAGAGTCTCTTTTTCCGATGATGAATTGCCCATAGAAGGCACCAAGCATAATAGAGCACTCTATCTCACGGTAAAGTGCGAAGATTCTGTGATCACTCGAGTGTTGGTTGATAATGGTTAAAGTTCAAATATTTTCCCTCTTTCCACGTTGAAAAAGTTGAAGGTGGATGATGAGAGAATCAGAAGAAAATCATTTCTGTGCGAGGGTTTGATGGCAGGGGAAAAGATTCGGTCGGTGACATAGTGCTCGACTTGACAATCGGACCAATGGATTTTACCATGGAATTCCAAGTGCTGGATGTGGTTGTATCCTACAACTTGATGTTGGGACGACCTTGGATCCATGCTGCTAAAGCAGTCTCCTCTACTATACATCAAATGGTGAAATTTGAATGGAATCGACAAGAAATAGTTGTGCACGGCAACGACCATCTGTATGCTCACTGTGATGCTATTATGCCACTAATCGAGGTGGATGACGACAAGGAGCCCTGGGTATATCAGGTTCATGACACGGTGTCAGTGAGAAAGGTTTCAAAAGGAGAGTGTATTCCAACGCCAAAGCTAGCCGCTGCATCAGTCATGGTGGTAGTTAAAGTGTTAAAGAATGGATTTTTTCCAAGAAAAGGTTTAGGGGCGTCACTTCAGGGTATCATACAACTGGTATCTCTCCCCAAAAACATAGAAATCTTTAGTTTGGGGTTCAAGCCCACAATTGCATACATAAAGAGAGCATGGGTACTCCCCAAGCCCGTGCCGCGTCTATTCAAATCATTTGTGACGCCTAGCCCCAAAAAGCGCCGGATAATGACAAGTTCTAGTTATGTGGTTGATCCTGATAAGGGATTGCTTGAAAGTTTTGAGAAGTTGTTTGAATATGTGAATATGGTAGAAGCTGGGGAGGGCTCTAGTAAGGCAGATGTGCAATTTATTGGGCCCTGTGCAAAGATCAACAATCGGGAAGCTACTCCTCTCCCGATCAGGAAGGAGTTTTGGTAGTTTTCTTTGATTTTTCTACCAATTTCTCTGGATTATTCCAGGGTTCTAATTCAGAGTCTATGGTCCATCCGTTTGGATGTGTAAACCTTTTACCTTTTAATTTTAATGAAATATAATTTCCTTTTTCGTCAGTGCTGATAGTTTTTATTTTTCTTTGCTTTTCTATTCCTTCATGTATAGGTTTTTTTATGCTGGCTCCAATGATATGACATATATAAGGACTCTTCAGCCCAGTCTTGAAAGCCGGTCTAATTCAAAAGTAAAAATTCAAGAGATAGAATACGAGAATGAACTAGAATATGATAAGGAAAGGGCATTTGAGGAAATTAGTAAAGAGTTAAGCCATTTTGAGGAAAACCCCAAGCCAAAACTGAGCGATACAGAAGAAGTCAATCTAGGGGACCCAGATAATATCAAAGAAACTAAAATAAGTGTCCATCTTGCGCTACACCTCAGGGAAGAAATAGTCGAAGCGTTGCTTGAATACAAAGATATTTTTTCATGGTCCTACGACGGTATGCCAGGATTGAGCACTGACTTGGTGGTTCACAAATTACCCACTGACCTAGCATGCCCTCCTGTCAAATAAAAGTTGAGAAAGTTTAAACCTGATGTGAGCGTAAAACTGAAAGAGGAAGTTACCAAGAAATTTAAGGTAAAGGTCATCCGAGTCACACGGTACCCCACCTGGTTAACCAATGTTGTGCCTGTGCCAAAGAAGGATGGTAAAACTAGGGTATGCGTCAATTATCATGAACTTAAGAAAACAAGTCAAAAGACAGCTTCCCACTACCAAACATCCACATATTGATTGACAATTGTGCAAAACATAAGATTGGTTCTTTCGTGGATAGTTATGCAGGCTATCACCAGATTTTGATGGATGAGGAGGATGCGGAGAAGACAGCATTCATCGCATCATTGATAACATATCGTTATAGGTCATGCCTTTTGGTCTGAAGAACGCTGCAGAAACCTATATGAGGGCAATGACAACCATATTCCACGATATAATATATAATAAGATTGAGGTCTATGTGGATGATGTAATTGTGAAATCCAGGAAGCAATCCGACCATGTTAGAGACCTAAGAAAATTCTTCCAGAGGCTCCACAGGTACAACATCCAGCTCAATCCTGCAAAATGCATATTTGGTGCCATCAGGGAAGTTGCTAGGGTTCATAGTCAGCCTCTGAGGCATTGAGCTAGATCCATTAAAGGTCAAGGACATACAAGAATTGCCACCATTGAGGAAAAAAATAGAGGTGACAAGTCTGTTGGGGAGATTGAATTACTTTCGTAGATTTATTGCTCAGCTCACAACAACTTGTGAGCCTATTTTTAAGTTGTTGAAAAAGGATGTTGTGGTCAAATGGACGAAAGAATTCCAAGAGCTCTTGATAAAATAAAAGAGCACTTGTCGAACCCACAAGTATTGGTCCCACCGGAACCGGGGAGGCCTTTTGATATTATATCTAACAGTCTTGGACAACTCATTCGGGTGTGTGTTAGGTCAGCGCGATGTCACTGGAAGGAAGGAGCAGGCCATATACTACCTTAGCAAGAAATTTACTGCATATGAGGTTAAGTATATTCATCTTGAAAGGACATGTTGTGCCGTAGCACAAAAGTTGAAACACTACCTGTCATCATATACTACTTACCCCATCTCACGCCTGGACCCGTTGAAGTACATCTTCCAGAAGCCTATGCCCATGGGAAGGCTTGCAAAATGTCAAATCCTGCTCACCGAGTTCGATATTGTCTACATGACTAGGATTGCAATAAAAGCGCAGGCATTGGCTGATCATCTGGCCGAGAATCCGGTGGAGAAGAATACAAACCTTTAAAGACATACTTCCGGATAAAGATGTGATGCATATTGATGAAGTAGAATAGGGAGAGAAGCCAGGATGGAAACTATTCTTCGATGGGGCCGCCAATATGAAAGGCATTGGAATAGGAGCAGTACATTTTCTGAAACAGGGCATCATTACCCCGTTACAGCTCATCTCCGCTTCTAGTGCACCAACAATATAGCAGAATATGAGGCATGTATTTTGGGTCTGAGGCTAGCTGCAGACAGGGGTGTCCAAGAAGTCTTGGTCTTGGGGGATTTGGACCTTTTGGTACACCAAATTCAAGGGGATTGGGAAACACAAGATTTGAAGCTCATACCATACCGGCAATGTCTGCATGAACTTTTTCAACGATTGTGGTCAGTAGAGTTGAGGCATATCCCAAGAACTCACAATGAGGTTGATGATGCCTTAGCTACTTTGGCGCCAATGTAACATCATCCAAATAAGGTGTATGTTGACCTGCTGCATACCCAAGTCCATGACCAACATGATGGCCGAGCAAAAATGCAAGGCAAGGGATAAAGGAGAAGTACCCGGCCCGGCAAAGAAGGGTCTCCCATTAACAGGTTTTTCCTTAGTAAGCTAGCAGGACATAGAGCAGGGATTGAGTAGTCTTGGGAGGCGGACTTATATTCCCCGGTTACGAGTTGACGACGTTTTCACTACTCAAACTTGAAAAAGTCTTTTACATAGAAAGCCTGAAGTTCGTCCTCAACTGCTAACAGTTCCAAATGCCCAAGCAGGGAAGAAGAAGTGGTATCTGTTGATGAAATGCCATTGCATGGATTTCCCTCCACAACTTATATTCGCGGATGCAGATATTTCCGGGTGATTGAATAGGGTTGGTGTTCAGTGTACCGCTTGTGACGCCTATGCTTTGCAAGATTCACTACAGCCCGACAGGCTCCTCAAGGTCATATAGCCCATGTCCTTCGCTTCTTTGCAATCAGACTGTACTTTCTCTTTCTTATCTTAAAGAAAAAGCAATTCTTCATCCAATCTCTGTTCCAGATTCTGGTCTTACCAAGTCACCTTTCTCTAAGGCTAAATAGCTAAATATCCCCGTACTCTTTGCTTATTGTAACGTGGTGGAAGATGATCTTGATGGTGAGCCTTGGTTTCTGACATCAAAGAGTATATCAGAATGGGTATGTACCCACTACAAGCCACAAGTGACGAAAAGAGAACAATTCGTCGCTTATCAAGCGAGTTTTTCTTTAGTAGAGGGGTACTATACAAAAGAATGCCAGATCTTGGGTTGTTAAGATGCATAGATGCTAAACAGGCCACAACCATCATGACCGAGGTACATTCTGGAGTTTGCAGAACTCATATGAGTGGGTATGTTTTGGCAAAGAAGATTCTTCGGGCAGGTTATTATTGGCTCACCATAGAGCGAGATTGTACCGGTTTAGTGCGCAAATGTCATCAATGTCAGGTGCATGGAGACTTGATCCACTCCCCGCCATTTGAATTACATACAATATTTGCACCATGGCCCTTCGTTGCTTGGGCATGGATGTCATCGAGCCCATCGAGCCAGTAGCTTCCAATGGACACCCGTTTATCCTGGTTGGTATTGATTATTTTACCAAGTGGGTCAAAGCTAAAACTTTCAAGGAGGTGACCAAGAAAGTCGTGGTCGATTTTGTGCATTCAAATATCATTTGTCGGTTTGGAATCCCAAAGATAATCATCAGTGACAATGGGACAAATCTCAATTGTCATTTGATGAAAGAGGTATGTCAGCAGTTTAAGATTACACATCGCAATTCCACCCATACCAAATAGAGCAGTTGAGGCAGCCAATAAGAACATAAAGAAGATACCCCAAAAAATGGTGGAAAGGTCCAGCCAATGGCATGAGAAGATACATTTCGCATTGTTAGGCTATCGCACTACTGTTCACACCTCAGTAGGGGCAACTCTGTATTTGTTGGTGTATGGCACAAAAGCAGTAATACCGATAGAAATTGAAACCCCATCCCTTCGAGTAGTCGTCAAGGCAAAAATTGATGATGATGAGTGGGTAAAAACCCGCTTGGAGCAATTGAGTTTGATGGATGAAAAATGATTAGCAGCAGTATGTCACGGCCAGTTGTATCAACAAAGAATGGGCAAAGCATATAATAAGAAAGTGCATCCAAGAAGGTTTGAAGTGGGTCAGTTGGTATTAAAGCGCATCCTCCCTCACCAGGCGGAGGCAAAAGGCAAGTTCGCCCCAAATTGGCAAGGGCCATTCATCGTGTCAAGAGTGTTTTCCAACCGGGCATTGTATCTAACAAATGTGGAAGGCAAATGCATAGAAATGACCATCAATTTAGATGTAGTTAAGAGATATTATGTATGAGTTTCTTGATTAAATCATGTTTGTTGGCACTTGGCATGTTTTGGAGATTGGAATGACACAGGCATTTTATTAAGATATCCAAATAATTTATCCTTTGTTAACCCTTTGAGCTTTAGTTATTTTCTTACGCACCCCTTTTTCGGAATCAATAGCAAAATCAGATACGCAAGCGTAAGAGATGAGTAAAAAAAGAAGAAGAAAATGAAAAAAAAAAGAGAAAGAAAGAAAAAGAAAGAAAGGAAAAGAAAGAAATAAAAAGAAATAAAAAACAACAACAAACAACAAAAAGAAAAGGGAAGAAACAAAAGAAAAAGAGTGAGAAGAAAGAGAAAAGAGAAAATCACAACAAAAAACAAAGAAATTTCTTGGATGAAGTAAGTTTGACATGATTCCTTTTAAGGAGACATAGGCAGCCTCATGGTTCGGTCTCATTAAAATAAAAATCCAAAAGTCCCCAAGCAAGAAACTAAGGCAGAAACTATGGTTGTTGTAGGGAATTTGATTCCGAAAGTTATAATGTTGAACCCATTTTAATTGTTTTGAGCCTTTAATAACCTTTCTTTCTAACCCCATCCAAAATCCTGCTATACGATCCAAAGAAAAATCTTCCAATCACTCTTTAAAAAATTCCTAATCAAACAAGAAGAGGTGATTCATACCCAGGGCAATATTCTAGTTCGAACAAGAAAAGATGAAGATGAGAGAGTCTTATCAGTGAAAACCCGTGTGGGCATCTTAAGGCGATGGGGGTTGAGAGAAATAAAAAAGAGAGACTCTTATCGGTGAAAACCCTCACGGGCACTGTAAGACGACGGGAGTTGAGAGAAATTCGAAATGAGAGAGTCGTATTGGTGAAAATGCTCACGGGAACTGTAAGGCGACGAAAGTTGAGAGAAATCAAAACCCTCAAGAGCACCTTAAGGCGAAGACAAGGCAAGAAATGAATAACTGGAAAAGGGCTATTGGTGGAAATCTGTACAGAACACCAAAAGATAAGCAAGGTCAAGGCTTGGTTAAAGAAATTAGGTTAAGGAAGGTCACAACAACGAAGCAGGGCAACTGAAGGCCAATCATTTGAACAGACTTGGTCGACTAAGCCGAAATACATGTCATGATCATAGGAACCAGCTGTTCCTCCACAGATAAGTTTCTCCCCTTTTTCCCCTAAGTAGTCACCAAATTCTAAATTCTTTTATTCTAAAATAAAACAACTCAGATTCATTACATTTCATTTTCTTTCAGGTCTCCACTCTTCTAAGATGTTTTGAGAATCAATTTTGTTTAAGCAAGCAGGAGAAAAATTTCAAAGCTCACTACCAATTCCCAAATAGCAAAGCACATTGCGGCTAAAATATAACAAAGGCAGCGGAAGTTAAAATGTCAATATAAGAATCACTAAAAGTTTTCGTTATTGAAATAATTCGATAATCTCATGAAGGATGCAAAGATTCTAGCAAGAGGGTCAGTCATGTAACACAATGATTGGGGAACAGAGCACTCGGTCATCTAATAACAATAGGGTGCAAGGGTCAACCAACAAATCAGGCAGCTCATAGTTAGGTCGAAAAGTTGGCCACAGCAAAGCATGACAGCGAGGAGGACATTTTAAGCAAAAATGCCGAAAGCTAACCAACTCATTTCAAACTGACAAGATTCTATTTGATTGAAATAGGGGCAGCAAATTCTGGATGTATTGGGGAAGTCCTCCGTAAGATAAGCAAGCACCTGGCAGGTATGGCGGTGAACTTCAGGACCCTCCTAGAAAGTGGGACCTACTTATAGAAAAATAATTGGGAATGGAAAAAGAGCATAAATGGACTTAAGAGTTGGCGAATTGAAATAGGATTCAACTAGTAGTTGTTAGGACCCTCCTGGAAAATAGGAATCAATTTAAAATTCAAGCAACCGCGGGTAACATAATATGGAAGAAATATTTCCCCAATGAATGCAAGAGATAGGATTCAAATAGGAGTTGTCAGGACCCTCCTAGATAATGGGATGTAACTTTAATTGGCAATCCCCAGAAGAGACAAACGAGAGTTAAAATTGGTATTTAATTTGAAATTCTTAGGACCCGCCTGGATAATGGGATTTAATTAAGAGTTGTCAGAACCCGACTGGGTAATGGAATGTAGCTCTAATTACTGGTCCCCAGCAGATATAACTTAGATTTAAAACTGTCATCGAATTAAGAGTTGTCAGGACCCTCTTGGATAATGGGATGTAGCTTTAATTACTAGTCCTCAACAGATATAACTTAGATTTAAAACTGTCATCTAATTAAGAGTTGTCGGGACCCCCATGGATAATGTGATTTAGCTTTTAAATTTTTAGAGATATCGGCAACGGGATTTAGTTAACAATCACAGATGCACCCAGCACCAAACTGGGGCAGAAAAATTTCTTTTGTTTTGTTTGTTTTGTTGTAATCAGGTATAAAGGAAGCAGTCTCGGGGAATACATTTCAATTTTTATTTTTGGCAATCAGGTGCCTATCTGGATAAAAAGGGAATATATTTCAAGTTTTTCGTAATCAGTCGCCCATCTGGAGAACAAGGGAATACATCTCAAGTTTTTGGCAATCAGGCACCCACCTGGAGAATAAGGGAATACATTTCAATTTTGTTCAAGTTTTTTTGGCAGCCAGGCGCCGCCTAGATAACAAGGGAATACATTTTAAGTTTTTGGTAATCAGGCGCCCACCTGAATAACAAGGGAATACATTTCAAGTTTTAGGCAATTAGGTGCCCACCTGGAGAATAAGGGAATACATTTCAATTTTTATTTAGGTTTTTTTGGAAATCAGGTGCCCACTTGGATAACAAGGGAACACATTTCAAGTTTTTGGGAATCATGCACCCATCTGGAGAACAAGGGAATACATTTCATGTTTTTGGCAATCAGGTGCCCACCTAGAGAACAAGGGAATACATTTCAATTTTATTCAAGTTTCTTTGGAAATCAGGCGCCCACCTGGATAACAAGGGAATACATTTCAAGTTTTGGTAATAAGGTGCCCACCTGAATAACAAGGTAATACATTTGAAGTCTTTGGTAATCAGGCACCCACCTGGAGAACAAGGGAATACAATTCATGTTTTAGTAATCAGGCGCCCACCTAGAGAACAAGGGAATACATTTCGAGTTTTGGCAATCAGGCGCCCACCTGGAGAACAAAGGAATACAATTCAAGTTTTTGGCAATCAGGCACACACCTGGAGAACAAGAGAATACATTTTAAATTTTGGCAATCAGGTGCCCACCTGGATAACAAGGGAATACATTTTCAAGTGTTGGCAATCAGGCGCCCACATGGATAACAAGGGAATACATTTCAAGTTTCGGCAATGAGGCGCCTACCTGGATAACAAGGGAATACATCTCAAGATTTTGGCAATCAGGCGTCCACCCGGAGAACAATGGAATACAATTCAAGTTTTTGGTGATCAAGCGCACACCTGGAGAACAAGGGAATATAATTCAAGATTAGCAATCAGGCAACAACCTGAAGAAAGGGAAACATAGCAACCAAGCAACTAGGAGTTTAACAGGAAGAAATACAAGTCAACAAGACAACAAGGATCAAGATCAAGTTTGAAGACATAGATAGGTTCTTATGTAATCCATAGGACATAGCTTAGTTTAGATTCTTTTTATTTTTACTCGGTGTAATATGGGGATCTAGCACGCAATAGCAGTAGCAGCGGCAATAGTAAGATCATAGCTTCAGTTGTCCCAGCAACAAAATACTCCAGAACTACACTGGCTTGATTCCTTTATAGCCAAGGATATGTAGGCAACCTCTGAAGTAAGTTTCGGTCAGACACTTTTCAGAAATGCTTCTCATGAAATTCCAAGCGGGAAAAAATACCTCATAATTGCTCATTTATCTTCGCCAGAAAATTTTTTTGTGTCTCCAAGCAAAGAGGGGCAGCTGTGAGCATGTGATTTTTGCCTAGTGCGAATTACTCCTACAAAATTCTTAAATTTAGGATTTTTCCTTTTCATTATTTGGATTTTTGGATTAATTGCATAATTTCATGTGCATTTTTAATTTAGATAATTCATAAAAATACAAAAAAAATATTGCATTTACATTTTAGGACTTGTTTTTACATATTTTTAAATTAATTAGTAATTAGGATTTTGCAAAACACAAAAATCTAAAATATTTTAATTAGTTTTAGCTTTAACATCGTTGATTTCATTTAAATTGGTATTTAGTTATTTGAGTTAATTATGGTTTAATATAATTAGGTAGATTAATTTAATTTTAGGATTTAATTCAGTCTTATTTTAATTTTAATTTCAATTTTAAAAGGAAAAGAAAAAGAAAATCAACAAAAATGTGAATCTAACAAGAATACCAAGCCTAATAAATAAACCCCCAATCCGGTAAAAATACCAGCCCAAACTCGTCCAAACCCGGTCCAACCCCCAGTGCTAAACGACGTTGTCCTAGCCTAATGATCAGAACAGTCTAGGTTAATTGATCTAATGGACGAGAAGCCTAGTTCAGTAACTATATAAGTGTCCAAATAGACCCTACCCCCTCAGAATCCCCTACTCCACTCGTCTCCTCTCTCACAGAAAAACCCTAGAGACCACCATGAACTCCGCCATCCACCGGCGTCCGACGCTGGTCGAAAATCACCTACTACGACAGCGGAGCTCCGATGGCCACCAAATTAACACCTCGTGTTACTATTCTTCTCCTCTTTCTAACTCAACAAACCCCATCCCTCGAATCCCGCCTGAGCTTCTCGAATATCACCCAGAAACTTTGACTCCTCCGCCGTATCCGGCGGCGCTGCCTCTGTTTCCCACCAAATTCACACCATAGGTCCTCCTAGACCTCCTCATCATCAATACCCACGTAGCTTCCCTTGAATCCTTGCCGAATGTTTCAAATCTTGAATCAAAGATCCCGGAAAACCCTTACCACCACCAATCCTCACTAAATGAACACCACTGAACCACCATAACACCCTTATGATGAATCCACAATCCATTTCCCACGATTGTCTCCACAAATGCTCAAAACCCAAATCTAGGGTTTCCAGAATTTTCTAAAATAGTGCATGAAGAGTTCCACTCAAAGTTCATGGTTCATTCGAAGAATTAAGCTAATTTTTCTAGCTACCTCTTCTAAATTTCCTTCCGCCTCATCTCTTTTTTGTTAAGTTGTTTTAATCTGAGGTTGTGTCCATTTGATTTTCTTACTACCTAAATTCAAAAATAGGATTAGTTTGTGTGTGTTGGTTTGAATTTCATGTTAAATTCATGAGTTTAGTTAGTTTTCAGTATTTTCTGTTGAGCTAAATTTAATGTTAAATTCCTGATTTAATTAGTTTTTAGTCGAATTTATTTTAGTCTGTTGGTTTGAATTTCATGAGTTTAATTAGTTTTTAGTTTTTTCTGTTCAACTAAATTTCATGTTAAATCCCTGAGTTTAATTAGCTTTAGTCGAGTTGTTTGAGTCATGTTGTTGGTTTGAATTTCATCTCATTAAATTCCTGAGTTTAGTTAGGTTTAATTTGAGTTGTATTAAGTCTTTTTGTTGATTTAGATTTCATGTTTTAGTTCCTGCGTTTGAATTAGATTTTGTTCATGATAATCAAGCTGTATTAGTTGGTTAATCTAGGTTCTAAACTTATTTAATTAATGCTTAGCTTAATCATGATAAGTCTTGTAAGTGTTGCACGTTTGATCCATGTGCCAATTTGTCTTCCACTTTTAATTTTTTGCATTTTTCATAATGGGATAAGTTTGGATTTTTAATGGTCTAAACTTCTTTTTTATATTTCAAAACAAAGCTCCAGAGTTTATTTGTTAGTCTAAAATTAAAAGTGGATCCAAGGGAAGGGGTATAAAGTAATTAACAATAATACTCACGGGTAGTTTAGGTACTTAGCCTTAGGTATTCTGCAGTGAAAGAAAAAAGAAGCCCCTGGAAGCTTCTAGCATGGGTGTGCTATTAAAATTGCAATCCATGACTTGGTTAACAAGTCATAAATTGAGGGATTAAGGGATAAATTAATTTGTGAAGGTTACCCTAGTGTTTATCCTATAAAAGGACAGGTAAGAGCCTAAGCTAGGGGATCAAAAAATAAGAGAAGAGAAGAAAAAAAGGGATCTTGAAATCATAAGATTGAAAAGGAACTAAAATATCCAAAACTTCATATGAAAAAATCGATTACTGTTTCATTGATCCTTTACTGAGTATTTTGTTAAGTCCTGAAGTATTTTCTGGTTCATTGGAGAATAAGTATGGATTGGTATTGGTTGTTTTTTTGAAAGTCTTTTGGTTCATGCCGTTAGAATATCACATTTCTTGGGTTCTGAGCTTTGTTTGGTTAACTGTTTGTTATTGATCCCTGTTGTGTATATGCTAATCATCTACCTCTGTTTTCCTTTTAAATATCCAGGTACTTCCATAACTCATGATTGAAGAATGATTGTGAACATGTAAATGAGTTGAAATATTTTTAAATGAACACCATATCCGAAGTCAATTTCTCTTAATCCTCTTTTATTTATATGCTTTGTAATCATATTTCAAGTTATAGATGTTAATTAAGATCTCTTTTTCCCCGAACTGGAGCATGTGAAAGTGGCTTAGTGTAGTGTAGTAATGGACTTTGATCATGCATGATTATGGTTAATGTTGTATTCTAGGATCATGTCTCTGTTAGTACTCTGCTGAGAACTACTCAGGTCTTAATTTTGAAATTTTAATGTTGGTCTGCTGGTGTACTTACTATGCCAATGTTAGTGTTGTAAACATGATTGTGTTGACTTGAGTTTTCTAGCTTGGTTCTGCATTTGTATGTCAAATGGGCATGGTATATTTAAGTCATTCAAATGTTGAGTGTGGTATAAGGTTGGCTGGTTCTCCAAGTATTTGGGTTTATTTAGTCAGCATGCAATTTGGACAATAACATGTTAGCATTAAGCATAGTTCGACTGTGAATTTTCAATCATTGACTGTTAGATTTTTCTTAAAACAATTTGAGCAGTAATCTCAAACGCAAGCAATAGGCATCAGGACTTCATGGGATGTTGAATTGGGCTCCTTATTATGTCTGGCGTAAAATGGTGCTAAAATTGCCATCTAAAGTAGTCTTCAAGTGTATGGTCTATTGAGCCTCATGCTTGGCCAAACCCAAATTCTGAAAAGAAGTGAAATAAAAAAGACTTCACTTAGACTCAATCTTTAGTTCACACTTGAGTTCAGCGTGGTTCAAATGTAGTTGTGTCTTCTTTAGCCTTTTTTATTAATACACCTTTGTAATTTATTTGAGGTGCGCCACAAAATAAATTAGATAATTAGTGGCCCTCATTTAATTAGTCTCGATTTGAATTGAGGTGCGCCATGCAAAGCAAAAATGACAATTGCATGGCCCTCATTTTAATTAATTTTGTCTTATCCTTAGAATTCGAGGTGTGCCACTTAGCGAACTTTCGGTGGCCCTCGAAAATTTAAAAAACACGCAATTACCTTAGGCAAGCTAGTTAAATAGTGTACTTTCCTAAATACAGGTGTATATTTATGTGACCCAAATCCAAATCTCGACGTTAATGTGTTGGGAGCTATGAGTACATTTATGTGACTTGGTTCATGACGTGTTTTAACAACGTTGCAATCTTCTTTAAATTAAATAAAGGCGATTATAAGTTAATATTTGCACATAGGTACAAAAAGTATTAAAATCAGATAATTAATCCGAATATAACAGTTGAGCGACCGTGCTAGAACCGCGGAACTCGGGAATGTCTAACACCTTCTCCCATGTCAATAGAATTCCTTATCCTGATTTCTGGCTCGCAGACTGTATTACAGGGTCAAACCTTCCTCGACTCAGAGTTTTAAACCAGTGATTTGGTACACCATTAATTATTCCAAGTGGCGACTCTGAAATCTCTAAATCTCGTTTCAATTGCCCTTTAATTGGAAAAACTCCCTTATCTACGCCCTTCGGGGGGGTGTAGTTTAAAAAAGGAGGTGTGACAACTCCTCCAAATCTTCAACGTGTGAACAAAGGCTGCCAACTCTAAGTCATGAACTGGATAGTTCTTCTCAATGAATCTTCAGCTGCCTCAAAACATAGGCAATGACCTTGCCATCCTACATCAACACTGCCAAACCCAACGTGGGAAGCATCACAGTAAACTGTATAAGGCCCTGAACCTGTGGGTAAAACCAATACTGGTCCTTTCATCAGAGCTGTCTTGAGCCTCTAAAAGCTCACCTCACACTCGTCCAACTATCTGAACTGGGCACCCTTCTGGGTCAATCTGGTCATCGGACTGCGATGGATGCGAACCGACGATAGTAACCTTCATGAACAAACGATAGTGACCTGCCAATCCCAAGAAACTTCGAATCTCTATAGCTGATGCTGGTCTAGGCCAGTTCTTGACTGCCTCAATCTTCTTCGAATCAACCTAAATACCCTTTGCTAATACGACATGCCCCATGAAATGCAACCGAACTCAATCAGAACTCACACTTCGAAAATTTAGCAAATAGCTGACTATCCCTCAAAGTCTGAAGAATCACCCTGAGATGCAGCTCGTGCTCCTCCTGATTGTGGGAATATATCAAGATATCATCAATGAAGACTATCACGATTGAATTCAAATGATTCATGAACACTCGGTTAATCAAATCCATAAAAGCAACTGGGGTATTTGCCAATCCGAATGACATAACCAAGAACTCAAAATGCCCGTACCGAGTGCGAAAAGCTGTCTTAGGGATATAGGAAGCCATAATCCTCAATTGATGGTAGCCATATCTCAAGTCAATCTTGGAAAATACCTTAGAATCCTGGAACTGATCGAACAAATCATCAATCATTGGCAGTGGATATTTGTTCTTGATTGTTTCCTTGTTCAATTGCCGGTAATCAATGCACATTCTCATCGAACCATCCTTTTTCATAACGAACAACATCGGCGCACCCCAAAGTGATACACTAGGTCTAATGAAACCCATCTCAAGCAAGTACTGCAACTGTTCCTTTAACTCCTTCAACTCAGGCGGGGCCATATGATATGGCGGGATAGAAATGGGTCGTCTGCCCAGAGCCACATCAATACAAAAGTCAATATCCCTGTCGGGCTGCATACCTGGCAAGTCTGAAGGAAAAACATCAGGGAACTCATGAATAACGGGCACAGAATCAACAGAAGGGATCTCTGCACTAGAATCACGACCATATGCCAAATAGGCCAAACACCGCTTCTCGACCATACAACGAGTCTTCACATAAGAGATAACACTATGGGTAGAATCATCAGGAGCCCCTCTCTACTCTAAACGAGGCATACCCGATAAGGTAAGGTCACAATCTTGGCATGGCAATCCAAGATAGTGTGGTAAGGTGATAACCAGTCCATCCCCAATATAACGTCAAAGTCAACCATGCCTAAAATCAAAAAATCTACGCGAGTCTCGAGACACCCAATCACCAAAATATATGAACAATGTACTCGATTAACCATGATAGAGTCGCCCACTGGTGTAGACACATAAATAAGAACGCGTAATGAATCACTAGGCATGACTAGGTACGGTGCACAATAAGATGACACGTACGAATAGGTAGACCCTGGATCGAATAGCACTAAAGTATCTCTATCGCAAACTAGAATGATACCTGTAATGACTGCATCTGAAGCCTCAGCCTCGGGCCTGGTTGGAAAGGCATAACATTGGGGCTAGGCCCCACCACCCTGATCTACCTTTATGGGATGGCATGCTGCTGGCTGGCCTCCATCTCTGACGGCCTGAGCTCCACATCTAGGACCTCTACCTCCACCTCTAGCACCTATAACCCCACCTCTAGCTGGCTGGGCCAGCTGTGGAACATCTGATGCCTGTACCATTGTACGAGAACCCTAATGCGGAGAACTGCTCGAAGCTCGAGGGCAATACCTAGCAATGTTCCTCGTGTCACCACAAGTAAAACAAGCCCCCGGCTGACGGCCCTAGAAACTCTGAAGTGGTGGTGCACTGATAGGTGCTGCTGGTGCACTGAAGGACTGCTGATTGGGATACTACATCTGAGGATCACGGATACCTGAAGCACCATGAGAAACCTGAATAGCTGATTGAAAGGTCCTAAGAGGATGGACTCTACCACGTAAATCTCTACCTCCAAATGAGGTACACCACTGAATCTGCCGGAATGACAGGGCCTTTTGTCTGACCCATGACCACCTCCTTGTAACAGAACCATCTCAACTCTACGGGCCACATTGGCTGCCTCCTGAAAAGTGATCTCACTCCCAACCTCCCTGTCCATCTGAAAATGAATTGACTGAATGAGTCCATCAATAAACTGTCTTACTCTCTCCCTCTCAGTGGGAAGTATAACAAGAGCATGGAGAGCTAAGTCAATGAAACTGGTCTCATACTAGGTGACCGTCATAGAACCCTGCTGGAGACACTCAAACTATCTCAGGTAGGCCTCTCTCTGAGTCATGGGGAGAAACTTCTCTAGAAAAAATACTGTAAACTGCTTCCAAGTCAAGGACGGCGACCTGGCTGGCCTGGCTAAGCAATAATCCTTCCACCAAGTCTTGGCGAATCCAGACAAGCAGAATGTAGCAAAATCAACCCCATTGGTCTCAACAATGCCCATGTTTCTAAGAACCTCATGGCAGCTATATAGGAAATCATGGGCCGCTGAATGTAGAAGTAAAGAGCTTAGTGAACCTATCCAGCCTCCACAAAGCATTGGTAGACATGGCTGCTCCATCACCGGTCTGAGCTACTACCCCCAACTGAACTGCTTTAACTGGTTGAACCGCTGGAGTTTGAATCTAGGGAGCTACCTACTTCGAAGTGCGAGTAGCTAGAGTCTGAGCTCGCCCTTCAGCCTCATAAGTGGCTAGTGTTATAAGAAGTAAACCAGCTCGGTAACACTCTCCATGAGGTCCACCAATCGAACCAGAGCATTCTGAAGAACTAGGGTAGCAATAAACCCCTCTGGGACCTAAGTTGGGTCCACCAGAATTGTTGGGTCTGGAACCTCCTCCTCAAAATCAACCTGAGGCTCCGCCACTGGTGCTGCTTCTCGGGGCTGAGCTTTGTCCCTACCTCGGCCTCTACCGTGGCCTCGACCTCGCCCTCTGCACCTAGTGGAAACTCCTGTTGGGATGAGAAAGTGTGTGTTCTCGCAATCTGTAAAAAAATAAAGTAAAAATCCAATTAGCATTTGAGAAACAAAATCACACGATAAGAAAGAACAAATTTGAAGTTTTCCTAACCTTGTAGCCTCTGAGGGATAAATACAGACGTCTCTGCACCGATCCCTCAGACTCTACTGAGCTTGTCTGTGAGTTATGAGACCTACGCAACCTAGAGCTCTGATACCAACTTGTCACGACCTGGAATTCCCACCCTCGGGAGTCATGATGGCGCCGACTCGTATAAGCTAGGAAAGCAACACATTCAGGATTTATAAATACCTTTATTTTAAATCCATTTTTACCATTTTAATTAACAGAAAATAAATAATTAAACAACAACAAAAATTTGTAATTTAGGAGAAGACTTAAACGAAATAAACCAAATTAATAAGGAAAATCCACATATGTCTCTACCTAGAACTGGTGTCACAATATCCATGGGCTACTAAGATTTACTACATACAACCGTTTGAAAGAAAGTAACATTGTCTGCCTCGAACATGAGAGATAGCAGATCATAAATAAAAATAGAAGAGATGTCGGGCTTGCGGACGTCTGCAAGACTACCTCAGGATCCCGTGGACTGAAGGATGGCTCCCCAGCTAATGTTGTGCGTCGTAAGCTGCTCCGGTATCGACACATAAGTTCATAGTGTAGCCTCAGCACAACCGACCCAATGTGCTGGTATGTGTCTGACCTAACCTCGGCGAGGTAGTGACGAGGCTAGGACCAGACTCCAGATAAACCTGTGTAGTTATATAATATATGGCAAAAAAGAAACAGGTAACAAGCAATTAAAGCTGGGGAAGGGGAACATGTTGTGAGGGTGCAGATAAACAGAATATCAAGAACAATAAGGAAAACTGAAATTTAACTTCAAACACGGATAAAGAGAAGTAAAGACAACTTTCACTTTCAGTTTCAATCTTGTTGCAGGCAGTCAACCCAATCCCATTTCTCATATCTCGTGGTAGGCTTACCACCCGCTCCCATTTTATCATATCTCGTGGTAGGCATGCCACTCGATCCCATTTCATCATATCTCATGGTAGGCGTATCACCCGCTCCCATTTAATTATATCTTGTGGTACGCGTACCACCCACTCCCATTTCATTATCTCTCGTGATAGGAGTACCACCCGCTCCCATGTTATTATATCTCATAGTAGGCGTACCACCCGATCCCATTTCATCAATCTTGTGGTAGGCGTACCACCCGATCCCATGTTGTCATGTAATCACAAGAAATCCCAGCAAGGGAACAAGCAATATAACAACTTCTCAGCAAGGGAACAACAATATAGAAACAGTCATCCCGAAGGGAAAATTAGCTATAACCAACCTAAACTCAGTTTGATTAACGAAGATGCTCAATCATAAATAGGATCTACGTGGATAAACAAATCTTTGCTCGATATGGTAGATAATTTTTGAGGCACATGTAATGTCATTTAAGAATACAACAACTTTCAATTTAAGACTCACGATCATGCTTGACACCTCGTATAGATACTCGTCACTATGCATATACGTCGTACTCAACAAGGAGTAAGTAGCAAATATGACTCAACTCTTAATCCCTCAAGTTAAGGTAGACCGAACACTTACCTCAAACTTCCACGGCCAAGTCAAGCCTCAATTACTACTTTGTCTCTCGAATTTTGCTCCAACCCAATCGAATCTATTCATAATTGACTTGATATCATCAATAAGAGCTAAATAATCGAATTCCAATGTTCAATTATAACTTCCCATCATTCTTCCCAAAATTCTAAAAATCGACCCCGGACCCGCTTGGTCAAAACACGAGGTTCGGACAAAAATCAAATCGCCCATTCATCCACGAGCCCGAATATATAATTTATTTTAAAATTTGACCCTAAAACGAGGTCTAAATCAATAGAAATCAAAAATCCTAACTCTACCCTTAATCACAAGTTTTAGGACTAGAAATTTATTAAATGTTGATGAAAATGGAAGAAAATAAGTTAAACAGTGCTTACCCAAGAAACTATGGTGAAGAAGTGCTTCAAAAATCGCCTAGGAGCTTTTGGAGAACAAAGGGTGTGTAAAAAATTATGAATATCCCGCTGGCATCCTGTTTTTGAAGCTTAAAAATAACTGGGCGAATTAAGGCTACGTATTTGCAATGGGTAGGCTTTTTGGCCTTCGCGTATACGGGCTCGCGTTCGCGGACCTAGTGTCACATTTGTGATGCATAAGTGGTGACCCCTCCCCTATGACCCTACGCGTTCGCATAGCCAAGAACGCCTTCGCGAAGGTATAGCCCTCCGTTGCCTCGCGTTCGTGACCTGGCCTACGCGTTCGTGTAGAAGGAAATTCCTTCAGCATAATTTTACCTATCGCGTTCGCAAGGATCCTCCCGCGAATGCGAAGAAGGCCATACCAGAAATGGAAAACTTGCAACTTTGATAAGCCTAAAACCATTTCAAAACGCCTCCAAAACACTCCCGAGCCCTCGGGGCTTCCAACCAAACACATGCACTGACTGAACAATATCAACGAACTTATCCGTGCGATCAAATTGCCTAAATAACATCAAAACAAGGAATCAAACCTCAAAATTATGAATTTTTTTCCAAAACTTCATCAAGTTTCAAATTGAGAACATTAAGTCCGAGATACGTTAAACGGCGTCCAATTTCAACCAAATTTCATGACGGGCCCGATAGCATCGTTTTCTAATCAAGTTTTATTTCCAATTTTCTTAAATATTTAAAAAAATAATTTTTGTTAGAAATTTATTTCTCAGGCTCGGGACCTCGGAGTTCGATTCCGGGCATACGGCCAAGTCCCATATTTTCCTACGGACCCTCCAGGACTGTCATATCACGGCTCCGGGTCTGTTTTCCAAAAATATTGACCAATGTCAACTTTATTCATTTTAACATCAAAACTTAGCTTTTTTTTACAGAATTTCACATTTAAGCTTTCTAGCTACACGCTCAGACTATACACGCAAATTGAGACGACTCTAAATGAGGTTTTCAAGGCCTCGGAGACAAGAAAGTCAATTAAAAACGGGTGATGACCTTTTGGGTCGTCACACATCATCATGGGTAAGTGGGCTAGATGGGGCGTCATAAATCTCCAGCGTAAACATGAGGGAATACCCGACATAGAACGACCCAACCTGATATAGAAACTCATACCTATTACATAACGGACCTATAAAGTCAACATGATCCTTTATATAATCAAAATATAGGCCGGCAATGTAGAACAAGTATCCATATATACGACATCTATCTACAAGCCTCCAAGAGTACATAAATATCATAAAGGTTGGGATAGGCCCCACCGTACCAATCAATACATTTACTAATCATACTGACCAAATAAGTAACTCCGGAATAATGGAGCGCGTCAACATCTTCCGCTGAGTTAATAGTCTACTTGGAGGACTCTCAACCTATCTATCGGGACCTGCGGACATGAAACGCTGTGTCCCCAGGCAAAACGGATGTCAGTATAAATAATGTACCGAATATGTAAGGTATGAAGATCAGTACATGAGAGACAAAGATGAAATATGGAATAAAGAATTCTGCCTGTAAGTCTAAATAACTTTGTAAATTCTGAAATAATTATAATGTCATGGACGAGCATGTAATGTCAATTATCTTACGACAAATTCAACGTACAATACTACAGGGTGTAACATCATCGTAATATTATACTGCGGAGTGTAACATCATCGCAACATAATATTTCGGAGTGTAACATCAATATAGTACTGAGGGGCGTAACAACTTTCACATACGAAATATGGGGTGTAAAATTTTCGGAAAAAAGTACAATCAGAAGATAACAGTTTAATTGATACACTTGAACAAATAAAAATATATGATTCTTTTTCCAATGCCTATATTGCTTATGGAATAATGTTAATAACTCATGTTACAGTTGCTTCAGCGGGAAGAAGTTTTAAGATTAAAATTGATAAATTCATATCTAAAATCAACAGTGTCTCAAGAAAGATTAAATGAATTAGTTATATTGTCAATTAAGATAATTTATTAGGATTATTAATTATAAAAGAATTTATTAATAACCATGTATCTAAGAAATACTAGAAAAATAAATTTTAAATAAATAAATAATTTTTTTTAAAATAAAATTAAGGCCCCTCAAAAGTTTGACTTCAGACTATAAAATTCGTCGGGCATCCCTGACAGTAACAAAATAAGGCAAAGGAAGTAGTATAGAGAAAATACACAGACTTTTTTGTTAATGTTTTTTTGGTTCTAAGTGAAAGATGGACTCTGAAAATCAATATAAAAAAAGACATATCGGCCTAGTGGAATTATTTATATCTGAACTTTTGAGGAATAGATCAGATCTAACACTATTGTACATTTGTACTGAACAAAGCGCCCATATTATACTGAAAAGGAAAATGGTACAATGCAGATAAATATATTCTTGGTTAAGGTTGCAGTGTCAGCAGTAGCAGACATGTGACTTCAATTAGATTCCTATGAATTATCTTAGACAAAGTTTCTTAGGGACAGTAGACCTAGATCCAATACCATATTTGATAACTTGAATATATTTTTGTGAATGTCGTTTGATATAAAATATATAGCATTTGATATTCTTTTATCAAATTTATTAATTGTTTGATTAATTTGATAAGGTCCTTGATTAAATTTTGAGATTTTTCATCGTGATAGAGATCATGATAATGAGAGCATAGTCTTTTACAATTTAATCTAAATTTTATTCTTGATCATAGGATTATTGATTTGGACATTAGTAATCTGGTTAGATCAATATTTATGTGATCGTCTTTATTAGATAAAGATTAGTTGATCTCATTAACTAAATCACATAGATAGATGATGCATATAGAGATATGATCATTGAACTAACTCGTTGGATAATTCCTAATGGTTAGAATTACCATAATTGTCAATAGGACATTTTCTTGAAGAATGTGATGTATCCGTTTCCTTTGACTTGAGATCGTCATAGTAATTGACAAGTTATTTATTGTGCTTTGATACTAGACACCTATGGCCCTAGGGCGATAGTTGAAAGGATATTGGGTACGATTAAATACTTGTAGAATTAGGGAATGATCAAGACAGAATCTGTCAACTCTTGGTAATGAGTTTAAGCTCCATGTTGCCATGAATTATAAACGACCAAACTAAGACCTTGGTCACGGAATTGAGTGAAAGAAGAAATGAGTTTCTTAGGTCATTCAGTGGTTGATTATATTTGACGTGAACACATAGTTGATCACCTATTAGGATTTGACAATTGAACCATATCCTAGGGTGATCAAGAGCTATAAGGACAGAAGGAATTACTATATTATTCTTCTACTGGTTCTTGAAAGTAAATTGTATACTTCATGCTATCCGGTCGTTAAGGAGCGTTGCTAGACGCCACCCTTGATTAGTATATTGATATGATCAATTTACTACCAGTTTAGTATTGAACCTATGGGGTCGCACACTAACGAGTGTTCTGATCTTTGCTAAAGGATTAGTTAACTTATTATTTGATAAATTAAATTAAAGAATTTAATTAGTCAAACAAATTTACTTATTTGTCCAAATGAAATATTATTATATTCTTTGCAAGCATAAAGATAATAACTAATGTTGTGAATAAATTGAAGTTTCTATTTGGAATAGAAATTAAATAATATCTCTTGGTTGAAATATATGTGATATATATAATTAATATTATTTTATGTAATAGATGTATATAAAATATAATATTAATAAAGACTTGTTAATAAATCTAATTTTGAATTGGATTATTAATTGAAGTTTTATCCTATTTGGAATGGGATTAATATTTTCAATAGGAAAATATTATATTAATATAAAAGTTTACAAAATTAGAATCAATTTAGAATTGGACACAAAAAAAGGTACTAAAATTTTCGTCCCTTAACAGAGAAGGAAAATTTCGAAAAATTTTCATACAAAATTTTCCATAAGTTTATTTCTGGAATAAACTTTTACCTTAGGAAAATTATTACATCAACCAAATAGGAAAAAGATTTGTAGGTGATGTTATATAAAGGGTGATGGAGAAAATTTGAAAAAGTTTTTTTTTGTTCTTTCGATTTTAATCTTTTTTTTCTTGAGAAGAAAACCCTACTTTGTGAAAGTGAGAGTGCAATACAAATCCAAGAGAGAAAAATACAATTATAAGAAAAGTGTTTCTCGTTCTTCTAATTTGAGTTGAGATTTTTGAGAAAAATTTCAACACAATATTCTTCGTTCAATTTGTTCGCGGGTTTCTTGATCAAAGAGTTGATAGCAAGGATCGGTCTTAGTGTGGATATGCATAGAGTCTTCGCACTATCAAAGAAATTTTGAAAAAGAAACTCTCTTCACCAGGTACATCTTAGATCCGATCTTTGACACGTAAATAAATTTTAAACATGAAAAAAATCTATCTAGAATTGTTATTGTCTTTCGCTGCGTGTTACGAACACATATACGCAATCCTTCAGTGGTATCAGAGCCATGGTTTATTGTGTCTAAAATTTTTTTACGAAATATTTTTAATATTATATTTGAAAAGTTCAAACCATAATAGATGTGCCTTGTGCAATAGTCAAATCGTTTGAATATTAATATTATTTTATTGTGGATAAAATATGAATTCATATAACTATTGAGATCGTTCATAACTTGAATTTGAAATTTTGTATTAGATACAACGGGAATCTATAATAGGTTACATGATTCTATTGTTATATTAATTGCTATTAGTTCATGAGATGTTAATTAATAATAATATTCTAGCATGAATTCTTTTTATGTGATATATAAGATAAATATGTTAGAAGATGTTGAATTTTGTTTTATGCCATATGTTTGTTCATTACATAATTTTGAATTATTTATTACATGTGATGTAGATTAATTTAGGGCTAAGCATGCAGACAACTTGAACTAAATTCACATGCTATAAAAGATTCGATCTTCGTGTTATTAAAAATTGTCTTTGTAACAATTCCCTCTTACTAAAAATTTGAGTTCTTAAATAATAAAATATAAGCTATTTTATTATAGAGCTACCAATCAAGGTAATTAATTTTACTTATTTCTTGTTTATAAAGAGCGGCCTGACTACCAGGAGACTTATAGTTCGAGAATATGTTAAAATTATTTATTGCATCAGATGTATGGATTGAAAGAATTATTCAATTTTACACTAGACGCCTGGACTACCCGGAGAAGTATAAAATTTAATAAGTTCTTTGCTATCATGATGGTTGAACTCAACTATGCCAATAGGATCGACCTGACTACCAGGGGACTATTTGACATAGAGCTATTTAAGGAAGTTGTATGGGGATACAATTGGTAAGAGTACCTACCTTTAAAATATATGTGAGAAACGACTTGATTTCCAAGGGGCTCATACATATTGTTAAAGGATTCCTTTACTCCACTAAAAGAAATAAAGATTTTGTAAACTATAATGAGGGTAAATAGTTTAAAATAATTAGTGGAAATATCATTTAGATAAAAGTCCATGTCTTTATGATATATGCAAATATGTTCTTATATTATTGCCTTTTTCTTTTCTATATTTTAGGTTTCTCAATATGTATGTTATATCATTGCATGAAATACTTGGAAGAATTGCTATTAAACATATCATTCTCGCTTCTACGAGTTCTAAACTCCAGAGGAAACATCAGAATATAGATTCAACTGCAATCATTGAATATCTTAAGAAGATGGTTGATGCACAGTTGGACATTGAAAACTCTCCAGTTGGACCCCTTGTCAATCATATGACCGTTCTTACTGAAGAACATGAGAAATTGGGGTACAAGCTTAGTAAAGAGTTTTCTGAAGATTTGATCTTGCAACCAGTATATGATGCTGAATGTTTTCACTGTAAGAAGAAAGGGCATTGGAAGAAAAACTGCAAGGAGTATCTTGCAACTCTAAAGGAGAAGAAACAAGGTGAGACATTAATGAATAATGTTTTCAAGGTTTCTTTAGCTACTACTAATTCTTCACTGGGTATTAGATACTGGCAGTGGTTATAACATCTGCAATATGTTGCAAGGGTTCAAGATAAGTAGGAGGCTAAAAAAAGGAGAAATTAATCTACAAGTTGGAAATGGTGCAAAAGTTGCGGCCTTAGCAATAGGATCAATTTCTTTAATAATGCCTAGAAGCAAAGTACTTATGTTGGATGATTGTTATTACGTTCCTAAATTTGTTTCGAACATAATTTCAGCTTCTATGTTAGGAAAACGTGGTTTTCGCATCAATATAGGCGATGGTATTTGCTCTATTTATTATAGTGATAATTTATATGTGAATGGCTATCTCCAACATGATATTTATGTCTTACCTAGTGTGAATGCTAATTCGATTATGCATGTTTCAAGTCTTAAGAGGAAAAGAGATGATCATGTAAATCAAACATACCTTTGGCATTGTAGGCTTGGTCATATTGGAGAGAAAAGAATTAACAAGTTGTACAAGGAAGGGTACCTTGACAAGTATGATTTTGAATCATATCCAACTTGTGAATCTTGTCTCAAAGGAAAAATTACCAAATCTCCATTTACTGGAAGTGGAGAAAGAGCTTCTGAATTATTGGGACTAATTCATACAGATGTTTGTGGGCCCATGACAATTCAAGATAGAGGTGGATATTCTTACTTCATCACCTTCACTGATGATATGTCAAGATATGGATTTGTATATCTTATGAAACACAAGTCTGAATCCTTTGAAATGTTCAAAAGATTCCGTAGTGAAGTTGAGAAGCAGACTGGTAAAAGTATCAAAGTACTAAGGTCTGATAGAGGTGGAGAATATCTTAGTGAAGATTTTACCAGATATCTCAAAGAGAATGGGATTCTCTCACAGTGGACACCTCCAGGAACACCACAACACAATGGTGTGTCTGAAAGGAGAAATAGAACCTTATTAGATATGGTGAGATCTATGATGGGGTTCAGTGATCTTCCAATAATTTTATGGGGATATGCTTTGGAAGCAGCAACATACTTACTAATAAAGTTCCCACTAAGTCAGTCTCTACAACACCATATGAGATATAAAAAGGATGTAAGCCTAACCTTAAACATATTAAAGTTTGGGGTTGTCCAGCTTATGTTAAGAGACTACAGTCTGATAAACTTGACTCAAGATCTGATAAGTGTAGGTTCATTGGGTATCCCAAGGAAACAAGGGGATATTATTTCTATCACCCTTCTGACCATAAAGTTTTTGTGGCTAGAGGAGCAACCTTTTTGGAAAGGGAATTCCTTTTGGAAGAAAATTATAATGGAGAGATAGAACTTGATGAAGATCAAGAAACTAATGAATCAACACAATATGAAGATCATGATACCCAAGTTGAAGAACCTTTATTGGATGTTTTGAAGTTGCCAAGGAAATTGCCAGCTTCAACGGTTGAAGTTCAAGAACTAAATGAAGTTCAAGAACAGGTTAATGAACCAGTTCCAAGCCAATTTGAGCAACAACAAAATCCAACACAAGGTGAACAGGTTGTACAAGTACCTCTTCGAAGGTCTACACGAGAACGTCATGTACCAACTAGATTAAATTTATTGGTACAAGATGATTTATCAAATGAGGTTGATCATAATGATGATGACCTAAGACCTATGAAGAGGCTATACAAAGTTCTAATTATGAGAAGTGGCAAAAGGCCATGGAATCCGAAATGGAATCCATGAAGGAAAATAAAGTATGGACTTTAGTTGAACCTTCAAAGGATATAAAACCTATAGGTTGTAAATGGGTTTTTAAGAAAAAGATTGGAGAAGACGGAAAGGTGGAGACCTACAAAGCACGTCTTGTTGCCAAGGGATATCGTCAGAAAGAAGGAGTCGACTATGACGAGAGTTTCTCTCCCGTGGCAATGCTCAAATCTATTCAGATTTTGCCTGCTATAGCAGCATACTATGATTATGAAATATGGAAAATGGATGTGAAAACGGCTTTCCTTAATGGTGAGATACAAAAGGATGTGTATATGACACAACCTGAAGGTTTCACATCTTCGTCTGATCATAATAAAATTTGTAAGCTACAAAGATCTATATATGGATTAAAGCAAGCTTCTCGAAGTTGGAATATTCGATTTAACAGAACAATTGAAAAGTTCATTTTTGTTAGATGCGAAGAAGAACCTTGTGTGTACAAAAAGGTTAGTGGGAGCACAATTATATTTTTAGTGTTGTATGTTAATGATATATTGCTCATAGGGAATGACGTACCGGCATTGTAAAATACCAAGATTTGGCTATCTGAACAGTTTTCCATGAAAGATCTGGGAGAAGCAGCTTATATATTAGGAATAAAGATCTATAGAGATAGATCTAGGAAGCTGCTTGGACTTTCCCAGTCTTTATACATTGATACTATCTTAAGGAGGTATAACATGGATAATTCCAAAACAGGCTATCTACCGATAGGCACTGGAATTTCTCTCATTAGGGAGGATTGTCCTAAAACACCTGAAGAGAGAGAACGCATGAGTATGATCCCATACGCTAGTGCAGTGGGAGCTATTATGTATACCATGACATGTACACGTGCTGATGTGGCTTATGCACTTGGAGTGACTAGCCGATATCAATCAAATCCTGGTGATGAACATTTGAAGGTGGTGAAGACCATTCTTAAGCACTTAAGAAGGACTAAAGACCAATTCCTCATCTTTGGGGATTCTGAGTTGAAACTTGAAGGTTATACTGATGCAAGTTTCTCTTCAGATAGGGATGATAGCAAATCTATTTCTGGTTATGTATTCACCTAAAATGGTGGTGCAGTGAGTTGGAAAAGTTCCAAACAAGCTATAGTAGCTGATTTAGTGACTGAAGCAGAATATATAGCAGCAAGTGAAGCTGCTAAGGAAGCTGTATGGATGGAAAAGTTCTTAATTGAACTTGGTGTGGTTCTTCAATAGAAGGTGCGGTTCCATTGTTGTGTGACATTACTGGAGCCATTGCTCAAGCAAAAGAACCAAGATCACACCAAAAGTCCAAACACGTTATGTGAAGGTATCACTTGACAAGAGAAATCATTGAACGTGGAGACGTCGAGATTCAAGGTTGATGGAAAGGAAAATATTGTTGACCCATTCACTAAAGCGCTTGGCACAAAGGAGTTTGACAAGCATAAGTGGAAATTGGGGATAAAGTACAAGAGCGATTGGCTCTAGTGCAAGTGGGAGATTGTTAGGGATATAGTAGATATGCCCTAGATCCAATATCATATTTCATAACTTGAATATATTTTTGTGAATGTCATCTGATATAAAATATATGGCATTTGATATTATTTTATCAAATTTAGTAATTATTTGATTAATTTGATAAGGTCCTTAATTAAATTTTGAGATTTGTCATCGTGATAGAGATCATGATAATGAGAGCAAAGTCTTTTACAATTTAATGTAAATCTTGTTCTTGATCATAGGATTATTGATATGGACATTAGTAATCCGGTTAGATCAATATTTATGTGATCGTCTTTATCAGATAAAGATTAGTTGATCTTATTAACTAAATCACATAGATAGATGATGCAAATAGAGATATGATCATTGAATAATTCCTAATGGTTAGAATTACCATAATTGTCAATAGGACATTTTCTTGAAGAATGTGATGTAACCGTTTCCTTTGACTTGAGATCGTCATAGTAATTGACAAGTTATTTATTGTGCTTTGATACTAGATACCTATGGCCCTAGGGCGATAGTTGAAAGGATATTGGGTACGAATAAATACTTGTAGAATTAGTGATTGATCAAGACAGAATCTATCAACTCTTGCTAATGAGTTTAAGCTCCATGTTGTCATGAATTATAAACGACCAAACTAAGACCTTGGCCAGGGCAATTGAATGAAAGAAGAAATGAGTTTTTTAGGTCATTTAGTGGTCGATTATATTTGACGTGAACAAGTAGTTGATCGCCTATTAGGATTTGACAATTGAACCATATCCTAGGGTGAACCAGGGCTATAAGGACAGAAGGAATTACTACATTATTCTTCTACTGCTTCTTGAGAGTAAATTGTATATTTCATGCTATCCGGTCGTTAAAGGAGTGTTGCTAGACGCCACCCTTGATTAGTATATTGATATGATCAATTTACTACCGGTTTAGTATTGAACCTATGAGGTCGCACACTAACAAGTGTTCTGATCTTTGCTAAAGGATTAATTAACTTATTATTTGGATAAATTAAATTAAAGAATTTAATTAGTCAAATAAATTTAGTTATTTGTCCAAATGAAATATTATTATATTCTTTACTAGCACAAAGATTATAATTAATATTGTGAATAAATTAAAGTTTCTATTTGGAATAGAAATTAAATAATATCTCTTGGTTGAAATATATGTGATATATATAATTAGTATTATTTTATATAATAGATGTATATAAAATATAATATTAATAAAGACTTGTTAATAAATCTAATTTTGAATTGGATTATTAATTGAAGTTTTATCCTATTTGGAATGGGATTAATATTTTCAATAGGAAAATATTATATTAATATAAAAGTTTACAAAATTAGAATCCAATTTAGAATTGGACACAAAGAAAAGGTACTAAAATTTTCGTCCCTTAGCAAAGAAGGAAAATTTCGAAAAATTTTCATCCAAAATTTTCTATAAGTTTATTTTTGGAATAAACTTTTACCATAGGAAAATTATTACATCAACCAAATAGGAAAAGATTTTGTAGGTGATGCTATATAAAGGGTGATGGAGAAAATTTGAAAAAGTTTTTTCTTTGTTCTTTCGATTTTAATCTTTTTTTTTCTTGAGAAGAAAACCCTACTTTGTGAAAGTGAGAGTGCAATACAAATCCAAGAGAGAAAAATACAATACAAGAAAAGTGTTTCTTGTTCTTCTAATTTGAGTTGAGATTTTTGAGAAAAATGTCAACACAATATTCTTCGTTCAATTTGTTTCCGGGTTTCTTGATTAAAGGGTTGATAGCAAGGATCGGTCTCGGTGTGGATACGCATAGAGTCTTCGCACTATCAAAGAAATTTTTAAAAAGAAACTCTCTTCACCAGGTACGTCTTAGATCCGATCTTTGACACGTAAATAAATGTTAAACAAGAAAAAAATCTACCTAGAATTGTTATTGTCTTCCGCTGCGTGTTACGAACACATATACGCAATCCTTCAAAGTTATGATTTAAAGATTATAATTAAAATGTATTACGAAAAGTTACCTTTATTAAAAAGCTACTTGAATGTTAAGAATTTATAGTGTAAAAATATATATATATATATATATATATATATATATATATATATATAATCGGGTCATCTAAAAAATAATTATACATATTTGTCCAATATTAGCGAGACTAGAAACCTAAAAAATAAGGTAAACACCATGTAACACTTGCATATTAAATATATTAATGGTGTAAATTAATTTGTAGTATTAGTGCATGTAAGTTAAACTACTTTTTATAGTTATTGACAACATAAAAAATTTAACTTTCAAATTAAGTTAACCAAAAATAATAGGTATTAACTCTATAGATCAAACCTGATACAGTAACCTAAAAAATAGATTATTAACTGTCTATAATTAGTTAAGTTTCACTGATAGCGTAAAAACCCGTTATAACATCAACACATATAATTTAAACACTTTTTCTGTTTTTTTTGACCTCAACTCACTCATTTATTCTTCTAACACCGATCTATCGAACCTTACAATCTTCTTTATAATATCGAACGTATAATTTGACTTATATTCATTGATAACGCAAATAATTTTTACAATATCTATATTATATTAAAAGGAGGGTAATGTGTAATGTAGTTAAGCCAAATGGCAAGCTAGGATGAAGCCACTTGGCAATTAAAGACAACATTAAAAATTGAATTATAAATGAAAAAATATTTAATATATCTATATTATATTAAAAGGAAAATAGTTTGCAATGTGGTTAAGCCAAGTGACAAGCTAAAATGAAGTCACTTGAAAATTTAAGACAAAATAAAAAATTTAGATTATAAATAAAAAATATTTAATGAAGTAGTAGTCCAAGATTTCTATAGGTATTCCTTAATTAAACTTGTGTACAATTCAGTTATGATAAGTATCTTTTTTAAAACAAGAATCAATTAAAATTTTGTTGAAAATCTTATACACTAATTTAAAATTGAAACAATAATTCTTTATTTTGTATAAATTTTGTATTTAACCTTATTGTGGACAATATACATTGTTATATGTATCTTGTATTAAACTTTGTGTATAATTCAATTATGGTAGATATTCTTTTTTATGAAAAAAATACTAAAATAAACATTTTTATCTTACAAAATTGATAGTTCATATCTAACGATCATTTCCTATTGAAAAAATATTTATTATAAATTTTACTTTAAAGCTAAAAATATTCTTTTAGAAACATGTGATGTAATTAATATTGAATTCCAAATGTTTGTTAATGCATACTTTATATGATGAGGTTTAAATTTATTGAAATAAATCTTGTAAATGTTTTGAAAATAATTTTTAAGGAAAAAAGACTCCTAAACTATTTTATCTCTTACATATCTTTTAGACTTATTATTCTTAACAAAAAATAGAGTTAAATAAATCATGCAGGTGATTAATTAAGAATAACAATGTAATCAACTACGTCAAGTGGTGTGATAAGAAAAAGTTAAAGTAAAAGTTAACAAAAATTATAATAAAATATTGAATTTAGATTAAAATACATTTAGAGATAAAAAAATTTAAATTGAAGGATAAAAGTTTTTGAATTGAAATCTCAAATCTTGAATTGAAAAATAATCATTTGTTTGTATTGAGATTCAAAATTCAAGTTTAATTTAAAGAAGCATAATGATACTACTAAAAAAAATTGCAGATCTTATTGATTTTTCTTCGTGCTTCATTGTTGTTGGATTTTCTTTTATAAATCAAGATTTGTAAATGTGTAAATATAGTATTCATATATTGTTATCTTTATTTGTTAGAGATGTGATACTATATGACATATTATAGGAATATGATATTATTAGAATATTCTTAGGAGAGATTTTAGGGAGTATGGGCTTAAACTCATATATATGTACTCTTCTTCCTGGGAAAGAGAAAGCAAGTCTGATCCATCTAAACGTTGTGCAATCTCTAATGTATTACTTTTCTATTGAAGCAGTGATAGTACAGTGAATTCTCCTTTTTTTCTTATTTATGAAGCTTTGAAAAAAATTATATAACCATGATATGATATTGTTTTTAACATTTAATTCATTCATTTTCCTTAAGTATATCATACTTTCTTAAAACTGATTAGTATGATTTTCTAATGAATTTGAATATTATAAGGTTCATCAAGTTGTTATAAAATGAAGGAATTCTGTATTGTTCATAATTGGATAATGTGTATGTGTCATATGTAATTATAGATAATTATTGTATTTAAATTTTCAGTCAAATATTTTATAATATCATCTATCATTTATTTTGACTATTTAATTTCAACAGACTTCCTGTTTGGCTAAAAGGTTGAAAGTAATACTTACTTTAGTTTGAGATAAGAATTATTTTTTATTTGTGAAGAGCAAAGATATACAATAAACAATGTTACATACATCGAATCTCATTAAGTAAAGTCAATAATAAAAATATGTAATAATAAAATCCTTCTAAGCAACAAAATGAAATGTTAAAAATAGAAAGAAATTTCTTATGTAGAAAGTTTTCAATAATTAAATAAAAATAGAAAAAATATCGTTAATATACGTAATATAGAATTAAAAAAATATTAAAACACTAGAGAAAAAAGTAAATGAGGAAAACAAATCAAAACATCATAGTATAAAAAATATATAAAATAAGGCACAGAAATTTTAAAAATAAAATAAATTAGGAAATATAAAATTTATTTATATATTAAATATTTGAAAAACTATTAATAATATAAGAAACAAAAAAATTAAAAAGTTTGGAGAAATAAAAATGTACATTAATATATAAATTGAGTAATGGACAAGGATACTAACACATTAATAAAAGCTTTTTTTTTGTCAAAAGAACAATTTGTATTTCAACCAAATATAACTGTACATCACGTGTTCTTTGGGACTATAGAACACCTCTCAAAATTGATCAACTATCCACTATACAACCCGAAGGCTGTTGAACTAACTTCTAATCTACAAAACTGTGAATATATTCAAGAATTACATTGCTGGTAACAGTTTAAGTATTGTAGAGTTGGCTGCCATTTGTTCATCTTCCTTCCAGTGATGTGCACCTGTAGTGCAATCAGTCTTGCTCTAATCTTAGCATCCATGCTCAACTGTCTGAATCGTCTTTCATTCCTTTCCATCCAGATATTATATATAACTGCGGATAATACCACTCCTTGGATGGTTTTCCTTGGGTTCCTATTGTTGACTCTATCAGAGAGCCATTGGACTTCATACTCCCACTTGTTTATCACTCAATTGAAATTTAGCCACCTTAGTAAGCGTTGCCACAATGATTGTGAATAAGGGCATTCAAAGAAAAGGTGGTCATGAGTCTCTCTGTTACCACTGTCACATAAAGAACAGGCCTGGTCTGTGTGGATACCCCATTTTTCTAGCCTGTCTACTGTTGCCAAACGTCGATGCAATGTCATCCATAGAATGAATTTCTGTTTTGGCAGAATTCCTGGCACCATCACCAGTTTTTTCCAGGGTAATTTGGTGAACTGTGGGATGGAATACCTGTATGCACTTTTGATGCTGTAACTTCCCTTCTGGCAGCAAGAGTGCATTGCTGCCCAGTCATGTGCCCACCAGTCCCTAGCTCCAAATATTTTCCTTACCAACCAGCTAGCCTGCTTTGGTACTTCCATGTTAGTCACCTCCTTCCTTTTTATATAATGACAATGGATCCATTTAATCCATAGTTTATCCTTCTTTTGCATTAGTGCCCGTAGCAGCTTTGATAGTGTTGCTTTGTTCCACTTTTCAAAGCAAATAACATTTAAGCCTCCAACTGCCTCTGGCTTACAGACTGTGTCCCAAGCTATGGGTGCCCTGTGACTTCCCTCATGTTTCCCAGTCCATAAGTAATTCCTGCAGATACCTTCCACCAGCTTGATGATTTTCTTTGGAAGTAGGAAGACCTGTGCCCAGTAGGTTTGCATCTCAAATAGGACACTCTTGATCAATTGGAGTCTTCCAGCATAGGATAAGGTCTTGGATGACCTGCATCTGATCTTGTCCACTATCTTGTCCACCAAAGGTAGGCATTGTGCAATTATAATCTTCCTTGTTGACAAGGGAACTCCCAGATATTTGAATGGGAGTTGTCCTTCTGTTAGATGAAATTCTGCCAGTAGTCGATCCTTGATTTCCTGTGAAACCCCAGCCAGGGAGCTTTTCTCCAGGTTGGCTTGCAATCCAGACATCTGGGAGAAGTTATCAAACTCTTTCAGTAAGAGCCTCAAGGAAGTTTCATCTCCTCTACAGCACATCAGGAGGTCATCTGCAAAACAGATATGAGTAAGTTGTAATTTGGATCACTTGGGATGGAAGTTGAAGTCTGGGTTCTTGTTCAACTGCTTCAGTGTTCAGTTGAGGTATTCCATGACTAAGACAAACAGGTAGGGAGACATTGGGTCTCCCTGTCTTAGCCCTTCCTTGCTGCAAATTTGCTGGTAAGGCCTCCATTAACTAGTAAGGAGAAACTTTCTGTAGAAACACACTCCATGATTAAGGTGACCATTCTGTATGGTTCACCAAACTCCAGCAACACTGTTGTTAGAAATCCCCATTCAACATAATCATAGGCTTTTCTAATATCCACTTTGATTATGCATATGGGAGATACAGCTTTCTGGGAATAAGCTCTAATTAATTCATGGGCCATAATGCCATTGTCCAGAATGTTTTTCCCCTCGATGAAGGCTGATTGTGCCTGCCCAACCAGATAGTCCACCACTATTTTCAGCCTGTTTGTAAGAATTTTTGCAATGACTTTGTATATTGTTGAGCAGCAAGCAATGGGCCTGTATTCCTTGACATAGTTGGAATTATTCACTTTCGGAATCAATGTAACAGTGGTGCAGTTAACTTCTTTCAGTAACTTCCCATTTTGAAAGAACTGCTGGACTGCCTCTGTAACCTCTTCACCCACAGTAGGCCAAAACTGTTTGAAGAACTCTGCAGGGTATCCATCTATCCCAGGAGCCTTGTCATTAGGGAGATTTTGAATTATCTTACTGATTTCTTCCCTTGTTACTGGAGCTAATAATTGCTGATGTTGGTTCAATGATAGACATGGCCCATCCCTAGCCACATTGATATCTATCCCAGGGAGTTGGTCTGCTGCTGTGCCCAGAAGTTGTTGGAAAAATTGAATGACTCCTGTTGGATCTGATGTGGGTCAGTGATCCTTATCTGGTTGTCATTGAGTATACTACCCACCCTGTTCCTGGCTTGTCGAGACTTCATATACGCATGGAAGTATTTTTTATTACTATCACCCAACTGAATCCAGTTTGCTCTTGACTTCTGCCTCATTATTTGTTCTTGAATACCTTCCCATTTTTCAATGTTCTATAATAGGTTCTTCTCTTCTTCAATCACTGCTTCATTGAAATAGTCTTCATTCAGTTTGCATTGGACTACCCTCAGATCTTCTCTCATTTGTTGCAGCTTTGTATCCACAGATGAATGCTCCTGATGAATGGTTCTAGTCTCCTGTTCAATTTTCCTCAGTTTGCTCCAAATAGAATACATAGTGTGGCCTTGAATTTGTTGACCCCACACCCTTTGAACTGTTTCCTTGTATTCCTTTTATTGCATAACTGTTAGTAGCAGCCTATATGGTCTTTTAACTCTAACTTTGACAATATAAGTATCTATCAATATAGGAGTGTGATCTGAACACCCAGGTAACATAAATACTGCTTCCACTCCTGTGTAAGAATTTAACCACTGAGCATTACCAAAAGCCCAGTCAATGTGGCTATATATTCTGTCTTTCACTTGACAATGAATTGATTGATCAGAAGCTCTCCATTATTACCACTTGAACATTGACCTCTTTCCACATTATCCATATTCTGCCATTAGGAGAATGCACATAGTTATTCCCTCTAATCCAGTCATCTCCCAACTTCTTGTATATTGCCATTGAATTCTGCTGCTTCACCCTAGTTTCTAGGCAGGCTATCATATCAACTCTATTAGTCCTCAGTAATTTGACTAACTCTCTTTGCTTGTAGGACTTGTTTAGTCCTCTAATGTTCCAGGATATAATTATCATAAGGAAACAGTGGATGTAGTACCTCCTGGATCAACTAGCTCTAGGCTGCATTCTCCCTGCTATTGGTCATCAGAGGGTTCTACTATGGTGAGTACTGCAAATGTATTCCTCCTTGCTACCTCAACATAGTTGGTTATTTTGTTTTGATATTTGTCCTTAGGGCCTTGAACAGCTGCAACCTGTTTGCCTTTGTTGTTCCTTTCTACAACAGGATTCTCAGATTGTTTGTCATTCTGTTGCCTTTCTACTATCTCCTCAGGAATAGCTTTTGGTTGCCATTTCACTCGGGTTACCTTCTTTTTCCTCCTTCTCTGTCTCTGGGCTTCTACAGTCTGTTGTTTCTCCTGTTGACAATCACCATTTTTGTGTCCAAATGAGTTGCATTCAAGATAGAATGTTGGTTTCCATTCATACTCTACACTTTGTATCCATGCTTTCCCATCTGGTATCTCTATGTGGATATCCTCAGGTAGAGGTTGAGTGATAATTTTATTAAAATAATATTATTAATATTTTCTTAATGTTATTCGCGCATCGCGCGAGTTTTAATATTAGTTAGTATACTTAATATGTTATTGGTACTTGATGTTTGTTTTATTTTTCAGGTTACTAATCTTGCTAATTATGGACAAATATCTATAATTATCTTTTAGATGATCCGATTAAACAAATATATATACTGTCAATATATAACACTAACTTTTGACACATTTCAAGTAGCTTTTTTTAATAAAGGTAACTTTTTTGTAATATATTTCAAAACCTCATAAACTTAAAATCATAACTCTTCCTAAAATGATTTATCCAAAAACATCATTCTGGTCATGAATAGATTACTTAGGTTCATGGTCGTATCTTGGCCTGAGGGTATGGGTTTACGTGAACCTATATTCCTCTCCCTAAACCATATATAATAATCTTATATTATTTAAAAATTATTTAAATATATGTGTGTGCACACATGCTGAAAGACTCCTATAATGCAATAATTATTGGATGCACCTTTACGAGTAAAATTGATAGTTCAAGTTTCACTTTGGACGGTCTTATTTTCAGTACGGAGCATTAATATATAGGAGTACGTGATAATCACTAAAAATTTTAAAAAAAATATATAATTTTGAACCTATAATTTTAAAATGTAGAGAGTTCAAGGTAAGAGGCTAAAAGTTGAACATGTGATTCTAGCTATATTTCTGCACAATAGTACACCCATGATCTATCCTCTTGAAATTCTAAATCTGCCTCTAATCAGATTCCGGTCCATAAGGCCTTTAAACACTACTCCTATAAATTTAGGCAGCATCACACTTGCTTCTCTCACAAATTTTGAACTTCCTGTTTCTCCTCAAGTCCCTAGTGTTTCCACAATGTATAACCAAAGAAGAAAATCTTCACTTCTTCTTACGCTCTTAGCCATTATCTTTCTCATATTCTTGGCTCTCCCAAAATCATTACAAACTCAAAATATTCAATTGGAAATAGCTCATTCTCATTGCCAAGACACACTTTACCCACAACTATGTAGTTCTACTCTCTCATTAATCCCAATTCTTCACCAAAAAACAATCCCAGAAATCATTTCTTCTACTGTCCATGCCGCAATAGATGAAGTCAAAGGCTCTACTGAAAATTGCAGTAACATATTTCACAAAATGTCCAAATTGGACCCTATTGAGAAAAGAGCTTTAGATGATAGTATTGAACTTTTGGGTGATAGTACTATTTATGAGCTTAATACTACTCTTTATGATCTTTCTACTAAAAATCATAATTCTCCTTATAAACATTACAATGATTTACAAACACTACTTAGTGCTGCAATGACAAATCAAGATACTTGTCTTAGTGGATTTGATGATAGTAAACACAATTTGAGACATTATATTGAGCATAATTTGCAACAACATGTGAGTAACTCTCTTGCCATGCTCAAGAAGTTGAAGCCAGAGTCGGCTCCAGGATAAGGTCATTCAAGCTATTTTTGCACGCCTCAAATTCAACGCCCCAAAAATATTTTTTGTTTCATTTTATATGGTACTTTTTCTATTTTAAGTATCTTTTTAATTTTAAACATCTCAATTTAATTTTTATTAGATGCTCTTACCGCCATAAAAATGTCGTTTAGGGCCACAAGAGAGTGTTATTATATAAAAATATATACATATAAAGAATATTGTTATATAAATTACTCCACAGTTATCGAAAATATAATTTTGCAATTAAGTAAGTAGTTTTTTGTTTATTTTAGGTGGTTGAAGTTATATAGATGAGTGAGTAAATTACCTCCCTTTTAATAAATGTAAATCTCTAACATTAATTAGCGTATTTATCTCTTTTTCAATAACAACAACGTTAAATGCAATAAAATTTTATAAGTGGGATTTGAAAAGAATCCGCATACCTTACACTTCTTAACAATGACGGAGTTATCTCCCTTTTCAATTATGACTTTTCCTCTTCATGCATACATTTGTTTATTTCAATTTTCAAACTCAACTCAATTTTCTTGAACTTATTATATTTCTCTTTGTCTTCTTTTCTTTTGATCCATATATCAGAAAGTAAGTCCTTTAATTTTGTCTTATTAGCATATTAATTTTAAAAATTAATTTTAGACTCTCTTATTATGATTTGGTTTTAGATCATCAATTTTGTTACCATCAAACTCGAAAGAAGTGTTTCCCGAATACGGAGCTATGAAAAATGGATACCCGAAATGGTTGAGAAAAAAGGATAGGACACTTTTACAAGCTCCAATAAACCAAATTAAATTCGATTTGGTGGTGGCTAAAGGTGGTAGTGGATATTTTCGTACAATTAACGAAGCGTTAACTGCAGCTCCCAATTCAAGCAGTGTACAAGATTTGTGATTTATATTAAGGCTGGAACTTATTCTGAGTACATTGATGTTGAAAGGAAGAAAATTATGATAATGTTCGTCGGAGATGGGATCGGAAAAACGCAGATAAAGGGTAATCGGAACGTCGTCGACGGGTGGACTACTTTCCGATCAGCCACCGTTGGTAAGTTATTCAAATTTTCATTTTTTATTTCTATGTCTTTTTTTTTCAGCCGAGGGTTTTCTACTCGTTCAGGATAGGATAAGGTATATGTGTCCCACAAATGGAATTTTATTAGGTTGTTGAGTTGTTGCTTTATACTACTTGTATTATTAGTAATAAATTTAACTTGTTATAAATAGACTTCTATTTAAGGTGAATGTCTTTAATTAGAGAGATTCTAGAGTTCTATTCTTGGTAGCTAAATCATCCTCCTCCCTATAAATAGAGGTGCCCTCTACCATTGTAAATAACTCATAACATTCTCTAAGTATCAATAAGAAGAACTCTCTCTACTCTTCTCTCTATTTGCTCTTGTTCTTGAGTTATTGTTATTGTCTTTTATATTATTTCATAACACGTTATCAGCACGAGACTCTACCGTCTCAAGAACCATTCTCGAGAAATCTAAGGTATTTCCCTCTTCCTAATTTAATTTTCGATTATGTCTGACATTACAAAAAGAAAGTTCGTTGCCCTTGAAATTTCGGGCAAGAACTATATGACATGGGTGTTGGATGCTGAAATCCACTTAGATGCTATGGGTCTCGGAGACACCATCAAAGATAGAGAAAAAGCATCCACCCAAGAATGTGCGAAGGCCTTGATTTTCTTGCGCCACCACCTTGATGAAGGTTTGAAGATTTAATATCTCACCGTCAAGGATCCACTCGTCTTGTGGAACGGTTTAAAGGAGAGATATGACAACCTGAAGTTGGTCACTCTGCCACAAGCACGATATGATTGGGCTCATCTGAGGCTCCAGGACTTTAAGTCCGTTTCTGAATATAATTCTGCTATGTTCAGAATTACTTCTAAATTGAAGCTATGCGGGGATAATATCTCCGATTATGATATGCTTGAGAAAACGTTCACAACGTTTCATGCCTCCAATATAGTACTGCAACAACAGTACAGAGAGAAAGGCTTTACAAAGTACTCTGAACTGATTTCTCTTCTACTAGTGGCTGAGCGAAATAATGACCTGCTCATGAGAAATCATGAAAATCGACCCACTGGGTCTACACCACTGCCTGAAGCAGATAAGGTGCACTCTCATTATGCCAAACATGAAAAGGACCATGGTCATGGTCGTAAACGGGGTCATAGCCAGGGACGTAGACAAGGAAGAAATTCCAAAGAAGTCCGTCACCCCCCGAAGAGAGATAACCGCCGAAAGCAGAAACGGGGTCATGAAGATCCTAAGGAAAATGGTTCAGAAACGATATGTTATCGTTGCGGTGGGAAAGGGCACTGGTCAAAGACTTGCCGTATACCAAGACACTTGGTTGACCTTTATCAAGCATCTCGAAAGAGAAAAGGCCCTGAAACAAATTTTGTCTATGACGACAATGAGGACATCACCCACCTGGATGTGGCAGACTTCTTTGAGCAACCCGAGGGGAAAATAGACCACCTAATCGGCGATGGATCCGTGATGAAAGAAGATGGAGTTATTTGATTTTGTTCTACTTATTTGTATTAGTTAGTGAATAAACTAATAGTCATTAGTATTAGCTCGTATTAGTTAAGTTCATGATGCAATGTTAGCAGTAGTTCTTTAGAATATCTTCAATATGCTCAAATATCAATAAAACTTTTATTTTCCAGTGGGGGTAATCGACTAGCCTGAAAAACTAGTCGATTATCAACTATTTCTGCATTAAAGCTGAAAAACAATTGATCAACAATCGATTGTCTTTGGCTAACAATCGATTGTCTTGAAACAGTGTGTTCTGGAATTTTTCAAAAATAGCCAACAATCGATTGTCTATGTATAACAATCGATTTTCTTGAAACAGTGAGGTCTGGAATTTTTCAAAAATCATCCACAATCGATTGTCTATGTCTAACAATCGATTGTCGTTAGGCAGTGTAATCTGGAATTTTTCAAAAATCATCCACAATCGATTGTCTATGTCTAACAATCGATTGTCGTTAGACAGTGTGATCCGGTATTTTTCAAAATTAATCAACAATCGATTGTCAATGTTAAACAATCGATTGTGTGTGAAAAATGTTTAAACTGAAATTTTCAAACTGCAAAGTAATGGATAACATATCTGATTTTGTTAGTCAACTGTTAGCAGCAGATTTTGAAAATATTATGTGACACAAAAGAATTGAACTTGTTTATTCTTATGTTTGTGTATTTCTTTTATATGTCAAACCATGGGAAGTAAATTGATTGAAGGCTCCGGAAGAGCAACTGTAACTCTGCCCAAAGGCATGACGTTTATCTTAGAGAATGCAATATTCTCCTCCAAGTCTAAGAAGAACTTGTTGAGTTTTAATGATATCAATCGCAATGTTCTCCTCCAAGTTTAAAAGGAACTTGTTGAGTTTTGAGAATCCATTTTAGAGAATGCAATGTTCTCCTCCAAGTCTAAAAGGAACTTGTTGAGTTTTAAAGATATCATTCAAAATGGATATCATATTGAGACAATAGATGAGAATAATCTTGAATTCTTTATGAAAACGAGGCTGCCCACTTTGGTTTGGGTTCACGCCATTTTGCATGCAGCAATGCTAGTTCGTCGGCTGCCCACTTTGGTTTGGGTTCACGCCATTTTGCATGCAGCATTTTAGTTTGTCGGCTGCGCACTTCGGTTTAGGGTCACGCCATTTTGCATACAGCAATGCTAGTTCGTCTCTGACTGACGAATTGACACAAATATTCCCCGTTGCAATTGGTTTTGGGTCATGAACCCAATATATCCCATTTAAGGATTTTTGGATGCGCAGTATATGTGCCTATTGCACCGCCATCCCGCACCAAAATGGGTCCGCAAAGAAGGTTAGGAATATATGTTGGGTTTGAATCGCCCTCCATCATTCGCTACCTCGAAACATTGACAGGCGACTTGTTTACTGCACGATTTGCAGACTGTCGATTTGATGAGACACTTTTCCCAAAATTAGGGGGAGAAGTTGGTGAAACCAAACGGGAAATTTTGTGGAAAAATGCATCATTATCTCATCTTGATCCACATACCTCTATTTGTGAAAGAGAGGTACAAAAGATTATCCATTTGCAAAGAATAGCAAATCAAATGCCTGACGCATTTACGGACTTGAAGAGGATAACGAAATCCCACATTCCCGCGGAAAATGTTCCAATCCGTATTGATGTCCCTGTTGGACAATCATCTAGTGTCATATCCAATGAGTCAAATGCACGCCTGAAGCGTGGCAGACCATTAGGTTCCAAAGATCGAAATCCTAGAAAGAGGAAAAAGAACGATTAAAATGACACCACGAAAGAATCTCATGATTTAACAAATTCTGAGATTCATGAAGAATCCATTGAGCCCGAGACTCTGGGAAATACGGAACTATCCCTAAATCCAATTAATATTGAGGCAAATATTAATCGAGTGGATATTGTGGTGGATAATGCCTTTGCTTATAATGTAGCATCTAGCATTATGCAAGAATGTGAGGATCTCGAACCTCAATCTGTTGAAGAATGTCGAAAAAGACAGGATTGGCCAAAGTGGCAAGAAGCAATTCAATCAGAATTGAATTCGCTGGCAAAACGTGAAGTTTTTGGCCCTATAGTTGAAACACCTAATGGTGTTAAGCCTGTCGGCTATAAATGGGTCTTTGTACGCAAAAGAAATGAGAAAAACGAGGTACAAAGATTTAAGGCACGCCTTGTTGCACAAGGTTTTTCTCAAAGGCCTGGTGTCGATTATGAAGAGACATATTCGCCTGTAATGGATGCGATAACCTTTCGTTATCTCATAAGTTTTGCTGTCCATGAAAAGCTCGACATGCACTTAATGGATGTAGTTACTGCCTATCTTTATGGCTCACTTGATAATGAGATATACATGAAAATTCCCGATGGACTCAAGGTGCCAAACACGCACAACTCAAAATCTCGGGAAATGTTCTCAATTAAATTGCAAAGATCCTTGTATGGTCTAAAGCAATCTGGACGAATGTGGTATAATCGTCTCAGTGAGTACTTGTTAAAAGAAGGCTATATAAATGATGCCATTTGCCCGTGTGTTTTTATAAAGAAAACAACATCGGAATTTGTTGTACTTGCCGTATATGTTGATGACATAAACCTTATTGGAACCCCTAAAGAACTCCAAAAGGCAATTGATTATCTAAAGGATGAATTCGAGATGAAAGATCTCGGAAAGACTAAACTATGTCTTGGTTTGCAAATTGAATATTTGGCAAACGGAATTTTTGTTCATCAATCTACCTATACAGAAAAGGTACTGAAACGGTTTTACATGGATGAAGCACATCCTTTAAGTACACCGATGGTTGTTCGATCACTTGATGTGAACAAAGATCCATTCCGACCACAAGAAAGGAATGAAGAGCTACTTGGTCCTGAAGTACCATATCTTAGCGCAATTGGCGCACTAATGTATCTTGCAAATACTACAAGACCTGACATATCCTTTTCAGTTAATGTCTTAGCAAGATTTAGCTCGGCTCCTACGAGGAGACATTGAATGGGATCAAACACATATTGCGGTACCTAAAAGGGACTACCGATATGGGCTTATTTTATGGCAAGAATTGCAGCCCGGATCTTGTTGGTTATGCTGATGCTGGATATTTGTCCGACCCACACAAGGCTCGATCTCAAACGGGTTATGTGTTTACCTGTGGAGAAACCGCCATATCTTGGCGATCGACTAAGCAATCAATTGTGGCTACTTCATCTAATCATGCCGAGATAATTGCTATTCATGAAGCAAGTCGGGAGTGTGTGTGGTTAAGGTCGATAATACATCATATCCAAGACAAATGTGGTTTGAAGTGTGATAAACTACCCACAACTTTGTATGAAGATAATGCAGCATGTATAGCTCAATTGAAGGGAGGATTCATAAAAGGAGATAGAACGAAGCATATTTCAACAAAGTTATTCTTCACACATGATCTTCAAAAGAATGGTGATATCAATGTTCAACAGATTCGTTCAAGCGAAAATATGGCTGATTTGTTTACAAAATCTCTACCAAAGTCAACCTTCAAGAAGCTAGTTCACAAGATCGGGATGCGAAGACATAAGGACATAAATTGATGTTCTTATCAGGGGGAGTTAAGGCGCGTTGCACTCTTTTTCCCTTACAAGGTTTTGTCCCACCGGGTTTTCCTTGCGAGGTTTTTAACGAGGCAACCAATAGGCGCATATTCAAACATGTGTACTCTTTTTCCTTACTTTAATTTTTCCCATTGGGTTTTGTTTTAAGGTTTTAACGAGGCACATCATTGAATAGACATTCAAGGGGGAGTGTTATAAATAGACTTCTATTTAAGGTGAATGTCTTTAATTAGAGAGATTCTAGAGTTCTATTCTTGGTAGCTAAATCATCCTCCTCCCTATAAATAGAGGTGCCCTCTACCATTGTAAATAACTCATAACATTCTCTAAGTATCAATAAGAAGAACTCTCTCTACTCTTCTCTCTATTTGCTCTTGTTCTTGAGTTATTGTTATTGTCTTTTATATTATTTCATAACATAACTTGTATAATAATCTTTTTTATTTCGAATATTTTAGGATGTTACATTGAATTATTATCGTAGAGAACATATATTATAACAAAAAATGATATTTAATTACGAAAAAACTTAATTTTTATATTGAAATAATATTATCTAAAAATGTGTGATAGAGAGATTTGACTGTATACACTGATAGTGTATAATTATGCTTTCACATTAGTCATTAGAAGGATACATAAATATATAATAACTCATATTAAGTGAGGGTAATCATATGAGAACATAAAATCGTACATTAAATTGTACTTTAATATAAATAATATATGTATACTAGCTATATATATATATATATATATATATATACACGTACTATAAACCGTCGTGTTAGTTACTTATTCTTAACTATATCATATTAAATGGGGTTAATAACATAGAAAATAAGAAATTTAACATAATATAATATACTAAATTACACTGACAACTTAATAGATTTTTATATGATCAGTGTACATAAGGCTATTCATGCTGCCAAGAGATACATAGTAATTCTTTGGACCAAGCGCGTTCTATTAGAACCCTTTTGTGCATAGAAATTGTTTCCTTTTTTCGATTTTTCTTTCAAAAATATGTTTGTCCATAAAATTGTAAATTTTTGAAATTTTTCTCTTTTTCAAAATTTTCAGAATTTTTTTTCCCCACTTACAAAAGTACAACATGTTTTCAAGTGAAATGCATGTCCAAATATAATTTTAAATACCATTTTTCAACTTAACTCTAAATATTACTTTAAAAAAAATTATAATTCTTATGTCCAAACGCCTACTTAGGGTCATGCATATTTGAAGTTTAATTCAGTGATTCAGATTTCAGACCTTCATTTATCTCAGATTAATTCGTAAAAATAATTATTTAATCGTGAAGTCATCTACACTATAATAGTTTTAATTATTCTAATAATAATCTGAATAATTCAGCGGACTGAAGTCTAAATTTATCCTGTCGGTGGGAAAAGGCGAATTGCTAGAAACTGTAGATTGATTCATAAAGATTAATGGATTTTAAAATTAATATATTAGTGTTGTCAAGCAATTAAGAAGTTGTCGTTGGGATGTAGACCATTCATTCATTCGTTCCCATCAAACCATAATGTATTTGTGGGGTTTGACATATCTATACTTAACAATTAAAAGGGTGTTTGTAAAACTGGTTTATAAGTATTTTTTTGGTTTATTTACATGTTTGGTAAAATTAAAAGTATTTATAAGTTAAATGCTTGTAAGTCAAAAATAAGCCAAAAGTCATAAGTTGGTCTCTCTTATAAGCACTTTAAGTTTGACCCAAATATTTAGTATTCTATCCCTAAAAAATAATTATTTTTAAATCAAAACTCTATTATGCATACCCAAATTTTTAGCTACTTATTATTAATTTCAACACTTTTATCCAAATACGTAACTGCTTATTTTTAAACCAGGTTCAGCACTTAAAAGTTCTTTTCAGCACATATGCTTATCATTTATTCTAAATCAGCTAAGCCAAACGGGCTCTAAGTATGATTTGTCAAATGTGCACAACAAAATACATCAAAAGTTGGTGGGTTTCTTAAAAATAAATTTCGCTGGACTTTTAAATAGTTTCCCATATTTTTGCGCAAGAGAAAAACGACCAAAGTCGATCGATTTCGTAAAAAAAAAAAGAATTTTTGAAAACTATTTTGAAAAATCAACCAAAATTGGTGGGTCGATCGTGGTCCGATTTTATCGAATTTCTAGCCGTGAAATGATTATTTGCAGTTATCATTTATTTTACGTGAAAATTTTTAAACTGACTATTCTAAAAAGTGATTTTTTTTTACTGCAGCGGTGGTTGGAAATGGATTCATAGCAAGGGGCATAACATTTGAAATTTTTGCTGGACCAAGCAAGCACCAAGCAGTGGCGCTGAGGAGTGGCTCTGATCTTTAAGCATTTTACCAATGCAGCTTTGTTGCATATCAAGACACTCTTTACGTCCATTCCCTTCGCCAATTCTATCGCGAATGCGATGTCTATGGAACTGTGGACTTTATTTTTGGTAATGTTAAATTATTTATCTATCTCGTCAAAAAGTTTAAACAGTTAAAATAAAGACGAATGCAAAATTTAAAGTTTATAAGTTTCTATAGTAATCTCAAGTTAATACAACAACAACTATGTTCATAGTAAACTATTTATAGATAAAATACGTGGATTTCTTATATATGAAAAAGTGAATTTCATAATACATATGAAAGATACTAAGCTCACATAAACTCATATAATGCAAAAATGACACAAGGTAGCCACTCTAAAAAACTGGTATTTAAGAGTTAGTCAGTGCATTCTGAATAAGTATCAATTAATCTCTAAATAACATCCCTAAAAGTGGTTATATGTGCTCTTGTCCCCTATGCAACATGTTAGATCCGCTAGTGAGTTTGAGAGAAAACGCATTTTTATTTAGAGTGTATTTAAGTAAATAAATTTTCTAAGTTGGTCAAATAAGCTTTTAAGTGTTTTTTGGTTTATTTATAAGTTTGACTAGTACAAAAAGTGTTTACAAGTCAAGATCACCCAAAAATTATAAGTTGGTCATTTCGTACTCATTTATAGTTGTTTTAACATAAAAGGTCTGCATTAAATTTTTTTTATCAAATACATCAATGACTTATTATTAACTAGTTTCATTACTAATATGTGACTATTTATTACGTGTCGGTTATTTTTAATCAGCTAACTGGAACGAACTCTTACTTAATTATGTCTTCAACAGGTAATGCGGCTGTGGTTCTCCACAATTGCAGCTTATATGCTCGTAAACCAAACCCGAAGCAGAAATTCACAGCACAAGGAAGAGAGGATCCAAATCAAAATACTGGAATTTCAATCTTGAATTGTAAAGTGCAGCTGCTTCAGATTTAGTTCCTGTACAATCATCCTTCAAAAATTACCTTGGACGTCCATGGATACAATATTCAAGAACTATTTTTCTACTATCAAATATTGGCAGTTTAGTTGATCCTGCTGGTTGGTTAGAATGGGATGGTAATTTTGCATTGAACACACTTTATTATGGAGAGTATTTGAACAAAGGATCAGGTTCAAATACTAATGCTAGAGTAAAATGGCCTGGTTATAGAGTTATTAATAGCTCAGCTGAAGCAAGTCAATTCACTGTTGAGAATTTCATTCAGGAAAGTCAATGGTTACCGGCTACCGGTTTCCCATTTTTCCTCGGTTGAACTTCCTAGTCCTAAATACAGAGGCGGATCTAGGACGAGTTTTTAAGCCAGCGAATGTCAAGTGGCAATGTAAGTTCAGTTGTAGCATAAATAAATAAAATTTAAGATTTATAATTTTGAACGAAGGATGGTGGTAGACGACTGTTGTTAACCTATGGGGTGTCACGTATCCCGTAAACAACAATCGCAGCAGTCACCAACCTGATCGATTGCTTGTATCTCTTCATGTCCTATGATTTTTCTAAGCATCTTACGGATGCTATTAGTTTGTTTTACTATTGAAAAAAGTAAGTTCCTTTTGTAAGATCTTTGATGTATTGTCTTCATTTCTTGAGGAATTAAGTTAACGTTACTTGTATTACTTATCACTTTCTTGAGAATAAGGTTGAAATAGATTGCAAAATACCAAAGGTAATTAATTAATGCACATTTGTTTGTGTGTTATATACATATGTGATATATCACTGTGGTAGAATATTAAAGAACAATTTGGTGTACTAAGCTTCCACGTATTTCTGTAAAAAAAGTATTTTCATGGTTTGAACCCGTGGCCTTCTGATAACATAGCAGCAACTTTATCAGTCACGCTAAAACTCCCTTCAAATTGTTGTCTTCTCAAGTTCTCATGATGATTAAGGAGATCATATAATATTTCCTTATTTTCCAAGAAATAGAAGATATATGACAGCATTACTCCACTCTTACTAGGTCTGAAGAAAATCCACAGAATAAATTACATTTGATAATATTAAAATGAGGAATTGTTTTACGTTTTTTTTTGGGGGGAGGGGAAGGGGGGGGGGGGGGGGGTTGTGAAAAGCTTTATTTAAGGGATACCCTTCACTTTCAGTTAAGACTTAAGAGTTTCAAAATTGGAATGGGGGTGGAGAATGGATTGAGTTGAAAAAACCTAATTTATCCCTTTAATTTCGGGAGTAAAAATGGAAGGAGTGAATTTTGGTATAATTATTATACAATGTAATTTACTTTCTGGAACCTTATGTAATATCATTAATTGACATATATCATGTAAAGAACTCTTGTGCGCAGTATAATTCTGGAAAAAGAAAAAGAAAACTATTTTGCAAAGTCCATACAAATTATTTTATGTTCTTTATTTATGGTGAATTTCTTAACTTTAATTCTTAGTATACTCTGCAAAATTACACTTAAATAAAAAAAATTATTATAAAATAAAATAAGAACAAGAACAATATTGCAGAGAAAGTAGGGAGAGGAGAATTCTTATTGATACTTTTGGGATGGATTTACAATGGGGTAAGACCCCTCTATTTATAGGAAGAGAAATGACTTAGCCTCAAAGTAAAACTCTTCTATAAGATAGACATTCACTCTAATTAGAATTCTATTCTTAGCACTCCCCCTTGAATGTCTACTCAATAAGTAATGTGCCTCATTAAAACCTTAACTAAAACAAAACCCAATGGGAAAAAATTCTAGAAAAGGAAAAAGAGTACACATATTTAGTAATGCGCCTATTGGTTGCCTCGTTAAAAACTTTGCAAGGAAAACCCAGTGGGACAAAACCTTGTAAGGGAAAAAGAGTGCAACACGCATTAACTCCCCCTGATGAGGGCATCAATTCACATCCTTGAGCCTTCACATTCCAATCTTGTGCGCCATCTTCAAGAGATCATTGGTATAGATTTGATAAATAAATCAACCATATTGACTTGAATGAATATTCCGCACCTTGAAATTATCATTCGTGATAGATATATATTGTCTTCACAAATATCGTGGAATGGCTCTTCAATATCTTCATAGAGATATCCTCGCTATCACATTATCTGCTTAAAGTTATAGCAAGATACATATGTGCACAAATTGCACTAAGAAAGTGGTACTTCAAGATCAAGAATCGTATATGCTTCGAGAAACTTAAATCCTTCATAAATTGACATATAAGTTAAGTCATATAAGCCATATAATAGAGAGAGATGCATATCAAGTTTTCATGTCATGTTAGAGAAATAAGATATCGAAAAATGATTGCACATACCATTGACTTTATACTTTCAAGTATTTGAACTACATGTCCAAAACTACATGTCTTTCATATGAAATCAATTCTACTTGAATTGTGTCTCTTCCATTTGGCCAATATTTTGTTTGTATTCAACAAACTTAAGATCCTCATCGATATTTAGCGCTATCATAGATGTCGTCAACGAACATTTTATATCGGTTCCAGTAAATTTTTCATAAAGACATAACATGGAGATCTCTTCATTCATATATTCAGGTACCTGAATCTCTCATGAGATTTTATGAAGTGTTATGTCATGTGATCTTCTAGATCACATGCCTCCTTATTATGATCACTTTGATCATTTGCTCATCTTCTTTATTAAGAAGTTCTTTTGAAACCGATTTGTCTATACGCTTTAAGCGTATCAAAGACTTTTTCCTTCTAGGACTTAATATGAGCATTTGCAGTGAGAATATAGTTACTTTCTTTGGGTCAGCAAATGCGTATGGCATGCTTTGCAATATGTTGCAATTGAATTATCCTTTTATGAACTTCAAGTTCATATTATGATATTCGAGGATCTATATATACAAATGATAATTCGTTTCATGTAACTTTTTCTCAAGTGTTTATCATGTCTCCCCCTCATGTTAGAAAAACTAACTTGTTTCCTCAACTCTGGGAAATCATCTTTGTGCGTTATCATGTTAATATACACTACACATCAATAATAATAAGATGAAATTATTTGGTTCCTGACCCTGAACCACTTGTGAGGGGAGAATATAATATACTCTCGTGTATAACGTATATCAAATTGATATAGATAACTTTGTTCTCATAAGCAATAATTTAGCTATTAAGTGGAGGCACTCAATAAATTATTTTGCTAAACCAACTATGATGTAAACCAACTTATCAAGATGAACTATCTCAAATAGAAAATCTGGAAATTCTGCTCGAAATTAGATTACTGAGCAATTTACCTCGCAAGCACCGGCCAGGTTGCAGGTTAATAATAATCGCACATGTAACCATATCATAGATGCATCATATGTGGTACACATGGCAGGTGAATGAGCTCATATTCACCTTTGATATTTCCAGAATTTATGGGATTCAACCCCAACTTTAGTTGGTCAATTAATTAATGAGAACAAGTAATATAAGAGGATTCGTGAATGCGTCAGGCATTTGATTTGCTATTCTTTGCAAATGGATGATATTTTGCACCTCTTTTTCACAGATAGAGGTATGTGGATCAAGATGAGATAATGATAGATTTTTCCACAAAATTTCCCATTTGGTTTCACAAACTTCTCCCCCTAATTTTGGGAAAAGTGTCTCATCGAATCGACAGTCTGCAAATCGTGCAGTGAACAAATCCCCTGTCAATGTTTCAAGGTAGCGAATAATGGAGGGCGATTCAAACCCAACATATATTCCTAACCTTCTTTGCGGACCCATTTTGGTGCGGTATGGCGATGCTACAGGCACATATACTGCGCATCCAAAAATTGTTAAATGGGATATATTAGGTTCATGACCCAAAACTAATTGCAACGGGGAATATTTATGATAATTCGTCGGTCTGAGACGAACTAGCATTGCTGCATGCAAAATGGCGTGACCCCAAACCGAAGTGGGCAGCCTCGTTTTCATGAGTAATGGTCTTGCAATCAACTGCAGACGTTTAATTAAAGATTCTGCAAGTGTGAACATGAGCTACAGGATGTACCACTTTTATCCCAATTGATAAGCAATAATCATTAAATGCTTGGGATGAAAACTCAGCAGCATTATCTAGTCTAATAGACTTAATTGGATTATCAGGAAATTGTGCTCGTAATCGAATTATTTGTGCCATTAATTTTGCAAATGCAAGGTTGCGTGATGACAATAGGCACACATGATACCATCTAGAGGATGCGTCTATTAAGACCATAAAATATCTAAAGGACCCACTAGGTGGGTGAATAGGTCCATAAATATCCCCTTGTATACGTTCCAAAAACGTAGGTGACTCAGTTCCAACCTTTGTTGGTAATGGTCTAATAATTAACTTGCCTTGATAACAAGAAGTGCAAGAAAATTCATTATTTAAAAGAATCTTTAAATTCTTTAATGTATGCCCATATGAGTTTTTCTATAATCCGTCTCATCATAATTGATCCAGGATGTCCCAATCGATCATGCCAAAGTACAAAAGTATTGGAATCAGTAACCTTTTGGTTTACTGTGAAATATGCCTTAATTGCACTATTTTTTGTCCAATACAGGCCACAAGATAAAGATGCGAACTTCTCAATAACCCTCTTTTGGCCAGAGACATTCTTTGTAATGATGAGGTATTCAAGATTATTCTCATCTATTGTCTCAATATGATATCCATTTTGACGGATATCTTTAAAACTCAACAAGTTTCTCTTGGACTTGGAGGAGAACATTGCATTCTCTATGATAAATATTGTTCCTTTAGGCAGAGTTATAGTTGCTCTTCCGGAGCCTTCAATCAATTTACTACTACCAGAAATTGTAGTAACATCTGCCTTACACATACTTAAATGAGAGAAATATTTCTTCTCTTTGAATATCGTGTGTGGTACATGAATCAATTAAACAAATATTTTTACAATTGGATGTTGATCCAAGTTTGCTTTGTGAGATATCCATATTTGCTGTTTCAACGTTTAAAAAAAACTAGTCGATGAACAGGCAACAGACATAAGGTTAATATGAACTCAATCACTATCTGCCATTTCAAAAATCCAATGTAATTGCTTCAAAATATTGTGCCTTTGTAATTTTGTAACGTTTATGATTAGTAATGTATATCAACAATTATACGACTTCAGTGCACGTAAAAATAACATTCTCAAGCTATCGCCAAATATTCAGTTTACCAAATAAGACGGGAAAAAAACAAACAACACGCTCAAGTAGTCCAACATTAGCTTCATTTATCTGATCTAAGCACATCTCCAAGCGAAGACAAATGGTAAAAGACTACTATTCATCCTAAAACAGAATTTTCATACACAAATTGTTCTTTAAGTAACGGATATAATTTACTCATTGCAATATACTTTCACCAACTGATTTTTTTTTATTCGTGTACGAACATATTAAGCTAAGGATCTATACAATATGAGTTTCTTCTACTAAAAGTAACCTTCATTCCGATGATCAACTATTCCCTGCATAATAGGAATCTGTTCCATTTTTTTTTTGTACACTGTAAAGACTGTGAAAAGAGGATGCTTGGTAGATTTAGATTGTCTGACCAGGCTTAAAGTTCATTCCTTTAATTATTTTTCTTTGTGTTCTGCTGCTAAGATTTAAGGTAATATTTACAACAAAACATGTGCACTATCACATTATGAGATGCTCACTGAATGCTAGTCACCTTGTGTTCTTTATTCATGAAGTAAAGCCACTTTAGTTTTTCTTGCACTGCAGCCTTTTAACATTAATATTCTCAATTATTGCTAAAGTTACATTAGTATGTATATCCATTTAATCCTTTAGCTTATATTTCCATTAGGTTACCTAGGATGCTGGTATTAAGCACTTGATTTTCCTCTGCAAATTTCTCCTGAAAGCAAGATTCACAGAATTCCTAGGCCCAAAAGCAACAGGTTTTGGGTGGGCAATTCAGGTTATAGAAAGTTTCAATCTGTTGTCGTTCATTGTGGTATTTACTCATACTCGAAATTAATTTTTGGTCAGCCAAAGTTAACTGGGTGTAAGAGCACTCCCTAACAGGGTTCACAAAGTTGGTAGTTTCTTTTAAGCAATTTTTCAAACACGTCTAATACAAGTCCGGATAGAGTATCTAAAATACAAACTTGAGCCCGATCTTACTGCACTATTAAAAGAGTTAAAACATATGAATATTAATATTAAACCATGAAAAGAGCAAAGCGGAACAGGTAAAGCGGAGGCGTAGCAATATATCATCAATTAACTTAAAATTAAAGATGAAAGCTACCTAAATCTTATATGCCAAATTCAAAACAGCATAAGGAGACATTCTTCAAATTAAAAACCAACAGAATCTTTAATCTAAATAACACTTATAATAAGAAAAGGTGGGGAAAACAAAGTTTTCTTTTTCTTTTTTTTTTTTTTTGGAAAAAATCAGTTAAAATTGTAAAGGCACTGACCTGGAGAGGGAAGAGCTAGAGAGGCGAAGCAAAACGGTAGTAGGGTAAATGAATATTCATATGTATAAATCAAGATACAAGAAATACCTCACTCGCCGAATAGTGGCCAATGCTTGACCTTTTCTATTAAACTGGACCATTTCCGCAAGGCATGTTAGTCGACTATCCGATTTAGTTAATCGACTATCCTAATGATCGTTACCTTAATTTTCTCAAAGAGATTCTTGAGATAGTAGAGCTTCGTGCTGATAACGTGTTATAAAATAGTACAAGAACAAGAACAATATTGCAGAGAAAGTAGGGAGAGGAGAATTCTTATTGATACTTTTGGGATGGATTTACAATGGGGTAAGACCCCTCTATTTATAGGAAGAGAAATGACTTAGCCTCAAAGTAAAACTCTTCTATAAGATAGACATTCACTCTAATTAGAATTCTATTCTTAACAAAAATCAAAAAATTCATTGACTAAACGGATGAAAGCACATAACGATCTCTCAGTTTGAAGTTTCCTACAATTGAGGAAAATACAATAAATAGAAAAAACGAACTAATACGAGCCAATAATTTTTGAATGGTAAAAGAGAATTGATATAAATGGCATATAGAGATGATTATTACCATTCACAGGGCATTTTTGTTCCTTATTTAATTTGCCCACTTCTCTAAAATACTTTTTCATTTTCTTTAGGCCACCGCAATGGCTATTCCAAAAGAATTATTGGTTTTACTTTTGGGTATAGCCATTTTGTCAAAAGGTGCTGAATGTGCATCTTTTGGTTCACGTCGTGGCCTTGTAGAGACAGTTTTTGATGTTACAAGGTTTGGAGCTAGACCAAATACCCCTGCAGATAGCACTAGGGTAAGTTTAGAATCAAATAACCAAAGGGATAGGCAACACTTTTATAATGGAAGCAATTTAACTCAGGCTTTCCATTTTTACCTTTACGATAAGCTTTTAAATTTCTTAATAGATAGACCCTAATGATCACATCTCATAACAAGATTGTATATAACCCTATTCTAGCCTGATCCACTACGGAATGAACTTGGTCGTAAATATTTTAACTGGTTGATTAATGTTCAAAAATACTTGTTTAGGCCATTCATATCATCCATACATAATGTTCGATTTATGATTTCAATTTTTCTATATTTCAATAGTAACACATTCTTACATACCGCATTAAAAACATATGCAAGAATGCTATATGAGGAACTTGAACCTACAACATAGAACAAGTTTTGAGTTATGTCAAGAAAATCTAACAAACTTAGATATGTATGTACAAAAAATTATTTGACGCTTTTCGTACAACATAATTTTCTGAATTTATGTTATTCAATCGAACCCCCTTTGAACCATATAATTCTGCTCCTGAAACCCTTATAATTGGCTTTGATGGTCAAATTCCATTTGTATAAACTCTAGGACTTATATGCTAAGCAACATTTTATTAGATAATTAATTGCTTATTTGGGTTGAAGATAATAGAAACAAATATATGATTTATAAGGCTAGAACTATTACATCTGCAGGGAGTGTCGGAGCCACCTTCGTCAACAGGTTGTCAATTGATAAATTTTCATTGAAAAATTACATTGTGTAGCTACATTGATCAAAAGCATTTTTATGCAGGAATATATTGTATGAGTTCGGCATAACCCAATAACTTTAGCCCAGACTCTATATATGTATTAAGAAATTCACTAAATAATTTGTGGATTCAATGAGGTTGCTAAAACTCATAAACTTCAAAACCTAGGTCGCTTATATTTCTCCGTATATATATTACACGTTCAATTTTATAAACCTATTTGTGTGTTTATTTTTTATATTTTGATATTCATTAATGAAATTTCTGATTCCGCTACTGCCGGCAGGGACTTATGATGGCATGGAGATCAGCTTGCCAATCACCAGGACCAGCCAAAGTTGTTATTCCTCCAGGAACATTTACTACAGGAGAAACTATATTTCAAGGACCATGCACAAGTCCTAGGCCAATTACTATTGAAATTCAAGGAACTTTGTTGTCAAATACTGACATGAGTTTGTACACAAGATCAGCTTGGATTTCTATTGAACATGTTGATGGTATTGTTATTACTGGTGGAGGAACTCTAAATGGACAAGGAAAATCGAGTTGGCAATTTGCTGATAAATCTGGAAGTACTCCTCCTCTCCCCTCTGTAAGTGGAAATGTTTAACTCGATGGGTAATTTTACTCATAGTCGTTCAACTTTTAAATTTTTTTACCCCAAGTTATAAAATTCTCGTAACAAAAATAAAATAAAAACAACTCAATTGTATATTAGATAATATATAAAAAAGTTGAAAAATACATAAATTTGATCTCGAAACTAAACACATTCGATTGCCACATGCATGAAATTGTCATATCTACCACAGCGTATGATGGTGATGGTAGGATGAAATCTCTCTATCCTAATTAGAGTTTTCGAGTTCGAGCATTAAAATAAGGAAACTTTTGGTGTGAAATGGTTCCTCTTAACTGGACTCAATGCAAAGCGATTCAGGGTCCATCAAGTCAGTAAACTTCTGATACTGAATGGTTAAAAAATAATATGTAAGTCTAGTTGCTTTAGCAACTTACATTATACGTATAATATCAACGTGACGGTGACACCAACCACTTAAAGAAAATTTAAAAATAATTTTTTGATCCCAACTTAAAATCCAATATATATCTTTCACCATGTGACACATCATGAGTGTTTTTCTTAAATGGTTCAAATAATGAGTAATTTGTCCTTTTTAAGTGGTGTCACGTGAATATTATGTAAGATAAATTGTTCAAGTATCAAGAACCTAACAACTTCCATTTTAAGGACCGAATTTAGGAGTTTTCAGTGTTTGTTCTTTTTTAAAAAAAATCTGTTGTGATTGGTATAGTCGAGTTACATTTTTTTTTTAAAAGAAAAAACTAGTTATTTGATTTGATGCAATATAAAGTAATAGTTGGATAACCATTTGCTCTTTCTTTTCTTCATCTCCACACGTTCTTGAACCGAGGATTTATCGGAAGTAGCTTTTTTACCTCTTCAGATAGCGATAAGGTCTGCATACATATTATCTTTTGCCAGATCGCACATACAAAATTATACTTGATATGATGATGATGAGTTGGATAACCATTTGTGAAATTAACCCCTATTCGAATTATAACCTTGATTTTGATCATTAGATTGTCGTTTGTGACAAAATTGTTAGATCAAGTTAATTTGTGGTTTGTTTTGGTTCTGTAGTCTCTTGTATTTCAGACAGTGCGAAGTTCTTCGATCAAGAACCTCAATTTTGTGGATGCCAAAGGTGTCCACTTGAAAATCACCGATAGCAGTGATATCTCTGTTTCAAATATCAAAATTACAGCTCCAGGAGATAGTCCAAACACTGATGGCCTTCATATTAGTGAAACAATTAATGTCAATGTCACTGATAGCACCATTGGAACGGGTCAGTCGTAGCCACACACATTAAAGAATGTTCAATTATATTATATATATATAGGTTAAATATTAATTTTTGTATATGTAAATTAAATTTTGACTATCTTCACCGAAATTCCTAGTTTCGATACTGAAACAGGTGATGATTGCATTAGTATTGGAGATGGCAATTCCAACGTTTATATCTCTAACATAAATTGTGGTCCGGGACATGGAATAAGGTTAGTCTCTAACATAAGTGAATTGTGGCCCGGGACAACGTTTACATCTCTAACATTTTTAACATAAATTGTGGCCCGGTAGAATAGTAAGTACTTACGTTTATAAAAAAAATGATAAATATGCATCAATTTAACCAAAAATTTTGGGCCCTAGCCCTTGGAATTGAGCCGCCTTTGGTATAAAGGGATTTACTCTTTAATGTCGGATTTTTTTCGCGAATCTAGATTAGTCGGGCTTGTCTTTGGTAGGTAGCAGTTTACCCCCCCCCCCCCCCCTTCTAATTTAGAATTTTTGTGTGAATCTTGATTAGTCGAGTCTCAATAAAGACAGGGGACACCAAAAGGGAAAACCAAAAAAAGCACCTTGTATATTTCTTTTACTATGTCTTATATTCGTTTGACCAATCTGCAAAGATCGGCTTATTTTAATAAGTGTTTTTGAAAAAAGTACTTTTCAGTGAGAAGCAGTTTGTGTTTGACTAATTAATTTAAAAAACTTCTGAGCAGCAATTAATGTTTGGTCAGTCTTTAAAAAATTGCTTCAATGTCTTTCTTTCAAAATTATTTTTTAAATAAGTGTTTTTTGGAAAGAAGCTATTTATTCGGCTTCTCTAAAACTGCTTCTGCTTCTTTCAAAAGCATTTTTTTCCTTTCAAAAGCTCGGCCAAACACCTTAATTTTAGGAGAAAAACACTTTTAACAAAAAAAAAACACTTTTGCCTTAAAAAAAACTTGACCGTGAATTTAGACGTTTAAAATACTTATGAAGTTTTTGTTTTAATATTTTTTTTTGTGCAGCATCGGCAGCCTTGGGAAAAGATTAGATGAAACAGACGTAAAAGGAGTTACAGTAAGAAATTGTACCTTCCGTGGTACAACAAATGGTGCAAGAATCAAAACTTATATGGGTTCACCTTCACTACAAGTTTCTGGTGTTGTTTATGAAGATATAATCCTGGATAATGTCAAAAATCCAATCGTTATTGATCAACACTATCATTCCAAGAACATGAATGAGGTAATTACTATATCTTAAGTACTTTTTCTCTGTGTGGACAATAGTGGCAAAGCTAGGAATTTGTAAAAATAGCACGAATTAGCAGTTTTCAGATTGGTCATTCAAAATTAGCTAGTGTTTGTAAGGTTATTAAAAAATAGCCATTATTTTGTTGCCGCACAGAAAGTTTCAGCATAATATACTGGAGATAAGTGCATCTTTGTATGAACTAACTTCCAACATATGTTATGCCTCCAACATGCAGAAGTCCCAACATAATATAAATTTAATTATTGATTAGCATGTAAAATAGTAATACACTAACGAGGAGGTCATTAGCATCTAAAATAGTAATACAGTTCGAATTGTGATGTCTTAATCATTGGACTACATCTCTGTCTTAATCATTGGACTACATCTCGAAACGTAAATTTCTCGTGTATTAATACACAATAAGTACTTGCCATGTGGAGAACTAGAGTAAGTTTTTCGGCTCAGTCGACTTTAGCTGTATTGGTGTAAGCCCTATATTTATTGTAAAAAATGCATTAGTTGTTTGGAAATAGGTTAATAGGCGATCAAAAAGACTTATATCCTAAACTGGTGACCTCTATTGTACTTTAGAGGCGTACACATTTAATACCAGTTTAAGTCAGTCGAACCTACGTCATAATTTGTGATAGTCTGAGTTTGAGTTTTCTTTATTTATTTTTTAAAAAAGAATAAAAATTCTTTAAATATTTTTTATTGTATGGGACAACAGTGATGAAGAGGCCACTAACATCTCAAACAGTAATATATAGTTCGAACTGTAACCTCTTAGTCATTAGACTGTCTCTTGAAACGTATATTATTGTATGTTAACGTACAGTACTTGCTATATGCGAAACTAGAGTATAGCTTATGGGTACGACTGAGTTTGGTAGCAGTTTAGTTGCTATTATCTATGAAATTCATTACGTGTCTGGACGGGATCATTAGGTGATCAAAAAGGCTCATATCCTAAGTTGGTGACTTTCATGACACTTTGTATGGGTGCCTGTCTAAGGCAAATTCAAGTAGTCGAGCCTACATCAAAATTTGTGACAGTGAAGTCTGTATGCCCCTTAATTTTTTTAAAAATCTACAAAATTAATAGTTATGTGCAATTCTGACTTTGGCTCTGAAACTTGGTATTCATATGGATTTGAGTACATACACATATATATCTTTTAAATCGATGTCGTTAACATAATTTTTTTTTGGTATAGCCATCTAGAGTGAAACTAGTGGATATTCACTTCAAGAACATAAGGGGAACAACAATTTCAAAAATTCCAGTGGCACTCAATTGCAGTGAAGCAATTCCATGTGAAGGAATTGAATTGGTTGACATTGATTTAGCTCCAGTTGGTTCAATTGGACCTCTTTTGCCTGCAACTTGTCAAAATGCTAAAACAATATTGAATGGGAAAAATAACCCACCAGCATGCTAATTAATTATTAGAACATCTTTTCTACCTCAATTATGTCTGAAAAATGTATATGTATCCTGATTTAATCACATAATTTTCTTAAAGTGTGTAAAAATATTTCTTTTTTCCAGTCTTCTTGAAGTAGAAAAAAAAAATTGGTTTGGCGCATATTTGAAAGGTAGCTAGGGTTAATTTCTTAGCTAAAACAGCAATAATCAGGGATATGGTCCCTACTCCCTAGTTAAATGCACTATAGTAACTACAAGTGTTCCTCTTTGTACTAGCAAAGCTATTTCTATGTCTTCACATCCTATCTGACTAACTTTTCCTCGTTAAGCATTTGGTTTAAAGTTTTGTTGACGAAGTAGTAATTATTAAGGTCTTATTTGCTTGTATTTAACGGAGATATGAATCTTAATTATTCATATTTTAATCATTAAGTACGTTTATTCTTTTTTACTTTCAATCACTTAGTGGATCTGGATAGGTCTGTATGATTAAGATCTATAACAGAGACTTAATTTCATTAAAATGCTATCACATATTCTATTAACTGCTGCCAACGCCTATCATTATCAACTACCATCGTGCCCCTGCCCCTATAACTATACTCAACCACCACCACTACCACCACCATGCCACCATCATTCTCAATCATAGCCGCCACAATTATCGACTATCACCACCCACTACTTGCACCACTCCGGCCACCATCATTCTCACCCACGATCAACACTCATCCAGCTCAACTACCACAACCGACCATCCTATCACCATCAACAACTACAGTCGACGACTACCCATCATTATAACCATCCACCACCTACTTACCACCTTCCTTAGTCATAATTACTACCATCACCCGCCAATTAACTATCACCACCACGATCATCAGTCATAATTGCTATCATTACCGATCACTACTAGCTACTAGCATGAACTACCATCATCAACCAAAACTACCACCAACCATCACCTCTAGTCGGCATTCACATGTTAGCTATCACCACCAACAACTATCATATTTTAAAAAATTATATATTTTATTGATAGAATGTTAGATTAGTTAGTATTTTATTTGAATTTTATATTTATTAACTTTTAAATAAAAATAAATTTTATATATTCAGATGTTAAAAATCAAACATTTTTAATTATATAATATTTAAATTTTAATACTCACATTAATATTCAGATGTGTATATAAATTAAGATATCTAAATATTAATATACATCTTGATTTTCAAATATGTACTCAAATTCAGACGTATTAATCTTTAAAAAAAAACAAATGATGCCTAAGATTTCTAGTCCATGTACTGTAGGACTTAAGAGTTTGATTTGTATTTTAATACATTACCTACTTCCCTGACCCTTTGCTTGTGGCCTTGAAATCACTTCTCTGTAGACTGTACATGGTATCAAGCGTCCAGTACAATCCAACTGTCCTTCCACTTTCTTTTACCTATTTCATGCTACTATCTCGCTTAGGACATCTTTAATGCCACTCTAAATCTTGCACTAAATTTAAATTTGGTGCAAGAAATGATGTCTTTTTGCTCCAATGCAATATCATTTTTTGCACTATTATAGAGTATGAATAGTGTTGCATAAAATTTGGTGCAATACTATGCATCACTCTATATTTGGTTTAATATTATTTTATTTAATTTTTTTATTTTTGGACTTTTAATTTATCATATATTGTGTATATAATTAAGTTTTATATTAAGATCTTTATAATTTTAATTTTATATCCTATTTTTTGATATATTTTATATATATATATATATATATATATATATATATATATATATATATATATATATATATATATAATCATAAGTTAATTTTATTATTATTATAATTGTACAAAAATAAATATAACCATTATTTAAAAATAATAAAAATGTAAGATATCTATGTTGCTAAAATGAAAAAGTGAAAACTAAAATTTTAAAAAGAAAATTAACATTACATAAAATAAAAATATAATATAATTAAAGTACATAAAAGGATGATATATTACAATTGAAATTACATTAAAAACATAAATTTGACTATGATGTAATATTTATTTAATTATTTTTTATCAATAATTTCACTTTTTGTTAATTTATCCTTTAAAATAATTTTGTAATAAATGATTATATAAGTGGAGAATGTAAATTATATATAATGAAAATGAAAAAAAAATAGTATTAGTTTGAAGGAAATAGAAAATGAAAAGTAAATAGAAGATAATAATATAATATAGAAGAGAAAGAGAGAGAGGATTTTGTGTAAAAATGATTGGAGTAAATTTAGTGTTACACTATTTTAATGTAAAATTTGGTGCAAAAAATAGTGCTAGTATTAGAGATGGCCTTACTCCCCCTTCTTCAGATGTTTGCGCTTCCTTTTCCTACAACAACTGTTGCAACTATGCAATCAATATCGGATATTTCGTCATCTATTTCAGTTTCTCCTTTGCCTCCATTACAACATTACCCTTTCCCCCTTCACTCTATTGCTCCTACTATGCGACCAGGTTCATCTATAGGACAGATTGGTCTGCCTTCGATCTCTCCCACCTTATGCCGGAATAATAGAACCCATAATTCTATCCCTTTTTCATTCTACCCAAAAAAAGATATCCCTTGTTGACCTTTACTTTAGATAATCACTCGGACGCACCGATTGATACCAAGAAGTATGCTGGCTTGTTGGTAGAGTTCCGCAAAAGGCAGGAGAAGCAGCGGTGAAGTAAGTGAAAGGAGAGGGCCGGTAGAGGACTTCTCTGTGGTGCCCAAGTCGTGAAGTCGGAATAGGCACTGAAGTTTAATCATTAGACCCACAAGTCGGCTAAGCGTTTGAAAGCCGAGGGTAGCCGTATTTTTGGATAGGATCTCCCCGGCCTGATATGGTGTGAGCCACAGGAAGTGAAGCATGAAATGGCCGAGAAGTATACTCATTCCCATAAATCAATACTTTAATAGTGTCCTGGCTTGGTTACTTGTCACCAGGAAGCGCATCAGCTAGCGAAAAGTATGAAGAGGCGCAGAAGCTGTTACGAATTGTGGTGGGTTAAAGAGTTTTTCCAATTAAAGTGATAATTTTGAAATATGAGATTATTTTATTCTTCAGATTTGTCACTTGAAATTGATTTTTGGTATTCCAAGTCAAATTTTATTTGAATCCCTACTCAAAGGAAGATTTGACTCTTTTATTATTAGTCTACGAAAATAAAGTCCGCATAAGAAATTATGTTAACAGAGAAAAAGGTGTAAGGTGTTCTTCGAGTCCCGTAGTTTTAGCACGTTTCTTTATTGACTTAAACTTGGCTTGAATTAATTTAGGATAAATTGTGTATTATTGGTTTTTGTATTTTACATATCTGCTTTTAATGCTAACATCTATTAAAAATGTCTTGAGTAAAAAATTAAATAGTCATAATCACACTACACAAGCGAATATGTGATCCAGACAAAATTTATTAATTTATCATAATTGCGCTACACAAGAGAATCTGCAAGTATAGCAAAAGGATTAAAAATTAATTGAAGTTGTTGGATAATAGTATGAAATTATCGAATTAAATTATGAATGTTAAATATCACGCTACATAAGCTAGTCCGTGAATGAAAAAGTTAAAGTGCGCTAATTAGTTGCTTAGAGCTTAAATTATTTTTAATAATACTTAAGTTATTTATTTAAAAAGTAATAAAGTAATTAATTTCATTAAAGTTATTTGACTAAACTAAAATATAAGAAGTAATTGAAATCTGTTACGATCCAATGGGGACATCACTTGTTTTCTTACCTATTATGTATGTCCGAGGCCTTGGAAACCCCATTTAGGGTTGCCCCGATTTGTGTGTGCAATACGGGCACGTAGCCGGAAATCTTAAATATGAATTCTGTGAGAAAAATGATAAATTTTGATATTAAAATAATTAAATTTAACTTCGATCAACATTATTAGTAAACAGACCTGGACCCATGATTTGACGGCCCTGGAGGGTCCGTAAAAAAATATGGGACTTGGGTGTATGCCCGGAATTGAATTCCGATGTCTCAAGCCTGAGAAATGAATGTTTGAGTAAAATTATTTTCTGGAAATAATTATGGAAAATGAAAATTAAATTCGATTAGAAGACTATGGTATCGGGCCCGTATTTTAGTTTCGACGCCTGGTACAAGTCTTATATGTGATTTAAGCACTTTCTGTAAAGTTTGGTTAAAACCAGACATCGTTTGACGCAATCTGGACCCTAATTGGAAAATTTATGCTTAAAAGGGAGATTTGAGAAATTTTATAGATCTTGAGGTTCAATTCCACGTTCATGATGCTATATTGGTGATTTGATCACACCTTATATGTTTGTAAGATGTTTTGAGGGGTGTGTATTCCCAGATTAGAGTTTTGAGGGCTCGGGTGAGCTTCGAGTACGTTCGGGGATGCCTTAGGCTTAAAAAGATCAAATGTTGCAGGTTTAGAAATTTGGCATGTCTCTGAACCCTTGTCACGACCCCAACCCCGGTCGTGATGACGCCCAACACACTGCTAGACAAGCCCGACCTATTCAATAACTTTAACCATTTTTTATACCATTCAGGAGTTAATTAACACAGATAATTTACTAAATCATAATACCGAAAGCCTGAAATAAAACTAGAACATGCGGAATCCCAAGTAATAAAAATAACTACACAGCCCGAAGAATCCGGTGTCACAAGTCTGAGCCTCTAATACCTGAGTATCAAGCTACTATATATCGTTCTAAAGAAATACATAAATAAAGCAAATAAGGTAGAAGGAAGATCAGGACTGCGGACGTCATGCAGCTACCTTGATGCTCCCGAATAAAATACTCGGTAGAGAAATCCTCACTCAGCCTTAGATGTACATGAATTTGCACGTAAGGTTCAGGAAGTAATGTGAGTACTCCGACCTAGTGAGTAATCAACATAAATAAAGGCCGAGAATAAGAAATCCTGAATAGGCACAAAGTAATTCCATAAATACAGCAACCCGAACCAGATAGTATTCAATCAGTATACCAATAACAATAATTATGGAAACGCTGCAACAGATAAGTAAGTAAATGGCATGCAAATATAAAATGCAACACATAGTCTGATACTCTCTAGTACCTACTGCGCAATGCAGCCCGTTCCCTTTATTTATATTCGACATCGGCTCACTGGGGGTGTGCAGACTCCGGGAGGGCCCCCTTATGGCCCAAGTGCAATATAAGACATCTCGTGGCATCAACTAGGCCCTCGAACTCATATCAATATTAATATAATGATGTTTCGGCGTGCAACCTGATACCATGCTCAGTCCAGAATCACATAAGCCCCTCGGGCACAATAATATATAAATGTTCAGCCCAGACTTCATTAGAAATATTATTTCAGTTTCAAGTTTGAGAAAAGATGGCTGAGTTTGAAAAATAGAATTAAATTTCAGGACTGAGTTAATAATACGTAAAAATAGTAAGAAACCAGTAGTAGCAATCCTTGAAGGATTGAATCAATAGGCACGAAGCTCAAATATAGCAATCAACTCAAATTATAATAATAATAATAAGGAATTTCAGTTAAATATGCAGTATATTAATCTACCGGGACGGACCAAGTCACAATCCCCAATGGTTCTCTACACCACGCTCTCTACTCGACGTGCAAGTCACCTCATTAAAGCGCTACGACGTGCAAATACGGGGTTTCAAACCCTCAGGACATTATTTACATCTATTACTCACCACAAGCTGGCCAAAATCCTAGCTTGCTATGCCTTTTCCTTTCAAGTCGACCTCCTCGTGTGTCGAATCTGATCAAAACCACAACGAATACGTCACGATATGCCAATGAAACAATACCCAATCAAAAACAATCGAAGAATAGCAAAAATCTCGAAATTAGCGAAACCCGAGCCCTGGGCTCACTTCTTGAAACTCATAAATTCTTATACCAATGGGTTCCTTATCTCACCACGAGTCTATACATATAAAGAACACCAAAATCGCAGTCTAAATGACCCCTCATATCCCAATTTGCAATACCAAAACTCAAGCCCTAGTTCTTCCCCCCATTTTGCTAAGTTTATATGAATTTCTAGGTTGATTCTACAATTAAATCATGTTTTTAGTTCATAGAACTCACCTCCAATCAATTCCAATAGAAACCCTCTTCAATCTCCGAGCAAAGGCTCTCAAAAAGCGCCCAAAGCCAAGTGGAAAGTGAGGGAAACGGGCTAAGTTCGAATTTTATAACTTGACACAGCCCTCAGATGTCGCAATTGCGACACCTGGTTCATAAATACGAATGTGGGAAATGCGACAAAACCTTTGCAATTGTGAAGGTGAGCCTCTCCTGCCAAGGTCGCAAATGCGACATCTAGCTAGAAATTGCGGACCCTGCCAAGGTCGCAAATGCGACATCTAGCTAGAAATTGCGGACCCTGCCAAGGTTGAAAATATGACACATTTCTCAAAAAAGCGAACACTGCCTCATCATTTTCGCCAATTCGAGATCGCAAATGCGAACCCTTTTCTCGCATTTGTGAGGTCTGCAACTGCTGCTGCATTTCCAAGTTTAAAACTTCCCGTTTAGCCATCCGAAACTCACCCGAGGCCCCCTGGACCTCAACCAAAAGTGCTAACCCATCCCAAAACATCATTCGAACTTGCTCCAATCATCAAAACACCAGAAACAGCACCAAAACCATCAAATTACATCGGATTCAAGTCTAAGTTCTTCTAAAACTTTGTAAACACGCATTTGATCAAAAACCCAACCAAAATACTTCCGAATGGCCTGAAATTTTGCACACACATCCCAAATCACCTAGCGAAGCTACAAACACTCTCGGAATTTCATTCCGAACCTCAAAAATCTCACCTACCAACCGAAATTCGCCAAATATTAACTTCGCCAATTCAAGCCTACTTCTACACCGAACCTCCAAAATCATTTCCGATCATACTCCTAAGTCACAAATCATCCCCCGAAGATAATTGAATCATCAGAATTCACATCCCAGCCTCCTATCACATAAATCAACATCCGGTTAACTTTTCCAAAACAAGCCTTCATTAAAGAGATTAAGTGTCTCATTTCCTTCTCAATTCAATCCAAATCAACTCGTTAACAAAAAACACTCATAATGAAGCATAAAGAAGCAGAATATGGGGGAAACGGGACGATAACTCACGTGACGACGGTTGGGTTGTCACAACCCTCTAGCACGGCCCGCGAGAAATTGCGTGCGGCCGCGGAGGGGCAAGCGCAACCGCAGTTGCCTTTGCATGGTCTGTGGTAGGTATTGTGCGGCCGCGGTCGATTTGGTGTGGTCCGCACTGGGCAGTAATCTGCAGGCCTTTAGAAAGCCTGTACAGCCGTGATCCTTTTGCGTGGTTCGCACAAGAAACCTCAAAGGGGTATAAATACACGTGAATTTGAGTTATTTTACACTTTTCAAAAACCCCAAAACTTAAGAGGCGATTTTCCAAAAAAATCTTCTTCTACAAAATGATTGATAAGTGATTTTTAACTCATTTTCTTCACTCCTTAACATTTTAACTTGATTTCAACTTCAAATCAAAGATTTTCATGGGGAAATTGGGTGTTTTGGGTAAAACCTAAGTTTTCTAGAAATTGGGGAGTTGGACCTCAATTTGAGGTCCGATTCCGAAACAAATCATATATTTGGATTCGTGGGGGAATGGGTAACTGGGTTTTGGTCTGAACCTCGAGTTCCAACCACATGGGCCCGGAGGCATTTTTGACCTTTCGGGGTAAAACTTTATAAAACTTATTCTCATGCATCGGGGTTGATTCATTTAACATTTGTTAGTGAGATTAAGTAACTTATGATTAGATTCAAGCAGATTGGTGGTGGAACAAAGGGGAAAAAGCTATGATTGAGGCGTAAGCTGAATTCAAGGCATTGGGGTAAGTGTTCGGTCTAATCCTAGTTTGAGGGATTATGAGTTGAGTCTTATGTGCTAATTGCTCTTTGTTGAGAATGGCGTATAGTCATGGTAACGAGTATCTATATGTTGGTGTCAAGCATGACCGTGAGTCTTAAGTTGGTAGTTGTTGTATTCTTAAATGACATCATGTATCCTTAACCAATGATTTACCGTATCGAACAAATCTTTATTTATCCTTGTAGATCCAATTTATGATTGAGCATCTCTATTAATAAAACTAAGTTAAGGTTGGTTATAGATGATTCTCCCTTGCTGGGATGACTTTTTATATATTGTTGTTCCCTTGCCGGGAAGTTTTTATGTTACTTTGTTCCCTTGCCGGGATTTCTTGTGATTATATGATAAAATGAAATGGGATATGGTGGTATGCCTACCTCGAGATGCATTGAAATGTGATCGGGTGGTACACCTACCACAAGATATTGAAATGGGGGCGGGTGGGGCGTACCACGATATGTAATGAAATGGGATCGGGTGGTACACCTACCACGAGATGTAATGGAATGAGATCGGGTGGTACAACTACCACAAGATATTGAAAAGGGATCGGGCGGTATGCCTACCACAAGATATTAAAATGGGAGCGGGTAATACGCCTACCACGAGATGTAATGAAATGGGATCGCGTGGTACGCCTACCAAAAGATATTGAAATGGGAGCGGGTGGTACACCTACCACGAGATGTAATGAAATGGGACAGGTTGTATGTGTACCATGAGCTGTAATAAAATAGGATAGGGTGGTACACCTACCACGAAACTTGATGAAATGGGAGCGGGTGGTACACTTACCACGAGATAAGAGAAATGGGATCGGGTTGCACGCCTGCAACGAGATGACATTTAAAGTGAAAGTTGCCTTATCTATTCTTATTCGTGTTAACAGCTTTATAGTTAGCTTGTTTGTCGGTTTTAAGAATTTTCCTCATTTCATTATCCCCAGAGCATGTTTCCCCTCCCCAATTTCACTTGTTTGCTTCCTGCAATTTCTTTTGCCATATGTTATATAACTGCACATGTTTATATGGAGTCTGGTCCTAGCCTTGCCACTACTTCGCTGGTGTTAGGGTAGACACTTACCAGCACATCGGGTCGGTTGTGCTGATGCTACACTATGCACATATGTGCAGATACCGGAGCAGCTTTTGAGCAACAGTAGTAGTCTGGGAGCGAGCCTTCAGTCCAGTGAGACACCGAGGTAGCCTCCGCAGGCGTCCGCAGGTCCGGCGTCTCCTCTATCTTTATTTCATCCTGTATCTCATGTATTTCGAGACAACATTTATATTTACTTTTAGATGATTGTATTTAGCATTCTTAGTAGTTCGTGAGTATTATGACACTAGTCTTGACTAGAGGTGTATGTTTAATATTCCGCACTATTGTTCTGATTCTTTAATTTAAGACTGCTTATTATTTAATTTCGATGCTTATATATTATTGCCAATAATTATTAAAAGGGGATTTTTTTATTAATGGAATGTAATTAAATTTGGCTTGCCTAGCTCCCATTAGTAGGCGCCATCACGACTCCTTAGGGTGGGAATTCCGGGTCATGACAAAATTATTATACGAGAATACACTAGCATATCTATTGAGAAACTATCCTCTATAGCCCCCTCAAAATTTTAATAGCCCATGTTTTGTACCACTTACAAAAAAAGGCCATTCGGCCAAACATATTGCATATAGTAACCGAAAGGAATGAGCATGACAATACAAGTTGCATGTAGCTCAATGGATAGAGCATGTATTTTCTAAGCTAAAGGTCTCAGGTTTGACCCTTACCTGGCACGATAGAGCAACCCTTTTTGCCTTTTTAAATTGTATTTTGCACTTCTGGATCTAATAATATTCGCTAAGAATTGAATGAAATATGTAATGCATGTCATATACGAAATGTCTATTTTGTATAGTTTTTGTATAATAACATTATATTTTTGTATACTTTTTTACATAGTGACAGTCTGTTTTGTATAGTTTTGTATAGTAATAGTCTATTTTCTGTAGACACTCTATTGTAGACATGCAATTTTTTACCATCCCCTAAATTTTTCTTATTTTAGCATTTAAATAATTATTTTAGGTCTATTATAGTTAGTTCAACTAATTTTGACTTTTTACATTATTTTTATCATAAAATTGAAAATACAAAAAAATAGTTTCATTCTTCTCTATTTAATTAAGGTTTTCGGTATTTTTAAAAGAATATTATTTTTTACCCATTTTATTATAATTTAAAAAAATACCAAAATTAGCTTCATGTCATAATATAGTTTTTTTAATAATTAGTAATGATTTTACAATTTAAATGTATATTGTTTTATGAAATAAATCAATATTTTAGTCTTGTAGAGCTAAAGGGCCATTTTTAAATATAAATTTAGCCCAAATTTAAAGTCCATGTAACGATCCGATCGGTCGTTTTGAGCTCTAGCGCGTCGTTCACCGGTCTGAGGCCATGAGCAGCTTCATTTTAGGTATTATGACTTGAACGCGTGGTCCGAATTGAATTTCAGGAAGTTCGGAGTTAATTTGGAAAGAGAATTCTCATTTCGGAAGCTTTAAGTTGGAAGAATTAACTAAGATTGGATTTTTGGGTAAACAACCTAGAAATTGTGATCTTAAGGTTCCAATAGGTTCGTATGATGATTTCGGACTTGGGAATATGCCTGGATCGGGTTTTGGATAACCCGGGAGCATTTTGGCGCCTATTGTGGAAGTTAGCATTTTGGAAGGATTTTCATAAGTTGAGCTTGAAGTGCGTTTCAGTGTTATCGATGCTCGTTCGGGATTCCAAGTCTGTGAATAGCTCTGCATAGTGATTTTGGAGTTGGGAGCGCGATCGTAAGTGAATTCGGAGGTCTGTAGGTCATTTTGGAGTCATTCGGCTAAAGATAGAAATTTGAAGGTTTTTGAGAAGTTTGACCGGAAGTGGACTTTTTGATATCAGGTTCAGAATCCGATTCTAAAATTGGAATAGGTCTGTAATGTCGAATATGACTTGTGTGCAAAATTTGAGGTCAATCGGACGTGATTTGATAGGTTTAAAAATAGAAAGTAGAAGTTTGAAGTTCTAAAGTTCATTAAGCTTGGATTGGAGGTCGATTCATGATTTTAATGTTGTTTGATGTGATTTGAGGCCTCGAGCATGTCCGTAATGTGTTTTCAGACTGGTTGGTATGATTGGTTGGGGTCCCGGGGGCCTCGAGCGCGTTTCGGATGCTCAATGGATCGATTTTCACCTTGTGAGGATTGCTAGTTTTCTGGTATAAGTGCAGCAGGTTTTTACTTTATGCGATCGCGTGAGAGGGTCTGCTATAGCATAGAGCAAGAGTTGAGGAGCTGGAATTTGGCCTATGTGGTCGCAGGAAGTGCAATGTGGTTGTAGAGGATGGGAAGTTGGGGCTTATGCGATCGCAAGGTTTGTGTTGGGATCGCACAATGTGCGGTTGGAGGATGGGATGGATTTGGCATGTGCAAATGCGGGAGCTTGCTTGCAATCGCACAGAAGGATTTTGGGAGGCAGCATAGTTGGCCTATGCGATCACGGAGCATTGTTTGCGATCGCATAGAAGGGGCGCCTAGGCAGTGTTCTTTTAAAATCGGGTTTTGGCTCATTTTCACTTCATTTCTTTCACGGTAGCCGATTTTGGAGCAACTTTGGAGTGTCATTTTCATCACCAAGCATGAGGTAAGTGACTCCTGTTGGTTTTGAGTTAAATACAAGGTTTACATATGGATTTAGACATGAAAATTGGTAGAAAACTTGGGGTTTGAGGAAAACCTAGAAAATTAGTATTCTTGGATTTTGACCATGATTTTAAGTATGAAATTAAAAGAAAATCATATATTTGAGTTTGTGACTTCATGGGTTAACTTTATTTTCGAAAATTTCGGAATCGGGGCACGTAGGCTCGAGGGCATTTTGGTCAAAGTTTCGAGCAAAGTTGAGAACTTATATAATTTGAATTGTAACGAGTATTAGAGTAAATTTATATTGGTTTGGCCTTTTTCGGATAGTTTTGGGGCATTGCGCATTAATTGGAGTCGCCGGAAAGGAATTGGAAACCAGTTATGGATCTTCGGAGCGAGGTGAGTTTCCTTTATAATCTTGTAAGAGGGAATTGTCCCCATAGGTGAATTAATTGGTTATGTGCTCCTATTTGTGGGGGCTACGTACGCACGAGGTGATGAGAGATCGTGCGTAGCTACTGTTATGTTTAAGTTCGGGTAGTCTAGGACCCAAAAGATGCTATACTTGGAATATTTGTAATCTTATTGATAGCTCAAATTGCATACATCACATCAAATCAGTAAATGAATTTCAAAAAGGATTAAACATCATTTTCTTGACCATTAAAGAGAATTGCTATTTCTTTGGGTAATTATTTTTCCCTAATGAAGTATTGATGTACTGTTTGAATGAATGCTTCTATATGTACCTGCGTCGCATGGATGATTCGCGAGCAGGGTGCTTGTTTATTTGTATTTGACCACGTCGCATGGATGATTCACGGGTGGGGTAATAGATGCATCTAAGGTTCGAGCCATTCGACCATCGGCAATGCACAGTTTACTTTTATGTTGGATCGGGCCATACATCCCATGGTGATTATTTGCGCATGCTGGTATTGTTACCTTGAGCTTATAAGTTGTTATTGCCTCTTCATGGTTTATTTAGATAAATAATGAAAAGAAGATTTTTGGAATTTTCCTATAAGTGAATTAATTGTTTACTCGTTTACTTCTATTGGATTAAAACCATATTTATAGAAATCCACAATTTAATATATTATTGACATCATTATTAGACCACTAGTAAGTGTCGAAGTCAACCATCTCGTCTCTACTTTTCCGAGATTAGACGGGTCATTGAGTACACATTGTTTTTGTACTCATACAACACTTCTATGCATTTGTGTTGCACAAGTTTATGCATGGCTAGTCACTTATTGGCATAGCGTCATGGTTGACACGGAGGCTAGGTGACCTGTATTTCCTCGAGGCGACCTGCATCTAGTATAGTCTCCCTCAGGATCCTATTTACTTTTTTGTCCAATTGCATTCCGGACAGCCATTGTACTTTATTCGTTTTCTTTTTATTTTATTCTTAGAAATTGCTCATGTACTTGTGATACCGGGTTTTGTGATGTATTTGGGTTTATTCGGAAATTTTAAAAGTTGTTTAAATATTTCATTAATCATTCGGAGAAATATACTGAGTATCGTTTTAATCGTATAAACGAAATGTTTTCAAAATTATTAAAACAAGAATTTAATTAAGTATTTTAGTTGGTTTTCCTGACAACGGTGTCCGCCACCACCACGACCCTCAGTGGATTTGGGGTCGTGATAGTCCAAATACATTACCCATGCCCAAACCCATCAAATTGTCTCTTATTTTTTTTAAAAAAAACGACTAAAACCCTAACCCATCTTCTTTTTGATAATCAAAACACAACACCTTAACCAAACAGAAAGCTGCCGACCAGAACACCCCTAACACCATAGCACCGCCGCCAACCCCTCCAACTCCACACCGGTGAACGACCACTATTCCCAATCGTAACTGTGACGACCCGACCCGTCGTCACGTGAGTTGCTTCTTCATTTTTCCCGTTTTTAGCTTCTTTATGCTTCATTATCCGTATCTATGCGGTTGAGTTGGTTTGGAGAGGTGCTGGTAGGAAATGAAACACTTAATCTCTTTAAGGAAGGTTTGCTTTGGAAAAGTCAACCGGATGTTGACTTATGAGTTAGAGGGTTCAGACGTGATTTTCAGTGATTTGGTTAGCTTCCGGGGATGATTCATGACTTAGGAGCGTGATCGGAATTTATTTTGGAGGTCCAGAGTAGAATTAAGCTTGAATTGGCGAACTTAGTATTTTGGCAAATTCCAGTTGATTGGTGAGATTTTGATCCGAGGGTCGGAATCAAATTCTGAGAGTTGTTGTAGCTCCGCTAGGTGATTTGGGATGTGTGTGCAAAAATTTAGGTCATTCGGAGGTAGTTTGGTTGGGTTTTTGATCAATGTGTGTTTCGAAAGTTTTAGAAGAACTTAGGCTTGAATCCGATGTAATTTGATGGTTTTGGTGTTGTTGGTGGTGTTTTGATGATTGGAGCAAGTTCAAATGAAGTTTTGGGATGGGTCAGCACCTTTGGTTGAGGTCCCGGAGGCCTCGGGGTGATTTCGGATGGCTACCGGAGTGAATTTTGGACTTGTTCAAATTGCAGGCTTGCTGCTTCTGGTATTTTCGCTTCTGCAAAATTGGAACCGCAGAAGTGGTATCGCATATACGGCGTGGGAGTTTCAGAAGCAAAAAAGGGGATGCTAGGCTGGATCGCAGATACGGAGTGAGGACCGCATCTACGGAGTCGCAGATGCGACTTTTAGACCGCAGATGCGGCCTGGGGTGTAAAGTTATTTCCCGCAGAAGATGAGGGAGGAACCGTAGGAGCGATAGTCATAGAAGCAAAATGATTACCGCAGAAGCGGTAATGTCTGGGAAGAATATTTAATTGGTCTTCTTTGCGAATGTTTGAAGTGTTAGTCATTTTTCACTTCAGACTTGGTGGTTTTTGAGCGATTTGAAGAAGGGAATCAAGGGACTTCATTAAGGTGCGGATTTCTGAGCCTAGAACATAATTCTAAGGTGTTATTACATGAATTAAAGCTGAAAAACTAAGGAATCAATGATTAAAAATGGAGGTTAGGGCTTGAATTTAAGAATGGGGATTTGAGGGGTCAATTGAACTCCGATTCTTGTGATTTTGATATGTGTGAACTCATGGCGAGATAAGGAATCCGTCGATGTAAAATTTTCCTGAATTTGAGAAGTGGGCCCGGGGCTCGGGTTTTGCTAATTTCGAGTTTTTTCCTATTTTTCGATTTGTTTTTGATTGGGTATTGTTCCATTGGCATATTGTGACGTATTCGTTGTGGTGTTGATAAAATTAGATGCGTAAAGAGGTCGATTTGAGAGCAAGGGCATAGCGAGCTAGGATTTTGGCCGGCTTGAGGTAAGTAATGATAGTAAATGATATCGTGAGAGTTTGAAACCCCGGATTTGCACAACATAGTGCTATATTGAGGTGAAACACGCGTTATATGACGAGCACGGGATTTATTTACTACTGGGAATTATGACTTGGTCCGTCCGGTTTGATATTTTACCGTGTACTTGACCGGGCTGTTTTGTTTATCATTATGATTTGGGGCTTATTGCCATGTTTTGGGCTCAATGACGACTATTTGAATCCTTCGGGGATTGTTATCAATGTTTCTTCATTAGTATTATATGTTATTTGAACTTAGTCCTAATGATTATACGGTTTTGCAAGCTTAGCCATTTTAATTGAATTGTGAGACTTTAATGATATTCCACAGTTGTTTGGGCTGAGAACTATTATTTCATTGATGCTCGAGGGGCTTATGATGTTTCTGGAATGAGTGAGGCTTTCAGGCCTCGAGTGTTATGTGAGGAGGCTTTCAGGCCTCGAGTGTTATGTGAGGAGGCTTTCAGGCCTCGAGTCTTATGTAAGGAGGCTTTCAGGCCTCGAGTACGATGTGAGAAGGCTTTCAGGCTTTATGTTGATATAATGCTTGGGCCGTAAGGGGCCCCTCTAGAGTTTGCGCACCCTCAGTGAGCGCGGGTACCCATGTGATATGAGAGTGAGCCCGAGGGGAAAATACTATGCTGAGTGACTGAGATTAAGCCCGAGGTTGATAATGGGCTCGAGGGGCAGTTTACTATTTACTACCTACTTCCAATTTTACCTGATTTACCTATTTTTAATAATTAGGTTTCATTTGACTCTTTATGGATTTTGCTTCTTTAAGAGTTTTACTGCCTGATATAGAATTGTATTTTTCTGTTATGTGTTTCCTTACCTTCGGTTATTATTTATTATTATTGCTCACTAGGCCAGAATACTCACATTACTCCCTACACTATGTGTGTAGATTCAGGCGTAGCAGAGTCCGCACCTGAGCACTGATATCCTTTCCAGATTAGGCAGCGAGATCGGAGCTTCGAGGTAGTTGTTGACGTCCGCAGCCCCTTGACTCGCTTATTTTATGTTATTTCAATTCTTTCAAACTTTTGTATCTGATATTCTACTTTGTAGACTTATAGCAACCCAGTAGTAGCTCATGACTTGTGAAACCCCAATTTGGGATGTGTCGGGTTCGTTGTCCTATTATTATCGTTATTTTCCGCATTATGAATGTTTTACACATATTTGGAGTTTATTAAATGTTAATTAAAATGTGAAAAAAGATGTTGAGTTGTTCTGGCTGGCCTTGTCTTCACGAGAGGCGCCATCACGGCCGGGTCTGGGATTTGGGCTCTGACAAGTTAGTATCAAAGCCTGGGTTATTGGTCTCGTGAGTCATGAGCTGGTTTAGTAGAGTCTCGCGGATCGATATGGAAATGTCTGTAATTATCCTCGGGAGGCTGCAAAACTTTTAGGAAAACTTCACATTTCTTTAAATTCTTATCGTGCGAACTTGTTGATCCGAGTACTAAACTTCTCTTTATTCCATTCTCTCACATGGTTAGGAAACAAGCTACCGGACGTGGCAGACGACCACCAGTACCACCCACTGAGGCCACAGAGGACGTGCGCGCAGTCATGGTCGTGGTAGAGGCAGAGCAGCAGGGGCAGCACCTGTGGATCCTCCGGTTGCTCTAGCTCAGGATCAGGCACCAGCTGTGCCCATTTTGATTCCAGGTCTTCATGAGACCTTGGCTCAGATATTGATGGTTTGCACCGGCCTGGCTCAGGAAGCTTCAGCCACCATAGCAGCAGCTACTTCGCAGGCTAGGGCAGGAAATCAGACCCCTGCTGCTCACACGCCTAAGCAGGTAGTGCAGGGATTACAGATCCCAGAGGCACCTCCAACTCAGCCAGTCGCACCATTGTAGGAGTTCAGGGTTCCAGCAATTCCGGAGGATGAGCAGTGTTGCCTCGAGAGGTTTGGTAGACTCCAGCCTCCGACATTCATTGGTGCTGAGGGCGAGGATGGCCAGGGTTTTCTTGACAGGTGTCAGCGGATGCTTTGTACAGTAGGTATTCTGGAGTCTAGTGGTGTGGAATTTACTACCTTTCAGTTTACTGGAGCTGTCTTCACTTGGTGGTAGGCGTATAAGAGGCGTAGGCTAGCTAGTGCAACACCTTTGACTTAGTAAGGGTTCTCCATTCTCTTCTTGGAGAAGTATGTATCGCTGTTCTATAGAGAGGAACTGTGTAGGCAGCTTGAGTGGCTACGGTAGGGAGATATGAGTGTGTCTCAGTATGAGATAAGGTTTTCATAGTTAGCTTGTCATGCCGTTTGGATGGTTCTGACTGATCGCGAGCGTATCAGGATATTTGTTGATACCTTAACTACCATCTCCTTATTCTTATGACTAGAGAGAAAGTGTGTTGGGTGCTTCATTCAAGGAGGTGGTTGATATAGCTTGAGAGATTGAGGCAGTTCTCCGTCAGGATCGAGAGGAGAGGGAGGCCTCGAGGTTCTAGCCGTTACAGTGGTGCTTCTTCGAGGGTCCAGTTCCAGCATGGTAGGGGTCATTCTTTCAAGCCCGCTCAGTCGGCCCGACCCGAGTATCGTGGGGCTTCTTCAGGTCGGTGTTATCATGGTTCTCAACAGAGTCAGCCTTCACTCACTGGTCTTCCAGCACAGAGTTCATCTCATGCTCCGTCTACTCAGGGTTCTTTTAGGATGAGTGTATCAGCTAGTCACTCCGGCACGAGGGGTTCCCTTCAGACCCATTCTCCAGCACCTGAGAGTTATTATGAGTGTGGGGAGATTGGGTATATGTGGAGGCAGTGTCCTCGTCGTACTACTAGCGGATCTCAGCAGAGGGGTTAGCCCTCATTTTTTAGTCCAGTTTCTTTAGCACCCGCTCCACCTGCTAGGGGTGAGGGTCAGGCAGCCAGGGGTCTCCCCAAAGGGTGAGGTCAATCATGCGGTGGTCAGGCTCGTTTTTATGCTCTTTAGGGAAGGATAGATGTCATATCTTCAGATGCTGTCATTACAGGTATTATTTTAGTCTGCCACAGAGATACCTCGGTCTTATTTGATCCTGGTTCCACCTATTCTTATGTGTCCTTATATTTTGCTCATCATTTGAGTACGCCCGAGGGTGTCTTGCTTTACCTGTTCATGTATCTACCCCGGTAGGCGATACTATTTTTGTAGACCATGTGTACCGGTCATATTTGGTGACTATTGGGGGTCTGGAGACCCTAGTTGATCTATTGTTATTGAGCATGGTGGATTTCGATGTTATTTTGGGCATGAACTGGTTATCTCCTTGTCATGCTATTCTAGGCTGTCATGCTAAGATAGTCACATTGGCTATACCGGGTATGCCAAGGATCGAGTGGCGTGGTGTGACTGATGATGCTCCTAGAGGGGTGATTTCGTTCTTAAAGGCCCAACATATGGTTGGGAGGGGTTGCCTTTCGTATTTGACATTTTTGAGGGATGTTGGAGCTTAGACTCCTAGCATTGATTCCGTTCCAGTTGTGAGGGAGTTTCACGATGTATTTCCTGCAGACCTACCGGGCATGCTACCGGATAGGGATATCGATTTTAGTATTGACCTGGTGTTGGGAACTCCCCATATTTCCATTCCACCATATCGTATGGCACCAGCGGAGTTGAAAGGATTGAAGGATCAACTTCAGGAACTCCTAGATAAGGGGTTTATTCGACCTAGTGTGTCATCGTGGGGTGCACCAGTTCTGTTAGTAAAGAAGAAGGATAGCACCATGAGAATGTGCATTGACTACAGGAAATTGAACAAATGGACAGTGAAGAACAAGTATCCATTGCCTCACATTGATGATTTGTTTGACCAGCTTCAGGGAGCGAGGGTTTTCTCCATGATTGATCTCTGTTCGAGATATCACCAGTTGAAGATCAGGGATTTAGATATTATTAAGACTGCTTTCAGGACTAGATATGGGCAGTATGAGTTTCTTGTTATGTCTTTTGGGCTGACTAGTGACCCAGCAGCATTCATGCATTTGATGAATAGTGTATTTCGGCCTTATCTGGACTCGTTCATTATTGTTTTCATTGATGATATTCTAGTGTACTCGCGCAGCCAGGAGGAGCAAGCGCAACATTTGCGAGTTGTATTGCAGAGATTGAGGGAGGAGAAGCTTTATGCAAAGTTCTCCAAGTACAAGTTCTGGCTCAGTGAAGTGGCTTTTTTGGGGCACGTGGTGTCCAGCGAGGGTATTCAGGTCGACCCGAGGAAGATAGAGGCAGTTTAGAGTTGGCCTAGACCAACCTAAGCCGCAGAGCTTTCGTAGTTTACTTGGTTTGGCAGGTTATTATCGCTGGCTTGTTCAAGGATTTTTCTCTATAGCAACGCCCTTGACCAAGTTGACTCAGAATGGTGCTCCGTTTGTATGGTCGGACGAGTGCGAGGAGAGCTTTCAGAAGCTCAAGACAGTTATGACCACAACTCCAGTATTGGTTTTTCCATCATCTTTAGGTTTTTATACTTTATATTGTGATGCTTCGAGGATTGGGATCTAATGTGTATTGATGCACGAGGACAGAGTGATTGCTTATGCTTCTCTTCAGTTGAAGTCCCACGAGAAGAACTACCCTATTCATGACTTGGAGTTGGCTGCTATAGTCCATGCTCTGAAATTTTGGAGGCAATACTTGTATGGTTTATCTTTTGAGGTATTCACCGATCATCGCAGTCTTCAACATTTGTTCAAGCAAAAGGATCTTAATTTGAGGCAGCGGATATGGCTAGAGTTAATTAAGGATTATGATATTACCATTCTGTATCACTCGGGGAAGGCCAATGTAGTGGCCTATGCCTTGAGCCGAAAGGCAGTTAGTATGGGGAGTTTGGCGTATATTCAAGTTGGAGAGAATCCCATTGCAGTTGATGTTCCGGCCTATCGGCTGGTAAGACTAGATATTTTGGAGCCTAGTCGGGTGTTGGCTTTCGTGGTTTTCCGGTCTTCCTTATGTGATCCCATCAGAGAGAGCCAGTATGATGATCCGTATTTGCTTGTCCTTAAGGACAGGGTTCACCATGATGATGCCAGAAACGTGACCCTTGATAAGGATAGTGTGTTGAGGATGTAGGACCGGATTTGTGTGCCTAATGTGGATGGGCTTCAGCAGCTGATACTGGAGGAGGCCTATAGCTCACGGTATTCCATTAATCTGGGTGCCACGAAGATGTATCAGGGTTTGAGGCAGCACTTCCAATGGAGAAGAATGGAGAAAGATATTGTAGGATTTGTGGCTCGGTGTCTCAACTATCAGCAGGTGAAATATGAGCATCAGAGACCGGGTGGCGTACTTCAACAGATGATTATTCCCGAGTGGAAGTGTGAGAGAGGAATTATGGATTTTGTGAGTGGTTTTCCTCGGACTTTGAAAAAGCTCGATTCGATCTGGGAGATTATTGATCAACTGACCAAGTCTGTGCACTTCATTCCGGTATGTACTACATATTCTTCGGCAGCTGGCAGGGATCTTTATCCGAGAGATTGTTCGATTGCATGGTGTCCCAGTGTCTATCATCTCAGATAGAGGTACTCAGTTTACTACTCATGTCTAGAAGACTTTTCAGCGATTTCATCCTCAGACGGATGAGCAGTCCGAGCATACTATTCAGATATTTGAGGACATGTTGCGTGCCTGTGTTATTGACTTTGGAGGTTCTTGGGATACGTTTTTGCCGCTTGCAGAGTTTTCCTACAAGAAGAGTTATCAGTCGAGCATTCAGATGGCCCCGTATGAGGCATTGTATGGGATGCGGTGTATATCTCCAGTTGGTTGGTTCGAGCTCGACGAGGCTAGGCTATTGGGGACAATGTTGGTTCAGGATGCCTTGGAGAAGGTAAAGCTGATTCAGGAGAGGCTTCGTACAGCACAATCGCGTCAGAAGCGTTATGCGGACCGGAAGGTTCGAAGTGTGTCTTATATGGTTGGTTAGAAGGTCTTGCTGAAGGTTTTGACCATGAAGGGTGTTATGCAGTTTGGAAGGAAAGGGAAGTTGAGTCTGTGGTTTATTGGGCCTTTCGAGGTACTTAGGAGGATTGGGGAGATGGCATACATGCTTTCCTTGCCACCCAGCTAGTCGGGCGTGCATCCGATATTTCATGTATCTATGTTCCGAAAGTATGTTGGGGACTCGTCCCACGTTTTGGATTTCAGCACGATTCAGTTGGATGATGATTTGACCTACGATGTGGAGCCAGTGGCTATTTTGGGTCGTCAGGTGCGAAAGTTTAGATCAAAGGATATAGCTTCGATTAAAGTGCAGTAGAGAGGTCGGACCGTGGAGGAGGCTACTTGGGAGATCGAGCGGGAGATGCGGAGCAGATACCCTTACCTGTTTGAGGATTCAGGTATGTTTCTTGACCTGCTCGAGGACGAGCGTTTGTTTTAGTTGGGGAGGATGTGACGACCCGACCCGTCGTCACATGAGTTACCTCTTCATTTTCCCTATTTTCAGCTTCTTTATGCTTCGTTATCCATATTTTATGTGGTCGAGTTGGTTTGGAGAGGTATTGGTAGGAAATGAGACACCCAGTCTGTTTAAGGAAGGTTTGGTTTGGAAAGTTCAATTGGATATTGACTTATGAGTTAGAATATTCGGACGTGATTTTTGGTGATTCAGTTAGCTTCGGGAGATTATTTGTGACTTAGGAGCGTAATAGAAATTTATTTTGGAGGCACGGAGTAGAATTAGGCTTAAATTGGCGAAGTTAGTATTTTGGAAAATTTCGGTTGATAGGTGAGATTTTTATCCGAGGATTGGAATGGAATTCCGAGAGTTGTTGTAGCTCCACTAGGTGATTTGGGATGTGTGTGCAAAATTTTAAGTCATTCGGAGGTATTTTGGTCGGGTTTTTGATCAAATGCATGTTTCGGAAGTTTTAGAATAACTTAGGCTTGAATTCGATGTATTTTGATGGTTTTGGTGTTGTTGGTGGTGTTTTGATGATTGGAGCAAGTTCGAATGATGTTTTCGGATGGGTCAGCACTTTTGGTTGAGGTCCCGGAGACCTCGGGGCGATTTCGGATGGCTATCGGAGTGAATTTTGGACTTGTGCAAATTGTATGCTTGTTGCTTCTGGTATTTTCGCTTCTGCAGAATTGGAACCGTAGAAGTGGTATCGCATATGCGGCGTGGGAGTCGCAGAAGCAGAAAAAGGGGATGCTAGGCTGGATCGCAGATGCAGAGTGGGGATCGCATCTACGGAGCCGTAGATGCGACTTTTAGAGCGCAGATGCGGCCTGGGGCGTTAAGTTATTTACCACAGAAGCGAAGGGAGGAACCACATGAGCGGTAGTCGCAGAAGCGAAATGATAACCGCAGAAGCGGTAATGTCCGAGCAGAATATTTAATTGGTCTTCTTCGTGAATTTTTGAAGAGTTAGTCATTTTTCATTTTGGACTTGGTGGTTTTTGAGCGATTTGAAGAAGGGAATCAAAAAAACTTTAATTAGGTAAGGATTTTTGAGCCTAGAACATAATTCTAAGGTGTTATTACATGAATTAAAGTTGAAAAACAAAGGAATCAATGATTAAAAATGGAGGTTAGGGCTTGAATTTAAGAGAATTAAGAATGGGGATTTGAGGGGTCAATTGAACTCCGATTCTTGTGATTTTGATATGTATGAACTCGTGGCGAGATAAGGAATCCGTTGATATAAAATTTTCTGGAATTCGAGAAGTGGGCCCGGGGCTCGGGTTTTGCTAATTTCGAGTTTTTTTATTTTTCGATTTATTTTTGATTGGGTATTGTTCCATTGACATATTGTGACGTATTCGTTGTGGTTTTGATCAAGTTCGACGTGTTAAGAGGTCGATTTGAGGGAAAGGGCATAGCGAGCTAGGATTTTGGCCGGTTTAAGGTGAGTAATGATAGTAAATGATATCATGAGGGTTTGAAACCCCGAATTTGCACAATGTAGAGCTATATTGAGGTGTAACACACGATTTATGACGAGCGCGAGATTTATTTACTACTGGGGATTGTGATTGGTCCGTCCCGTTTGATATTTAACCACATATTTTACCGAGCTGTTTGTTTATCATTATGATTTGGGACTTATTGCCATGTTTTGGGGGCTCAATGTCGACTAGTTGAATTATTCTGGGATTGTTATCACTATTTCCTCGTTATTTTTATATGTTATTTGAACTCAGTCGTAATTATTATATTGTTCTGCAAACTCCACCGTTTTAATTGAATTTTGAGACTTTAATGATATTTCACTGCCGTTTGGGCTGAGAACTATTATTTTATTGATGCCCGAGGGACTTATGATGTTTCTGGGCTAAGTGAGGCTTTCAGGACTCGAGTGTTATGTGAGGAGGCTTTCAGGCCTCGAGTGTTATGTGAGGAGGCTTTCAGGCCTCGAGTGTTATGTGAGAAGGCTTTCAGGCCTTCTGTTGATACAAAAATACAAAACAAAATTTAGTTTCTTCTCTAATTGTTGGTTTCAATGGTCTCTGTTCTTAATCTGGGAAGTTATTGAGATTTGAAGTTCCTTGAGAGATTTTAAGCTTTGAATCTTTGCTGAAAAATGGAGTTCGATTAAGCGGAGAGGATCGATTTGTCGTTGGCGCGAGGTTCCGTTCGAGGTTCTATCATGTTCGTGTCTCTATTGGCTTCTTTGATCGCTGCTCAAATTTTCTTTTTTGGCTAGATTCGCAGTCTCGTCGCTTAGCATTTACAAGTTGTCAAACAATCAATTTCAGATTTATTGGAGGTCCATTTCTCCCTCTTTATTTCTTCCATTTAATAGGTCATATCTGATCTCGTCTTACATATGTTTATGTGGTGATATAATTGTTATGGAGTTTATCTTCAGTTGCTTGGTTCTTTGAATATAATTTCCTTTGGTTTGAATTAGTCTAATGTCTTCTTATATCATTGATAAAATACAATGAAAAGATGCCAGCAAAAAAGAACTCCACGGGTAATTAGTTTGAATGATCGAAATATGTTGTAGCTTCATTTTATTTTTATTTCTATTTGCCTATTTAGGTTCGTTAGTAGTATGTTTAGTCCAAAACCACGAGGTAGGCAAGCTTTAGGATTTTGTTAGCTTCGAGGCAAAGGTCAATTCTCTTGTTAAATTTATCCGGGATATTGCCCCGATGGATTTGATATATTTTATCCCAGGGAATCCCTCGTAGTACCTGTATTTGGAGGCCAAAAGTAGAGCTTGTAGTATCTTTATTTTTTTCTTTTATTTAGGTAGGGACGACCTCGAGCCTCTTGTGTGTTTATTTTTTTTTCTGTGTTTCTGTCTCAATTGAATATTTTAAGAGCCAACTGGATCGAGTACGCAATCGTAATTTTCACGAGACTTGGGGAGTGCCTAACACCTTCTCCTCGATTCAAATTAACCCCCTTACCCATATCTATGGTGTGGACTTTGTTTTAGAGTCTGAAGTGTTTTAAAGGAAAATCATTTATAAAAACGGTGACCTGACACACCGAAATTAATATCAGGTGGAGACTCTGAGTTAATCCTTTTGAAAACACAATTTTGTCACTTTTTAAATTGAAAACATTTTCAAGCTTTCACTAAATCTTTTTATTAATTTAAGATGGTTTAGTGAAGGTTTATATAAAAAAGTGTGACATCTCTGGCGACTCTGCTGGAGAGTTGCGGGTTCAAGCAAGTACTTGATTTTGTTGGCTTTTAGAATATTTGATTGAGGTTTTTATGTTTTTTCATTAGCTTTACTTAGTTTTTATTATGTTTTTATATTGTTATTATTTGCTAGCTGCTTATAAGTTTACAGTTTTTCTTCATGTACTGTCATCATTTGCATAACCATGGATCTTCTTTCTGCAGCAAGTCTTCCAGAGTACGTTTGAGCGTACACGAACTTTTTGTGAGTCATCCGTGTCTTTAGGGGGTGGCATGGGAGCGTGGAGTGGGCGGACAGCTAGAGCAGCCGCCATCGACCACGTGTCGCTCTGAATTGCCTTGTCTAGTGAACCCGAAACGTAGGTCAGCCTTTAGGTCATTTTTATTTGCAACATGTCATTTAGACCTAGTAGGGCTTGGTACCAAGCACCGTGTCCCTTTATAGGAAGCCTATCCCAATTTATCAAAAATGGGCCCGTGGCCCAAAAAGACATTCAATCATCCATAGATACATGTTGCATCTTTGAGGGTAAAAGGTCATTTGGCGTATCGATGTTTGGGAAAGAGAGGTAAAAAATGAAGCAAGTAGGGCCTAGTTATATTTTTCTTTCACAACTTTTTCAACAAAAGACAAAAAAAATTGAAAATAGAAAATCCAAAAAGATTGTACACTTTCCCATTATTTTTCAAAAACTCAATAAATATGAAAAAGAAAATCCAATTTTTTTTTACACATTTTCATTATTTTCCAAAAATTTTAAAAAAAAAGGAGAAAGAAAATCCAAAAGGTTTTACGTTTTCGATAATTTTTTAAAAAGACAAAAGTATATCTTTTCCAAATTAGTGTCATTTTATACCTTTCTCTCATATCCAATCTTTCCGAACTACGTGAACCTGATTCTCGTCTTTTGGGATGGGATATGTAGGCAACCCATATAGGGTCCGATCTTCCTAGTAAGACTTAGGTTCTTAGCTTTGCGTGGTCTTAACCATATCTTGCATGTCAAGCCACTTTCAGCCACATTGGCCATTCTTGCAAAATAGTGTCATTTTCACAAAAATGGTTCAATTACCCATGTCTTAGGATTCTGAGTCTAATACTAGGTGGAATATTACTTTAAGTCCGTCCTTTTGAGTTTGCATCTTTAGCCACTTTCGGCCATATTGGCCATTTTTGCAAATGGGTAATTTTTGCGAAGTGCTTTCTTGGACATTGATTATTGGGAGTTTGAATCCATATAGGCCTTAAGAAGGTATGTCGTCCTTGTTGAGTTTGTGCTAATAGCCACATTTTGGCTACGTAGGTCATTCTGCAAAAATAGTTTTAATCGTGTCTAGCATGTGTCCAGTAGGAGATGTTGTTGTGTCTCATAGTGTCTCGAGTCACTAATCTATTTGGTCTTATTTTTCTCATTCAGGTACGAATTCATCTACAACAACTTGAGCGTAACAGATATCCCAAGACCACTGCATTCAGGAGCTACTTGAGGAGTCATTTTGTATTTTAAGCTTGTTTTTTATTCTTTTAGGTGGTTTAAGAGTTTGTCTAGTCCTTTGTTATCATACTTCCTATGATGTATTTTGAAAACTAAAAAAAATATTAAATGAAAAATCTCAAAAAGATTTTACTTTTAGTTTATTAGTCCATTACTTTTTTCAGAACTATGCTTGATCTGATTCATGAGGGCATGATATGTAGGCAACCTACATAGGGTTTGATCGAATCATTAAAACAAAAAGAAGAAAAAGAAAAAAAAGAATAAAATTGTGGGACATGAGAAATGAGATGAAAGAAAAGAGCGATAATCAGAAAGAAAAGAGGGGAAATAAATGAAAAACCAAGTGGTGTTAGAAATAAAAATGAAGAAGGAAAAAGGTCAGAAAAGTGAAATTGGGATGATGTCATATGACCTTCGTACCCTCGAACCCATTCTAGAACCATTCTATATGATAAATGTGCTAACCCTAACATGTTGACTTTGTTTTTCTCCTCTTTGTTACTTCTATTGTTATCATAACAGAAGGTGGTTAGTTTGTGGCACTTTGGCTATTCGTCCATACAACACAAGATCAAAGAGCAAGTAGCCATGGCTAGCAAAGAAATAAACAGTGGGGTCGTAGACCCACCAAATGAGTTGGTGGAGTCGGAATCTATTGAAAGGGGCGGTCTAAAGGTCGAAATAATAGATGGCACAAATGTATCGCTCTTGGGGCAGGGGGCATCCTCCACCTTCATTCCCCGCTAACTACACTGAAAACCCTGCAACTATCCCACCATTATCACAAGCCTAGGTTCCCACTACCGTCGATACTTCCCCTCAACATGCATTGGGCTTTACCCCTTACCACAATTACCCTGGCACTTCCTCCCAAATTTTCCATGTTCACCTAGCCAAAGCAACCTTATACCCTGCTCCGACATCTACTTCTATTCTTATAGCTCCTCTACCAGCTACTCTTTCTCGATTCTCTAAAGAGACTGTGTTCAAAGTCCTTGATACCCAAGGAAAGTTTTACGGAGTTTTGGTACAAATGGAATGAACAAGTTGCTTGGGTCAGTTCTCCGATTGATAGAAAAGATGTTCCTAAGCCCCGCCAAAGAGCGAATCCGGTAGGCAACCTTGCTAAATGCTTTCAGCCTCGACCCCAACCCCAAACCTATCCTCGATCTCCACATAATCCACCTCAGTACTATCCTCCTAACAAAGCCCGATCCTCTATCCAACCACTGGGTCACTCTTTATGGTGAGCACCAGCACTGTATAATACTCTTTTGCCTTTACAACTTTTTCGGTCACCCAACAACCCACATCCAACCCAGGGGTATAGAGGTAAACAAAGGTTGAAACATAATTTTACACCGATAGAAGAGTCATATGCTAGCTTGTTTGAGAAACTAAAGCATTATGAACTGATTGCACCTATTCCTCTGAATTATGTGGACCCGCGTGTAAGAAGCTTTGACCCTTCTAAAAGGTGTGAATACCATTCCAATGCCAAGGTCCACAATATTGAAAGTTTTCGAGATTTCAAAAGAGAAATAGAAAGAATGATTCAACAAGAGATGATTGTGATCCAGGACAGTGACACCCAGAACATCGCACAGATTCCTTTACCTGCACATGATGATGCACACTTTGTGGGAAGGATTCATGGTGACAGGGAGTATGAGAATCCTCATGGAAACTTGCTAACGGAAGTAAATGATATTGAAATTGGTAAATGTCCCGATAATTTTGATGTGCAAGCCAGTGGCTAAGACGTCGAGCTTGGTAATTGGGAAGACACTTCTTTCTTTGCTAGCCAGGGAGGAGTTTCGGTAGTTTATTTTGTTGTCATTTCTGTTGTCCAAGTAATCTCGGGGTTGTACTTCGGACGTTGTCTTATGGCTCAAACCTTTCTTCTTCTTCTTTTGCCTAGTTCGTTTAGTTGTAGTAACTAGTCTAGTGTTATTTAAGATTATTCCAGAGTAGTAACCCACGTTTATTTTGCTTGTCTTTTTCAAACCCTCTTCACCATCTCTCTAATGCAATCTCTTATTTTCTGTTAGTTCTAGTTAGTTTTTGTTTAGGTCAATTTTTCTTTTATAGTCCTTTTCATCCTAATTCTAGTGACATAACATGCACACATAATTCTCAGCCTGGTCTTGAAAGTTAGTTTAATCCTGAAGCAATGACACAATTTTGAACATGATAAAAAGAAACATTTGAGGGAATAAGTAAAGATTCATGCATTCTAAGATAACCTGAAGTTTAAATTGAGCGAGATTGAGGTAGTAAGTTTGAGAAATCAAGAGGTCGATAAGATCATGCCACAAGGAAATGCCTCTAAAGTAGTTTGAGGTAAATCAGTCAGTCCTAAAATACATTCTTCCACATCGAGATAAGGTTGAGTCGAGTCTGCTTCGAGCTGGCAAGGTTCATTCATTGGGACAAAGGTATTGCCCATTGACACTTTTTTTGTGTTGATGCCATCAATAGACACTGTGTGATTTGTTTTCTTATCTTCAATTGCATGTTTGTACTTGGCATTTTTAAGTTTGGTATGATGAATGCATTTTTTTCTGCTACCCCAAATACTTTTATCTTTTGCTACCACTTTTGAGCCTTAATTTGCTTTGTTTCATTCTCCTCTTTTGGAATCAAAAGTAGAGTTGGGGGAAAAACAATAAAAAAAGGGAGAAAAAGGAAAAAAGGAAAAAAGGAAAAAGGAGAAAAGAAAAAAAAAAGGAAAAACAAAAAAAGAGAGAGAAAAAATAACTTTGTCTTGTGAACTACGTTTGACGTGATTCTTGTCACCTCAAGATACGTAGGCAGCCTTACGGTTTGATCACACCAATTAAAATATTTCATAATCCCTGAAGTCAAGAGTGCGGCAATTTTGCTTAGAAATCTCATCAATGCAAAAATCCCCAAACTCCAGAAACTGGGGCAGAAGTTTTAATTTTGCCAAAAGTCTGATTCCGAAAGATAAAATTTTGAACCTTTTCATCTTAAATTATTTTGAGCCTTCATGCCACCCTTTCTTTTCAACCCTTTCCAAAAGCCTACATTGCGGTCCAAAGAAAGACTTTCCGACCAATCTTTGAGGATGCCAAACCAAGTGCGTGGTAAAAGTATGATCTTCCTACATCATGGGTAATACATTGTTCTCATCACAAAGAGAGAAAATGATAAATAAGAGAGTCTGATAGGTGAAAACCCTCATGGGCACCGTAATGAGACGGTGAGTTCAGAGAAAGAGCGAAATGAGAGAGTCTTGATGGTGAAAACCCTTCAGGGCACTACAAGTCGACTAAGGATTTTGGATCAAATAGAACAATTGAAGCATCGAAGCCTAGTTTCACAGCGAAAAGGTACAACAAGAGTTGAATATTAGACTTGCTTGAGAGGTTAGGACACTTAATCCAAAATTGCATGTCATCGTTAGTAGAGTTTATTCACATCTGATAAGTTTCTACTTCGTAATTTTCTTGTTAGGTATCATTCTTGCCCTTGTTCCTTATTTTGTTCCTCTTGTTTTGTTTGAGTCCCTTCTTGAGTCTGTTTGATTATAACCAGTGAGAAGTGACTTCAAAATTTACTACCAGCTTTCCAATTGTACAAAATGAATTTGGCTAGCACATCAAAGTGGCATAAGTCAGGGAAAAGCGGTATGCACAGTGAGTTGGCAACAATAAACATGCTTTGGGGTTCATGTGAAATGCAAGGATTTGGTAAATGCCAATCCATGAGCAAAATGCAACAGATAGAGAATATGGGGAATGAGTGGAGCAGAGGTGTTTTTTGTGATAAGGGTTGAAAGAAAATGGTCATCCGATAACAGTCGAGGTCGTCCAAGTTGAAATCAAAGTTATCTTGGCAAGTGCAGAAGCAAACACTCAGCAATGATGCCACAAACTAACCACCGCATTTTCGAACTAACAAGATTTTATTTGTTTGAAATAGAGGTTAGAAAATTTATTAATCCACAGGGACCTCCCATGAAAAAAGCATGGTTCAGAGGCAACAAATTCTATTCAAAATCCTCCAAGGTGAGAGCATGGCTCAGGTAAGTTCATTCTCAGTTTTCAAGACTCTCATGGATAATGAGATTTAATTTTAAAGTTCTCAGGACCTTCCTGGATAGTGGGATTTAATTTAAAATTCTCAAGACCCTCCAGGATAATGGGATTTAATTTTAAAATTTCAAGACCCTCCTGGATAATGGGATTTAATTTAAAATTTTCAGGACTATCCTGGATAATAGGATTTAATTTAAAATTTTCAGGACTCTCCTGGATAATAGGACTTAATTTTAAATTTTCAGGACCCTCCCAGATAATGGGATTTAATTTTAAATTTTCTTGACCCCTCCTGGATAATAGGATTTGATTTAACCTCCTGGACAATAAGATTTAATTTAAAAGTTTTCAGGACCCTCCTGGATAATGAGATTTATTTTAAAAGTTTTCAAGACCCTCCTGGATAATGGAACTTAATTTAAAATTTTCAGAACCCTCCTGGATAATGGGATTTGATTTAAAATTTTTCAAGACCCTCTTGGATAATGAGATTTAATTTAAAAATTTTCAGGACCCTCCTGGATAATGGGATTTAATTTTAAAAGTTTTTAGGATCCTCTTGGATAATGTGATTTAGTTTTTAAATTTTCAGGACTCTTATGGGTTATGGTATTTAATTTAAAATTACAGGACCTTCCTGGATAATAGGATTTAATTTAAAATTCTCAGGGCCCTCCTGGATAATGGGATTTAAATTTAAATTTTCAGGAACCTCATGGATAATGAGATTTAATTTAAAATCTTCAGGACCATTTTCAGGACCCTGCTGGATGATGGAATTTAATTTAAAATTCTCAGGACCCTCCTGGATAACGGGATTTAATTTAAAAATTTTAGAACTCTCCTAGATAATGGGACTTAATTTTAAATTTTCAGGACCTTCCTGTATAATGCGATTTAATTTTAAATTTTCAGGACCATCCTAGATAAAGGGATCTGATGTAAAAGATTACACGATCCTCTTGGACAATAAGATTTAATTTAAAAGTTTTCAGGACCCTCCTGGAAATGGAATTTATTTTAAAAGATTCAGGACCCTCCTAGATAATGGGATTTAATTTAAAATTTTCAGAACCTCCTAGATAATGGGATTTGATTTAAAAGTTTTCAGGACCCTCCTCGATAATGGGATTTAATTTAAAAGTTTTCAGGACCCTCCTCGATAATAAGATTTAATTAAAAAAATTTTAGGACCCTCCTGGATAATGGGATTTAATTTTAAAAGTTTTCAGCACCCTCTTGGATAATGAGATTTAGTTTTTAAATTTTCAAGACCCTCCTGGATAATGAGATTTAATTTAAAAATTCAGGACTCTCCTAGATAAAGGAATTTAATTTTAATAGTTTTCAGGACCCTCCTGGATAATGGGATTTAGTTTTTCAATTTTTAGGACCCTCTTGGATAATAGGAATTAATTGTAGAAGTTCTCAGGACCCTCTATGATAATGGGATTTAAATTAAAATTTTCAGGACCCTCCTGGATAATGGGATTTAGTTTTTAGAGTTTTCAGGACCATCCTAGATAATAGGATTTAGTTTTGAGTCTTAGCATAAGTTCTACCTTTAGAAAATATAATTTAGCTTTAAAGTTATCACTCTTATGATGAGATTTAATATAAATTCTCAGGACCCTACTGGATAATGGGATTTACCTTTTAAAATATTAGAGCTTTTTAGGTAACATAATTCGACTAACACTCACAGATGTGCCCAGATTCCAAACTGGGGAAGAAAATTTCTTTTTTTTTGCCTGTTTTGTTGCAATATGAGGCGCCCACCTGGAGAACAAGGGAATACATTTTGAGTTTTAACAATCAGGCGCCCACCTAGATAACAAGGGAATACATTTCAAGTTTTGAAAATCAGGCGCCCACCAGGATAACTAGGGAATACAATTCAAGTTTTGAAAATCAGGCATCCACCTGGATAACAAGGGAATACAATTCAAGTTTTGGAAATCAGGCATCCACCTGGATAACAAGTGAATACATTTCAAGTTTTGGTAATCAGGCGCCCACCTGGATAACATGGGAATGTATTTCAAGTTTTTGCAATCAGGCGCCCACCTGGATAACAAGGGAATATATTTCAAGTTTGGGCAATCAAGAACCCACCTGGATAACAAGGGAATACATTTTAAATTTTGGAAATCAGGCGCCAACCTGGGTAACAAGGGAATACCTTTCGAGTTTTGGAAATCAGGCGCCCACCTGGTTAACAAAGGAATACATTGCAAGTTTTGGAAATAAGGTGCACACCTGGATAACAATGGAATACATTGCAAGTTTTGGAAATCAGGCGCCCACCTGGATAACAAGTTGAATATAATTCAAGTTTTGGAAAATTAGGCGCCCACTTTGATAACAAGGGAATACAATTCAAGTTTTGGAAAGTCAGGGCGCTTACCTGGAGAACAAGGGAATCATTTCATGTTTGACAATCAGACGTCCACTTGGATAACAAGGGAATACAATTTAAGTATTAGCAATCAGGCACCCACCTGGAGAACGAGAAAATTCATTTCAGAGTTATTTTCAATTGATAAATTCAAGAAGCATCCGGATCCCGCCTGAAGAATCGGGTCCACTTTTCAGTCTCATGTTGAAGATCAAGTAGAGATTCAAGGAAGATTCCAGACAAGAAGTAGATTTTTTTTTTTTTTAATTTTGCTGTAATATTTCCTTCTATTTTTTATGTAATGGCAGGAACCGCGGACCGGAACCTCGACAGAATGGCACCTCAATCGGCTCTCCACCTTGGTATACTCCATCACTATTCTTACTTCTGAACTACACGTAGCATGATTTCTTTATAGCTAAGGATATGTAGCAGCTCAAATACCAGGGCTCGATCACATTCTCCTTTCTTTTAGCTTTTGGTCTTTTAAATAAGGGTCGGGTCAAAAATCTATCTAGTCGTTCTTTATCTGAAAATACTTCGTATTTCCAGCCAAAGAGGGGCAGCGGTAGACATGTGACTTTTTTACCCTCCCCAAGATATTTCTTATTTTAGCATTTAAATACTTAGTTTAGGTCTAATATAATTTTTTCTATTAATTTTGACTCTTTTATATTATTTTATCATAAAACTAAAATATACAAAAAGTAATTTCATTCTTCTCTATTTAATTAAGGTATTAGATATTTTTAGAAGAATATTATTTTTAATCAATTTTATTATAATTTTAGAAAATACCAAAAATAGATTCATGTCATAATATAGTTTATTTTAATTAATTAGTATTGATTTTATATTTTTATATTATATTATTTTAAGGAATAAATCAATATTTTTAGTCTTGTAGAGCTAAAATGTCATTTAAAATAGGGATTTTTACATATACATCCCATATAGCAAACCTTATAATCACTCATGTTTATGGTTAGTGTTTATTACATCTAAGTATACCACATTTCAATTTATGTACCAAAATTTATCTTTAAGGTTTAAGGATCAACTATTAATTAGAGGCTTGATTTGTGGAACAAAATCTTTTCATATTTTTTTTACACGTTTTTCTCTTTCTTCTAACCAAAACCGATGCATTTCTCCCCTTTTTTAATTACACCCCCCACCCACGTTTATTTACCAAGACAGTATTCTCTGATTTCTCTGGTTTAATTTCATCCTCCATTGTCATCCTCCATTGTCGAAGGTTGCCATTGTTTCAGATCGAGAGTTTCATCCGCCATATTTTCAGTCCTGCGGTTGCATCAAAGTCCCAAACCCTCTACAAAACAATTTCTTCTCTCTCAGTGCTTCAATTTCATCCGCCATTTCCGAACCCTCTTCAAAGTTTTCTCAAGAAAACACATATTCAGTCACTGTGTTGTAGTTTTCTCAATTTCATCCGCCACATTTCTTCCCTTTTTTTTCTCCTCAATGTGTTGTAGTTTAATATTTTTTGCCAAAAATAGAATGCAAGTGTTTGTTTGGTGTTTAAGTGTTTTTTGTCTAAATGTAATGTATCATTGCATACTAGGGTTGTTTATACAGATTGTAGTTAATTGTAGTTTTTTGGAGTTAATTTGTTGTTAATTGGCAAAACGTACTGTTGAATCAAATTTGTAGTTAATTGTAGTGTTTGTAGTTTAATGTAGTTTAATCTACTTTTTTATTTGGAACTGTGACTGTTGACTCAAATTTGTAGTTAATTATAGTTTTTGTAGTTTAATGTAGTTTACTGTACTTTTTATTTGGAACTGTGATAAAAATACAGTGTATAAAAGTAGTTACATTGTACATGCTCAATAATTCTCTAGTTAAAGTATAGTTGCTTGTAGTTATAATGTAGCATATGTTGTCTGTCACAATGTAGTTGCTATGTGGTCTGCAATTTAATAGTGTTGTTTGGAACTGTGATTAGAAGACATGATATATATGTAGTTACAGTCTAGTTGATTTGTAATTTATAAAGTAATTTTTACAAATCAGCTACAAACAAATTGCATATAAACGTTAACTACATTTACCCACATTTGACTACATTTTAAAAACACACTGGAAACACTGCATATAAACGTTAACTACATTTATCCACATTTGACTACATTTTAAAAACACACTGGAAACACTGCATATAAACGTTAACTACATTTACCCACATTTGGCTAAATTTTAAAAACACACTGGAAACACTGCATATAAACGTTAACTACATTTACCCACATTTGACTACATTATAAAAATACACTGGAAACACAGCAACAACTACTGTTTTTTTTTCCTGCACCAAACAAGAATATATCCGATGTGCAACTGAGGACAATTATCTGCAACGGAGGACAATTATCATTCACAATGTATTTTATTTCTACAATTTTATCCGATGTATCAATCGATAATTGTTCTGCAATTGTAGACTGGAGAATTGCGTAGCTTGCATTATCATCAACCAAATGGAATCAGCTTCAAAATCTCGGAATCTGCCATAGTTATCCCAATAACCATTACATTTCAGTATTATCGGAATTTTTGACATTGTAGAAGAATGAGTGATTTCCGAAACTGAAATCTGAAAGAACTACAATTTTATTGACTATCACGCTGTAAATTCTGATTTTCAGTATTTGATATAGAAAAATAAAAGATTTTTGAAACAGAAATCTGGAAGAACTACAAAATGGAAGAAGAATGAGTGATTTTCGAAACTGAAATCTGGAGAGATTCACGCTGGCTAAAATTTTTTACCGTTTTTGATTGATGCTTTAATTGGGACATCATCAATAATTGGGAGCCTTAAAATGTGGCGCAATTTTAGGCTATAAAATCAGCCATATCCGTTTTTGATTGATGCTTTAATTGGGACAGAATCAAATATTAATTGGGAGCCTTAAAATGTGCTGCAATTTTAGGCTATAAAATCAGCCACATATGGTTTGGTACATATTTGGTAACAAAAACATGAAATATGCGGATAATAACCAAACAAGTCACAATAATGGTAATAAGTTTTGCTATATGGGATGTATATGTAAAAATCCCTTAAAAATATAATTTTAGCCCAAATTTAAAGCCCAAATACCTCACCCATGCCCAAACAATCAAATTTGTCTCTTATTTCTGAACTAAATACAAGATTAAAACCCTAACCCATTTTCATCTTGATAACCAATACACAACACCTTAACCAAACAGAAAGTTGTCGGCCAGAACACCCCTAACACCATAGCGCCACCGCTAGCCCCTCTAACTTCACGCTGGTGAACGACCACCCTTCCCAGCTATGACACACCCCCATGCACAGGAGAACAGTACGCAAAAACAAAGGAGAAGTTCCGGACAGAAAGGATTGGAAAAATTAAGATTGGAGGTTTTGCATTTTGGTTCCAACTTTCTTCTTCTGATTTTCAACTCAATTTTATTTACATGTAGATACATATAAAAAAATCAGTTCCTTGGAGTTTTAATTTTTGTCTTCAAGCCCGAAAAATACAAAACAAAATTTAGTTTCTTCTCTGATTGTTGGCTTCAATAGTCTCTGTTCTTAATCTGGGAATTTATTGAGATTTGAACTTCCTTAAGAGATTTGAAGCTTTGAATCTTTGCTGAAATATGGAGTTCCATTAAGCGGAGAGGGTCGATTTGTAGTCGGCACGAGGTTCCGTTTGATGTTCTGTCGTGTTCGTGTCTCTGTTGGCTTCTTTGGTCGCTGCTCAACTTTTTTTTTTCAGCCAGATTCATGGTCCCGTCGCTTAGTATTTTCAAATTGTCCAACAATCAATTTTAGATTTATTGGAGGTCCATTTCACCCTCTTTATTTCTTGCATTTAATGGGTCATATCTGATTTTGTTTTACATATGTTTATGCGGTGATATAATTGTTATAGAGTTGATCTTCAGTTGTTTAGTTCTTTGAATATAATTTCCTTTGGTTTGAATTAGTCTAATATATTCTTTTATCATTGATAAAATACAATGAAAAGATGCAAGAGGAAAAGAAGTCCACAGGTAATTGGTTTAATTGATCAAAATGTGTTGTAGCTTCATTTTATTTTTATTCCTATTTTGCCTATTTAGGTTCGTTAGTAGTATGTTTAGTCCAACCATCGTGGGGTAGGTAATCCTTAGGATTTTATTAGCTTCGAGGCGAAAGATCGTTCCTTTAGTTAAATTTATTTGGGGTATTGCCCCGAGGTATTTGTATATATTTTATCCCGGAGAATACCCCGTAGTATTTTTATTTGAAGGCCAAAAGTAGAGCTTGTAGTATTTTTATGTTTTTTCCTTTTATTTAGGTAGGGACGATCTCGAGCCTCTTGTGTGTTTATTTTTCCTTTTTCTATGTTTTCTATATCAATTGAATATTTTACGAGCCAACTAGATCGAGTATGCAACCGTGATTTTTACAGGACTTGAGGAGTGCCTAACACCTTCTCCAGGAGTCAAATGAACCATTTACCCGTATCTTTGGTGTGGACTTGGTTTTAGAGTCTGAAGTATTTTAAAGGAAAATTATTTTTCAAAACGGTGACCTAACACACCGAAATTAATGTCATCTATTTTGTATATTTTTTGTATAATAACAGTCTATTTTGTATAATAATAACCTATTTTGCATATGTTTTGTATAGTAGAAGTCTATTTTGTATATTTTTGTATAGTGACAATCTATTTGTATATGTTTGTATAGTGGCAATTTATTTGTATATTTTCTATATAATGACAATCTATTTTTGTATATCTATTGTATACAAAATTGTATTATGATAGTCTATTTTGTACAATTTTTGTATAGTGACAGTCTATTTGTATATATTTTAACATTATGCATAGTTATCTCCTCTCATCTTCCTCTTATTAAGAGACCAGCCACCGGCAATCATGTCCTCACAATTGCCGAAAATGATAACAAGATTGCCATAATTTTAAAGTTTCACGCAAAGACCTTCAAAATATTAATTTCATATTCCCAGAAACTATAAGAGAAAATCAGAGAAAGAAGACAAGGCCATGAGAGTTTTGGTTGGAGGAGTTGCTTCTTCAACGATGAGGAGCAGACATCCATGACCTCACAGTCACCAAAAATGATAACCACAATATTATAAAAATAGTAAAAAGTGTGAATTAATCAATTAATTAGTCACAAAATACAAACTAATGGAGATTTAGAAAAACTAACACAAAACTGAAATTGAAAAAAGAAAAGCACAGATCGTCAGATCCAACATAGTATTCTTCAAAATACAACAAGTTATCAACATTTATTATCTTTCAATTTCAACAAGTTATCAAATATACAACCTAGTACGACTCCTCCCTCCACCTCTAAACCCAATATGCAGCCGATTCATGATTATATTAAAGAATCAACAGAAGACAATGTTGACCCAAGTTTAATGCAGGTAATGGGAGGTGAAAGAGATGAAGATACACTTTCTTTATGTGATTTGCCCATTTATAGTAGTTCTGATTCTGCAGAAGTCGAGGAGGAGCTTAGTAGTGAATCACAAAGCTCAAATACAGTGTCACCTGATTATTTTGAGTTATTTAGTAAAGAATTAATAATCAAGAATAATCAGCTTCTTGAAAATATTATTTTCTGTGGAAAACTCATTCCTTCCAGAAAACCAAATATCTCAGAAAAAACCCTCTAGAATCTTGCAAACAGTAGACCAAAAAAGCAGAAAAATGGTACTACAAGAAAAAGGAGACGAGAGAAATCAAAGAGGCTTTTTAGAAAGAGAGAGAGAGAATGGAACCACAACCATGGGTTGCTCACGTGAGAGAGAAGAAGAAAAATAGTAAGGAAGAAACATAGGGATGGGAGGCGACGGCTAGGGGTGTACATAGACCGGGTTGGTTCGGATTTTACAATTACCAAACCAAATCAATTGTGTCGGGTTATTAAATCTAAATACCAAACTAAACCAATAAATTCGGGTTTTTCAATATCGGTTTTTCTCGGATTTTTTCGGGTTTTCGGGTTATTCGGGTTTTTTTTAATTTTTTTCCGGTAAAATCTTCATAAACAAAATATATAACGTATGATCAAAATATTTCTTTAATCCTAGTAAGATGCAACTATATAAAGTATTTTTCAAGAAAATAATACACAATATGAGATATGTCATGACTCATGACATTATCCTAAAATATTCAACAATAAAAAATAATAAAATTATGTACTATAAATATCGCTAATTAAAAAGTCATAATAAAAATAAACATAATCTAAAAGCACTAATTCATGCTAAACTAGATAGACTAATGAGGGAGTATTAATTATACGCCTAAAAGCTAAAGAAAAATAAAAATAGGTTATGTATTTTTATCTAAATTATTGAAAAATAAAAAATAGACATTTAGTACATTCCCGTTCGTAATATTGAATTGAATGTCTTTTGTTAGCATTAGTATTGATTGCTAGCATTATTTAATTTACTAATATTAATGGCTATAAAACTTATTGGAGCATTCAAAAGTTCTAAATCAAACCTTGAAATAATACCTTAAAAGATAAAATTATGAAATTTTTAAAGAAATATTTATAAATTACATTACAATAAGTATATTTATATATTAAATATATCTAAAATTGCTATATATGTAATGTCGGGTTGGTTTGGTTTCGGTTTGACTTTCTTTAGTTAAAACCAAACCAAACCAATTATGGTCGGGTTTTTTATTCCAACACCAAACCAAGTCAAACCAAACTATAGTCGGGTTTTTTTTCTCTGTTTGACTCGGATTATCGGGTTGGTGCGGTTTATCGGTTTTCTTTGTACACCCTAGCGACGGCTAGCACTTGTCATTATTTTTAGGGTATAACTTGTATGGGTCAATTTATTTTGCCCGATAGGCTATAAATAAAGTTCTCTCTATTCTATTTACTTTGTCGACATTAGGCTTGCCATAATTATTTTTAATTTTGCCCAAAGTGTAGTGGACCTTACATGACAAAAGAAAGCTCTGCTTACATCTAGTTGTTATTAATCCATGACTAATGAGTAAGGCAGGAAAAAAACTAATTTACCGTAGTTAACTTGATTTTTGTTACCTTAATGACCAAAAAAAATCTTATTAAAGTTTCCAATGATATAGGGAACAAATGCATAGGGAAACGTGATTAATGGAAAAGTTAATCCATATTACCAAGACTATAATGAAAAAGTCAAGTAAGAATTAGAATATGTAATATCATCATACCTTCAGAAAGAATGATCTTTAAATTAATAGAACACTTTTCTAGCAAATGTGAACAGTGGACCTAACAAGTAATAGAATATCATTTTTTAAGCTTTACCAAAATCAGAACCAAATTTAGCTAAAAAAAAATATAGACCGTATACAGGAATTCTAAATCTCATATATCACATGTAAAAATAAAGACCCAACTACATACAGAAGATTATTACTTCATTACCTACTTGAAATCAAACATAAAAGATTTCAAATTCTAACATTTACTTTTAACAACCAAGAGATAGAATAAGACGCAAAAGCAAATATAATCAAGTCTTCCTCATTCCATTCATATCGTACCTAGACTGCAGGAATAGAAAAGGAGGAGCGGGCATCAGCAAACTCATAACAAACAGAAACCTAGAAACTTGAAACCAAAGACAAAGATACAAGTTGTTTCCTCCAAACCAACAAGACCTTAAAAGGAAACTATCCGGAAAAAATCTTTAGTATTTTGCACGCTCCAACACCTCTCTCTTTCTCTCTTAACTTGTGTTTTCTTAGGATGTAAAGGATGATGGCTGGAATGTTAGAGTGTTTGTTTTCTTTCTAAGTGAAAGAAAGACCGTCGCGAAGACTTTGAATTATTACCAATCTGTCCAAAGGACAGATTTTTCACAAAAAAATATGTCCAAGTTATTCGAAGGACAAATTTTTTGGTCAAACATTTGTCCAAACGATAAACTTTTACCAACTATGAATAATGTTTGGAGTATTGTACTCCAAATGGTCCATAAACAGTAAAAAGTAAACCAAACATATATCCTACTTAATCATTTACCTTTTACCCTTCACAAACTAATATCAAACTAACTAACCAATGTAAAAGCAAAAAATTCAGCATTCAACTTAGCCAATTAAACTAATGCTGATATGATCAATCCAAGGAAAAAATAAAAATTTATATTTAGGAAAAACACGTATTATAGTAAAGTAACTAATTGAGCGTCCAAATCAGAAAGATTACTATACGAAGTAGTGGATCGATCATTATCAAAACACATACATAAACAAACTAACAAATCAAGTAAGAAAAATAGAAAATCTTAGACAAAGAGAAAGTGATTAGGAATTTTACCAAACTTAGTACCCGGGCAATGACAAAAAAATAACGATAGGCAGTGGTTAGGGCCCGGGCATGCTATCATAAATTCCGATAAACTGGAAAATAGTTTTGCTACTATCAATAATACAAACCTACACGAGGCCAAAGGCAAAAATGAGAGGCAGTAGTGGCGCTGTTGGTCGGTCAGTGGTAGCTTCCAATCGGCAGCTTCGCCGAAATTCAAGTCACCGGAGATCGGGCCTAAACCAATGCTAAATGATAGCCCTTGTGTAATGAACCGATTGGTTGCTTTGAGCTCTATCACGCCGTTCATTAGTTTGAGACCATCACCAACTTCACATTAGGTATTATGACTTGTACGCATGATCAGATCTGAATTCTGAGAAGTTCGGAGTTGATTTGGAAAGAGAATTCTCATTTTGGAAGCTTTAAGTTGGAAGAATTGGCTAAGATTGAATATTTGAGTAAATAACCGTGGATTCGAGATTCAAAAGTTCCAGCAGATTCGTATGATGATTTCGGACTTGGGCGTATGTCCATACCAGATTTTGGAAGACCTAGGAGCTTGTCAGCACCTTTATGGAAGTTAGAATTTTTGGAAGAATTTTTTAAGTTTGGGTTGAAGTGCATCTCGGTGTTATTAATGTCCGTTTGAGATTCCGATTCGGGGAATAGCTCCGTATACTAATTCTAGTATTGAGAGCGCGATCAAAAGTGAATTCAGAAGTCCATTGTCACGTCCCAAATTTCCCACCCTCGGGAGTCGCGATGGCGCCTACTAATGTGAGCTAGGCAAGCCAATTATTCGAACAATTTAACTTTTCACCTTTTTTATATTCTTTAACAATTACACAGATATAACATTTAAACAGCGGAATTTAGCATAAGCGGAAGAATAATAATAATTATCTGAACATAAATACCTAGAACAACTGTTTGAGTCTTTACTACCAAGATCCGGTGTCACAATTTCACAAATAATCTAAGAATTCTTTAAATAAAGGTCCAAAAGAATTAAATATCACACTGTCTCTGGAAATGCATGTAAGAAATAGGAAAGTAGATAGAAGGAGAGGCCAGGGCCTGCGAACGCCTGCAGGCCTACCTCGGGTCGCTTGATAAACAAGATCCAATAATCACACTGCGGCATGAAATCTACAACACTGGGGTATGCACAAAAGAGTGCAGAGTGTAGTATCAACACAACTGATCCCATGTGTTGGTAAGTGTCTAGCCTAACCTCGATGAAGTAGTGACGAGGCTAGGACCAGACTCTAGATAAACCTGTGCAGTTATATAATATATGGCGGAAAAGTAAACAGAGAATAAGCAATTAGAGCAAGGGGAGGGGAACAAGCTGCGGGGGTGGCAGATAACCAAAATATTGATGAACAATAAGGAAACTATAATTTAACTTCTAACACGGATAAAGAGAAATAAAGGAAATTTTCACTTTCAGTTTCATCTTGTTGCAGGCGTGCAACCCGATCCAATTTCTCATATCTCGTGGTAGGTATACCACCCGCTCCCATTTTCCTTATATCACGTGGTAGCCGTACCACCCCCTCCCATTTACATATACTAAGCGTTCTTGCAAATGAAATTACTCTAACAACCGCAACAAATAATGCAAATTCATAAGACAACAAGGTACATAATAATTAGAATTCACTAAGGAAAATAAATAATGACAAGTAGCAATTAATTATGGACGTTAAGAAGAAAATAAGCAATTTAATATTTAGTATGCTAAATGACAGGTAGCAATTAAGTCACATAAACACGTAGCAATTATAGCATGAATTCAATAATAACTAGTGACACGATAAAGGAAAATGTCAACATAAAGAAACACAGTAATTGTGGAGTAAGACAATTAATGCACTCAAACTGATGACACGGGATCATAACAAATGGCAATAAGTGCACGACATCACCCTTCATGCTTAAACACTCTCTCATCAAAACAATAAACGGCATCACCCTTCGTGCTTTACACTGTCTCACCAAAACAATACACAGTATTATCCTTTGTGCTTTAAACTCCTTCCTCACCCAAGCAAATATTATAAAGCAATTAGCGCAAGGGAATCAATGACATCACAATAAAGTCAAGTAACAACAGAAAATCAGTAAAGTAAACATAAAGAACAACATAACTCAATTATCAGCAAGCGTGGGGGAAATCAAGAACAAGTGCACGGCATCACCATTCGTGCTTTTACTCTCTTCCTCACCAAGCAATGATATAATAAAAATGTGTACGACATTACCCTCCATGCTTTTGCTCTCTTTCCTCACATATAATCAATAGAATCGGCACGGAATGGTACATCATGCGGCACGACATTTCCCTCCGTACTTTAACACTCTTTCCTCACAATAACAAATAGTACACGGCATCACCATTTGTGCTTTAGCACTCTTCCCCACCCAAACAACAAACAAAAAAAAGGGGGCAAGGGAGTGAACAAAACAATAATAGAAATCCTGGAAAGAGAACACAATTAAGTAATTAAATCCCAGCAAGGATACAACATCAACAATCTCAATATCCCGGTAAGGGAAAATAATAAATAAGCAACAATATCCCCGCAAGGGAACAATTTAAATACTCTTTCTCCTTTTTTCACTTTTACTTCATGTCTCACTTTACCACTTGAACTAATGCTCCAAATGGTTAAATTATCTCATATACTTTCACAATTCGTATGACAACTCGGGCCAATGCTCCTCGAAGTTCAAAGATCACAATTTCTTTTACATGCTCTTTAAAACATATAGAAATCATCATTAAGGCATGAAAGGTACAACAATATCAGAATATTAGAATATAAAGACTCACGGTCATTCTAGATACTAACGTATAGATAGTCGTTACCATGCCAATACGTCATACTCGACAATTAGCAAGTAACAAATAAGACTCAACTCGTATTCCCTCAAGCTAAGGTTAGACCAAACACTTACCTTAAACTTCCACGGGCAATTCAATCTTCAAAAACTGCCTTTCCTCTCGAATTCAGCTCCAAATCAGTTGTATCTATACAATAACGACTTCAATACATCAATAAATGCTAAACCATCCGGACCCAATGCCTAATTATTGCTTTTCCATCATTTTTCCCAAAAACTCAAAAATCGACGGGCTCGCTTGGTCAAAACACGAGGTTCGAACCAAAATCCAATCAACCATTCACCCATGAGCCCGAATATATAATTTGTTTTTAAATTCGACACAAAGTAAGGTCTATATAGAGAAAAATCAAAAAGCCCTAACTCTACACAAATCCCCAATCTCTACTCTTAGTTATATATTTTAGACATAGGAATTCATTAGATGTTTAAGAAAATGGAAAGAAACAAGCAAGGATTACTAACCCAAGAAGTCTTTGGTGAAGGAAAGCTTCAATGGATGCTTAAGGACCTTGGAGAAGAAGGAGTTCGTGAATGTTTATGAAAATCCCGCAACAACATTGTTCTGGAAATTAAAATATAACTGGGAAAATTGCCATTCGCGTTCGCGGCATGCTGGTCGCATTTGCGAAGGGTAGCACTTACGGGTCATCGTGTTCGTGAGATGAAGAATGCGAACCGCGGAGAGTAAAAGGTTGGGTTCAGAAATATGTTCTATGTGAACGCGTGGGCTATCACGCTAATGCGATGAAGGAGTTCTATAAATTACGGGAACGCAAAAGTATTAATGCGAACGTGATGAGAAAGTCAAGGATAAGCCCTCAGGGTCAAATAAACACGAACGCGAGGGCAGGGACGCGAACACGAAGGAGGAAAATTTAGAGCATCGTGAATGCGAGAAGAACAATACGAAAGCGTAGAAGAAACTGGGCCTGAAGCAAATCTGCAATTTTTCTAAGTTTTAAACCACTCTAATACACCCCCGATCCCTCAGGGCTCCTAACCAAACACATGCACTAACTCAAAAATATCCTACGAGCTTAACCGCGCGATCAAATCGCCAAAATAACATCAAAATCGATGAATCAAACCTCAAAATCAGGAGTTTTTCTTCAAACTTCATTAAGTTTCAAATTTAGAACTTTAAGCCCAAAACACGTCAAACGACGTCCGATTTCAATCAAACTTTAGATAAACATCTTGAATCACATATAAGACCTGTACCGGGCGGCGTATCCAAAATACGGGCCCGATGCCAAAACGTTCCAATCAATTTTCATTTCAAGTTTCCTTAATAATTTCAGAAAAACAATTTTGCTTTAAAAAATTCATTTCTCGAGCTCATGACCTCGGAATTGATTCCAGGCATACGCCCTAATCCCATATTTTTCTACGGACCCTCCAAGACCATCCAATCACGGATCCGGGTCCGTTGCCCAAAATGTTGACCGAAGTCAACTTTATTCATTTTAACACCAAAAATTTGTATTTTTCATAGAATTTTACATTTAAGCTTTCTCGCTACACGCTCGGACTGCACACGCAAATCGATGCAACTTTAAATGAGGTTTTTGAGGCCTCAGAAGCACAAAATAGATAAGAAAACAGGTGATCACCCTTTCGATTATCACTTTCTCCATCTCTAAAACAATCGTTCGTCCTCGAACAGACAGTAGAATGAAGGACCCGATTCGGGGAAGAGATGAGGGTAACAGCTCCGCATATCGGATTCGGACTCCCTGGTCGATGCCTCAAGAGGCTGACCTCTCCACCTAACACGAACAGAAGCGAAAATCTTGGATCTTAACTAACGAGCCTACCGATCTAGAATAGCCATCGGCTCCTCCTTAAGACAGTCCTTGTCCAAATGGACAGTGCTGAACTCTTACACGTGGACTGGATAGTCGTGATACCTCCGAAGTATGGACACATAAAACACTAGATGCATGGCTAATAAGCTCAACGGCAAGGCAAGTCTGTAAGCCACCTCTCCCACTCGATTAAGAATCTCAAATGGACCAATGAACCTAGGGATAAGCTTGCCCTTCTTCCCAAATCTCATCACGCCCTTATAGGCGACACTCGAAGCAATTCTTGCTCACCAACCATAAAATCCACATCTCGAACCTTGCGGTCTACATAGCTCTTTTACTTGGACTGAGCTGAATGAAGTCCATCCTGAATGATCCCGACCTTGTCCAAGGCCTCTTAAACCAAATCTGTACCCAACGATTGAGCCTCTCCTAGCTCAAACCATCCAACCAGAGACCGTCATTGCCTACCATATAAGGACTCAAAAGGAGCCATCTGGATACTAGACTAGTACCTGTTGTTGTAGGCAAACTCTACTAGAGGCAAAAACTTATCCCACAAACCTCCAAAGTCAATAACACAAGCTCGGGGCATATCCTCCAAAATTTGAATAGTCCTCTCGGACTAACCGTCCGCTTGTGGATGAAATGTTGTGCTAAACTCAACCTGTGTGCCCAACTTTCGCTGAACTGCTCTCTAGAAGCGCAACTTACACTATGTACGCCGATCTGAACATACATGCACACCATGAAGGAAAACAACCTCCCTAATATAGATCTCATCTAACCTCTCAGAAGAATAGAAGACTGCCATAGGAATGAAATGCGCTGACTTGGTCAGCCAATCAATAATGACCCATGATGCGTCGAACTTCTCTCGAGTCTGCGGAAGTCAAGTAACAAAGTTCATAGTGATCCGCTCCCACTTCCATTTGGGAAGCTCAATCCTCTTAAATAAACCATCGGGCCTCTAATGCTTGTACTTAACATGCTGACAATTCAAACAACGAGCCACATATGCTACAATATCCTTCTTCATTCTATGCCATCAATAATGCTACCGAAAATCCTGATACATCTTCCCGGTGCCCGAATGAATAGAGTACCGGGAGCTGTGAGCCTCCTCCAAAATCAACTCTCGGAGCCCATCTACATTAGGCACACATACTCGACCCTACAATCAAAAAACTCCATCACCATTTAAGGCAACATGTCTGTAACCTCCACACTGCACCGTGTCGTTAAGGACACACAAATGGGGATCATCATACTGTCGATCGCGGATATGTTCCAATAACAAAGAACGGGAAACCGTGCAAGACAACACACAAATAGGCTAAAAACATCCAGCCTCACGAACGGATTAGATAAAACCTGAATATCCAAAGCAAGTGACCTCTCACCGACCAAAATGTAAGCAAGACTGCATATACTGGCTGACTTGCTACTCAGAGCATCGGACACCATATTGGCCTTTCCCAGATGATATAAAATAGTGATATCATAATCTTTCAGCAACTCAAACTACCTTCTCTGCCTCAAATTCAACTCATTTTGCTTGAACAATTACTGGAGACTCTTGTGATCAGTGAACACCTCACATGCCACGCCATACAAATAATACCTCCAAATCTCTAGTAGGTGAAAGATGTCGACCAACTCTAAGTCATGAACTGGATAGTTTTTCTCATGAATCTTCAACTGCCTCAAAGAATAGGCAATGACCTTGTCATCCTGCATCAACACTGCACCAAGCACAACACAAGAAGCATCACAATAAACTGCATAAAGCCCTGAACCTGTAGGCAAAACCAACACTATTGTCGCAGTAAGAGTTGTCTTCAGCCTCTGAAAGCTCGCCGCACACTCGTCTGACCATCTAAACTGGGCACCCTTTTGGGTCCATCTGGTCATCGGGGTTGCGATGGATGCGAACCCCTCCACGAACTGACGATAGTAACCTTCCAATCCCAAGAAACTCTAAATCTCTGTAGCTGATGCTAGTCTAGGCCGACTCTTGACTACCTCAATCTCTTTTGAATCAACCTGAATAATCTCTACTGATACGACATGACCCGGGAATGCAGTTGAACTCAGCCAAAATTCACACTTCGAAAATTTAGCATATAACTGACTATCCCTCAGGGAACTCACAAGCAACAGGCACATAATCAGTAGAAGGAACCTCAGTACTAGAATCACGAACATATACCAATTAGGACCAACACCCCTTCTCGACCATACGCCGAGCCTTCACATATGAGATAACATTATGGGTAGAAAGACCATGAGTTGATTTTCACTCTAAACGAGGCATACCCGGTAAATCTAAGATCACATTCTTGGCAATAGGCCAAGATAACGTGGTAAGGTGATAAAAATTCCATCCCTAACATGACATCGAAATCAACCATATGCAGAAGAAGAAAATCTACACGAGTCTCAAGACTTCTAGTAACCACTATACATAATCATTGAACACGATCCACCATAATAGAATCACCCACCAGTGTAGACGCATAAACAGGGGCACTCAAAGAATCACTAGGCATGACCCGATATGGCGCCAAATAAAACTGAAACTTCTCTACCATAGCCTAGAACAGTACCAGCACCTCCACCTCTAATACCTTCACATCCACCTCTAGCATCTCTACCTAAACCTCTAATAACTCTACCTCCACATCTAGTTGACTAAGTGGGCTGGACGAATCCCTCAATAAACTCCTCACTCTCTCTCACAATGGGAAGTATGATAATAGCATGATGAGCCAAGTCAATAAATATGATCTCATAAAAAGTAACGAACACAGAACCCTATTGGGGACGCTCAAACTGCCTCCGATAGACCTCTCTCTAAGTGACGGGAAGAAACTTCTCCAGAAATAGCTGCGTGAACTGTTCTCTAGTTGAAGCTGGCGACCCGGCTGGTCTAGCTAAGCAATAATCCCTCCACTAAGTCTTGGCGGATCCAGATGAGCGAAATGTAGAAAAATCTACCCTATTAGTCTCCATGATCCCCATGTCCCTGAGAACCTCATGACAATCGTCTAGAAAATCTTGGGAATCCTCAAAAGATGCACCGTATGAAGTAGTACTGAGGAGCTTGGTGGCACCTATCCAACCTCCGCAAGCCCCCTGAAGACGTAGCTGATCTATGCTGCTGCTTGGCTGAAGAAGCGGTACATGACCTCACCGTTCGCAAAAGAATAAAGTAGAAATCTAATAAACATTGAGAAACAAATCCGCATGACAAGAAAGAACAAACGTGGAATTTTCCTGACTATGTAGCCCCTAGGGGATAAATACAGACGTCTCCATACCGATCCCTCATACTTCACTAAGCTTGTCCATGAACTGTGAGACCTATGTAACCTAGAGCTCTAATACCATCTTGTCACGACCCAGATTTCCCACCCTTGGGGTTTATGATGGCGCCTACTAATATGAGCTAGGAAAGCCAATTATTCGAACAATTTAACTTTTCACCTATTTTATATTATTTAGCAATTATGCAGATATAACATTTAAACAACGAAATTTAGCATAAGTTGAAGAAGTGCAATAATTATCTGAACATAAACACCTAGAACAACTGTTTCAGTCTCGACTACCCAGACATGGTGTCACAGTTTTACAAACGGTCAAAAAATAGAATTAAATATAACATTAACTCTAGAAATACATGTAAGAAATAGGAAAGTAGATAGAAGGAGACGCCAGGACCTGCGAACGCCTACAAGGCTACCTCAGATTGCTTGATGAATAAGATCCAACAATCTCACTGCGGTCCGAAATCTACAACACTAGGTTCTGTACAAAAGAGTGTAGAGTGTAGTATCATTACATCTGACCCCATGTGTTGGTAACAGTCTAGCATAACCTCGGCGGAGTAGTGATGAGGCTAGGACTAGACTCCAGATAAACCTGCGCAGTTATATAATATATGGTGGCAAAGTAAACAGATAATAAAAAATTAGAGCTGGGGGAGAGAAACATGCTACGGGGGTGGAAGATAACCAGAATATTGAAGAACAATAAGAAAACTGCAATTTAACTTCTAACACGAATAAAGAGAAATAAAGGCAAATTTCACTTTCAAATTCATCATGTTGCAGGCATGCAACCCGATCTCATTTCTCATATCTCGTGGTAGGCATACCATCCACTCCAATTTTCCTCATATCGCATGGTAGGCGTACCACCCGCTCCCATTTTCATATATTAACCGTTATTGCAAATGAAATTACTCCAACAACCGCAACAAATAATGCAAACTCATAAGACAACAAGGTACACAATAATTAGAATTCACTAAGGAAAATAAATAATGACAAGTAGCAATTATATATGGACTTTAAGGAGCAACTAAGCAATTTAATATTTAGTATGCTAAATGGCAAGTAGCAATTAACTCACATAAACATGTAGCGATTACAACATAAAATTCAATAACTAGTGACATGATAAAGGAAAATACCAACATAAAGAATCACAGTAATTTTGGAGTAAGATAATTAATGCACTCAAACTAATAACAAGGGATCATAAGAAACGGAAATAAGTGCACAACTTCACCCTTCGTGCTTTAACACTCTCTCACCAAAACAATACACGCCATCACCCTTCGTGTATTACACTCTCTCACAAAAATAATACACGGCATCACCCTTCGTGCTTTACACTCGTCCTCACCCAGTAAACAATTACAAAGAAATTAGGGCAAGGGAATCATTGACATCACCATAAATTCAAGTAACAATAGAAAATCAGTAAAATAAACGTCAAGAACAACATAACTCAATTATAAGCAAGAATCAAGGAAATCAAGGACAGTGCACGGCATCATCCTTCGTATGTTTACTCTCATCCTCACAAAGCAATGAAATAATAAGAATGTGCACGACATCACCCTTCGTGCTGTTACTCTCTTTTCTTACATAGTCAATAGAATCGGCACGGAATGGTACATCGTGCGGCACGGCATCATCCTTCGTGCTTTAACACTCTTTTATCATAATAATTAATAATACACAGCATCACCCTTCGTGCTATAACACTCTTCCTCACCCAAACAACAAACACAAATAAATGGGCAAGGGAGTGAACAAAACTATAAGAGAAATCCCGACAAGGGAACACAATTAAGCAATTAAATTCCGGCAAGAGAACAATATCAATAATCTCAACGTCCCGATAATGTAAAATAATCAACAAGCAACAATATATCGGCAAGGGAACAATTTAAATACTCTTTCTCTTTCATTCACTTTTACTTCATGTCTCACTTTACCACTTGAGCCAATGCTCCAAAGGGTTCAATTATCTCATATACTTTCACAATTCGTATCACAACTCGGGCCAATGCTCCTCGAAGTTCAAAGATCACAATTTCTTTCACATGCTCTTTACAACATATAGAAATCATCATTAAGGCATGAAAGGTACAACAAATCAGAATATTTGCAATATAAAGACTCACGGTCATGCTATACATCAACGAATAAATACTCGTCACCATGCTTATATGTCATACTCAACAATTAGCAAGTAGCATATAAGAGTCAACTCATATTCACTCAAGCTAAGGTTATACCAAACACTTACCTTAAACTTCCACGACCAATTCAATCCTAAATACTGCCTTTCCTCTCAAATTCTGCTCCAAATGAATTGTATCTATACAATAATGACTTCAATACATCAATAAATGCTAAACCATCCGAAGCCCATGCCTAATTATAGCTTTTTCATCATTTTTCCGAAAAACTCAAAAATCGACCCTAAGACCGCTTGGTCAAAACACGAGGTTCGAACCAACATCAAATCACCCATTCACCCACGAGCCCGAATGTATAATTTTTTTCAAATTTGACCCAAAGTGAGGTCTAAATCAAGAAAAATCAAAAAACCCTAACTCTACCCAAGTCCTCAATTTCTACCCTAATTAAATGTTCTAGGCTTAGGAATTCGTTAGATGTTGAAGAAAACGGAAAGAAACAAGAAAGGATTACTAATCCAAGAAGTCTTTGGTGAAGGATAGCTTCAATTGATGCCTAAGAACCTTGAAGAAGAAGGGGTTCGTGAATGTTTACGAAAATTCCGCAACAAATTGTTCTGGAAATTAAAATATAACTGGGCGAAATTGCCCTTCGCGTTCGCGATTGGCTGGTCGCATTTGCGAAGGGTAGCACTTACGGACCATCATGTTCATGAGCTAAAGGATGCGAATTCGGAGAGTAAAAGGCTGGGTTTAGAAATTTTTTCTATGTGAACATGTGTGCTATCACGGGAACGCGATGAAGGAGTCATATGAACTACGCGAAAGCAAAAGTATTAATACGAACGCGATGAGAAAGTTAAGGCAAAGCCCTCAAGGTCAAATAACCCTACACGAATGCGAGGGAAGGGACGCAAACACGAAGGAGGAAAATTTAGAGCATCGCGAACGCGAGAAGAACAATGCGAAAGCGTAGAACAAACTGGGCCTGCAACAACTGAAGCAAATCTGCAATTATTCTAAGTTTCAAAACACTCTGAAACACCTCCGAAACACTCCCGAGCCCTCGAGGCTCCTAACCAAACACATGCACTAACTCAACAACATCCTACAAAATTAATTGTGCAATCAACTTGCCAAAATTACATCAAAAACAATGAATCAAACCTCAAAATCAAGAGCTTTTCTTCAAACTTCATTAAGTTTCAAATTTAGAACTTTAAGCCCGAAACACGTCAAACGACGTCTGATTTCAACCAAACTTTATAGAAACATCTTAAATCACATATAAGACCTGTACGGGATGCCAGAACCAAAATATGGGCCCGATACCTACACGTTCTAATCAATTTTCATTTCAATTTTCCTTAACAATTTCAGAAAAACAATTTCCTTTAGAAAATTCATTTCTCGGGCTCGGGAACTCAAACTTTGATTCCGGGCATACGCCTGAGTCTCATATTTTTCTACGAATCCTCCTGGACTGTACAATCATGGGTCCGTGTCCGTTTTCCCAAAATATTGACCGAAGTCAACTTATTCATTTCAACACCAAAATTTAGCATTTTTCATAGAATTTCACATTTAAGCTTTCCGGCTGCGCGCCCGGACTGCACACCTAAATTGAGGCAACTCTAAGTAAGGTTTGCAAGGCCTCAAAAGCATAGAATAGATAAACAAATAGGTGATGACCCTTTGGGTCATCACATCCATGGGTCATTTTGGAGTCATTTGGCTAAAGATAGAAATTTGAAGGTTTTTGAGAAGTTTGACCAGAAGTGGAATTTTTGATATCAGGGTCAGAATCTGATTTTGGAAGTTGGACTAGGTCCATAACATCAAATATATCTTGTGTGCAAAACTTGAGGTCAATCATGCGCGATTTGATATGTTTCGGTATCAATGTTGAAGTTTGAAATTCTAAAGTTCATTAAGCTTGGATTGGAGGTCGATTCATGATTTTAGCATTGTTTGATATGATTTGAGGCCTCGAGAAAGTCCGTAATATATTTTGGAACTGATTAGTATGATTGGTTGGGGTCCCGGAGTCCTCGGGTGGATTCCGGATGGTTCACGGATCAAAAATGGAATTTGGAGAAGGTTTGATGTAGCTAGTATCTGGTGTAACTGCACCTGCGAGGTTTTGGCCGCAGGTGCGGAGCCGCAAAAGTGGTCTGAGAGTCGCAGATGCGACTTTGGCCGGGGATGCTAGGATCAAAGATGCAGTTGCTCCGCCACAGATGCAGGACCGCACCTGTGGTGAAGGAGACGCAGATGTGAAGTGGAGGGGTTGGAAGAGTATCGCAGAAGTGGGCCATGTGCCACACCTTCGGAACCGCAGAAGCAGTCAAGTGACTGCAGGTGCAGGCTGGAGGTAGTGAGTTGTTTTAAATTCGGAATTTGGCCATTTTATTTCATCTTTCTCTTGGTTTGGGCGATTCTTGGAGGATTTCAATAGGGGGTTTTCATCATCAATGATAAGGTAAGCTATTCCCCACCTACCTTAAGTTAAATACAATGATTATGTACGGATATGAGCATGAAAATTGGTAGAAATTTGGGTTTTGATGGAAAGACCTAGAAATTGTATTTTTGGATCTTGACCACGATTTTGGGTATAAAATTAAGAGTAAATTATATACTTGAATTCGTAAGGTGGGTAATTTTTATCTTCAAAAAATTCCAGAATTCGGGCGCGTGGCCGTGAGGGCAATTTTTTCAACTTTTCAATCGGGATAAGGAATTGCTATAAATTGGATTGCAATGAGTAATTGAACATATATTTATGGATTTTCATAATTATTGGCTAGTTTTTGAGCATGTGCCTCGGTTCTAGTCTTTTGAAGGGTATGGAATGTTGGTTATAGAACTTTCGGGTGAGGTGAGTCACCTTTCTAACTTTGTAAGAGAGAATTGCCCTCATAGGTAAAATAATTAGTTATCTGTTCCTATTTGTGGGGGCTTCATATGAACTAGGTGAAGAGAGTCCGTGCATAGGTATTATTATCCATAAGTCCGGGTAGTCTATGACCCAAAAGCAGACTCTACTTGTAATACTTGGAATCTTGTTTTCGATTTTAAATGCTTAAATCATATTTAATTGGTAAATGAATTTCTAAAGGAATTAAACATTATTTTCTTGACTGTTAAAAAGGATTGCCTTTTTCTTGGATAAATGTTACCTGATGAATTCTTAATTGACTATTTAAATTTATGTATCTATGAGTACTTGCATCACACGTATTATTCGCGAGCGGGATAACTTTATTATTTATATATGACGGCGTCACATAGAATTCGCGAGTGTATATTTTACATTTATGTTGGATTTGGTTGTATGTGTTCGACATGATATGTGCATGCTTATATTGTTTGCTTGAGATTTATAAATGTTTATATTTGCCTTTCCTGGCCAGAGATAAATTGATAAGATGATGAAAAGTAAATCTTTGGAAATCCATTATTATTTGGAAAGCTATTTACCTGCTATCTGGCTTTATGAGTTTATAATTGCTTTATAAAATCCATGATTTTCTCCCATATTTACCAATTATTGGACCACTAGTAAGTATCGAAGTCGACCTCCCGTCTCTACTTCTTCAAGATTAGACGGGATACTTACCGAGTACACATATTTTTGTACTCATACTACACTTGTTGTACATTTTTGGTGCACATGCACATGCATCTCTAGTGGCCTAGTGGGCGTAGCAGTATGGTTGATACGTAGACTTAGGTGAGCTGCACTTCTCGAGACAACCCCCAGCCAGCAGAGTCTCTTTCAGATTACTGTTTATTTCATTCCTAGTAAATGCTCATTCACTTGTGACACCAGGTTTTGGGATGATTATTGGGTATCTTATATTTATTTCTAAACATTCTTTTATTTACCTTGTAAATATTATCTCTTACTAGTAGAATTGAAAGAATATTATAGCTTTCAAAATTATTAAAATAAAAATTTAATTAAGTATTTGGGTTGGCTTTCTTGACAGCGGTGTCTAGCGCCATCACGACTCTTAGTGGATTTTGGGTCGTGAGAACATGGTATCAGGCACTAGGTTCCCTTAGGTCTCACGAGTCATAAGCGAGTCTAATAAAGTCTTGGGGATCGGTACGGAGACGTTTGTGCTTATCTTCGAGGGCTATAGGGCTGTTAGGAGTACTTTCATTCTTGATTTCCTCATCATAACGATTTGAATCCCTTCGAGGTTTAGGCCTTCATCTCCTTTCCATTAAATCATGTGACGCGAAGCGCTAGTCATGAATCGATGAGTAAGTAATTGTAAAGGTACTTCGAAGGTGGTGTAGGTTGTTTCTCCCTGAGGGGTTGTTTGAGCTATTATCGTCACCTTACGGAAGGATATTCTATCATTTCAGCTTTGTAGCTGAACCCTTAAGAGCTTTGAGGCTAGGTACAAGTTTCCATAATGCTTATGAACGGTTGTCCCGCAATATAAATATAATGGTAGGATATTTGCCTACGTGTCGGTGCAGTGAATGATTTGAAGGGAGGTCTACTCTATACATGATTCAGAGATTCAGTATTTTATTTCCAACGGAGGAAAGGAAATCAGGCAAAGAATGTTCAAACTTGGGTTGATGGAGTAACGAGACTTGGTATTTGCATGCGTGGTGGAATTTTCATCTATGATGAGGTGTCACTGTCCTTGTTGAATGTATTAAGTTCGCCGATATTATGACCTTATACAATTTACCTTTGGAGCAAGATATTGTGAAACAGTATTGAAGAAGTGACTATCAAGGATCGCAGGATGCGTATGTTCAGGATTGAATCGATGTTTCTAATGTCAACGGCGGGAAAGATGATCTTTGGGAAGATTTAAAGGTTAGTAGTGGGCTATTGGTTCAAGTGCAACCATGATAGATATTGATTTAAGGAAACAACTGAGCAACAAAGAATGAGGAAGGAAATGCGAAAAGTGCCAAGTGGTGTTTAAATCTCTAGAAGGCCAGGTGCAAGAAGTGGAGGTCAAGTAGTTTCTTAAAGAAGTGAGTTTGGCTAAAGTGGAAGAGTGGAAGAGTAGTATGTGGATTTAGTTGCTGGGTTCACAGACTTAATTTGAAATATCGGCTATTATAAGGCAGAAGATTTGATGTGAAGAAGTTGTTTAACACTAAAAAGGATACATGTAACTTTGAATTGGAAACTATTGTTGCACAATTAGTTTATGCCTATAAACGTGATCGGGCTAGTACTATTGGTGAATGAGCACGGGCTCAAGGTGGGTTGCAGATGTCATACTGATTGTACCCCATGCAACGTCATTGGGAGATGTCGGAATGTAATTTCCACATGTGGGTTATCTCCTGTGAGAAGACCAGTAGTTTCAGGGTTGGCGAAGCTTCTGCGAAGAATTCTACTAGCCATACGGTAAAGAGATTGGTCATCTGAATATGGTTAATGATTTAGAGTATCTGTAAGGGGTTATACAGAAATATTTCGAAGGTTTTGGAAGGTTGGTTGTGCAGAAGCATGTCAACAATGAAGAAAGGATCTTAGTGGGTTCTAGATTTGTGTAATGGTGGCTTCAAGCTAAGTGGGAGAGTCCCACCACCTACGATTACGTTGTATGGCCATCTTCTTGTAAGGTTTCTAGTTATTAGCATATTGATGGGTTATTTTAGCTAAGGGAAAGGAACATAAGTGGTAATTTGAGCAATTATTGGCTGATGTTCAGGCTTAGGGAAGATTCAAGATTTATGCTTCGTGCAGATATGATTTACAAGGGAAGTAATTCGGTCGAGTGCTTCATTGAGATGGGTGTTCATGCGCCAGCAGATCCTGGGAGTTGATTATATTTGGGATAAGTCTAGTGTGGGTGACTCTCAACAACAGTTGTAGTGAATTCAAAGGTTACAAATGTGGTGTCTAATGATTTCGAGCCTATATGGTTAAGAATCGAGCTTTTGTAGAAGATTATGATAAAAGGCTCAGAATATTCTATGATGTTAGCGACTTATAGTGTAGCAAAGGGGAGAAAAAGACTTCGGATTCGTAAAGGAATTATCATAACGGGTGTATCAGTTGAAGATGTGAATATGCGTGCAAAGACCGTATGAAATGGTTAATGGGTTTGGAGACAATGTGGTATCCTAGAATAGGGTCACTCAAGATGAGTGCGAATTTAGGTTAATGATGTAAAGAATGACGCTAATATTATCTCTAAGGCAAGTTAAGGAGGAACCAGAAGAAGTTAGATTGGTTAACCATGGTTGAATTGGTATAATGGTGGCGGTGATCAGTTCCTTCATTGTGACTAAATTATGCAAGTGATTTGTGATGGTATGTGTGAGGCATGTTGGCTTTTGTAATTGATTTCATTCCAAAGTACTTTAGTATTATGGCCTATTATGTATAGGCGGATTACGAAAGGCATTATGGTGGTTTAGAAAACTACTTGACGGATGCATATTCTATGGTTATGAAGATTCACTTGTGTGTTTCTATGGTTCTCCTAAAGTTAAATGAAAAGTTTCTATATGATGAAGTATCAATTTATTAGTGGTTTTTGAGTTATGATGGAAATCTTGTGCTATCGCATATTGGCATGTTGGGTGCAATGGGTGATATATAATTTCAAAGTGGGGATCGAGGTTGCGATTTGGTGTTGACAAGGATGTCAAGAGCTCGAATAAGCCTGAAGGGGATTTGAATCTTCAGTATCACCTAAAACTTGTGTTTTGTGAACGAGGCTTTGATCCTAGTTATGGATTCTTGATCACTTTTCAACATTAGTGCGACTGGAGGTATGGGTGTGCAGACTTGTTTCTATTTTGGAGGGCCGTGGGAGTGTGTCTCTGATGACCCGACCCATCGTCTCATGAGTTACCGCTCTATTCCCCCATTTTCCGCTTCATTATCAGTGTCTTGTGTGATCGAGTTGGCTTGGATTGATATAAGAAGAAAATGAGACACTTAGTCTTTTAACAGAAGGCTTAGTTTGGAAAAGTCAAGCGGATGTTTACCTATGTGTTAGAGGGCTCGGATATGGATTCTGATGATTTGGTTAGCTTCGGGGGATAATTTGTGACTTGAAAGTGTGATCGGAAGTAATTTTGGAGGCACCTGAGTAGAATTAGGCTTAAATTAGCGAAGTAAGTATGTTGGCGAATTCCGGTTGATAGGTGAGATTTTGATCCGAGGGTCGGAATGGAATTCTGAGAGCTGCCATCGATTCGTTAGATGATTTTGGATGTGTGTGCAAAATTTCAGGTCATTCGGAGGAGTTTTGGTTGGGTTTTTGATCAAATGCTTGTTTTGGAAGTTTTAGAAGAACTTAGGCTTGAATCTGACGTAATGTGATGGTTTTGGTGTTGCTTAGGGTGTTTGGATGATTGGAGCAAGTCTGAATGATGTTTTAGGATGCGTTGATGCTTTTGGTTGAGGTCCTGGAGGCTCGGGGTGTTTTCGGATGGCCAACGGAAGGTTTTTGGGAATTTGGATGCTGTAGAAAATCCTTTTGTACAATCACATGCAAGCTCCTGCGTTAGCACAGGCCCAAACGCATCCCAGCCTCCAAACGCACACAGTGCGATCGCAACACCAACCCTGCGATCGCATAAGCCCCAGCTTTTCCTCCTCTGCGATCGTATTGTAACTCCTACGATTGCGTAGGCCAAATTCCAGCTCCTCAACTCTTGCTCTATGAGATCGCAGACCCTTTCACGCAATCGCATATAGTAAAAACATGTTGCATTTATACCAGAAAACTAGCAATCCTCACAAGGTGAAAATCGATCCGTTGAGCATCCAAAATGTGCCCGAGGCCTCCGGGACCTCAACCAATCCCAAAACACATTACGGACTTGCTCGAGGCCTCAAATTATATCAAATAACGCTAAAATCAAGAATCACGCTCCATTTCAAACTTGAAGAACTTAGAATTTCAAACTTCTACATTCAATGTCAAAACCCATCAAATCATGTCCAATTGACTTCAGATTTTGCATAGAAGTCATATTCAACATTACGTACCTACTCCAACTTTCAAAATTGGATTCCGACCCCGATATCAAAAAGTTCACATCCGGTCAAACTTCTCAAAAACCTTCAAATTTCTATCTTTAGCCAAATGATTCCAAAACGACCCACGGACATCTGAATTCACTTTCGATCGCGATCCCAACTCCAGGATCACCATACGAAGCTATTCACAGACTCAGGATCCCAAACGGACATCGATAACACTGAAATGCACTTCAAAACAAACTTATGAAATTTCTTCCAAAATGCCAACTTCCACGTTAGGCACCAAAACGTTCCTTGGTCATCCAATACCCGATTCAGGCATATGCCCAAGTCCGAAATCAGCATACAAACCTGTTGAAACCTTCAGACCTTGATTCCAAGGTCTTTTACTCAAAAATCCAATCTTAGTTAATTCTTTCAACTTAAAGCTTCCGAAATGAGAATTCTCTTCCCAAATCAATCCTGAACTTCCCGAAATTCAATTTCGACCACATGTACGAGTCATAACACCATAAATGAAGTTGCTCATGGCATTAGACTACTGAACGATGCGGTAGAGCTCAAAACATCTGGTTGGGTCGTTGCAACTTGAGTGTTGTTGATCATTGTTAAACTTTCTATCATTATGTTCAAAAATATTTTAGTTTAGAACTTTTTATATGCAAACTCATCTATTTTGACTTCTGAATTGTTGATCTAACAGTGTATTCACATTTGTTTTTGTACATGAGGAAATCTAGTTTAATATTTTAATTTTATTTCGTGGTTTATATAAGTTATCAGGTAATAAATTTCATTGCATAGGAAAATATTCCTCATTTTGCTTCCATATATATCAAAAATTCAATTCTGAATTGTTGCAATAGAACATATAACCGTTCCAGTAGACCTAGAAAATAATAATAGCATCCCCTAATAATCGTTGCAATATGTTACAATACTTGTTGTAGTAGGGTACTGATAGTTATTCCAATATCACAAAAATGGTTACAATATATCATAAAAAATCGTTGCAATAGACTTAAAAATCGCTGGAATAATTATACCACAACAGTTTATAGCCGTCCCAATAGAAAATACAACCGTTCCAATAAATAGAACAATGGTAACCATAACCGTTACAATACCCTCTATATGGACACGGTTTTGAAACAGTTACAAATAATTGTTCCAAAGACCTATTGTAATTATGAATCCCGGAACGCCTCCAAATCTGTTCCCATAGCCCTATAGGGGCGGCTAATGTATCTATTGCCACGATTTTGGAAGGGTTGCAATAGACCTAATTTCTAGTAGTGTGGTGTGGTGGTGCCCGAGGAAAGACCTGTGTTCATATAAGAAAAAGGGGATAGTGAAGAGAATTCTGATGATATGCCAGTAGCAAGCTTGACTAAGAATAGACCAATGGTTGCTCAAGAGTATACTCCTAAGCGCCCACTACAAGGTTGCACAAGAAGGAGGCTCTTGAGTATGATCTTAAGAACAACCAAGCTAAGTCAAGGAGAAGAAAGTTGTTGAAAGATGGGAAAGCTGTGAGTGAGAAGTCAATGCTTGTTGTGAATGTGGATGAGGAAGAAGCCGAGGAACATGGTTCCTTGACTAGAAAGCTCACAGAGAAGAATGATCTCCCCTAAGCCAAAATGGGGATCTTCTATGTCTGCTGAAAATCTGAAAAAGTCTGACGATTTTGTCTCTAGTGAAAATGTAGTGAAAGAATCTGGTGATAAGTCTCTTGGAAGAGTCTGGTGCCGGGACGATAGAAGAATTGGGTGAAAAATCTGAAGTCTGCTGAAAAAGGAAAGAATGTTTACAAGTTTGCTAAAAGAAAAGCTAATACTGATGAGGAATCTGGCTCCTCCAAGAAGGCCAGAGTTGGTGATCCAAGGAGTGCTAGGAAAGAGAGATCGAGGACTCAAAAAGTATTATGGGGCCGCACATTTTCCCCTAATATCTTGGAAGAGGCTGGTATGAGACATTTGGTTGAGATTTATGAGTTCCAACATTGGACCCATTTGTTCATAAGTGATGCTCCAAATATGAGGAGGAAGTTCAAAGTTTCTATGTCGACTTATTCAAAGTTAAGGATGATCACATATGTGTGTTGGTGAATGGAGTTGATATGGTAATGGACACTGCTTTGTGGCGGTCTATTCTGGATGTGCCTACTGAAGAGCTATCTGGTATTCAGGGATCTTGTTCTAAAAATTTCAAAAATGCCATCTTGAAGGACAGAGTAGTTCAGCAAGGGGAACGGGGTTCAGAAGAAGGCCCTTCTCCCAGTATATCAATTTCTATTTGAGATTCTTAGAGAAGATCTATCACCTCTCGTGCAGACTTGTTCCTCATGGAAGCACTAGACAACTTCACTACCATCAACCTGCCTGGGATCATGATAGAGCACATGAATAAAGTGGAAGATCTTATAGATGGTAATCATAGGATTCCTTATGAGTTCCTTCTCACCAAGGTCTTTGAGCACTTCAAGGTTCCTCTAGGACAAGCTAAAGTGCACACCAAGAAGAAAACCTTCTCCAAATCTACTCTTGAAGAATGAGTATATCGAGAAAGTTGGAGGTGTTGGAAACAATTCTACCATATCTCAGTTGATCAATGCTCAGAATAACGCTACTACTGAGATAAGGCAATGGAAATAAAGGAATGCTATCCTTGAGACTCAGTTAAGTCAGCTGTATGAGGCACCTAGTTCCAGTAGATCTCAAAGCGAAGAGGCTGCTAGTCCGGCGAAAAAGAATGCAGAGCTCAGGAAACAAGTGGAGGACCTGAAAGAGAGACTGCTCAATGAGCAAATGTTAGCGAATGCTCGAATGAATTTAGTCCTCCAAACCCTTGCATCTGCATCTAAGCCCTCTCCTTTTAGTGCTCCCTAGACAGTGTCCCCCCAGTATCAAGTATTTAGTTTTGGTTTATTATGATATAGTTTATGGTCAAGTCCCTCAGTCTCAGTTCTTATGATGATGTTTGTGATTTTTTTTTGGTTGAATTGTGGATGGCGGTAGTAACATAGACTCTACTCCTGTTGAAAATTCGAAATTATGTTAATGCAAGATTTTCCCTCTTTCTGGTATATGCCTTATCTTTATGCTCTGTTTTTAGTCACGTTGTGTGCACACAAGTGACATGAGTTAACTCAAGCTAGGCTTCTCTTTTCTATAAGCTTGTTACTATTCTTTTTATGATGCCAAAAAGAGAGAAGAATGTGAATGTGTATAACTGAATAATGATGATGTGTAGTGATTAAGGTGGAATACAGATTCAGGGGGAAAACTTAAGGTCTTTCTGGTTTGTTGTCTGATTTTGTGTGGCTGTTTCTGAGATTTTCAATTATTTTGTCATCATCAAAAAGGGAAAAATTAATAGGTTACAAGTACCTTGTTATATATTTTGATAATCTAAAAACTTATTGTCAAGAACCAGATAAGGAACCTGTTACACATTCTCAAGACCTTAAGATCAAATGGTTCCAGCTTGGATATGGTTCATCTCTTCGGAGTCAAAGAACCAATAGAAGGAACAGATAGCTACTGTTTCCTAAGGAAACTACATAAGCTAACTACTCCAGCTATAAAGTTGTTGCATGCGCACACTACAATGCAAAAACAGTGCAGCAGTCAACTTTATGGGGAGTGTCTTTTACCTACCTTGCTTACTTCATCCCAACTGATGTCACAAATGTATTATTAACATCAAGGAAGATAATTCTCAAGTGCATCAAGAACAAAAAACAACACTGCTGCAGATCAGTACCTCATATCAAGTTATTGTATCAATAGTTGAGTCTTAACTTTGTATATTCTTCAATTGTAATTCCTACTTAGCTTGTGTAAAAGTATTCCGTAGGAAATCTTTTGTAAATCATAAAATCTTGTGTTTGTGTCTTGGCTAGAGTTAGTCGAGTTGTAAAATCTTGCAATAGAGTTATTAGAAAGTGGCTTGTAATAGAGTGTTACAAGTTAGTGAGAGATTAAGAGGATAATTTCTTGGTTGCATAGGTTGTAATCTGAAAGTTGCTCCGTAGTGAAGCTGATATCTACAAGGTAGATCGTGATTTTTAATTCCGTTGAGCTCAAAATTTTTCACGTAAAATTCTTCTTCTCATTTACTTACTGTAGTGTGCGTGTGTTCTGTTGAAAGTGATAATTCTCTATAGAGTTTTGATGGACGCTTAAATTCTATCACCTGGCCTGCGCTAATGCATGCATAAATTACTTGTAGTACAGAGGAACCATTGGGCATAACAGATACATGGGAAGTTCAGAATTTATCAGTCCGTGGTGGTAGTTGGATTGCAGTGAGTTACATGTAACACGTTGTCCCTATAGCAGTTAATTACTGAAAATGAGAGGATGTTATATTAATACAAACGCAGAAGATAAAGGTAGATTGCCACCCCTTGATGTTTACCAGAGAGAGGAGTGCTGATGAAGTTGTTTCGAAATAGCCCGCAGCAAAGGAAATACAGAGTATTTAGTACAAAGGAAGCAACTAACGTGATAGCAATAATAATATTAACATACTCAGTTTAATTTTTATAGCGGGATCTAAGGATTATAGTGTGTACATAGACCTTACTCATACTTCTACTGTGTAAAGATAGAGAGACCGTTTCCAAATACAAATCAGCATGATAGCAATTAATGGTAATTTCCTGAGGACGATCCTATCTTTATTTTCCCATAGTCCTGATTCGGTGACCCCCACAACTGCAAATTAAACAAGCTGAATAAGACAAATAGCAGATTGAAATTGGACCAATTACAATAATTCGTTTCACTTCCATATATAAATTGTGTATTGGTTCTATTCTATTTGTAATATGATGGCATAAGGGGTGTAATAATATTGTGCAAGTTGACGCTAGTTCTGACTTTAAAATTATTTTACTTGAATTGCTTATTGTATGATATAACGGCAAATGAAATAGATGAAAATCATAGAAGACCAGAGCTTAAATAGGAGCAAGAAAAAAAGATAATTTTTTTGTATTTGTCTAAACCATGATGAGAGTGAAATACCACCTTTATATATATATATATATATATATATATATATATATATATATATATATATATAAAGGACCAAAAATATCGTCTCACTTGACAAATGTGTGGTGATGTGCACAATTTTGTGTGAGTTTGGGCTCGAGTGACACATGGGTTGTCACTTTTTGAGTGAATAGAGCAAAAAGGCTTTTCAGGGTTGGTAATGCATGCATGGTGAAGAGAAGGTGGTCAAAATAGAAGGGCTTTTTTAATAAATCTCAATACATCCAAGTTGTTATCTGGGATGAGCAACATTAATTGCCCAAGAGATCAAACATTATTGGAAGAGTGGCCAAGGAGAGCGGGGCAGACATGGCTCAGGATTTGGCTCACTATAAAAAGTCTTCTGAAGTTGTCTAATCAGTATTTAGTATCCCTTTGACTAATTTGAATTCGTGTCGCGTAAGATACATGCAAACATAAATAGGGATGTAAGATGTCTATTAGTATTTAAAGTTAGAGGGGAGTTTAATTAGGCCAAACTAAAGGGGTAGAATGAGTTTTTACCTAAATAGTATGACATTCATTCCTATCTTTTCTTACTTTCTCTAATTTCTTTTATCAATCCAGAACATGCATAATAATATTTTGCAAGTGAGGGATGGAGCCCATAGACATCCTATCCTTTGTACGAAAACATTCTTTCAAAACTTAAAAAGTCAGTAACTCATTACATTCAATAATTTAAGACTTTCTTTAATGTCGTTGTTGTTCAATTATTAGTGCTTACCTGATAACACCTACAATGAGAGTATTAGTCAATTACTAAGGTTTCGTTTGGTATAAATATAAGAAGATGTAAGGGTGGTATAAAAATTTAATAGCATTTTAATACTTTATTTGGTTAGTAAACTAGGTATAAGTTATCCCGGTGTTAATTATAACATTGGAATAACTTATACCTTATAGAAGGTGGGGTAATTAGTACCGGTATAACTTATATCATCTTCTTAAAAATTATGCAATTGTTATTCTTAATATGACATATTAAATAATGAATAAATAATAATCCCAACATAACTAATCCCGGCATAACGTATTCCAATATAACTTATTACCTATATAAATTATATTCAAATCAGATGACCCCTAAAAGTTACTAAATTCCATGCTGCCAATTAGGCAATTATCTTTCAACATTTATATATACCCTTGCGGACTTCTAATTTATGTTGAAATTCGATTAGATTGTTGGCAAGTAGCAGATAAACACAAACATATACTGGGCCCTGGGACAAGGCAGCTATCTGCGAATTGTTATACCTTGGCTAAATCACTTATAAATTGAAGCTTTTCAGATATTCACTGCAGATTAAATACATAATTATTTTCCTTCTGCTTTTCATTTTAAGTTGTAGTTAGTTACTACTTTTTTACTACTACAGTTAATTATTTCCCAGCCATTCACCGGGAATCGCTTATTCTACTATTGATTAGTGACGGAGATAGAATATCCACGAAAGGGGTTCAACAAATATTTTTTGTAGTTACTGGAAATTGAACTCATGACTTTATGTGGATTTTGAACCCCCTTGATCACTAAACTAAACTTTTAGATTGTTTTAAGAGTATTTAAAACTTAGTATATAAAGGTACAAAATAGATCTTACCTTATATATAGTGTAATTTTTTCGCTAAAGGCTGTTCGGTTGAATACCCTTGCGGCCATTAATTCCGTCCCTGCTCTTAATGTTGATTCTATAGTTCCTACATTGACGTGTTATTATAAAATAAAATAAAAAGGTTGTACGCCTAACTTTTTCCCGACCTTTGTTATGAGTGTCATTAATTAAACGTCGTTGTATCCCATATTTCTTGCAGTGCCTGTAGCAAATACGCAATCTCAAAATCATACTTTTGAATAACATATTCCAAAATAAAACATTAGGTATATTTAGTTAGAGTATCGTATTTCAATTAGTATATTAACTTCTCAAATTTTAAGGTTGGATTGTATTTCAAAGTAAAGTATCGTGATATATTTTAGAATATATGTAACTATAGCGTATAATATTTTTGAAATAATTGATGTAATTTCAAAACTTAAGTATACCATAAAAGTGAGTTTTATAAACGACTATATCATATAACTTACCCAAATATTTTAGGCAACTAAAGACGCATAGACCGGCCAACATTAATTATAAGTTACAACGACCATAAATATATGAAACATTATTATAGTGCAGTCACTGGATGATGACGTGATATAATATTGGAGTATAGAATTGAACAATAAAATTAAATTATTTGCTCAATACTTATAGTTATTATTACAGGGAACTAGTGGCTGCTTAGTTGGATTTTGAAGCGATATTTCTAACAGGAATAAAAGAAGAATACTTGCGTATAACCTCAAATAGAATCAGACCAAGCCTTTAATATTTCTGGAGAGGCTGACAACTTTAAAAAAAAAAAAAGAAGAGATTATTTATCATAGCTCACGCCAAGAAAAGTGATGATACATTATTTAGCATAGGCCCTCCTCTATTAACAAGGATACAATAGGAATGGGTCTTATTAACATGTTCAAGTTTTGGCTTTCTCTAAATCTCTTTGGAGGTTTGCTACTTAAGATCAACATTCTTGAGTTTCAAGTGTTAATTAAAGTCCAATTAAACTGGATTAGGTAAAGCACTAATGCATGCACGAGTATGAGAGAGAGAAGGACCAGCGAGAAGTTGACAATTTATCATAAAGAATTATTCTGTCTTAAGTGATTTTTTGAATATTTTTACACATATTAAGAAATTTACATTTTAGCATTAATTAGCAATGAAAACTTTTACTATCTCATATAAACACTCCTAACACACATTCCAACATTATTTATTCCAAAGACATTGTAAGAAAAAAATAATTAATTCATTCTTGAAATATGAAAAAATCACTTATTTTCGACCACAAGAAAAATATCAAAAAATTATTTATTTTGGACCGGAAAAAACAACTTTTTTGAAGTAAAATGATTTTTGATAATAATCGTATCCCCATATATCATGGCCCAAGAAAATAAAATAGTTTAAGATACATCTTGAGATTTACTTATGTTTTTATCTTGTGAGATTGTTCCATCAAATTATGTCACATCAAAAGGCTTTCATTAAAATACTTGGACCGATAAAAATAACTGGTGTTCCATGAAATAATGGAATGAGGGAGTGGAAATTGTTGAACTGAAATGGGCAAATGTTCAGAGTTAATATGTTTCAAAGCTAAAAATGTTGTATGAACAAGTATGAGATATATGCCTTCACGTGCTTTGCTCAATATATACAATATTGTTATAAAATAAAAGTAAATTAGTAAAATATAAATAAGAAATAAAGATAGATAGAAAGCAGAAATGACACTATGGCTCTCGGCGCACGTTAGCAGCCAATAGAACAGTGCTCAATTCCGGCGCACAATAGCAAGGCGAAATTGTCGCCGGAAATGGCCAGAAAGAGACGGAATGGTGCTCCGACGACTGCTGCTATTCCTCCCAAGCTTGTTACACCTGCGCATGGAGTTACTACAACACTTGAACCATTGACATTTGGAAATTTCCTTCCTCAAAAGTACCAATCGAAGGAAAATTTGCATGCAGATGAAGAGAAGGCTAGATCGAAGGGTAATGAAGTGGCGATTGAAGCAACTGCAAGGAGATTACAATTTTCAGCAGTATTGGATCCACCAGTACCAGTACCTGTTGAAGTAATTGAACCAGTAAAACCAAAACCAACTATTGTAGAGGTAATCAAAGGCAACAGTGACATGCAGAAGGGTAAGACTCTCTCCTTTGTTCCTCCTACTTTGCGCGATGGAAAAAAGTTGTGAAGATATGTGAAGAAGATTTGGAATCGCAATTAGAGTATTGGCAAAATGCTTTGATTGGATTTGTAATTTGAGATCGACCAAATGAACAAAACATGGAGAATTTTGTCATGCATGTTTGGAATTTTGTTTCCAAACCAGAAATTCTTGTTCATTCTGAAAGATATTATATATTCAGATTCAATAGTATTGAAGATAGAGATGCAGTCATGCAATATGGTCCCTACACATTTAGAGGCAGGCCTATGCTGTTAAGATCATGGGAGGTGGATTTCAGCTTTCAGGCAAGCATTCTAAGCACAGTTCCTATATGGATCCGATTCCCAAGATTACCTGTGGGATATTGGTCTGCAGAAGTATTAAGTAAACTGGCAAGTGCGATTGGGAAACCATTGTATACTGACAAGTATACTGCTTACTATGATAAAATCTCCTTTGCTAGAGTACTTGTTGAAGTTGATGCTGCTTATGATCTTCCAGATGAATTGGAACTTGAAACTCCTTATGGCCCTAAAATTCAAACTGTGGAGTATGATTGGAAACCTACCTTTTGTAATCATTGTCTTAAGTTTGGTCATAAGGAAATTGAGTGTTGGTACTCTTCTGATAACTCAACAAAACACAAGGAGGAACCTGAGAACACCAGAAAAGTAAATGATGGAGATAAGAAGCAAGGAAAACAGAAAAAGAAGGAATGGATTGTTAAGAAGCATGTGCCAACTGAAGCAGTTCAAAAGCCAGCAGATCAGGAGATTGAACAGGAGGCAAGTGTGCCAATTGAAGTACAAAGTGCTATGCAAAAGGAGCAAGGTAGTATGTTGCAGGGGATAGAAAGTATGCAGCATCATGAACAGCAGACAAATGGAAAGAAATTGACAGATATCACTACTAAAAGTGGTGAGCAGGTGGATGTTGCAGGGGATAGAGGCAAGACAACTATGGAAGTAAAGAATGGAGGGCAACAATTTGATCCAGGACCCTCTTACATTCTAGCTGATGATAATCCATGATAGTGGTTACTTGGAATATTAGGGGACTTAATCAGTCTCCTAAACAGATGGAATTGAAGCAATTCCTTACTGATAATAAAGTAGATGTAATTGGTATACTTGAAACTAGAGTTAAGGAGCATAAATCTAATAAGATCTTTGATAGAATTGCAAAAGGTTGGAAATGGCAATGCAATTATGCTAGGGCTATCAATGGAAGAATATGGCTATTATGGAGGGCTCACATACAGGTTCACATAACAACAATATCAGACCAATTTATTCACTGTCTTATTGAGGATACAAGGAGTGTAATCAAAATTCAGTTTACTGTTGTCTATGCATTTAATACTGCAGTCCTTAGGGAACAATTGTGGAGAGACCTGAGAACAATTCCTATAAATCAGCAAGATGCATGGCTTATTAGTGGAGATTTCAACTGTATTCTAAGCTCTGAAGATAGGCTAGGATCTCCAGTTACTGAAGCTGAAATAAAAGATTTTAAAGGCATGGTTGATGACTTGCAATTGACTGCTGTAAGAGCAACAGGGTGGCATTATACTTGGACTAACAAACAAGACTCTGATTCAAGAGTTTATAGCAAAATAGACTGGGCTTTTGGTAACTATCAATGGTTACAGCAGTTTGGGCATTTGGAAGCAGATTATATGAATCCTCTAATATCAGATCATTCTCCTATTTTGATCAAGTTTGGTGTGTATAAGCCATTACATCCCAAACCTTTCAGGCTTTACAACAATGTTATGGAGCATGAGCAGTTTCAAGATATTGTTGAGAAAGTGTAGAACAAGGAGTATCAGGGTTCACATATGCAGCAAATCTGGAGTAAGTTGAAGGCAGTAAAGCAGAATCTAAAAGGGTTAAATGAATACTTAGCCAAATACAAGCAGCAGATTACTATGACAAGGGAGAGACTTGACATTCTTCAAATGCAAATGAAGAATAATTGTCTTTCACAGAAGCTGATTGATGAAGAAAGATATTTACTTGAAGAGCTTGAAAAGTGGAATACTGTGGAGGAGCAAGTAATGAGGCAGAAGTCTAAAGCTACATGGATTGATTGTGGAGATGCAAACACCAGATATTTTCATGCACAATGGAGGGTAAGAACAGGTCAGAATAATATTACATCCATCTATACAGACACAGGTATCAAGTTAGCTGAGCCTATTGCAGTGGAGCAGGAATTTTTAAAGGTATTCCAATTATTAATGGGTGAATATACTACTGAGATTTCTTGTGTGGATACTAACATAATGAAAGGAGGAAGATGTCTCACAATTGACCAACAACATGATCTTATCAAACCAGTTACTTTGGAGAAAATTACTGCAGCTGTTGCAGAGATGCCTAGGGATAAGGCACCTGGAGTTGATGGATTTCCTATTGAATTCTTTACTAAGAGCTGGAGTATAGTAAAGCATGATGTGTTTGCTGCTACTAAGGAGTTCTTTGAGACAAGCAAGATGCCAAACATGATTAATACTACTGCAATAGCATTGGTGCCTAAGGTTAAAACTCCTATCACTGTAAAGGATTATAGGCCAATTGCTTGTTGTACTACAATGTATAAGATCATCTCCAAAGTTATTACAAGAAGGATGAAGGGAATTATTGGAGAATTGATTGGTCCTGCCCAATCTGCTTTCATTGAGGGAAGAAGCATTATGGATAATATTTTGCTGAGTCATGAAATATTCAAAGGATACACTAGGAAAGGGGTTTCACCTAGATGTGTTCTTAAAGTGAATCTAAGGAAGGCATATGATACTTTAGAATAGAGATTCTTGAAGCAAATTCTTATTACATTGGGCTTTCCTGCCAAGTTCACTGGATGGATAATGGCTTGTGTATCTTCTGTTTCTTATTCTCTAGTAATGAATGGTGGCCTTACTAAGCCATTCAATGCTAAGAGAGGTATAAGGCAAGGGGATCCTATGTCTCCTTATCTGTTTGTCTTGGCCATGGAGTATTTAAACAGATTGCTTCAGCAACTTCACAAGGATGGAAACTTTAACTTCCATCCTAGATGCAGGAAACTTAATATTTCTCATGTATGCTTTGCTGATGATCTCTTAATGTTCTGTAGGGCTGACATGGTATCTATTCAGATTCTACACAACACTTTCCTTATTATTTCAGCAGCTTCTGGTCTGCAGGCAAATGTGAGCAAGAGTGCTATCTATCTTGCTGGTGTTACAAGGGAAAATAGGGAGGAAATTATTCAGGCTTTAGGCTTTATTGAAGGGCAGCTTCCATTCAAATATCTTGGAGTTCCTCTGGACTCTAAGAAATTAGCTATTCATTATTACTTGCCACTCATTGAAAAGATTACAGCTAGAATTACTTGTTGGTCAGCAAAGTTACTTTCCTATGCTGGAAGAGTTCAACTGATCAAGGCAGTGGTTTTTGGAATGCAAACTTATTGGGCACAGGTGTTTATTATTCCTAAGAAGGTTTTAAAAGCTATAGAGGCTGTGTGTAGATCATTCTTATGGACAGGGAAAGCAACAGTTTCAAGAAGGGCTCTTGTGGCTTAGGAAAAGGTTTGTCAACCTATCTCAGCTGGTGGCTTAAATATAATGAGACTGGATATATGGAATAAAGATGTTGTAGTAAAACTACTTTGGGATTTGGCTAGAAAAAAAGATTGTCTATGGGTTAGGTGGGTACATGCTTACTATATCAAGAATAGAACACTTGAAGCAGTTACTGTTCCATCCAATTCCTCTTGGGTGGTGAAGAAGATACTGAGTTGTAGCTTAATGGTGATGGGGACTGCTCAACTTCAAGGCAATCTGATGATCAGACTGCAAAGTGTATGTAAGCTTGGGAAGTTTCATATTCATAAAATGTACACTGCACTATTGCCTCAGCTCCCTAAGGTAACATGGAAGAATATAATGCTTGTCCCTACTGCTCTTCCTAAACATAAATTCATAACTTGGTTGGCAGCTCATCAGAAGCTTCTCACTATAGAGAGGCTTCAGTATATGGGAATTCAAGTTCCAACTGCCTGTGTATTTTGCCAATACTTTGCTGAAGATTTCAGTCATCTATACTTTGAATGTGCCATTACTAGTAGAGTATGGAGAAGAATTTGTATATGGTTGGGCCATACTAGAAACATTGGATGCTGGGAGGATGAATTGAAGTGGATTTGTAGCAAAGTCAAAAGCAAAAACTGGAAACAAGCCATTACTGCCACAGCATTTGTAACCACTGTTGCATTGCTGTGGAGAAGTCGAAATTTAAGCAGATTTGAAGACAAGAGATTTGATGAAGATCAGTGTTGTAAGGAGATAGCAATCTTAATACATGCAAAGAATAGGAAATGTAAGAGGTGGAAGGATGAGTTACAAATGCTCAATTTTTATCCTTAGATTTGGTTTTGAAGATGAACTACTTAGCATTTGTAATTGAATAGGAATAGTTAGAGTTGAGAATAGTAGAAATTGTATTAAAAGAAAAATAATAAAGATAGAAAGAAGGAGTATTTTATTTTTATGATGTATCTTTTCACTGTAATTATATAGTCTTTTATAGGCATAAAAAATAAAGATTACTATTGTAGAATAATGTAAGGGGTGGACATAAAGTGAAAATCAATCCACAAACTATTTATACATGGACTTCATCCAAATACTATTTATAATACTCCCCCTTGGATGACCATGTAAAGAAAAATGCATTATTAAGAGCTTAGGAAAAACATATATTTATTTGTAATACGCATTACTTGCTGCCTCATTAAAAACCTTACTAGGAAAATCCAATTGACAAAATCTTAGTTAAGGAAAAAAGAGTACAGCATGTATTTTTACTCCCCCTGATTAAAATATCACATAAGGTCTCGGAGACGCCACATTCCAATTTTGTATATTAACTTCTCAAATTTTAAGGTTGACAATCCTTAGTAAATAGATCCGTCAGATTATCACTTGAAAGAATTTGTTGAACATCTATTTCACCATTCTTTTGAAGATCATGAGTGAAGAAGAATTTTGTTAAAATATATTTTGTTCTATCTCCCTTAATGTATCCTCCTTTCAGTTGACCAATACATGTTACATTGTCTTCATACAATATTATTGGAATATTTTATTTCGAAGAAAGACAACATATTTACTGAATATGTTGAGTTATTGATCTCAACCAAATGCACTCTCGACTTGCTTCATGAATGGCTATTATCTTTGCATGATTTGAAGAAGTATCAACCATAGTATGTTTCGTTGAACGCCATGATATGGTCGTACATCCACATATAAATAAGTAGGATGTCTGAGATCGAGCTTTATGTGGATTAGATAAATATCTTGCATCTGCATAACCAACTAATGATGACTTGGATTCATTTGAATAAAATAAACCCATATAAATGGTCCCTTGGAGGTATATGAATATATGTTTAATACTGTTCCAAATGTCTTTGTATTAGCAAAGAACTAAATCTTGCCAATAAGCTTACTAAGAAAGCTATATCTGGTAAGGAATTATTGGCAAGATACATTAATGCCATAATTGCACTAAGATATGGTACTTCGGTACCAAGAAGCTATTCATCATCTTATGAGATCGAAATAGATCTTTCTTTATATCAAGTGATCTCACAACCATCGGGGTATTCAATGAATGTGCTTTATCCGTATAGAATCGCTTTAAAATCTTTTCAGTGTATGTTGATTGATGGACAAATATTCCATCTTTCATATACTCAATTTGTAAACCGAGACAAAATCTTGTTTTTCCAAGATCTTTCATTTCAAATTCTTTCTTCTAATAGTCTACTGCTTTTGGAAGCTCCTCAAAAGTTCCAATGATATTTAAATCATCAACATACATGGCGATTATAACAAATTCAGATCCAGGCCTTTTTATAAAGACACAAGGACAAATTGGATCATTTTTGTAACCTTCTTTCAACAAGTATTCACTCAGATGATTGTACCACATATGACCTGATTGTTTTAATCCGTATAAAGATTTCTGAGGCTTTATTGAACTAGTTTCACGAAAATTTTTATACGCTTCTGGCACTTTAAATCTCGCAGGTATTTTCATTAAAATTTCGTTGTCTAATGATCCATACAAATAGGTTGTGACAACATCCATTAGACACATATCAAGTTTTTCATGCACTGTCCTATTTATGAGATACTTGAAGGTGATATCATCCACTATAGGAGAATATGTCTCCAATTATCAATTCCAGGCTTTTGCGAAAACCCTTGTGCCACAAGTCGCTCTTTATATCTGACGAATTTATTTTTATCATTTCATTTTCGTACGAAAATCCATTTATACCCTACTGTCTTTATACCTTCATGTGTTCGAACTATGGGTTCGAATACTTCACGTTTTCCAAGTGAAATTAACTGTGCCTGGATAGCGTCTTTCCATTTTGGCCAATTATTTCTTTGTCTATATGCATCGACAGATTTTGGTTCAAGATCCTCATCTTGTTATATTATTTCAACAACAACATTATGAGCAAAAATGTTAGTGATAACAATATTATTTCGATTCCACCTTTTTCCTGTTGAGACATAACTTATTGATATCTCTTCATTCTCATTATTTTGAGGTACCTATACCTCCCCTAAAGTCTTATCATTTATTACGTCTTGGTCTCTTCTTGAGCTACTACCTCTGTGTTATGATCACTTTGATTATTTTGCTCCTTTATCTTCTTTGAGGGTTTTTATCTTTAGAACCGATTGGTCTACCACGTTTCAAGCATAGCTTAGACTCATTTTCTTTAATTGATTGTCCTATCGGGATATCAACTCGAATTGGAGCATTAGCAGCTGGAATATGTGACTTAGTCACTCTTGGTAGGTCAGTGAATGCATCTCGCAATTGATTTGCAATATTTTGCAAATAAATAATCTTTTGAACCTCTTGTTCACATTGATTTGTTCGAGGATCTAAATGAGACAGTGACAATGTATTCAAATATATCTCTTTTTTCAACTGTTTATTTTTTCCCCTAATGTTGGGTATACTGATTCATCAAAATGGCAATCAGAAAATCTTGCCATAAATAAATCTCCAGTCATCGGCTCTAAATATTTTATAATAGAAGGAGATTCATATCCAATATATATCCCCAACCTTCTTTGAGTACCCATCTTTGTGCATTCTGGTGAAGCAATTAGAACATATATCGCACGACCAAAGATTCTAAGATGGAAAATATTTTGCTCCTGACCAAAAGCCAATTACAATTGGAAGACTTTATGATAACTTGTGGGCCTTATCCGCACAAGTGCTGCTACATGCTAAATAGCACGGCCCCCCACTGAAATGGAAAGTTTTATTCTCATAAGCATTTGTCTAGCAATTAATTGGAGGCGTTTGATCAATGATTTAGCTAAACCATTTTGTATATGAACATGAGCAACTAGATGGTAAATTGTTATCCCAGTTGATATACAATAATCATTAAAGGCTTGATATATAAATTCACCAGCATTATCAAGACGAGTTGTCTTAATTGCATAATCTGAAAATTGTGCTCTTAGCTTTATTATTTGAGCCAACATTCCCGCAAATGCTATATTGCGAGCTGATAGTAAGTACACATGTGACCATCTTGTAAATGCATCTATTAAAACCATATAATATCTTAATGGTCTACATAGAGGGTGAATGGGCCCACATATATCACCCTGTATACGTTGCAGGAATGTAGGTGATTCCATCCTAACTTTAATAGTTGATGATCTAATAATTAGTTTGCCTTAAGAATATGCAGCACTAGAGAATTCCTTAAATAGAAGAATCTTCTAGTTCTTCATAATGTCCATGTGAATTCTCAACTATTTTACGCATCATATTTGAACCAGGATGGCCCAACCGGTCATGCAAAATAATAAAATTATCTTGATTAGTAAACTTTTTGTTTACTACAGCATGTGTCTCTATCCTGCTAATACTTGTGTAGTATAAGCCGGAGGAAAGAGCAGGTAACATCTCAAGAATATATTTCTTACCGGTCATTATTGTAGTAATATAAAGATATTCAATCTTTTCATCATTTTTAGTCTCAATACGGTAGCCATTTTGGCGAATATCTTTGAAACTTAATAAGTTTCTTTGAGATTTACTACAATATAGTGCTTTATTAATAGCCAAATTTGGTAGAAATAAATTGGCTCTTTCAGAACCTTTAATTAATCTTGTACTACCAAATATTGTATTAATATTGGTCTTTTTAATTACAGGATAAGAGAAATATCTCGTATCTCTTAAAATGATGTGTGTTGTAGCAGTATCTAGAAGACATATATCATCTTTATTAACCTTGAGTCCAACTGAAGACTGAAAAATTTTCATATTCTTCATTAAAAAAATTAAAAATTACATCATAAGAAATATGAAAGACAAACAGAATAAGAACATTAAAAACACATTAGAAGTGTGGAAACTAGCAACACATGATGTATTACGAAAATACACTTAAGAAAAATAAACTAGTTGTAAATGTAAAAAAATGATAATTTTTATTATAGCTTCATTCCCCAGTAAAATGATTAGTTCTTCAGTCAATATCCTCAAAGAAATCTCCAGCTTCTAAATGAGTAATATTTGCTAGGCCTCCAAAATCATCATTTTTATACGCAAGATGTGCTTCGTAGTCATGTTTGTTTGAGGGATATGCTCCATCATTATTATTTTGAAAGGTCAAGTGTGCCTCCACATTATTTTCTTTCTTTCTAAGGGAGACTTGATAAAGTTTGACAAAATGATCTGGCGTACGACAATGTGCCCAATGACCTTTCATATCACATCGGTGACACATACTAATTTTAACTTTTGAAGGATTAATTTGAGAACTCATATTGTTCTCATTATTTCCACCATAATAACAATAATTGCTTAATCCCTGCCACGTCCACGTCTAAGACCATGTCCATGACCACAGTAATTATTTTATTTTCTTTCAAACTTCTCATATGATGCTACATCATTCGCTTTCGGGAATGGAGTTGACCCAGTGGGACGTATTTCATGATTTTTCATTAATAGAGCAGTATTCTACTCTGCCACAAGTAGGCATGTGTTTAACTCAGAATACTTAAAACTTTTTCACGGAATTCTTGTTGTAGCACCACATTTGACATGTAAAGTAGAAAATATTTTTCCAATAAGTCCTCATCTACGATAATGTCTCCACATAATTTTAATAGAGAACTTACTTTAAAGATAGGAGACTTATACTCACTTACGATTTTAAAGTCCTGCAACCTTAAATGTATCCACTCATATCGAGCTTTCGGTAATACCATAAATTTTAGGTGGTCATATAGATCCTTCAAATTAATCCATAATTCAAATAGATCTTTTACGGTTAAATATTCAGTTTTAAGCCTTCATGTAGATGATGATGAAGGAAAATCATGGCCTTTGCTTTATCCTGATTTGGTGCTTTATTTCCTTGTATAATAGTATTTCCAAGACCTCTAGCGTCAAGGTGAATTTCAGCATCAAGGACCCATGATAAACAGTTTTTTTCGGTGATGTCAAGTGCCACAAATTCAAATTTGGATAAATTTGACATAGTAAAAACTATCATAAAAGATAAATAAGTTAGAGAAATCATTATATAAATAAACAATTAGTGAAACAAAATGAGTAAGGGAAAAGAGACGGAAATGGAGCTATATCATGTAAATAATCTACTATGTATTTCATTTTATTTTGGCCATAAAGTGAAAACAACATACTATTTCATTTCACTTTATATTATTGATATATATGTATTAATAAAATTAAATGTGATAAATATTATTTATATGTTCCAATCCAATAAACATAAAGTAATTAAACTAATGAAAAATTATTACTTTGTCAATTTATTTCTCATAGTTCTTCAAAATGCCTAAAAAATATGTTTTGATCCAGGGAGTCCATAAATAGTATAAGTATGTCATTAGTGGGTAGCTAGTTTGATAACTTTGAGGTCCTCTAAGAGTTTAGCACTCAAGGAAATAATTATTTTATCACTGTAATATACTTAAACTAATTCAGATGCCAAAGAGCACAAGTAATCTGCAAACAGTAAGTATATGATATGTACTAGCATAGATAAAATGAATATAGTGATTCACCTTAATAAAATATGATTCAACTTAGCGGGGGTTAAGAATAAAATTAGAGCTTCAAGCTGATAACGTGTTATAAAATAAAAGTAAATTAGTAAAATATAAATAAGAAATATAGAAACCAAAAAGAAGTGAAATATTCCTTATGTCTATCTCTATTTCTTATTTATATTTTACTACAACAACAACAACAACAACTACCCAGTATAGTCCCACAAAGTAGGGTCTGGGGAGGGTTAGACGAGCCTTACCCCTACTCGAAAGGGCAGAGAGGTTGTTTACAATCGACCCTCGGCTCAGTGAAGGAAAGGAACAACAAAAACAAAAACAAAAGAGCATTAGTAACTCACAGAAATAACATAAATAATTATCTAAACATAAGAAACATAAATAAAATAGCATGCAATAATATCGTACAGTAACTACCATAAGGGAGACACAATCCAAAACACAAATCATCTACGGATAGCCTTTTCAAGCCTCACCCAACCCCGGGTGAGGAGTATGAAAAACTCTAGGAGCCCCTATCCTACAATCCTGATACTAGACCTCCAGACTTTTCTATCAAGGGTCATGTCCTCGGAAACCCGCATTCTAGCCATGTCATTCCTAATCACCTCTCCCCAATACTTCTTAGGCCTACCTCTGCCTTGCCGAACGCCGACAATCGCCAGCCGCTCACAACTCCTCACCGAGGCATCAGGACTTCTCCTCTGCACATACCATAACCACCTCAGCCTCGTTTCTCGCATCTTCTCATCCACCGGGCCACCCCCACCTTCTCTCGAATAACTTCATTCTTAATCTTATCAAACCTATTGAGCCCGCACATCCACCTGAGCATCCTCATCTCCGCAACCTTCATTCTCTGAACATGAGAGTTCTTCATGGGCCAGCACTCCGCCCATACAACATTGCAGGTCTAACCACAGCAAAAATTTCCCCTTGAGTTTATGTGGAACTTTCTTGTCACACAGGACTCCTGATGCAAGCCTCCACTTGGACCACACCCCGCTCCAATACGATGAGTGACGTCCCCGTCAATCTCTCCGTCCCCATGAATCACCGACCCAAGATATCTGACACTGTCCCTCTTGGCGATGACCTGAGATCCAATCATCACGTCCCTGCCTACTTCGCTCGGCTCGGCGCTAAACTTGCACTCCAGGTATTCTGTCTTAGATCTGCTTATTTTGAAACCTTTAGACTCGAGAGTCTGTCTCCATACCTCTAACCTCTCAATAACACCGACTCTCATCTCATCTATCAAGACTATGTCATCAGCAAATAGCATACACCAAGGCATATCCCCTTAAATATGTCGGGTTAGAGCATCAATCACCAAGGCAAACAAGAGAGGGCTAAGCGCCGATCCTTGATGGAGCCCCATAACCACTGGAAAATGGTCTGAGTCGCCACCCACCGTCCTAACCCTAGTCTTAGCTCCATCGTACATGTCCTTGATTACTCTGATGTAGGCTTCCGGCACGCTCTTCGCCTCCAAGCACCTCCATAGCACCTCTCTTGGGACCTTGTCATACGCCTTATCCAAGTCGATAAGCACCATGTGCAGGTCCTTCTTCTCATCCCTGAACTGCTCCACCAGCCGCCTGACAAGGTGGATAGCTTCTGTAGTGGAGCGACCCGGCATGAAACCGAACTGGTCCCCAGATATAGATGTCATCTCCCTCACCCTCGCCTGATCACCCGCTCCCAGACCTTCATGGTGTGACTTATTAATTTGATACCCCTATAGTTGTTGCAGCACTGTATGTCCCCTTTGTTCTTGTACAAGGGCACCACTGTACTCCACCTCCACTCATCCGGCATCCTTTTGGTCCTGAAGATCGCATTGAACAACCTGGATAGCCACTCCACTCCTGACCTACCCATGCACTTCCAGAACTCCATCGGGATCTCGTCAAGCCCAGTCGCTCGACCCCTACTCATCCTACGCAAAGCCCCAATGACCTCTTCCGCCCTAATGCGCCTGCAGTACCCAAGGTCTCTATGTTGCTCTGAATGCTCCAACTCCCCTAGCTATATGTTACGATCCCCCTCCTCGTTACGTGAGTCTCGAAAGTACGCCTACCACCTCTGCTTGACTTGAGACTCCCCCGTCAGAACTTTACCATCCTTGCCCTTGATGCACCTAACTTGGTCAAGATCACATGCCTTCCTTTCCCTTGCTTTAGCTAACCGGAATAACTTCCTGTCCCCGCCTCTCTCCCCTAGTTCCGTAACCGCCAGTTTTGCTTCTTTCCTCGCCACCTTGTAGATATCCATGTTCGCTCTCCGTTCTTCCTCACTTGTGCTCCCTGACAACTTAGCAAACGCCGCCTTCTTCACCTCCACTTTTCCTTCGACTACATCGTTCCACCACCATTCACCCTGATGTCTGCCTGAATAGCCCTTGGCTACCCCGAGCACGTCCCGTGCTACCTCCCTAACCAAGTTCGCCGTCTCTGACCACATAGCGTCCGCTTCCCCATAACGTCTCCAAGCTCCGCCCTTGGCTAACCTCCTCTCCAACTCCTATGCTTTCTCCTTAGTCAAAACACCCTATCTAATCCGCGGTTGTCCCTGAGCACCCCTCCATTTCCTCTTCACCCAGAGACCAACATCCATCACTAGGAGTCTATGAAGAGTCGAAAGGGACTCTCCTGGAATAACCTTGCAGTCCTTGCACATACCCCTATCGCTCCTTATGAGGAGGATGTAATCAATCTGAGTCCTCGCCGCCGAACTCTTGAAGGTGACCAAATGCTCCTCCATCTTCTGAAATGTCGAGTTCGCAATTAGAAGCTCGGAAGCCCTAGCGAAATCAAGCAGTGAAGTGCCTCCTCCGTTCCTAACCCCAAAGCCGAATCCACCGTTCACCTCCCCATAACCCCCAGCATCAGCCCCAATATGACCATTAAAGTCCCCTCCAATAACTAACTTCTCATATTGGGGAATACTACTCACCAAATCATCCAAGTCCCCCAAAAGCGCCTCTTAGCCTCTTCGTCTAAGCCCGCTTGCGGCGCGTAAGCGCTGATGACGTTGAGGATGCAACCCCCAATAACCAACTTAATAGACATTAACCTATCATTCACTCGCCTAACCTCGACCACGGACTCCCTTAGATCCCTATCTACCAAGATACCCACTCCATTCTTACCTTTCACGACCCCAGAATACCACATCTTAAACCCGTCTACATTCCTCACCTTCGACCCTTTCCACCTAGTCTCCTGGACACATGCTATGTTAACCTTCTTCTTCTGAAGAACCTTCGCCAACTCAATGGACTTACCCGTCAGAGTGCCTATCTTCCATGACCCAATCCTTAATCTATGAGCGTCCCCTACCCTCTTCCCACCCTTACCTCCCGCCCTAACCGCAGGACCACTCCCTGCCCCCCTACTCACCCCCACCACCACCGCCACCCCTCGAAGACATGACCTTACGCTATCATCCCTCGCCGTGGCCACTATCCCTCCAACCGACTATTGAGAATAGTGATGCACACATGCACAATAGCGGAATACGCAAAAGGATGCAAACTAGATAGCAACAGAGTAAACCTCACACGGAATGCTAGCTAAAATACGTAAAAAGGTGTACAAAGTAAAGAATATAGCGGGAGGTACCAACTCCCAGTGGAAAAACCTAAAAGTAGGCTTTGATGCGCCCAAGGTCAACTGCTACCGACTCTTGCACGTCCCGGCCGGTGTTGCTTAGCTCTTCACTCCCAAACACCGCAAACTGGCCTCGCCACCGCCACTAGTACCTGGGCAAGTTTTCCTGAAGCTTATCGGAACGTGTAGTTCTATTGCGTCCTGCCGAAAGTCTGAACGGGAATCGCCGGAAGTACTGTAGCTTGCCGGAAATCCTCGCCAGAAAAATAAGGCACCTGTCCAAGAAAACAGAACATACACACACCCACAAAAAGCAGAAGAGAGAATAGGAAGAAAAGAGCAGGGGTTGCCGGAAGAGAATTGAAATAAACAAAAGAAAAGGAAGATTCAAGTGTCGCCGGTGATGGAGATGAATTGTCGTATAGTTTCGCAAACACGCATTCAATAGTTTGGTTTTATTGAAGTCCGATTATTGAAAGAATGTAACTCAAATTTCCAAGAGCTTGACTACGTCAGAGGGAAAAGAGAGTACCTGAATAGCGCGGAGAGACTGCCGATGGTGGCCTAAGATTTGAAAATGGGAGGGTTTTAGGTTGCAGAGCGCGAGAGTGAATAAACCCTAGAATTTTGATTATTGTGTGAATTCAATTCAAATAAAGGCGTCAGCTCAACGCCAGCGGTGGCTTTCAACCGAATGACTCTCACTATCCTTCTCCTAAATTAAGCTTCAAAAATATTTTAGAATAAAATGAAATGAAATGTTACTTTAAAGGTACTTCCGCAATAGTGGTGGATTAGTCGCCGGGAAAGGTGTCGCCGGCAAGTTGTCGGAAAATCAAGATCGGAGAAATTCTTTCAAGGCTCTCAAACCCTTATTTATATTTTACTAATTTACTTTTATATTATAACAAATATAAGTTGTTTTACCTCATTTTTACTTTCTTTAGTTCATGTTTGCTATTTTAGTGCATCCTGATTCCTGAATGCCTGGAACTGAATCATTCTCTAAAATCAACCCTTTTCTTTAGAGTATCTACTAGGGACCCTATGCACTGATCCGAGTTTGATTTCTCTGCTAAAGTAGAAGCCCTTTTATAGGCTGTCAATAACGATATAATTGTAAAATTGTCCTATCTATTAAGGGGGGAAATTTTATTTTGTGTCTCTGATTACGCCCAAATATGTCTTCTAAAAGTTAAAGTGGTTGCTGCAAATATAATCTGGTTTTAAGCCCGAAATCGAATCCTCAAGGAACTAACCTATCTATTACACTATTCGGCAATATTATTATCAACTCAACCAATTTCTAGATGCAAGAATTTTGATCAATAAAAATTGAATTTTTATTTAACTACTTCAAATACTATTAAGAACAACCGTAAGCTAAAGAAAAAATAATTTGATGGTAAAAAGGCCTAGGGCAGTGATTTCCTCAATTGCTAGCTTCGGTCTTGACTCCTTCACTATAAGCTCGTCGAATTACTCTATAAGGATTAAGAGTTATGGGTTATCATAATTATCTCTTGATCAATTATAATAATTTACTAAAGCATTCTCTCGAACTACTTTAGTTGACTATGTGTACAACTCTAAATTATTCCACCAAAGTTTCGTTATCTCTAAACCAATTTTAAGTTCAAATAATGAATCTCTTCAGTTATCCAAAAGTGGTGTTGTTCAACAGCTGCCTAATTCTTTATCAAGAAATATGAGGTAATTAGACACGATTAATCAAGGGCTCATTAAATTAATTACCATAGAAAACATAGTTGAACAATCATACAATAAATCCGGCTCGATTATAACAAGTTGAGTCAAAACTTCAACTAATAATTGGTTCCATAAACCCTAGATAATTGTTTAGCTACACATAACAAAATAAGAGAAAACTACTAGATTGTTCATAATGTAAAATTGCAATAATTAAAAGGAGGTAAAAAAAACTCTAACATTTAGATCGCCTCCTCACACTTGTTCTTCCTCCAAAAGTAGTCTAAAACAAGCTTAAAAATAATCTTGGGCGAGTTTCTAAAGCTTATAAGGGTTTTGCAAAAATCTTCCAAAATAACAATTTGGTCCCCAAACTTCCAGCATCGTGAACAGTGCACTGCGATTGCGGCAGACCACGGTCGACCGCGGTGAGAGCTGACCTTTTTGCCTCAGTTTTTTAATATGTCGCGGTTCCACCGCAATAGCGGTGGACTTCTTGCCCAGGCCATTTTCTGCTTCTTCATGCTCGGGTACTTCTCGAGTGGGCATTTTCTTCACATTATCGCCTCCAAAATACTCGATGTTGCTTCCTCACATATGATATTCCCTGCGAAACAAAAGAACACTATTTAGAGCATTTTGTTGGCAATTTACCTATGAAACAACAATAAAGCATGACGATATTAAGGTGTAAATATTAATTGTATAGCCTACTATCAACACCCCACACTTAAATTATCGCTAGTCCTCGAGTAATCCACCAGACTCCATCAAAATTCCTTTCCGAAGCTTTTCCTTTAATGACTCACACAATGAACATTTTATAAAAGTTGCATCTAGTAGTGAACAATCTTTACCTCAAGAGTCAACCCTTTCGTGCCATGCAACATTCGCACTTACTCAAACAACTCTATACAAGAGTCAAGACTTACCTTTACTTTGTGAATCACATGCCCTCGCATCACACAAGAGAGTAGTTCCACATATAATGATAATTAGGACAATTAGGAACTAATATAGACAAAATTCACTCACTCTCAAAAAGAACATTCACATGCCACAAAAATGCACCATAGGCTTGCCCATAATATAATATTCTGCTAATTGAGCCAACTCGGTCTATGATCCATAGGACTTATTTAGTTGTAATGTAGGCTAAGGGACGGGTACGATATATTTTGATATAGTGACTAACCTCCCTAAGCACTTTTAATACAATTACATTAAACTTAAAGATTATAGTTGTTCTAACCAAACACTCTATCACATTTATTTAAAACATCCCCATACATTAGGTGCAATTTGTACAAGCTACCACTTATCAACCACTATAATTATTTATAACTTCTTTTTTTCCCATGATGCTTCTTCTTTTATGCTTCAAAATTCAGCACGTTTTCTCTATCTTAATGGTTCCACTCAAAAACCAAACCACCACCCCACACTTTTGCTTTTTCATATTTTCAATACCATTCAAGTGCTTATTGGGAGGTAAAAGGGTTCAAACAGCAGGCTATTCAAACAATTGGGTAAGGTTCACAATGTGGTTGCCAAAGAAATAGGCTTATAGGCTCAATGGGGTTAACTAAGATGTATTGCATTTAGGTGGGTTTACTTTATATGTCTGGCTCAACAAAGAAATGCCTATATCACTTCTAAAACTCAATGAAACTATAATTTCGCTTTGCAAACACACAGGGAAAGTTCTAGGCATCAAATGTGAATCATGGAATACAGTATAAACTCACACACACATGGCACATGACTCACTCTGGATTGGTTTATCAAGACATCCTCTTTTGAGTGTTCAAGTTAGATGCAAACATATAATTTTAAGGCACTTTAACAGGATTCAACCAATGAAGCTAAGGATTAAACTCTAGTGTCTATTGTGTTCAAGAGTATAAACATAAGGTTTTTTTTTTAATTTAGCTCGTAGCCCATTAGTCCTAATCTAAAAACTAAAAAGAACAAAAATTAAAAAAAAAAAACTACCTATACATGGTTCAAGCTAAACCCTTGAAAAGAACCGCGGCCCAAAGAAAAACCAGGGGGGGTACTATACTACCTAAAAAAATAAAAAAAAATCTTTTTGGTCTTTACTCTAAACTAACTTCCCTCAAGAAAATTGTCTAAAGGATCTGTCATCAGGAAGAGTCTCCATATTCCAAAAAAAAATTCTTTTTTTCTTTTTTTTTCTTTTTTTCTCGACTTAGTCCCTCAAGAACCTCGCCGGAAGAGATCCGTCGTCGGTACAAGTCACTTACTATTTTAACTTTCCTAATGAACTATTACTCTAACATCAAAACAATCAAATTAACACAAAACAAACAAAATCAAACAGTCAATTTTTATAATTACAAACATACACTGAAGTATCCCCCCAGCCCACACTTAAAATGAGAACATGTCCCCATGGCTTAAAAATTTTAAAAACAGTGAGGTTGAGGAACTTCCCTGAAGCTCACTCCTGATCGAAGACGGTGTCTTGGTTCACGTTGCAAGCACGTCCCGGAGCTCTCAACCAGCCCAAGAATTTCTTCTTCGACTTCACCTACCTCTCAGCCACCGCATCAACATGGGCACCCAAATCAATGACTAAGTTACGCAACCCAACAATCTCCCGTTCCAAAGCTGTCATACGGGTGCTCCGGCGTGGCTGTGATGGGCCTGCCACATCAACTCTCGGAGGAGGAGAAACCTCAACTATGTCAGCATCATTATCATCATCAGAGTCATCAAAATTCACCACCAACTCTCGTCCAATTCCAATTTGCTTGACCAGAACGGGGCTTTCAGTGGTAATCTCCCATCAACTCGAGGGTCTTCAAGGACTCTAGCAATACTGCATACCTGGGTGATCAGTGAAGGGAAGTAGGGCCCTTGATTAGCTCAGGTGATCTGATGAACATCTCTTCATGGATAAGCCGGGCCACATCAAAATCACTATGGGACAAAAAACAGTAGATTTCGGACGCCCGTGGTAGGTTGACATATATCGTGTTATTGGATAGCACCAATCGACTATTGACAATGGTGAGCCAACACTTAGCCTCCCAATTCAGACAGTGGGAGTTAACTGTAATTTTAGGCGTGATCCATAGGCGTTCTCCGTCAGGCAGACAGATAGTATCAAGAAGAGTTCCCCACAAGGTCTGTGTACCGCTAAAAGTATGATAAGGATCAACTTCTCCCCTAAACACTGGCAGCCTGTATACCCTGCGGATGATGTCGAGGGATGCATTTACCGGGGTATTGCGCACCGTTACAACCCATTCTCATGTTCTGGAAAGTTCGCATAGAACTCCCTTACTAGTTGAACATCAGCCTCCTTCGGTACCTCGAAGAAGATGTCCAGCTGATACCGTGTCAGCTCATTAAAAATATTGGGGTATTCCACCTCCAAAATTGTTCGATTAATCTGCACCTCATGTTGCAACTTCTTAGCTACTTTTTGGTTGTACCTATCCTTCACTTATTTGGATACAAACCGAGTGCTATCGAACTGAAGTGCACTGGCTTGGCTCCTAGCTCATGAGGAGCCTCTCAGTCCACTAGCGGAGGGCCCGCTATTTCGTCTCTTCCTGGAAGAACTCATTGTACCTTTCATACAACGAAATACCTATTAGTGAGTGCGTGAAGTGTGTGAGTATAGGTGGTTACTTAGACTTCACCACAACCATGTCACATTAGCTCCTTATATCTCCATTGGGGTAATTCCCCAAACACCTTGTGGGCAAGAAAAATATCTTCATATACACAGCCCATGTGACTCTAGCAAAACTTTCCCAAATTAAATAGGCTACTACACCCACACACCCCACACTTTCTTCATTCAATCACGCACCAACAACACCGTTCCACCATATTAAATAAACATCCATTTTCCCAAGCATGGTCAAAAATGAAAATTTAAATAGAAAAACAAGAAGAAACTACAAATATCTACCAACAATTACAATAACATATCAACATAAAACTACATAAGCTACAACACAATACAACGCAAAACTAGAGAAAGGAGAGGTAAGTACATACCTTAGTTGAAGAATGGGTGAGGAGAATGGATGTGGGGGATATTAGTATGAGTGAAGAAGAAGGAGAAGAAGAAGGGATTTGGGGGTTATGGTTTTGAAGAGAGGGAGATGAAGAATTAGAATGAAGGGGGGTGTTGGTTGTTTTGATATTTGGGGGAGGGGGTTTTGTTATAATAAGGGGGTTATTAATTAAAAGAAGAGGAAAAGAATAATAAAACGGAAAAGAAAAAAAAATACATGGTACCCCGCGGTCGACCGCGGTCCACCACGGTTGAGGTAGGTTTAAAAATTTAAGGCAGAATGTTCATGCCTCATCGCAGTTTACCACGGTCCACCGCCATCGGGGTTGGATGTAAAATTTGAGGCAGAATGTGTGACTTCCATCGGGGTTTACCGAGGTCATGATGTTGGTATTTTTTTAATGAAGTTACATGAATACACTAATAACAACACTCGTGGGTTGCCTCCTGCACAGGCCTGATTTAACGTCGCGGTATGATACAAGCATTTGATCATCACTCTTCATTCACGTATTGGGGCTCTTCCAAAGTGATTACCACTCTATCCTCTTTTTCTTCAGCCATTCCAAGCTAATGTTTCAACTTTTTCCCATTTACTATGAACTTATTTGTCCCATCTTTTGATTCAATCTCGACAGCTCCACTTTAGAACATTTTCACCACTCTGAAGGGTCATGACCATCAAGACTTTAACTTACCCGGAAACAATCTCAACCTCGAGTTGTGTAACAATACTAGATCTCTGGGTTTGAAGTTTCAATCCGTGATGTGATTATCATGCATTAATTTCATCCTTTCTTTGTATAATCTAGCATTCTCAAAAGCCTAGAACCTCATGTAATCAATGACTCTATTAGTACTTGTTGTCTCCATGTCTAAGTTCAACTGCCACAATGCCCAAAGTGTTTTATGCTCTAGTTTTACTGGGAGGTGGCATGTATTTCCAAACACCAAATTGTATGGTGACATACCAATTGGGGTTTTAAAGGTTGTGTGGTACGCCCACAATGCATTATCCACCTTCTTTGCCCAGTCAGTCCTTGTTGCATTCACTGTTTTGTGAGGACACTTTTAATCTCCATGTTGGACACTTCAACTTGCCCGCTCGATTGTGGGTAGTACTGAGTGGTCACTTTATGACGAATTTCATATTTTTCTAACAGTCGTGCGAATGCTCTACTGCAGAAATGGGTTCGTCCATCACTGAGTACAGCTCTTGGGGTACCAAAACGTGTGAAAATGTTTTTCTTTAGAAAGCCTATTACCTCTTTAGAATTATTGGTCGGGAGATCCACTGCTTCAACCCACTTGGAGACGTAGTCTACTGCTACAAATATGTACTTGTGACCATACGAGCTGATAAATGGCCCCATGAATTCAATCCCCCACATGCCAAAAATATCTTGAATTGTGGTCACTGGAATCTCGTGCCTACGAGATATGTTGCCAGTCCTTTGGCATTTATCATAGTTTTTAACCCAAGCATGGCATCCTGTAACAGAGTAGGCCAGTATATTCCCGACTCCAACACCTTAACTGCTATCTGAATTCCTCCAAAGTGTCGACCATATGGTGAAGCATGGCAAGCCTGCAAAATAGAATATTAATTTTCTTGGGGATACACCGCCGAATCATGTTATCTACATATATTTTAAACAATAGAGGTTCATCCCAATAATAATACCGACAGTCACGAAAGAAAATTTTCTTTTGAATTGAGGAGAGTTCATAAGGAACAATACCACTTGCTAAATAATTAGCAATATTAGCATAACATGGTGCCTCCTCCATTGTCATTGCTAGTAATTGTTCATCCGGGAATGTCTCTGTTATATCCTCAACCTCTACCTTCTTTTCAGCTCCTTCCAACCTTGAGAGGTGGTCATCTACTTGGTTTTCTGTCCTGTTTCTATCATGTATCTCCGGATTGAATTCTTGTAACAAAAGAACCCAGCGAATCAAGTGTGGCTTTGACTCCTTCTTTTCAATCAGGTACCTAATTGTTGCATGGTTAGTGTAAACAATAACTTTATAGCCAATCAAGTATGACCTAAATTTGTCAAATGCCAAAACAACAGCCAACATCTCCTTTTCCATCACGGTGTAATTGAGTTGTGCACTACTTAGCATTCTGCTTGCATAGTAAATCGGTGCATCATTTAATCCTTTCGCTGCCCCAAGATGGCTCCTATGACATAGTCACTTGCGTCGCGCATGAGCTCAAACAGTTACACCCAGTTGGGAGAAATAATGATGGGTGCAGTCAGCAATCTCTTCTTTAACTCCTCAAATGCCATCATGCAATCATTAGAAACACACAAATGAGTGATCCTTTTCAAGGCGTTTTCATAATGGGTTAGCAATTTTGGAGAAATCTGTTATGAATCTCCTGGGGAACCCAGCGTGCCCAAGTAAGCTTCTCACCGCCTTGACTGAAGTAAACGGTGGTAGCTTTTCAATCACGTAACCTTAGCATGGTAAACCTCAATTCCCTTACTGGACACTCGATGCCCCACGACTATCCCTTCTTGTACCATAAAATGGTACTTCTCATAGTTCAACAATAAATTTGTATCCACACATCTTATTAGCACTCTTCTTAAGTTGTGAATATAGTCCTCGGATGAATCTCCTACCACGGAGAAATCATCCATAAAGACCTCCATAATATCCTCCACCAGGTATGTGGAAATGGCTAACATGCACCATTGAAATGTCGCCGGTGCATTCCAAAGCCCAAAAGGCATTCTCAGAAAGGCGAAGATGCCATACTGACAAGTGAAGGATGTTTTCGCTCTATCTTTGGGGGCAATTGATATCTGAGTGTACCCCGAATATCCATCCAAGAAACAAGAAACAGAAAATGTGATCGTCCGGCCAACCTATCCAACATTTGGTCAATTAATGGCGGGGGGAAGTGGTCCTTCCAAGTGGCTGCGTTCAATTTTTGGTAATCCATGTAAATCCTCCATCCCGTGACAGTACGAGTTGAGATCAACTCATTGTTGTCATTTTGTACAACAGTCATTCCACCTTATTTAGCACACATTGGACAGGGCTGACCCAATTGCAATCAGAGATGGGGAAGATGATTCCCACATCTAACCATTTGATCACTTCCTTCTTCACTACCTCTTTCATGTTCAGGGTCAACCTTCGTTGATGTTCTATTGAAGTTTCCTGCCCTTCTTCCAAGAGAATCTTGTGCATACAGAAGGTTGGGCTGATACCTTTATGCCTGCCATGGTCCAGCCAATGACAGTCTTACTTTCCTGCAGTACCTGTAAGAGTTGTTCTACCTGCACATCTAGAAAATCGGATAATATAATGACAGGCAAAGTAGAATCAGGGCCTAAAAAATGTACCTGAGGTGAGCTGGGAGTGGCTTCAACTCCAACTTTGGTGGTTCCTCTACTGATGGATTTGCTGGAGGTGTAGCTCTTTTTTCTAACTCAAGGGACTAGAACTGAGGTTCCCTTTTCCAGAATCATTGGCCTTCAAGTGCCATGACCCACTCAGCTAACCATTCACAATCCATCTCTTCTAAATTTGTCAGGCATGCCTCCAATAGATCTTTAGCAACCAGGGTCACATCATCTTCTTGCAGGATCACATCCAATGCCTCCACTAGGGAGCAATTAGCATATTCATTGGGTCTCCTAATGGATTGCTGAACATTGAATATGACTTCATCATCATTCAGTCTCATTTTTTATTCCCTAGTCTCACATTCGATCAATGCTTACAATCGATCAATGCTGTCCTAGTGGCCAAAAATGGCCTACCTAAAATGATAGATATCTCCTCATCTACCTGACAATCCAAAGTAACAAAGTCTGCAGGAAACAAGAACTTCCCCAGTTGCACCAACACCTCATCAAGAATCCCAGTTGGCCTTTTAACCATGTGGTCAGCCAGCTGCAGCAACATCGAAGTTGGTCTACCTCTGCCAATGTCTAGTTTGGTGTAAACAGCCAGAGACATCAAATTTATGTTGGCTCCCAAATCACATAATGCCTTTGCAAAGGCATAAATCCCAATCGTGCATGTAATGCTGAGGCTACCTGGGTCGGACATCATTTGGTCCATCGGTCTTGTCACTATGCGCTGCAGGTCTGCGTTAGAGTCACTATGGATAAGTCCTAAAAATCAAACTTTCGTTACATGAGATCCTTCATTATCTTTGCATAACATGGAATCTCCCTTTACGCATCCATCAAAGTAATATTCAACTAAATTGACGCAACATTTCCATGAGTTTTTGTATTGATCTTCTTTATTTTATTTTACCAATATCTGAGGGAATGGTGCATGTATCAACCTTTGTGCACTGGTTGCTGGCTTTTCTCTGTTGGGGTTCTGTGGCACAAGAGGCACCACCTGTTCTGTAGCTTGTTCACTTACCTTAGCTTTACCCTTTTCATTTTGGCCTTGTTCAACCACCACTTCAGTAAGGTCTGTTGGTTCATCTACCTCTAGTGGAATTGGAGTGGCTGGCGTAGTCTCTTTGCTGGCTCGTGCAACTTCCTACTCTTTGTCCAAAGCTCTCCCATTCCAGAGACTTACTGCCATCAGCTGATTCAAGTTTTGCTCCTTGGGGTTAATATTTGTATCCACTGGAAATGTTCCCTAGGGGCGGTTGTTTAAAGCCATAGACAGCTGCCCCAGCTGAGTTTCAATATTCTTTATAGCTGAATCATGAACTGCCAACTTTTCCTGCATTTTACCATTTGTCTCAATGAGTTGCTGAAGCATACCCCTGATCTTTACCATGTTATTGTCTTGCTGCTGAGGAGGTGGTTGATATGTTAATTGTTGCTGATTTTGCTGCCTGTGATATGGTACTGGCACCATTTGGCCTTGAGATTGCATACCCCCAGGCCATGTCATATTTGGTATGTATTGTTGATTTTGTGCCGATCTCCACTGACGTCCTCCTTGTCTCTAGCCCCCAAAGCTCTTGACATAATTCATATCTTCTCTTGCCAATTGGTTTTCACCTTCTCCACTCCATGAACACACATAAGACTGATTAACACAAGCTGTATACAGTCCTCTATTTGTTGTGTCAATAATGTGCACATGTTTTGTACCCATCTCATCAATCTTCTTTGTCAATATACTCATCTGAGTCATGAGTGTGGCCATGTTCTCTGCATGTGAATTATTTGGGTCAAGAGGAACTGAATGCACTATGGGTGCCAGTGTGGTACCTCTAGTCATCCACCCCGAATTCTATGACATCTTGTCAAGAAGGACTTTGCACTCGGTGAATGTCTTACTCAAAAATGCACCTCCAGCTGAAGCATCCACATTTGCTTTTAGATTGTCAGCTAACCCCATGTAGAACCTCTGGCCGAGCATGTGGTCTGGAATGTCATGGTGAGGACACTTCACTAGCATCCCTTTAAATCTTTCCCAAGTTTCCTGCAAGGTCTCATTCGGCTGCAGCTTGTACTGTAATATTTCATCAATCTGTCTTGCAGTCTTGTTGGGCGGATATAACTTATTCAGGAACTGCTTGACTAATTCCTCCCAGGTGACAATGGAATTGATAGGGAGTGAATTTAGCCAAGTCTGAGCTTCCCCGGTCATAGAGAACGAAACGATAACAACTTGATAGATTTCGGGGTCACATTAGGATGCCTTTGGGTCACACAAATCGACAAAGAAAATTTCAAGTGTTGCTGAGGGTCTTCAATATGTGCTCCGGAAAACAATCTTTTATTCTGTAGAAGATACATCATATTATTGGTTATCTGGAAGGTATCCGCTTGAATTGCTGGCATAGTTATGGTAGTAGCCAGGTTGTCAATTGTGGGTTATGACCAATCATAAAGTGCAGCTTCTGGCACAAAAGGTGCCACTTCTCTGACGTTTGGGATAGCTGGAGGATCCCCGACGTTTTCGTTGACGTTTTCTGCGTCACCCATGTTTAATTCAAACTGGTGTGGTTGTTGTGGTTGGATTCTCTTGTTGGCACGGTTCAATACCCTGAATGTTTTCTCAGGGTCTGAGAGTCCTTCTAGCAGTTCTCCAGTCCTCAAAGAATTTTTAGGCATACGCCTGAATTCCACAAGAGTTCAAACGTGATAATTTCAACGAAAAGATTGTTTAATACTTTCGAAAATTGATTTAATCTAATAATTCTAACACTACTTCTAAGTTATAATAAATAACAATGTTAGTTCTCTGGCAACGACGTCAAAATTTGATCACGCCCAGCTATGTCGTCAAAATTTATCGCCTCCAAAATACTCCATGTTGCTTTCTCACATATGATATTCCCTGCGAAACAAAAGAATACTATTTAGAGTATTTTGTTGACAATTAACCTATAAAACAACAACAAAGCATGGTTATATTAAGGTTTAAATTGATATCAATTATATAGCCTAGTATCAGTCTCATACAACTTACACTAGTTGTATGAAGCATCTTTTTTGTCTCACAGTTTTGTGAACTTATATTTTTGTGGACCCAGAAATATAATATTAGGGTCAAATTTATGAGACAAAAAGAAATCTCATACAATTAATGTAAATTATGTGAGACACAATAAAACTTTTCCTATTTAGGGCGAAGATCTCGAACGTAAAATACTGTATATTCCTTCCTTAATTTGATGGCAACTTGATTCTTTTAGTCCTTTACTAAGTTATTTCAGTTTCTGCTGCTATGTTTAACATACTTTAATTAGAAACAAACTAAAGTAATATTACTTTTGCACTTAATTATATTTTGGTACTAGTAGTAATTATTACTACCTTCAAGGTGTTTGTTCACATCTCTCATTAAACTTAAAGGGGATTGAGTACTTATTTCTTGTCAATTTTTCCTTTTAATTATGAGTTTTGATTATCTGACAATAGAGATCAAGCTTCATTCGACATGAGAGCTAATTTTCTTGTTTAAATCTGCTGAACCGAATATCTATCAGAAGTAGTCCATTTACTTTCATAAAATAAAAATAAAATTTATGTACATATTATTCTTCTTAGATTCACAGCGTGAGAATGTATGTTGAAATTGAATATTAGGAGTTTTCATCTAGAAGGATTCTGGAATGGGTAGTAATTGGAATTATGAATGAAGAAATAAGCCACGAGAAAAACCTTTTAATATTTGCACATATCCTCCATTAGAAGCAATAATCATTTACAGTTATTCAATGCATGAGAAGATTTGTACTTGGTACTTATTTTCTGTGACAAATCAATGGTCTAAATCGAGACAGACGCATAATAATTACCCAAAAGGGATATAACCTAATTAAAGTTGTCCCATTCTTGGATGAATTTGATACGTGTATATCACACTGCTTCCTACTGTAGGACGCATGAAAAATTTATTACTACTTTGGTAACAAATCAAATATACAAATCGTTTGAAATATTTGTATAGAATAATTACTTAGAAAATCCCTAAATGTTAGTAGTCTTTTACTATAAGTATTCTTTATGAATTTGGTACACATATAAAGCTACTGTCTGCTGTGGGAAGTGTACATACATTTGTACCGTAATTTTTATGACAAATCGAAAGAGCAAATTAATTAAAAAGAGTCCGATGATAATCCCGAAAAATACTTCAAGTAATCCTGAAGGTCCATTCTGCATTTTTGCAGTAATTGCTTCCAAACTTTTCTTGTACTTGGAAGCACTTGGCCTTTTAATTTATTTATATTTTTCATCTTCTTACTCCTGTTTTGTCTTTTATTTTTTCTTAAAAGAATTATCTTTGGATTCAAGTTTGAACTTACTTAATTTACATTTGATAAAATTGAAATGGAAAACAGTTCTTAAAATTTTTCCAATTAGATACTTTGAACAAATGCTTAAGATGATATAAAGAACTATTAAAACTAAGGAGCAAGAGATATATTTGGTTTATGAAACAATTGCATTTCGAGCATCAATCAAATTTTCTTGAAGCACTATCTTCTGATACATATTATTTTCCCTCAATATTTTGACATAGAAAAAAAAATAATTCAAAGATATTCTTGGATTTTAACCGTTAGAACATTGAATAATTATTTGGTCACGTAATAATAAAAAGCCAATAAAATAGTAATTATACAACTTGCAAACATATATACTATATTTCATTTAAATTAAAGTGGAGCCAAGCTAAATAATAAAAAAAAAAAGTAATAATGAAAGTTGGTTGGTGCATGGCGTATCGTAGCTATGTGAGGGTTGGTTAAACGGAAGACCTTAGAGAAATACAATGGTTTCATCCATATAATGCGGTTTGCATATACTAAAAGAAGAGAGCTGGATAGCATATCGTGCATAGTGGCGAGAGCTGGATAGCATATATATGCAACTCAATGTTCCAACTGGAATATTAGAGTGGCATGGAATATTTAATTGTATATTTTGGCATGACTTATATTTTGTACATTAAAAAAATAAACGGTGAACAAAGCATCTCGTATAATGCAAAGTAGCCGTATAAATATAAATAATTTCTTTTATAGTTCGAACATGTCACTTATGTGTTAAAAATAGTGCGTCGAACAAGTTGAAATGGAATAATTTGTAGGGGATGAGATAGATATAGCTTTCACCACCTGACCTACACATAACACACTCGCTCCCTCCGTATTCATAAAGAAGCCTCTCTCTCCTATTCTTCAACTCTAATTTAGTAATGGGAGGCGCGCAGCAATAAGCCACCCTCACCCTCCTCCTCTTCTTCTCTTAACACTATAGCCCCGGCCCCAATATGAAAATTCTTCTTTTTTCCCTTACTTTTATCATATATGAGTATTTGTTATTAAAAATTATTAGATAACATTATCTCATAGGCATACCATACTAATTACTAATATTAATACTAACAACGATAAGAGTTGTTTGGCTTAGCTGAGACTGAAAAATATTTTTATGTGCTGAAACTAATTTAAAAAATAAGCAGTTACGTATTTAGATAAAGGTGCTGAAATTAATAATAAGCAGCTGAAGAACTGAGTATACGAAAAGTTTTATTTTTAAAAAAAAATATTTTAGAGATAGAATGATATATATTTTGTTCAAACATAAAGTGTTTATAAACTAAAATTTGATAAGTTGGAGAAATCCAACTTATAAATTTTTGCTTATAAATACTTAACTTATACATATTTTTAATTTTACAAATATATAAATAAATTAAAAATATTTATAAACTAATTTAACGAGCTTATATGCTTAGCCGGTAAGCTACTTCCACTCTACAGATATTTGTGTTGGATCAATATGACACACTAAGATGCTTACAACTATGCTCCGCTAGTTCCCCAATCCCACTACTACTTTTATCTCTCTTTTCTGTTTCCTTCCAACTTTCCCGCTCTCTCCTCTTTTCCTCCATATCCTTCTCTCAATTTTCTCTCTCTTATATGCTTTATGTTCTTCTTCCACCTGTCTGAATTTCTTATTCTTCTTTCTTTCTTTTTTGTTGAAAATCATTTGAGTTGAAATTTGATGTTACCATTGCGTTTGCAGAAAATAAGGAGAGATGAATAACAGATTCCCACCGCCTCAGCAGCACAAAAAAGTTCCTCAATATGTGACTTCTTTTATTCAATTTTGATATGCATGAGCTGATTATGCTAAATAATTGAGATAGTAAACTATGAACTCTCACCTGTACTGAGTACTGACTGACAAAAGTTGTCATCTTTTTTATCTGAAAATTGTGCTTTATTCTTATCTTCACCCCTTTTGCTTAAACACCTAATTATCTTAGTTTATTGACTCTGCAAGAATTGTTTCAATCCAATTCTTGATAGGAGAAAAAGATGGAAATACAGCAAACAAAATTCTTGTCTGCAGACAAGTCCAGAATCAATCGGCGTCAAGCAACAAGAGACAGAAAATTAGCCTTACTTCAACATGTATATTCTTATCTCTTCTTTTTATTCCTAACATTAAATTTTTCATCTTCATTCTGAAATTAAGTTTCTATTTTTCAATTTGGCAGGTTGATAAGCTAAAGAAGAAGCTGAGGCATGAAGAAAATGTTCACAGAGCTTTGGAGAGGGCTTTTTACAGACCTTTAGGAACTCTACCGCGCCTTCCTCCTTATCTTCCCAAATATGTTAGTAGTGTTCTTACAAATATGATTTCTACCTGTTGATAACAAAAAGATGTTAAAAGTGTCCCACATTGATTGAGGAAATCAGTTGTTGACTCCTCAAATGGTCATCCTCGCCTCATGAGTTAGATTTTGATGTTGATTTAGGCCCAAATCTACTTTTTTTAACATGGTATCAAAGCGAGATCAATTCCTATTTTTGGTTGACTAAATGTTGAGCCCCATGTTATATTGTCCGCGTGCATGGGTGTTAAGTTCCTCATTGGTAAAGGGAACGGGTTGTTGTCTCATTATATAGTCTCGCTCATTTCTTACCCAATGAGCTAGCTTTTGGGATTGATTAGGCAGAAGAACTTTCTTAGAAAATACTAATAACAGAATTATCCATAACAGTATGAATTTTCAACTGCTTAAAAGTTTTAGTTCTGGACAATGAATTGACCTTCAATTTTGTGCGATGACAATAATGCAGACTCTAGAGCTTCTTGCTGAGGTAGCTGTTTTGGAAGAAGAGGTGGTCTGGCTTGAGGTGCAGATTGTTAATTATAGATGACGTCTCTATCAAGAAGCAGTTTCCACATGCTCAAGGAGAAATTCTGATGACAATTATTTGCCTGATTCATGCCCTCAATTGCCGGGTAAAGGTCCGAAACAAAGGCATTCAAGATCATTATCCTTGAGCGAAGTCCACCTTGGTTCATGTGTGTCACGGCCTTCTCCTTCTCTAGATAGGAGTGCTTCAAGTAGAAAGTTTTATTTAAAAGAATCAGTCTTTGATAGCTCGAGGTTTTGCTCTGATAACACATCAAATAGCACACAAGCTGTTATTAAGAATTGCAATGACTCATCGGAAGATATCCTAGGAAAAGAGAATCACTCGTCTGATACTTATACAAAACATAAGCCATCTCCACAAAAGCAAGTCAACACGAGTAGGACCTTATCAAAAAGGCCTCCAGTCAAACCTGAATCAGTAAATATAATAGCAGATGTTCAGCCCAGAGTTGTAGAAGAGACACAAGAGAGCTGTTTAGCTTCTTTAGATGAGAGGCATTGAAATCTGAAACCACAGGAAAAAAAAATCTCTGAAGACATTTTAAAGTGCTTGTCTAGCATCTTATTAAGGTTGAGTACATCTAAAGGGAAGATAGCAAATCCAGAATCCTTTTCAAAATATTTCAGTGAAAGCAATGGGGAAAGAGAGTTACAGGATCTGTACTGCATCTTTCAGAACTCAGGAAGCAAGATATTGGAGGATACAGATATATACTTAACATAGATGCTAACTCTGTTAATCTGAACCGGAAAACGAATGCTTTGTTCCTGATTCGCAGGCTTAAGTAAGTTTCGGCCTATGTTTCATTTTCTAGTAATTACGAGTAAGGAGTCTATAGATTTTGGACATGCTTTAACCCAGTGGCCTTCCCCATTAGTTGAGTGAAGAAATTTGTGAATTCTTGTTCCACAGCACTTGGATCAGTAAGCTTCATTCCTGTATCATTATACACAGTAGTTATATTATGCTTGCTGGCTCTAATTTTCAACTGTGCATAAAAGTACTTTGAATTTGAGTCACCATAGTCAATCCATGTTACTCTTGACTTCTGCCTCAATATTCTCTTCTCTATTGTACACCATTTCTCCAATTCATGCATGGTCTGCTTTTCTTGTTCTATCAGCAACTGGTTGAAAGGATCATGCACCAGGTTAGCTTGACTGCATTCTAGTCTCTGCCTTATTTGTGTCAACCTTTGCTCATAATTTGCCATCTCCTTGTTCATACCTTTAGCCTCATTCTTCAGCTTATGTGACTTTAGCCAAATACTAGTCATAGGATCCATCTCATTCTGCTGCTGCCATATTCTGTCCACCATAGGCCTAAAGTCCTTATGCTCTATTGTTACCATGTAAAGTTTGAATGGCTTAGGGTGAATAGTTTTCCTTTCTCAGACTTGGACTAAGATAGGAGAATGATCAGACACTCCTGGCTCTACGGCTCTACGCAATCTGCTTCCACATGCCCATAGTCCTTAGTCCATTTGAAATTTCCAAAAGCCCAGTCAATCTTACTATACACTGTAGCATATGCATCATGTTTGTTACACCATGTAAAAAAGCATCCATTTGTTCTCAATGGGGTCAATTGCATGTTACTAATGCATTGTTTAAACTCCTGAACCTCACTAGCAGTCACTGGTAGTCCTAACCTATCATCTGTGGTTAGAACATTATTAAAATCTCCACTTATGAGCCAGGGGATTTGAGTTTGTCCCCCTACCTGCTGGAAGTCATGTCATAGTATTGCCCTCTCCTGTATCTTATTTCTAGCATAGATCACTATCACCATTATCTGAATACTGGTCATTAGGTCATCTACTAAGCATCGGATAAATTGCTCATGAATGTGAACTATCTTTACAGTCAAAGATGTTCTCCATAGTACCCATATTCTTCGATTTTCAGCCTTAGAATAATTACAGCAATATCTCCAATCCTTTGCTACCTTTTGCAGTATATTTTTGCCTTCTTTTCTTTAACTCTAGTCTCTAAACATCCAAGGATGTCTATTTTATTCTTTTGCAGAAAGAGTCTTAACTCCTTCTGCTTATAGGGCTTGTTAAGCCCTCTTATGTTCCAGGTGCTAATGATTATGGTGGTTGTTGTATAGGCTCAGGCATCAGTGCATTTCCCTGTACAGAACTTTGCCCACACTCACCCAGGATTGTAAATCTGTTTGAGGTACTAGCCTCTACCGTTTTGTCCTTTTGCGTAATTGGCTTATTCTGTACCCTGCTTCCTCCATCCCTGCTTACCATCTGCATACTTTGATCAGGGTCTTTTTCAGCTGTATCCTGGTTACCCATGTCTACTTCAGTTGAAGGCTGTTCTTCCATCATCTCTCCTTGTTTTTGCTGGCTTTTTGGTTTCCACTCTTGAACTACCCTTTTCCTTTTGTTCCTATTTCTTCTTTTAGGAACTTTAAATTCAGCATCTTCAGTATTCTTCTGGTTGGTTCTCCAGCATTCAAACTTATCATGACCAAAATGCACACATTCACTACAGAACTTTGGTCTCCATTCATACAAAATTTCCTGCTGCCTGGTTCCGGTAGAAGTTCCAATCTCAATACTCTCCACCAAAGGCTTAGTAATGTTAACTTTAGTACTCTAGCATAGGAAATTTTGTTCAACTCAGCTGTGAATTTTTCAGTGTACATTGGTAATCCTACAGCACTAACCACTTTGCTCAATGCATCAGCAGTCCAGTACCCAGCAGGCAGACTAGGAAAATGAGTCCACAAAGGGATTGTAGTAATGCATTTAGGGTCAAAGCGGAAGTCCCTTTCCCAATTCTGCAAAATAAGTAGCTTATTGTGGTAAGAATAAGGCCCTGCTTGCATAACTAGATCCCTTTTCTCAATTGTGGCAAATCGAAATACATAGTATCCATCCTTATGGTATAGAATTTGGGGTTTTGTGACAAAGTCCCACACAAATTCGACATAGTTTTCCATAGATTTCTCATATGGAGCATCACCAAGCACATACCCTATTAGAGCTGTCGCCCAGTGTTCATTCAACATACTTACATCTTCTTCCACAATTTGAATGACTATCTTACCATCTCGATGACTTGGCGGCACGTATTCCAGCTTCATCCCCATCGAAGAATTTCGGTTCAGCTGCCTGAGCTCTTTTGCATGCAATTCCATATCCATTCCAGTTTCAGCTGCTGCTGTTTGTTTTAGATCTGGTGAAGGTAGAGTTGATGATCAAGCTTCAGAGAATTGTAGTCTTCGCGGACTCGTTGGCCATTTGTCTTTGCCCTTTTGGATTTCCTTCTCCTTCATTTCCTTTGTGCTGTTCCATTGATTACTGTTACATTCTTCTTCCTCGCTCAGCTCATTTTCCTCTCGAATTGGTTGAAATCGAGTGGGCAAAAAACTTTCAAATGTTAATGGTGTGAGTGATTTCATCCCTGAGGTCGCCGGTGTTACAGTGATCGTCACCGGTGCTGTGTTTTTGCATCTTCTCACCATTGTCAGAGCACGTTAGCCTCCCTTAGCTTATCGTGCGCCGAGAGCATTTGTGAGCCCAATCCCTTTTACTTTTCTTTCTTTTTCCAAGGAGTCTATAGATTTGCATGTACTTATTGTGCCTTCTTTCATTTTAAACATGAGGATACTCCTCGGCAAGTTATCATCAATGAAATTAGAGGGTCTGAGCCATCAGCAGAAACTAGCTTTCTGGATAAAAATGTAAGGGGCATCTTTTTTAACCAAAAAAACGAAGTAATATCTTACTCGATTTAGGAAACAATTTCTTTTGTCATGAATTCTCAGGCATTTCTAGAGCATGGAATTCCAGAGACTGCTGAACAAGTTGTCTCACTAATGCAAAAGGCAAGTTATGAAGTCATTCTAGTCCATTTTTCTTGGAGTATTGCTGATGCTACAATTAATTCATTAATACATGTTTCTGCTTTATAAAGTTGTAACTATTAATCTTTGGGCTGCAGTTATGCTTTCTTGTGTTCAAAATTTTTCTAGAACTCCTGGATCAGTTAAAACTATCTGGCTTGTAGGTTTTTCTGATACTGCAGCAAATGTACTCCAGAATCTATTAACTTTCTGAATATTCTTCATCAGGCAACAATTAATGTAGGAGGGCATTTGCTAAATGCAATCATGATTGAGCACTTCATCTTGAGGCTACCATACCACTTAAAATATGTGAGTTACCTTTTCCATGTTCCTTAATCTGTTCTCCTTAAGTGTTAGCTTAGAGCAATTGTTTTTAAATCTTTCTTTCATTCAACAAATTTTTAAGCTATTTTCCATCACTTGAAAGACCTGTTCAAAGTCAACGAAAGACAACGAGCTGAAGGTTTGCAGTGTTATTGGCTTGGAGTGGTCTGAACCTCCGGTCACATTTGCACTCTCCTGTGGCAGCTGGTCCTCACCTGCAGTAAGTTCATTGACCATTTTTATAAGCTTATATGTTTTAGCAGAATCATAGGCTTGATTAATCATTTTTCTGAACTGGAAACTTCAAAAGGTATAGCTTTCTGATGTGTCTCGAGATTATCCATAGTTACAGATAATATTTTTTCAACATAATTAGAACTTTCTTCTGTCAAATACAATGGTTACAAAAAGAAAACAGGTAATTGCGCTAATTAAGAAGTAAAAAGGCATAATGGTTGAGAAAAGATTCTCGTAAAGTTAAATGGTGACAATAATTTTCATCATAAGGTGTATAATGATTTGGTCAATCATTCATCTCTTGAAGTCTCTCGGAGCTTTAAACTACCTAACTGAGAAAGAAGCACGTCTTAAGAAATTGGTGAGAGAGAGAGAGAGGCATCATTCGACTTTAATATTTCTATTGTTTAGCCTAGGTCCCCTCTTGGTTGCGACGGTATTTATGTTCCTTATGTTTACATAACCATTTACGTTATTTCTGCAGGATTACTTATGCTTTGTTTTGTTATTTTGTTTTGTCTTGCCTTGGTTACTAATTTTGTCTTTGTTTTCCAATGCAGCTTTTCATTCTGTCCTATGCGCCGAGGGTCGCATGGAAGCAGCCTCTCTGCCCTTTTGGGTAGGGGTAAGACTGCCTACATATTACCCTCCCCAGACCCCACCTGGTGGGAGTATACTGGGTAGTTGTTGTTGTTGTTAGGCTCTTCATGTTGACAAGAGGGGTTGCTCTGATGGTAAGCAACCCCCACTTCCAACCGAGAGGTTGTGAGTTCGAGTCTCCCCAAGAGCAAGGTGGGAAGTTCTTGGAGGGAAGGATGCCGGGGGTCTATTTGGAAACAGCCTCTCTACCCAAGGGTAGGGGTAAGGTCTGCGTACACACTAGCCTCCCCAGATTCCACTAAGTGGGATTATACTGGGTTGTTGTTATTGTTATTGTTGTTGTTGTTGTTGTTGTAGGCTCTTCATCACAAAAAAATAAGGGGAAAATATTTATCACTTGGTTCATTATTCTATTGCTGCAACAGTTGAGACCGATTGTAACTAGCTGGTATGGGTCTTTCTGTTAGCCCTATTGTGCTGCTAACATAATGTCTCAAGTCTCAATTATGTCCAGTATTGCTTAATCCTATGTTGTAATTTTTTCTATACTGAAGGTAAGGGTGTACACTGCATCTCAAGTTGAGACTCAGTTGGAAACAGAAAAAAGAGACTATTTACAAGCAGCAGTTGGTATTTCAGCAACAAATAAGCTCATAATCCCAAAGTTGTTGGACTGGTATCTTCTTGATTTTGCCAAAGACTTGGATGCATTGCTAGATTGGGTGTGCCTCCAGCTGCCAGATGAACTTAGAAATGAAACTATTAAATGCCTCGAAAGACGAGGAAGAGAACCTCTTTCACAGTTAGTACAAGTAATGCCATACTATTTCAGCTTCAGGTACCTCATACACCATACATACGACAGAGTACACGTATATGAGAAGTATTCAGTTTCAGACACAAGTGGTTTTAGACCTAGTGATGGTCATTGATATTGTTCCAGATACCAGTCTAGAATGTAGTAAATTCAAAGTTATACAATTCTTTGTATCCCATGGAGAGTAAATAAGCTCAACGAGATCATACTTTCAAGAGTCTAAATAAAAATATTGTGTTACTGAATCAGGGTGTGGAATCAGAATGTACCAAATGCATAGAGTTAAATTCCGCGTACTCAAGGTTGTTTATGTTCGACTACATTTTTTAGGCACTGCCGTTGTACATTACTGTCTCAATTCGTTTGACAGTATGAATATTTGAAGTCAATCTTTTCTTTCATTATAATTTGTCACGCTTACTACAAAAATTAGTGATCTATACTCTATGGTACTTATTTTATATTCTTGGAATGTGTAAATTTTATTTCAAAAATAGAAATTAGATGCATCGATGCTGATATTCTGAACCCTGATTTTGACATCTAATGCGAGCTCTAGCTTGAAAAATGTTTATCGTATCATACAAAGTCAGGGATCTCATCTTGAAATTCACTATTCTAAGTCAAGAAGTCATGGAATTGAAAGTATTCGACAATATAAAATCATGTTAGTTAGGTGTCAATTTTTTTGCTTCACTTACTCTTTCTCTTATATTGTTTGTTAATCAAATATGTTAGAATTATCTAAACTAAACCCTAAATATAGACTATGAAATAGTTTTTGTTTGAGTCAACAAAAGAAACAAACAGGTAAAATGAAAGAGGACAGAAATGGGAAGATGGAAAATTGGATTGCAAAACATAACGACACAGTAGTAGGGTTATGTAGGAATGAATAAGTTTTGATTTTTATAGCGACATGTTCAACTAGTACTGTCCTTTCACGTAAACTTTTTCGACCGTGTTTTAAAGAAAGATGTGCTGTTGGTTGTCCAGATTCGCTATAAGAGACATTGACGGACGGACAAATAAAATCACGGCAATAATCGTTGAAGATGTACCAAAAAGGATAAACAGAACTAAGAAAATAACGACTTCTGCACTCCTACAGAAAAGAAAACCAACTTTTAATGGTTAAATAACACGATCTAGCCAATTTTCATACTAGTTATTCAAAAATAGCAATGTTTGCCAAGTCACTAAAAACAGCTATTATTTTACTGCGACAGAGACCGGTCCAGCATAATATACTGGAGGTTCGTGCACCTGTATATGAACTTCCAACATATTATGTTGGAAGTTCATAATATACTGAAGACTCGAGCACCAATGCTCCAAACTCCAGTATATTACGCTAGACCGACATTATACTGAAACTCTACTATATTATGCTGGAGTATTTTCTGCATTTTAAATAATATTTTCATTTAAACTTATCTTTACATGCAAAGTAACTAAATTTCGATTAAACTGTGAAATTTTTAAATGACCACTTGTAAATCTTACTATTTTTTAATTTCTCCCCGTTTAATGTAATTTGCGGCAACGGCTATTTTACATAGTAAAATATAGCTCTTTTTGTCCTTTTCCCGTCTACGATCTATGTGCACGTGTTCAGTAGCCAACACCCAAATGTTGTCACGCTAGACGAAAGAAATTTGGCAAACAAAGGAAACTTAAGATGTCATTTGTGCAGTTCTAACAAAACTAGGTAAGGTCCACGGGGATCATTGTTTTACAAGGGGTAACATCCGTGGGAAGATAAGCATTGTTAATATCTATATCGAGATGTATTACAGGAAAGATAATACAAAAGAATACCTGCTAATAGCAGAATTTTCGAAGACAACCTACGGAATCCTGATTGCTCGAACTAGTCACACAAGGCCAAACTAGACAAGGAAACATGAGAGGAAAAAGGAAGGAAAAGATAATTGAAGGGAACAAAAGAACACCAGATACAAAATGGAGGATTACACTATGTACAAACAATTAATTCCAATATGGTACACCAACACCAAACACCACCACCAATTGCAGAATTTCCAGAGGAAATTATGCTTCAAATGTTTTCATAGCAGACTCGTATCGATCTTGAAAGAGATACACTAGCTAGAATGGAATCGACCAGTAATCTTAGCCAAATGGAGAGGGAACAGGAACCACAAGTGAATCCGATCTTTTGATGCTTCCCATACCACATATAATGCAGCCAGGTGATGACAGAGCGGAGAATTTGGCCCCACATAGGTCGCAGACATCATATCCAATGGTTGATAGACGGCTAAGTGTTGCAGCACAGAACTGGGAGGGGTCTTCTAATGGATCAATTGACTTGTTGGACAAGCCCCTTTGAACACATATATCAACCAAGCTCCTCAATTCGTCTTGCTTACCTGGAGGTGCCTTAGATAGTAGAAGTTCGAGCATCTGCTTGGAATAACCGTAGTTCTGCACATCCATGTTCCTCTTGATAGCAGTTCGAATACAATTTATCCTGTGCTTAGCCAGAAGAGGCAGTGAACCCAAGTGTCGAGACAATCGCGCCATTTCATCCTTCGCACTGATTGCACTTGGGCCCTGGACTCTCTGCAGTCGGCTGATTTCCTGCAGAGAAGTGACAAAGGACTTAAAGCCACCCATCCAAAGAAAGCAAGAACTCTAATGAAAACCAAGTGAAATTTGCTCAATGTTGCTGTTAGAAAACAAAAGCTTTCCTTTTGCAATGAAGCTTAATATTATACTCTCGTGCTGTCTGTTTACAAAGGCTATCTGAAACTACATCTTGCATATGTTGTAGGGACAAAACAAAACAAGCAGTGGGCTTGTTGCATTAAATTCTAATGTGGTAAATTCTCTTGAATGGTTGAAACCAACAGCATTTTGGAATGAAACAGAAGAATAGAGGGAAGGGGTAGCTAGAGATTATGGGGCTAATTGCACTTTTTATCCCTTCGCAAATTCCAATTTTGCTCCTTGTGCGCCTGACTAAACATATTTAACCTTCTAAAAGTATCAGTTGAGCACTTTTGAAACTTCCACTGACAAAACCTCTGTAAATTTACTGAATTTTAAATATAAAAAGAACCAAATATATAGTATCTTTTATGTTAAAAGAAAGTAATTTTGATAGTTTTACTTGTTTTAAGTGAATTGTTAATGGACAGGATAAAAATGCACAATAACTAATTGAATATTAAATGTGTTTAGCAGGATATCACAAGAACCAAAACTGCAATTTCTACCAAGGGACGAATATCGTAATTTTCCCTTTTTTCTTATTGCCGTTCTGTCTCTAGGATGGGAAAGAGGGACTGTAGAAAGGACTAGGTTTATAGTCAAGTTGCAGAAGCTGGCAACTTGTATTAGGCGCTGAGAAGATTCCCTTTGGTAACTTTTAATGTACAGAGAACATAAGTGACATCAACTAATATGAAAAGAAGCAGGAGGATGGTAAAACAGACAGTAGAGAACTGTTACTCTCCCAGCTGTGAGCCAAGTCACCCAAAGAATGCACAGGGAAACTAAAATCTGACATCATTTAGGGCAATGTTAAATAGTCCATTTGGCAATGTAGAACACTGTTTCTATTTGGTAACCCCTCAGGTACCTGAAGCAGGGTGACTGCAATTTTGTATTGTGCACATATTGTGGCTTGAGCCTTTATGTCAGCTCCACGAGATTGATCCTTAGCCAGTGCTAAGAAAGCTTCATCAAAACAGGACAATGCATCTGGCAGCTGATTTTGCTCAAGATGGGCAAGACCAGTCTTGAAGCAAACTGGAGCAGCAGCCCCACGAGGAACCTATGACAAAGAAAGATGCAAATCGTAAGAAAATGATGATATGCTTGGACATATTTGACCAATTTCAAGCGACATTAGTGCTCAAGAACTTGCTCACTGTTTCTCTATAAATCCTTGTTGCATTTAGTTCCTTGAACCCGATAAAGATTGATCCTAAAATATACACCTTAACAGAACCACTATGTTCTTTGTTAAACTTATTTCTTTATCATCTTAACCTTTGACTTCCAATTTCTTTTCCCTTAACAAGTTAAAAAATTTCACCCATCACTTGTTTAATCCTGATTTGTAACGATAAGGTTTTAAAATGAAGAACTTTCTTGTAGCACCCAACTTTCTCAGCAACCCTGTATGTTCTAATAGAAGGGATTTCCCTTCTCTAGGCCAACTCAATCATATCCAAATTGGTCAAATTAGAAGAATAAAGTAAGCTAATCGGTGTGCAGCATTAAATTTTCTCTTACCAGAACGCTCGATATTCTACCATGACCTAATGACAACAGATCACTGAATATTAGCAATTGAGTAAAGGTCCTATCCTGAGGCCTCGCTGTACTTCCTAACACTCCAGCGGACCAGAAATATCAACTAAGCATAACATAACCACCTCACCAACTTAGTGAAGAATCTGATGACCAAACCAACTCCTGGATAAATAAAAAAGCCAGCTGTCTGTGCTTAACATTATCAATTGTGCAAACCGAAAGGAGTCCTAGAAAATTCTTCATGCTACTACAAAAAAAAAAAAAAGCATTCCGAAGGCCCAACTTCCTTCTCATAACAACATCATTTGCACAGAGAAAACGAAACAATGTTAATGCTTACTATCAAATTTCCCATAATTACTAATGATCCAGACATATTCAGTATCAACAGGAATTGGTCACACTCTGAAATTCCTTATCCAGCGCAGGAATTCAGTATCCAGACAAATTTTATTTAAGAGTGGAAAAGCATACTTACTTGTCCAGGTCGCACGGCTTTTGGAGGAGAAGGTGGACGTACAGAAGGTTGTCCTGAACCTGGAGCTTCAAGAGAACTGAGATCAAGAGGTTGGTTGGATACTGGAAGTTGAGGTTGCATTCCAGAAGGCTGAGTGAAGGGCTGTGGAGGAACACCACCATCAGGAAGACCAACCACTTCAAGTGAAACAGGTGGTTGAGTAGCTTGAGGGGGAACACCACCATCAGGTAGACCAACATCAGCTACAGATGCACTACCCTGGTTAGGTTGCATTTTAGTGGCTTCAGCAACTTGAGAACTTTGATCCAGCTTGGAAAGGAAAGTCCCAGGAGGAGGCAATGATGCCGCAACCTGGAGGGATGATATAGTATTCTGGAAGAAGTCCTCTGGAATGGGCCCTGCAGTAACTCCAGCACCCGCTGCCTTAGGAGCTAGATTCGGCATAGATGCAGATTGTGCCAATGAATTTGTTCCAAAATTATCCGCAGATGTAGAGACCATTGGAGTTGTGACTGGTCCAGTGGTTGCAGAAGAAGGTTGAGGTACAAGGAGGCCAAGATCTGGGAATGAACCAGTTAATGACTTTGTTCTACTAATCGGCAGGCCCAACTGTTTTGTGGCTTCTTTAATCTTGTTCACGTCCACTGTAGCAGATGTAACAGGCTTGTCTCTAATTCGTATGTGTAGTTTTTTCGTTTTTGACGTTTCTTCTTCATCACTGCTGGTACCATCAGCAGCAGATACGTACAGTGATTTCTTGAACTCTTCTTCTGCTTTTGCTTGCTCATCTACCACACTAGACCTGGAAACTTGCTTTCCAAGGCTTTCTAGTGCCATTAAAATATCACCCTTGCTTTCACCCTCAGGAAACCCTTTGGACTGGTTAGCTGTTGATGCAACTATAGCTTTTTGAGGTCCATTTGCCTTATTTTCACCATTTTCAGCTTTAAATGCTTTCACCAAACTATCTTCTCTCACTTCTACAACATTACCTCTTCCTTTTATCAAACCAAGGTAAACACCTATGTGATCCGTGACAATTGATGGAACTGTACCATCATCGGTTCTCATGTATGGCATCACCTCAGCAGCAAGCTCCCACTGAGGAATGCTCTTCAGATTAGTTGGTATCTTGATCTCCCAATTACCACCACCCCATTCTGGTCCTTTAGGAACCATACTTTCAGCTGCAAAGTTTGCAAAGATACCTTGTGTCCACCCAGTTGAGCGCACCCTAAGGATCCTTTCACAATATCGCCGTAATTCTGAATCTGCACTTTCTTCTTCCAGTTTCTGTGCTAGTCGCCGCATTGCACTTGGGTTAAGGTGGCCTATAAATAGGTCAAGCATGCTTTCGTAGTCTGATATGACTTCAAAAGTTTCTTTAGCACTGTCAAGCTGAGCATATCTGCAATCTCAAAATATAATTCCATATAAGAATGAATATAGTAAAAGTTGCTGAAATAAGATAGGTGCATATCAATTTTGCATCAGTCTCCCTGAGAGTTATCGAGTAATTGAGGTTACACAAAATCTCTGCCAGAAAAGGAAAAGGTGGAATCTAGAAAAGTATTCTGAGTGTAATGTAATTGAGTAAAATTCATTTTGTATCATACAAAAAACGAATTCTATTTGTGTATGTGCTCCCGGTAAGCAGAAATAAGGTACTCTATTCCATTATATACATGGATCTACACATTATATACAGAAATAAGGTACTCTATTCCATTATATACATGGATCTACACATTATATACAGAAATAAGGTACTCTATTCCATTATATACTGTTTCTGATTTGTTTGTCTCTGTTTTGTTTTACTGCAGTTTTTCACCTAACCATATGAGCCGAGGGTCGATTGGAAACAGCCTCCCTGCCCTTCCGGGTAGGGGTAAGGCTCGTCTAAATATTACCCTCCCCAGACCCCACCTGGTGGGAATGTACTGGGTAGTTGTTGTTGTTGTTGTACATGGATCTACACATTGGACATTTGTAAGTATTGAAAATAATTTTACTTAATTGACGATGTAGATGAAAAACAAACTGCAAACATCACCAAAGTAGAAATTGTATCATTTTAATTCACAATAGACGACTATTCCAAGCATATATCAAAGCGGCACACGATGCTCGATGATAAAACTGTTCTGTTTGAGCAACACACAAAAGTAGCAATCAATTTTTTGAACCAACACGTAGCTGCTGCTGTGTCACATGGGCACATTATTATACCCTGAAACTTAGTCTAACATTCATGTCATATTACCTGTCCTACTAAAGCAAAATCATGTCACACTACTGGTCCATCTCAGATATTAGGAACAAGCTACCTCACGTAGTTCAACATATAACAAAGGCAGAGTAATTGGCAGGTGCCCCTAACAAGCATCTGAAGCAGAACATGTTAAACCAGAGTAATTGTTGACCGGCAAAGACACTGAATAATAAGATATCAATTTGCATGACAGTTATCGAGCATGTCCCAATTTGATGTGCTGGAGAGATAAACCAGTGGCCCTTTCCATTGTACAAGCAAGATTGGTTGGATTAGCTCACTTTTCTGTAGGTTACATATTCACTTATGCGGCTTTCTTGATTGCCTCTGCGTCAATTTGGTTAATATTTTTAAAGTGTGTGTCCGCGATAATCTCATTTCTTTCGACGGAGAGGGGGTCCACCTTTTATTTCTATATCCAGGATTCGACTTGTACAAAGGATACTAATAGGTATTCACCCATCATGGGGCAAGGAAAAGTTTGATTCAGAGGGAGGAGAAGAGGCAAAATAGTGAAACAGAATCTCAGGAATAACACCAGAATAAATGTCATTCAGGACAAGCTACAGAAAAGAAAATTAGAAGACTTGCAATAAAACTATAAAGATCCAGAAATTATTCTCTACCTTTTGTATACAAATTATTAATTAGTGATATCTGCTTCTTTTTTCTTACAGAAAAGATATACTCCACGTCCAAAATGGTTATATTGCTGAGATAAATAATAATAGGAAAGACCTGTCGGAAAGCAAGTAGAAAAATCTCCAAGTATATAGCTTTTAATCGGAACCACAATCACATAGTCCAAGTGATATTTGATTATGGCTAGTCAACAAAGAAAACACAAAGCTGTAAACAGTAGGTAACGTCCAAGCAGGTCAAACACCAAAGCCAAGAAAAAAAGAAGGAAAAAGAATTACAAATAGTAAAGACAGGATAACATGAACTCGAGGACAGAGAATATAATTCTAGACATTTTAAACACAAAATTATAAAATATTGCCATGATTACATACTTTATGCAAGCATATCCCAATTGGCGAAAGCGCTGGAACAAATGAGAAGTTGGGGGGCATCTTGGATAATCTCTTGAACGCAGAAACTCGTCCTTTAAGACAGACAATGCAGTAGAAAACCGGAGCGCTTTGATTGCATAGATCCCTCTCAATACCTACTCAGATCAGCAAATATAAATACAAAAACAATGCCAAGTTAGCACAACATATGGTTCTGCACACGATTGGGTGCGGGGGGAAGGTAAAGTACTATGAGTTATCTCAAGTTTTGTAGTGCATTTGGAGAATGTAAAAGTGATTCACTGCAACCTCCCCTTTCACTTTTGGAGGGCTTCAAATGCTAGCATGGTGGGTTATTTAACCCTCCACATTAACTTCCACTCCTCTTTTACTTCCTAACCAGACAAGTTAAGTAACTCTTATCCGTAAATAACTTCTATCCACTTTTACTTCTCTCCTCCAATCGCTCCTCTTTTCACCCCCAAAGAAACAAAACATAAAATGCAAACAAATTACCTAATAATTTTACCTGAGTGAACTGTGGGCCTGACTGGGATAATGACACGGCAAGATCACCACAAACTGGCGGACCTCTAGCAAGTATGTCAAGAGATCTTGGAGTTATTCGTAGACTGTCAAACCTTCACATAACAGAAGCCCGAAAACTGTCAAATATCACAACTTTCTCATAATATTCTCCTAACAAGCTTTTATGCAAACATTTCATAGTCAAATTACAACTAAGAACCGATAAAGAAACTGTCATCATGTCGAACCTTTTCTCTCCCATTTGTATTCACCTACTAAGAAATCTGAAATATACACCAAGATATCCAAAATATATTCATCATCTATAAAACCTCTTTATATTAATTGCAATATCCAAGTTCAGAATTGTACATGCAAAAGATCTTCCCTAATCTTATTTATCAGACCTTTCACATTACACAATCGACTGAAAAGTTTCTAAATACACTTATCTAGCCTACATTCAATTATTGCATCTTTTGGCAGTTGACAAAAAGGCCATAAATTTAGACGTCCAAAGGACATCAATGATTTTTTTTTTATAAAAAAAAGTGTGGCTATGATTAACTATGTAACTATGTACTAAGCTTTTGAACGAAGGGAATTGCATCAGATTAGAAGGTTATATCATCCCAAAAACTGCAAATATATATAGAGTCATAGAGAACATAATTCTTTTCAATGGAAAAAAAGATGAAAAAAAAAAACCATGAAAGGGAGAACGAAAAAGGTTGCAAATTGAGCAGAAAATGATGAAGAAACAAGAGTAAATCATCAAAAACTCGTCATAGTCCAGAAATTATTTGCTGTATATCATAATATAGAGGCATCTCATTCCTGAAACAAGGACAGAAACAACAACAACAACAACGACGACTCCTCAGTAAAATCTCACTAGTGGGATCTGGGAGGGTAGTGTGTACGCAGACCTTACCCCTAACCCGCGGGGGTAGAGAGGCTGTTTTCGAAAGACCCTCAGCTCAAGAAGACAAAAGAAGAAGAAAAGAGGTAAAACAAGGACAGAAAGCAGAAAGAAAAAAAGTCAAAATATTAGCTACTAAGTACTTCATAGCAAACTAAATTTTACCTCAATTTCTCCTCTGTAAAGAGTACATGTCATAATGTAGCCAAAAGAAAAGGAAAAAGAAATTCTTTTTACTGTAAATCCATAAGACAGCCAAAAATTGTTTAATAAGAAAACAACCAAAAGTTTCCTGAGAGAAATGGCAATTCTTTGGAGACTGAGAAGATACCAGTTAAGAACTACATTAGGACTTCTAACCAATAGATTTAAAGCATTCAACTCGGGATTAGTGATTATTCTTTAAAGCTACATATCTTCTCTATTTACAATGGATGACAATTACAACAAATAGTGATGGTCTCTTCGATATTCCAATTACAAGAGTGATCCACCAAAATCTTAGTAGTTGGTCTTTGTTCACACAGTGCTGATTAAGGCAAAAATATGAGCAAAAACTAACCCAGATGGTAAAAATTAACAGAAAAAGGAATTTGAAATGTCACAAATTACTTCATAGTTGTCTTTACACATTTACCTAATACGATTAACTTAAGTCATCAAATGTTTTTGAATCAACTCAGTTAGCTAAATCAAGTAATTCATTCGACAAAGGATTCCAAAAACAAACATTAGAACTACTCGAGTCAATAAACTAAATTTCGTGGTTGGCAATAAATTATGCATGCAAGCACCAAGAAAGATTTAAATAGTGCAATCAGATCAAACATTTAAGTAGCATGAAAGAAATTAAAGATGCCAAACCAAAAGTCTAAAAGCATCAACATTTCGTAGAAGGAAAACCTTGAGGTTATCTGATATAGGATCTCTGAGAGGTCAAGCTTCTGTTCAAAATATTGTTGCATTGTGGCAAACCCAACAAGGAGAGGTTCAAGAAGTCCAACAAGACAGTTTTTAATTTCAACCCCTTTCTTTTGCCTAGGATTTATATCTGTAGGGTTAGCAAGCAGCAGCCGATCATTCAAAGCTCCAAGCAATACTGCAAAAGGAAATCATGTAGGCAAAGTAGTTAAGCATCCGAGATTGCTTGAAAAAAGATGTAACCAAAAAAAACAAACAGTACTGGATGGCCCCAGCATGGAAACATGTACATGCATTTTGGAGGAAGACTTAAATATCCACCTGCATTAGGCATACTAATCGAAAGTACAGTCCTCACTTTGCCATCCCACCCAAGCATACTAACAGCAGTGGCAGTTGAAAAAAGAAGTGCAGGCCCAAGCCACAGAATAGATCTATAGTATCCAAAAAGTTAAGAATCCCACATATATAAAACAGCCTACATAAAGATAAGTAAACTGAGGAGGAAATAACATAACAGGAACAATAAAAGGAATGCATTCAAGGATATTGAAGGAAGTCCTTTGTCAAACTTCGTAGAACTGCATGCTAGGATATCTAGATCTGCTGAAACAATAAGCACCCTATGTGTGGTCAATACACCAGCAATGTAGCCCCTGAGAGTTTCTTGCCAGTGCACCTGGAAAAATATCATACTTGTGAAGGAAGCAGTTCTTGGGAGAAAAACCATAACAAACAGGAATAGAACTCAATATGTGAAGCTGCTAATATTTGTATTGGAACTTTCTTAAACAAGACTTGATAGAAAGGAACATATCCTAAACCATTTACCTGGAGAACAATTTCATTTACTTTCAATTTGATAAATTTTCTTCCTTCAGCTTTTGTTGATATGTAATGGCCATCAGCATTTGAGAGGCGGTAATTTTGAACCAGTTTTGCCAAGCCAATCTGGTCACCATGGGAAGCAAATACCAAAGTTGATTCTACAAAACCAAAATGATTGGATCAATCAGGATTGCCGCAGCAGTTACATAATATACTTCATGGAACCCCCTTCAAACATACCTATTGGAGTTGAGAAGATGCGATGAACTTCAGTTTCGAACATAAATTGCATTGGACCCTTAGTGGTACCAACATCAGAGTCAGTAGACTGGTTTTGATCAATGGCGCCATTCTTTTCTTTTAACACTTGTAGAGCAGCTCCAGGCAAAATATACAAGGACAACCCAGTCTTATCCTCATCTAGAATTGCATAGTGATTCTCATTAGGGCCAACAAAGGCAGCATCCAGACCTGGAGCAAAGGGGAGTAAACTCATTATTTTGATACTTAATGAATCGTGACAGAACTTGTTTATATGTTAAGAAGCCAAAACTAGAAATTCTGATAGATGGTGAAAACCTTTAGTAGTAGTTGCTTTACTATTAGCAAGTTGGTAATCTGTATTTTCCCAATAAAGAACCACTTCATTTGTGGCACCGCTGAACTCAAAAACAACGAGGAAGAGGTGCTTCTTTTTACTATAAATAATGTACTTCGGATGAAATTCTACATTTCCAGGAATCTGAAAGAACAAAAAAATTGTCAGTTTCAAAAGTGCAAAATAATGTGTACTGCTTTAACTTACTAATTGAAAAGTATTACCGATGCGTAAAGCTTCTTGTAAATATTTTCTACTCCAGATGATATATTGTATGCCATAAGGTTTGAGCCTTCAACATAGAAAGCCCTGACGGGATAATGAAGAACTCGGTTCTCTTTATTGAAAAAATTCAGATCCAGATGAAATGGCTGCATAAGATAGCTATTAGAGGCTATATCAAGCAAAACTGTGTGAAGAGAGTAGAAACTAATAGTTGATAATGATTACCTGACAAACTGGGACATCTTTCAAATAATGTTTAGTATCCAGGATTGTGATGAGAGGTAACCGAGAAATTGGAGCACTTTTTGCATGACCTTCCATAAAATGCTGCCAAAATAAGGTCAAGGTAACTTTTCTTATATATATTGACTTCCTTAAAAGGCAAGTTTTTGCTGATCTAACATTATAACAAAAAAATAAGTGCAGCCCCGTGCATTAAGATCTCGCTATGCGCAGGGTCCGGGGAAGGGCCGGAACACAAGAGTCTATTGTACGTAGCCTTACCCTACATCTCTGCAAGAGGCTGTTTCCACCACTCGAACCCGTGACCTCCTGGTCACATTATAACTATTAACTAATAATCCCTCTATTTCAAATTCAATATCAAGTTATTTTTCCTTATTGTCTTGCTCTTTCATAATGGTTTAAACTTAAGGTCTTTTCAAGAAGCTTAAATTGTTCTTCAATATTTTATGCAAACCATTTTCATCTAGTTATTATGCAATTTTCAAATATATTTCTGCCCCCCCCCCCCCCCCCCGAGATTTGGTCCAACCATAAGAATGCAGTGCTAGCTGTGTGTATCAGGCACATCTCACGGTTTGAAACCTGCCACTAACATGAAACCTGGTATTTAAGTGAGAGCAACGTAGAGGATGGTCCCGTAGTCCCCTGATACAAGATCTTATGTGTGTATTAATTCTAAAATATATCTTCTTCCAATCTCACGCAATTAGAAAAGTGATGCACAAAAACTGCGAGAACATCTGGGTGGAGTATAGACTAATATTATTGTGCATCATATTACATTTGCCTGATATCATCTTTTTTTTTTTTGGGAAAGGAGACAATTGTGTACTCCCTCCGTTTCAAATTAGATGAGGTAGTTTGACTCGGCACGAAGTTTAAATAACAAAAGAAGACTTTGAAACTTGTGCTCTTAAAAGCTTAAGGGGTAAAAGCTCTGCGCCCGCATGACATTTGTGTGGTAATAAAAGCTTCTCATTAAGGCAAAATGGGTAAAATGAAGACTTTAAAGCTGAATTATTTTCAATAGTAGAAATATGTCATTCTTTTTGGAACGGACTATTAATGAAAGTGTGGCATCTCATTTTTTTTATAAGGTAAATTGCATTAATCAAAGGGAAAAAACTCTCATATATAAGAAGTATACCAAAAAGTAGAGAATTTACATCAGAATATGATTCGCTACAAATGACGCCCAATCTTCTATACAAGTAGGGGCTATATGAGTGCACCAAAAAACCATCAAAGATAAAAGACTTAAGTTGTGAAAAAGGAGACTCAATCCCCTCAAAAGCTCTCCTATTTCTCTCCCCCCAAACTATCCACATGAGAGCTAATAGGGCGAACTTCCAGGCCTTTTGCTTTCTTCTTCTACGGAAACCGGCCCAGCTATATAACATTTCCATTACAGTGCTTGGCATCGCCCATCGAACACCAAAAAGGTTAAGGATTGCCCTCCACAAACCCGAGGACATAGGATAATGCAACAAAAGATAATCATCTTCTTCCCCTGAGCTTTTACACATGTAGCACCAACTAACAAGTGCAATTCCTCTCTTTTGCAGGTTTTCAGCAGTCAAGACCACTCCCCTCGCCACTAGCCATGCAAAAAAGCATACATTCGTCGGCGCCTAAGGAATCCAGATCGAGGAATATGGAAAAGTGGCCCCCTGTCTCACTAACATGCTCTGGTAAAAGGACTTTTAAGTGAACAAACCATCGCCACGCAACTGCCATCCCCAAGAATCACAAGATGGTTGGGGTCTGTCTTGCCCATATAGCAATGCCAACAAATCTTGGAGCTCCGCAATCTCCCAATCTTACATGTTCCTTCTAAATACAGATCTCATACCCCCCCCCCCCCGCCTGATGCTCCTTGCAAATCTGTTGAACCATCAATTATTTCTGGTTTGAAAATCTAAAGACGTGGGGGAAAGAGAACATCAAAGTATCCTCTCCGCACCAGCTATGATTCCAAAAGCATTCTCCTTACATCTCTCACCCTGTAAGTGATGTTGTCATAGAAGGCTTCTCAATTCTTCATGATGCTCATCCACATGCCACACCCGAAAGGTGTTGTGATCGCCTTGGTCCTCCAACCCCCTCCTGTGGAATCGTACTTTTCTACTATGACCTCCCTCTATAGAGCATGTTGTTCTACCCCGAATCTCCACAGCCACTTACCCAACAAAGCTCTATTGAATATCCTAAGATCTTTTACTCCAAGTATACCCCACTTCTTTGGGGAAGTGACTGTCTGCCAATTAACTAGATGAAACTTTCTAGTTCCATCTGTCGCATCCCAAAGAAAATTCCTTTGAAGCAGAGGGAGTATATATTAATATAAATCAGTACACATGTCGTACTTGAAAACCATATATACAAGAAGACAAAAAGAAGAGAGATCGATCAACAATCCTAACAAGATGCAAGGATTTCTATGATTGAAACAGTATCTACTGTGTAAGTCTGCTTACACCAAAAACAAAAAAGCATGACATAACCAAGGTCCTTGCTGCAAGACTGATCTGTTTAGGCCCTCATATGCAGATTTAACAGTGAAAACTCCTCTGCAATTGCTATCCCATGTCAGTCTATCCACTTGCTCTACCGGTCCCTTGAAAGTTTTCGGGACCTTAAGGAACTCAATCACTTTGGTTACCTCCCAATCATTGAGAAATCTTCTGAAACTGAAATTCCAACCCTGTTGGCTCCAGGCTTCAGCAATAGTAGCATCAGGTTGAAGTGCTAAGCAGTACAAATCAGGGAAAATGTCTTTAAATGGACAATTTCCTATCCAAACATCCTTCCAGATGGAAAGTTTTGCTCCATTCCCATGCTGGTGTTGCTCATAAAAGTAGAGCCATAGAGCTCTAATAGATCTCCACACGCTCACTCCATAGGGACTGGCGGCTGCACTTGAGCTCCACTAACCTTCAATCCCATATTTTGTGCATATCACCTTACTCCATAAAGCTTGTTCCTCTAGTGAAAATCTCCAAAGCCATTTCATGAATAGGCTCTTTTATTGTGCTGTCTCAAATTTCTGATTCCAAAACTACCTTTTCTTCTGCTAGTTGTAAGGGTTTTCCATTTAACTAAATGGTAACCCCGTTTCTCTCTGTTGTCCTGCCATATGAAATTCCTCCTCAGAGCATCAATCTTCTTCTCAATGTTTGCTGGTAATGGGATCAGTGACATCATGTAGGTGGGAAGAGAGTCTAAGGCCTCGTCTGTTTTTTTTAAGATTAAGACGTTTGAATCTCAATACACATCTGAATATCAAGATGTATATTAGGATTAAGACATCTGAATCTGAATCTGAATATATTAAGATGCGTATTAAGATTTGAATAGAAATAATTAAAACTGTTTGATTTTTAACATCTGAATGCATAAAATTTATCTTTATTTGAAAATTAATAAATATAAAATTCAAATGAAATACTAACTAATCTAATATTCTATCGATAAAATATATAATTTTTTAAAATACGATAGTTGTTGGTGGCGATGGATAACGGGTGAATGCCGACTAGAGACGGTAGTTGGTGTTAGTTTTGGTTGATGATGGTGGTGCATGCTAGTAGCTAGTGGTGATTGGTAGTGGTGCCGATTATGATTGAGGATGGTGGTGGTGGGTGGTGATAGTTAATAATGGTGGGTGGTGGTAGTAGTTGTGAATGAGGAAGGTGGTTGATGGTTAGTGGCAGGTTATAATGATGGCCAGTGCAGGCTGTGGTTGTTGATGGTGATGGGTGGTTTGTTGGGGTAGTTGAGGCGGATGACTGTTGATTGGGTGAGAATGATATATGGTGGTTGGAGCGGTGGGGATAGTGGGCGGTGATGGTCGATAATGGTGGCGGCTATGATTGAGGATGATGGTAGCGTGGTGGTGATGGTGATAGTTGAGTGTGGTTGTGGTGTGGCATTGTGGTAGTTGATAATGGTAGGCGGCGGCGGCAGTTAATGATAATTTTGTGATAGCATCTTAATGAAATTAAGTTTATATTATATATCTTAATCATACAGATCTATTCAGACTCAATAAATGGTTATGAAGTAAAAAAAACAAACAAACTTAATGATTAAGATCTGAATAATTAAGATTTAGACTTTAAAAACAAACACACTTAACGTCTGAGACCTAAATGATTAAGATTCAGACCTACATTAAGTGCCTCCAAATAAGCATGACTTCCATATGACTTGGGAGGAATTTTCTTCGCTGTGATTCTTTTGATGACTGGGACCTCCCTATTTAAGAACCTTTCAATCTTAAGAACAAAATCTCTCCACCCTCCATTAAATGTTATTTCTGGCAAAATGATTACGGCCATGCACTCCCCCTGAACTGCTACAACACTAATGAACATTGTTGTACTTTTTAGCTTAGAAAAAGGTGTACATGTGATATCTAATCTTCCCAATGTGCTGAACTCCACAAATCCATAACATGACTTTCCTGCTTAAAGTCATTTTCCTCATGTAGTTTGACTTACACTGTACCACTCAAACCAAACCTCATCTAGACCTTTAATTTCTGTGATATCAAAGGATTTTCCAGCACTGTTGAAATAAATTATGTTAACCATGAATGAAAATAGGATATAAAAACGAACAAAGTTTCTAAAGCAATCACTAATGAATGATTGATGAAAAAACTAAGCTGAAAATAACAAGAAGAGCCATTGGAAAAAGGAAATTCGCCAGAAAGAGTTTTTTGGCTCTTCCCTTGGAATTCGTGCCTGGGAGATTCTAGCACACATCACTTCATCTCGTTCAGGTGTTCCTCTTTTGCATCACAAAAACTTGAAGTGTCATCAGCATATTAAAGGTGTGTGACCTCCACATTGTTGCTTCCGTTTCTGGCTACATCAGAACCTTTTATCCATCTATTGACTTTTGTTGTTTTGATCACAATATTCAGACCTTCTATGGTTATAATGAAAAGAAAAGGAGACAATAGATCTCCCTGTCAACCCTCTATTAGCAGGAAAGAAACCCTCAGGAGAATCGTTTATGAGGATGGAAAACCAAGACAGTAGAGATACAAAAACCAGTTGATCCTCGTCTCCCCAAACCCCATATGTCCATGCATCTTCAACAGAAAATTCCAATTGACATGATCATAAGCCTTCTCAACAATTCCTGGCTTCTTCTGTTTGATTCTTGAATCTACAACTTCATATGCAATCAAAGCAACATCCATTATTTGTCTTCCTTTGATGAAAGTCATTTGTTTTACATCCACTAATTTGTCTATCACCCTTTTAGTTTCTCTGTCAGAACCTTTGAAAACAACTTTTAAATGCTGTCTATCAAGCTTATTAGTCTGAAATTCCTTAATTCCTTCGCTCCAGTCTTCTTAGGAATCTAGGCTATATATGTTGCATTAAGCTCCTTGTAAACATTTCCTGAGAATGGAAATTGTGAAAAACCTTAATAGTATCATGCTTTAACACATCCCAGCACATGATGAAGAAACACATAGTGTAGCCATCAGGTCAAGAGGCCTTATCAACTACGCACAACTTCAGACATCTCAAGGCCTCTTATTCCTCAAAATTTGTTAGCCGAACCTCTTTTTCTTCAAAAACAATTGTTACACTTATTAAAGTTGGTATTAGGTCTCCATTCTTGATAATTATAAAATTCAATGATCTCTCTTTTGATTCTCCCTTGACTCTAGAAGTGAGGCAAAAAATGCCAATTGATTTAGCAGATTTGTCTTTTGTAACTCCAAATTACCTCGCTTCTGCTCCATTCTTTAAGTTTACCTTTGAGGGCTTTGAACTTGCATGCTATAGTGTGGTCTCCCTAAGAAATCAAAAGATGTCCACCAATCTCTGATTTTGTCAACAAATTCTTCACTGTTCAACTACCAATTTTCGAATTTGAAATAGGATTTGCTTTGTTCCCAAGAACCACGTTGCAACGAGACAGGAACATGATCTGAAATTAATCATTGGAGGAGATCTTGTTTTATGTTTTTAAAACTATCATTCCACTCTTCTGAGATTAGGATTCTATCGATTCTAGAAGCAATGCCATGATTGTCCCCTTTAAACAAGGTATAGGAACCCCCTTCTAGCTAAAGATCAATAAATTCCACATCGCTCTAGACCTCCTACTACAGTTTCTTTTCTCATTAGAAAATGCAGCGACAATGAAATCACCACAAACTGCCCAGGGGCCTTCTATCAAACCGGCCTTCCACCAAACCTCTTATTGTACTTATTTCCCTCCAAACATCATTCCTTCAATATTGCAAGTAGGAGCATAGACTCTTATTATTTGACATGCAAAGTTCTGCAGAAGGGCCTCAAATTTACATGTCAATATGTAGGCACCAGTTTGCAACATCTCTCCAAATTACCTCGCTTCTGCTCCATTCTTTAAGTTTACCTTTGAGGGCTTTGAACTTGCATGCTATAGTGTGGTCTCCCTAAGAAATCAAAAGATGTCCACCAATCTCTGATTTTGTCAACAAATTCTTCACTGTTCAACTACCAATTTTCGAATTTGAAATAGGATTTGCTTTGTTCCCAAGAACCACGTTGCAACGAGACAGGAACATGATCTGAAATTAATCATTGGAGGAGATCTTGTTTTATGTTTTTAAAACTATCATTCCACTCTTCTGAGATTAGGATTCTATCGATTCTAGAAGCAATGCCATGATTGTCCCCTTTAAACAAGGTATAGGAACCCCCTTCTAGCTAAAGATCAATAAATTCCACATCGCTCTAGACCTCCTACTACAGTTTCTTTTCTCATTAGAAAATGCAGCGACAATGAAATCACCACAAACTGCCCAGGGGCCTTCTATCAAACCGGCCTTCCACCAAACCTCTTATTGTACTTATTTCCCTCCAAACATCATTCCTTCAATATTGCAAGTAGGAGCATAGACTCTTATTATTTGACATGCAAAGTTCTGCAGAAGGGCCTCAAATTTACATGTCAATATGTAGGCACCAGTTTGCAACATCTCCCTTTTCCAAACTTCATAATACCCCATCTAGTACCACTAGCTTCTAGATATGCAAATCTCACACGTCTCCCACCCAAAACTTGACTAACAACGTCTTTTATTTCCCCTTCTAGCTTTGTTTCCAGAAAACATATAATGTCTTCCTTCTAGTTTGTAACTAAACTCTTTACAATCCTTCTTTTTTTTCAACTCGTTCAAACCCCTAACATTCCATGAAACTAAATTGAGCTTCATAGTTCACTAATTGTCATGTTTTCCCCTGTTTCCATTCCCACTGCTTTTGAATGGAACATCAAAGGTAATTAGACTTTTCAACTCTTGTGTACCTTTGAGTCTTGATTTCTTGATCTCCGATTCTGGCTCAGTCCTTCTAAACTGTCTACAACTATATATTTGCATCAATAGCCCCAAAGCTTCTTCTTCACGGCCCTGAAAATATACCCCGTACATTTTGCTCAATTTGAGCAGATTCTTATGGACCTAGAGTGGTTCCCCCAACTCTTTTTCAAGCAAAGAGTCATTCTGTTGGAATTGAAGAGGTACCACATCTTCCCACTTCCCAATCTTCTATATTGATGTTCGAGTCTAGTTGAGGCGAAAATTGTTGTTGCACAGTTCAACTATTGTGCTTACCTTCCCCAAATTCCATGAGCTCCATAGTACCAACTGCCTTTCTCCCTGTATCGGGATACTCTGTTTCTTCTCCTCCCTCCATGTTGATCTTTGTTGTCTCTGCATGTGGCATAATTCTAGAATTTTCAGGAATATCAGAAGTTCTTCTATTTCGAGCGTGAAATAGCTCTCATTTCTTCTAAGGAGAAGTCGAACCTTATAGTATCTCTAGTCTTCAGCTGGAAGTCATTAAAAATGACATGGGCCGTATTATCTGGCCCAATTTGTTTTGCATGACAAGTGCCTGCCTCCTTAGAAAGGCCCAAATTTGGTATGTGTTCCCCCAAAGCCTTCATTCGTGATGCACGTGCCGATAGCCATTTTTTAAATTGTGCACCATAGCCCCCCTACGTGATCTTTGCCTCTTTGCCCATCCAATCTACAGCTATTAGGCTACACTGTTGAATTACTATCTTGTAGGATAACTTTGCCCATTGGTTTTTCGGAGGTATCGACCCCTTGTCCTCTCCGGCTATCTCCATGATGGTCGTAGTCCCCGATTCAAATCGCGTCTGTCCTTCATCCCAAATTGGTATGAAAAATTTTATCCCATTTCTCTCAGTGACCACCTCGTTAGGTATGTTCCAACTATCTCGAACCTAGCCCACTTAAGATGATTTTTGAGCTTTGTTTCTTCCTTTGTTGCTTTCCAACCGCCACACAAGTCACTTATTTCTTTGAACATCTTTTGTGACTATGAATGTAAAGGCACACCCATTGGCTTTGATCCATATAGTTTCGGCAGACTTAGAGTTTGGTGCACAACCGTCGAAAGGGTTCCACCATTCCAGATGAAGTTAGTATTTCTTCCATCTCCATTGTCCTTGAAGAGTCCGTTCAGCCATGCTTATGTTAGGAAACTCAAACAAACATAGATTCCCAGTCATATCATATATGTTCACCCCAAAAACAATTTGCCATATGAGAGAGGTCCATTTCCGGATGTCTGCTAAAGTGGGTCTCTCGGTTACTTCTTTTCCAACATACCCAACTATACACCTTTTCAAGAGCCCAGTATCCTTCGTATCAGAAGCCTCTGAATTGGTAATATCTCCATTTATGGTACTAACATTTGCTTCTCGAAGGATGTTTGATTGCCATTTACTTTCCGGAACAGCCTTGGCATATGGGTATTTAGCTTTAGAGATTCTGGGACGTTCAGAAACATATATTTGGCGGTGGATATTAAATGAACCTATCTATCTTAATGCTATGTCCTTCCATCCAGCATTAATAGCTAACTCTGGAATTATAATGATTAATCTACCATCTCCCTACAGTGCCAAAATGCTCATATATTTTTCGTGGTCATTGTACTTCCTAAGTACAAAAATACTCTGATGTTTGATCCTTGGTTTTCCATCTCTTTACCATGTTCTTCTGGTCAGTTGAGGCCTTTTTAAGTACATAGCATAACCCATTCCAGAATCTTTTCGCTCAGTGTTAATCGTCTCATCATGTTGCGACTTCTCTCAACCTAGTCGAACCAGGCGACTCTGTCAGAGGTCCACCTAGTAATGTCAAAATACTTGAAGCCTGCATTTAAATAAATTTTATTTTCCACTGTGGGTTGGTATCGTCACTCCCTGCTTGAGATGTAAGATAGTAAGATGATTTAATAAATATTACAGAGGATGAAAACTGAGGTTAGGTAGAACAGTGTTAAAATTCTAGCATAGAGACACGGCGGAATAAATTTTGTTTTTTCCACTATCTGCTTGAGACGTAATTTCTAGTTCTTGAACTAGCCTTCGCCAGCTTGAAGTCAAGTGAGGAACTCTTTCTCTTATATAGGCTATTTTGCCTTGAAATCCCATTCTGAGCTTGCTTCTTATTCCCATATTTGATCTCTTCCATCTCTGCCTAGCTCGTTGTCACCTATGTTGAAGAAATGTTTGGAACCCTGTAGAGAATGAAGAGGGACAAAGGATCTTCCTCTCAACAGTGCTTATAGTAAGGTGATTTAATAGTGATCACAATGGGTGGAAACTAAGGTTAGGTAGAATAGTGTTAAAATTCCAGCGTAGAGACACGCCGGAAATCGAGTAAAAAGAAGGAAAAGGTATGTTTTCTGAGAAAAAGATGTAAAATGCTCACTGTTTGGATATGTTAGGTTGAAAAGATCGAAGTTGTTTAGAGGAGAGAGAAAGACAAAAAAAGGCCCGTAGTAATATCAGAGAAGGGGGTGTTGGTCGGAGAAGTGGTTTATTTTCCTGATAGCTTTTCAACTAACTATTCTATCTTTTTTGCATTCAAACCATTTCAATCTCTTGTTTACCTAATTCAACTAGGAATTATTCAAACATTTAATCTTGAACACATCACAGGTTAAAGTGGTCCATTTTCAGTACTACATGGCTTCAAAGCTTTTTATCGTGAAATAAGGTTATATTTTTCTATATAGAAGCTAGATATTATTATTTTTAATAGTTAATGATGGATAGCACAAACTTCAATCCAATATTGTGTTTAGTTCCTGAAAATATTTTAACTTTCTAGATAACATTGCAATAGGATAAAAATCACATTGTAAGCAAGCGCCTTTTCCATCATTTTAGTGTCATACACAATGAGATATTGTATTCGAATCACTTTCTTGATGGTAAAAGATAACAAAAAGCATTTCATTAATATTAAAAAAAGTAAGTATATTATACCATATAGCTTATATGTCAGTCTGGTATGGCCGAGGGTGTAGATTATAGTCTCTTTATATGGTCTTGGAAAATTCTAAACTTATGAGCTAGCTTTCGGGATTAAGTTCAACGTCTATTTTTCTTGACAAGCTATCAGAACCAGACCAATCTTTGATGTTAAGTTAGCCAATGTTGGGCCTCTTGTTATGTTATTCATACTCCAGGTATCCAGTCCTAACAGTGTCGAGGTTAGTCTCATATTAGTCGAGGGAATGAATTGTAGTCTTTTTATATAGTATTAAGCAATTCTTACCTCGTGAACTACTCCTTCTGTTTCATATTGTTTGACATAGTTTGAATCGGCACGAAAGAACAAGACTTTTGAAACTTGTGGTCTTAAAAGTTTAAGGGTAAAAAGTTTGTGGGGCCATACCATTTGTGTGGCTACAAAAGCTTCTCATTAAGGGCAAAAACGGTAAAATGAAGAGTTTAAAGTTAAATTACTACCAAAATTAGAAATGTGTCATTTATTTTGGAACAGACTAAAAAGGAAAGTAGGTCATTCAATATGAAACAGACGGAGTAACTTTAACGGTTGAGTTGGGATAAGACCCACTTACTTAACAATGTCAAATAGAAGTATAGATGACCGGATAGGCAACCAAAAACACCTAACTATCCTAAAGAACACCTAATATGCCCCCTTATCAGCAAAACCAAACAATCCTTTAAAAGCTAAACAAGTAGCTTTTGCCTGAGAACAAGTTCCTTATAATACGCAGGTTTGAATGTGAACTATTGTCAAGATCACTGCCTATTAAAGATGTCATAATTGTTGAAGACATAATTAAGAAATAGAAGTGTGCTCTTTTTAACAACTTAAGCTTTTAGATTAGATGATCACACACTTCAACATGGACAAGCAAAGGTCCTGCGTTCGAGTCTCACCGCCACCCAATATCAAAAAAGAAAACTCCATGTGCTTGGCTCATAAAAAAGAATCAAGCCCACACGTGAGGAAGTGTGAGACATAATTAAGTAAATAGAAGCACACTCTCTCTGACAGCTAAAACTTTTAGATGAGATGGTCACAATAAGAACCAAAGATGGGAATCTTACATTTAACACCAAGGCTTCATCTATTTCATCTATGTCTATAATAGTACTGCTTAAGGCTGGAAGTTGGGCGGTTCTGGAACCGGAACCGGACCGAAACCGCGGTTCTCGCGGTTCCGGCGGTTCCGGTGGTTCCGGTTCCGCGGTTCCGGGCCTAGCGGTTCCCCGGAACCGTGATGTCGCGGTTCCACCCATTAGAACCGCCGGAACCGGAACCGGACCGGTTCAGGCGGTTCCAAACGGTTCCGCCAACGGTCCGATATTTTTAAAAAAAAAAAAAAAAAATTTAATTCGGACTGTTGGCGGAACCGTTTGGAACCGGATGGAACCGCCTGAACCGGTCCGGTTCCGGTTCCGGTTCCGGTTCTATCCGGTTCCCAACGGGCTGATTTTTAAAAAAAAAAAAATTTAAAAAAATCTGAAAATCAGAACGGCTCTCTTGCAGAAATAGCCGTTTGTCATTTTTAAAATTTAGCCATTTGACCCCTCAAATTTAGTTTAACCCCAAACTTTATATAATTACACAATTTCCCATTTCTCAACTATAAATATCCCCTCATTCTTTCATTTTAATTCACCAATTCATCAATCTCTCTCAATCTCTCTCAAGCTCTCTTTCAATTTTTCTAGTGCAAGTGCTTAAATTTTTGTTGCAAATTCATGAAACATTGTGAAGTTGTTGAATTGAAGTTTTCAAGTGTTCAATTACAACGATTTTCAATTTTCAAGAAGTTGTTCGTCAATCCGGTCAACTCGTTTCAACTCTTACGTGCTAAGAATATTTGTTGTGTGTTGTTATTTTGCTTAATTATAATTATTATGGCATTTTCATTGAAAAACATGTTCGGAATACTTGATAGTAATCACCCATGTTTTCAATTTAGCGATGTTGATTTTCTACATGATTTAGCAGTAGGTGATAGAATAGACGATGATATTATGAATATGCTTTATCCTAATGCACCTATAATAGAGGGAAATGAGGATGATGATGATGACGAAACCCAAGCTCCCGTAGATTTAGATGATACACCTACTAGTCCTGCTACTAATGAACCGGAACACCCACCCGTACAAACTCCCACTTTTAGTAGACAACCTCCTAAACGTTCAGAAACTTCATTAGTTTGGCAATTTTTTATTCAACTAAGAGAACAGAATAAGGCTAAGTGTAAATCTTGTGGGAAATTACTTGTGCATAGGTATACTGGAGATCGTAGCGGCACAGGTAGTTTAGTTAAACATATAAAATTACACCCTAGCGATAAGGCTAGATATATCCAATTGAATGCGCAACAAGAGGGGAGGGCAAGTCCTGATACTACAATTAACCAAAGTACTAGTTCTAACATGCTTCAACCAAGAATAAACACAGTCACCGGAGGTATATTGTATTACGATCCAAATAAGGATCGTGAAGAATTAGCTAAAATGATTACTGTTATGTGTTTACCTTATTCTTTTGCTTCTAATCCTGCTTGGATTCATTATATTAGACGAGTATTTAATCCTACATATAAAGGTTGGCCTCGCGCTACAGTTAAGGCCGCCATTTATAAATATAAGCATGAATATGAACAATACTTGCGCTATTTATTTACTCATATAAGTAATCGTATGTCTATTACAACTGATATTGGTAGAAGTGGAAATAACTGTGACTATCTAACCGTGACCAGTCATTGGATAGACGAAGACTGGACCATGCAAAAACGCATTATAGCATATAGAATAATTAATTCACGGCACACAGGTAAGTTTATTGCTAGCACTGTTTCAGATGTATGTAGATATTTTTGTTTTAGTGATAAAATAATGTCAATTTCCATGGATAACGCTAGTAGCAACACTACTGCAATAGGTATTTTAACTAGAAAACTAAATCCTGCTTTTACAAATATTTTTCATGTTAGATGTATATGCCATATTTATCATTTAATTGTTGGAGATGGTATGAGAATTTTAAACATAGAAATAGAAAAAGTTAAATTTGCTCTTAATTGGCTTTTTTATTCAAACCGTAGAAGTAGACTTAGAGAATATTATAAAAAATGTGACGAATATGGCCTTAGAGAAAGAAAGGTTCCTAAACCTTGCCCCACTAGGTAGAACTACATGTATGAAAGCTTAGTAGTAGCGTACGAATATAGAAACCCAATAAACGCTACTTATAATTCTAGGGATTGTGAGGATGAAGATAATGACATGCTAACTAATCAAGATTGGAATAACGTTAAGATTCTTTTAGATTTTTTAGAACATTTGTGTGGCTACAACTGCTTTATCTGGCCAATATTATCCTACAATTTCAAACTGTTTAGTATATATTGCCGCACTTGCTAATTTATTTGCTGATTTTAACGAGGGAGGGGAAATTTATGAAAATGCAATATTTGAAATGAAAAAGAAATTTAAAAAATATTTTTTTCCAATCCCTCCTATTTTTGGTGTGGCTGCTATGTTAAATCCTACTATGAAAGCAGGAGGTCCTAACTTTTGGTATAATAGTATTTATCAATCTTTAGATCTTTCACCAGAAGAAATGGCAACACTATATGATGCGAAAGCATCAATTACAGTGAATGCTCAAACTGTTTATAATGCTTATAAACAGGCGTTAGAGCATGCTAGGCCTACTATTCCAACCCCTACTTCGTCCACATCACAAGCATCTAAAAGAGTTGCTGGCTTAACAGCTCTTAAATCGTGGACGGAGTTCAGGGGTACTCAAGGTGAGAATTTAGATGATATTTCCCATCTAAACGAACTTCAAGTTTATTTGTCGCAGGGGCTAGAGAATAATAATCCAGACGGATCTTTCGACCTTTTGGATTGGTGGAAGACAAGGGAAAAGCATTTTCCCGTTCTTGCAAGGATGGCTCGGGATGTTCTATCCATTCAAGCGTCAATTGTTGCATCGGAGAGCGTATTTAGTCAAGCCAGACTACAAATAGGAGATCATAGAGCGTCGATGCGGGACAGCTTGGAAAAATCAGTGCTCTTCCGAGATTGGATCCACTCTGAAAGAAGGAACTTTGGGCTAGCTGAATCTCAACCCGAAATAGATGAGTGCTATGAAGAAATGCTAGCAGAACTTGCTCAGGAAGCAACTTCACCCGGAAGTGGTGATGAACAAGTTTCATTTCCACCACCGCCAACACAACTACCTCCAAACCTTGAAGGTTTTATGAGATTTGTTAGAAATAATACATAAATTATCATGTAACTTGTACATTGGCATGTCTTCTTTTAGTTTTTTTTCCTTTTAATGGTGGTATTAGTACCATGTTGTGCTCATTCCATTGGGGGAAGGAAGACTAAGAAAGATATGCCATTTTGGTCAATAAATACGCTTTTTATCATATCCTTGAATATATTTGTCACAATATTTATTTGTCTTTACTTCTATATCAATCCTTGAATATTTATATAACATATAATATATAACATACAACACATAATACTAACGACAACATTCTTTTATCAATATGTACTACTTATATAAAATTTATACTAATTACTAACTACTACACAATATACAAAATATACACTACTTATATACAATATATACTAATTTCTAAACACAATATATACTATACTAAGAACATAGTACACCATATAAAAATATATTGTACAATATACTAATCACTACTATACAAGATATTGATTTAAAAAAAAAAAAAAAATTTAAGTCGGAACCGCCTGGAACCGCCAGACCCGCGGTTCCGGAACCGCCAGAACCGGAACCGGGCGGTTCCGGAACCGTATGGTAGCGGTTCCGGCTCCGGAACCGCCAGAACCGCGAAACCGGAACCGCCAGAACCGGAACCGGCAGACCCAAATAGACCCAGAACCGGAACCGGATACAGCCTTAGTACTGCTTAAACCAATGTCACTATAAGCCATTGCTTTGTCCCTTAAAGTGAGGAAGCAACATAATGGGAGGGGCTACCGTTGCACGGGCGAACTATGTGCTACAGAGATATGCGTACGAAAACTGAGGCGCAAAATGATACTGACAAGAGCAATTGGTTCTTTGAATCAACTTTGATGAGTTGAATTAATGTCGACATTATTGCATGTTGTATGCTGAAATTAGTTATTTTAATCGCAATTTGGAAATGTAAGTACTGATTGAACATTTGGTAACTTCTTAAATTCTGTAAAATATGCATTTCACTTCTTGCTTTTTGCTTCAAGCCTACATATCTCTAACCTTCTATCAGCTAACAATGCAACTCCTCCACAAACCATGTGAAGAAAGTTTGCTGGTTTATTTTTCTATCGTAAAGAAGGTAGGTATAACTTTTATTATAATCGTGGTGTCTGGGCCAGCTTACGCGCACCTCAGACTAATTCCACAGGGTACTTACTAACTCCCACCAGCGCAGGTGCCGAATAACTATGGTTCTCAATCACTTCATTGACCATTAGGCTACAACTTTAGGTGCAGTTAGGTAGGTATAATATTTAAACAAACAATTAGTTTTTCAATTATTTTTTGAAAATTATGGTGTGTGGATCAACTTGCACACATCTCAAATATTCCACTAGGTACCAATGTTTAGGCAAATGGAAGAAATCATCTAAAGTTTTTGTAGCTTCCTCAAATTTTAGGAATTTGATTATATACGATAGGCCGTACTTCAACTGGAAATAATTGTGAAACAAAGAGAATGGCTTACGCTATAAAGAAAAGCCTTTCGTGCAATATCCGAAATTGTGAGCTGACTTTGCCTGACACAAGAAAATTTTACAAAAAAAAAAATTATTATTAGAAACCTTGTGGCAATTCAAATGGTCAAATAGTAAAATCTGAGAATTAAGCTACAAGTAGATTATATGAAAAAATAGTGAACCAATAAAAATTCTCGAAGAAAACACAACCTCGTGTTTTTTTAATAAACAAAATAAAAAATACGAGAACCCAAAACAATTGTTATTTACCAACAACAACAACAACAACCCAGTATAATCCCACTTAGTGGGGTCTGGGGAGGGTAGTGTGTACGCAGACCTTACCCCTACCCTTGGGTAGAGAGGCTGTTTCCAAATAGACCCCGGCATCCTTCCCTCCAAGAACTTCCCACCTTGCTCTTGGGAAGACTCGAACTCACAACCTCTCGGTTGGAAGTGGTGGTTGCTTACCATCAGAGCAACCCCTCTTGTCTTTACAATTGTTATTTACCAAATAGATCAAATATTGTATTCGAAGTACTAGAGTTGGCAAAATGGATAAATATGACAAAAGGATAGGTTAAAGCCTACAAATCATGAACGAGAAGTAGGTTAACAATAAATTGTTGATAAACTGTTTTACCATGTATAAGCAATAAATGGACATTTATTAAAAATTTATGATATAGAAGAAGAGCATACAGATGAGGATCAGGCGATCTTAGACTAGAAGAAAACAAATTAAACAGAGCAAGCTCTTTTAACTTCACCAAAGATCAGTCAAGCAAATATGATGGAAGAGGCCTATAGCCTTACACCAACAGGAAGACAAGAAAACCACTCTACCAATATATGGTGTCATCTCTTCTATAGTGTAGTTATTTTTTTGGAAGTCAAGCTATAGTTTCTAATTTATCCCTAGTACTGTGACATTCCTGCGTATCTTCCATGGTGCTTATCTATAGAGTAACTTAATCTTAATTTTTAGGTGAGAACTGCAATTTACCCCTTTCGGCACTACTTAAACATAATGAAAGGTACACTTTCTTTATCGCAGTATTGAAATCTTTTGAGTAAAAAAACATTAGCGACGACAAGCATGATTGGTTCTAACTGAATGAAAGAAAGAGAAATCCTGTAAGCAGGAACAATGGTTTGAACTTCATAGAGCTCTGCAATATTCTTTGGTAGGTTTAGGCTATGGGACACACTTTGGTTATATCCTCCCTTGACGCTTTTGAAAACCAGATTACTAAACCACAACCACCCTCCTTAGAGGAAGAAAAACCATTTTTTTATAACCATCATGTCGGGGCTAGCTTGTGCACACCTCGACTAGATCCACGGGGTAGAAAGAAAAACTGTCCCATTACAAAGACAAATACCTCTTCCCACCCATCCAAAGAAAATCATGATGAGCAATGCAATCCAACTCACAACCACCTTTTGGGTTTTGAAATATAAATAAGAATAAACTTCCCAAAGCACTTCAAGTGTAAAAATTGGGGTGTCTAAAACTTCAGAGGCCTCAAACACCTTTATAAAGCAGATGAATAATCAGCCTAAATTTTCGTATATGAGGGAATGGGATATCTTAGGAACAGAGATGATGCAAGTGTAGTTCATGCTCTGAGGTAACTTTGTTAGCATAGAATTATTTAAACCTTCACGAGATCCCCTTTAACTACATCCCTACAAGTACGGATAGAAGACATGGTAAACATCAAGACCACAAGCTTTATCCTTTGATTGTGGTATGTATTTGTCGATCAACTCAAGGTGCACATTTATTTTATTTTTTTTTGGTAGTTATCTATACCTCAACTAGCTAATCACAATTTGATCATAGTTACAATTTATCGGAGATTAAAAAAAGGAAGTTTTTCTTTCTTCCAATCCAAGTAGTTTTCATATGCCAATCACATTGATCATAGTTGAAAAATCATCAAAGAGATAAAACAAAATAAAGAAGTGCAAGACAAGAAAGTTCTTTCTTCCAATCCAAATAAGAAAAGAAGGAAAATACTAAAATAAGAGATAGACAAATACTAAGAACTAGCATTAGACCTCTTCCCCATTTTCAACCTTTATCTGTCCATTTGTATGTGCTGCTACTCAGCCTTTTCATAACTTCCATACAAACCCAAGGAAACTCTTTAATAATAAAAGTAGAAAGGAGAGGATATGTAACTTTTGCAACTTGCAGAAATAAAATCCTGTGTGATATATGTGTGTCTGTATACATATATCATGCATACATGCATGCATGCACGCACGCACGCATGCACATGCATTTGTGTATCAGTGTATGTGTATATGTGTGTGTGGGGTATGTGTATCTACTTATGAATGCATATAAAACAAGGAAAATTAACCAAGATAGTGGAACAAGTATACCAATAAAAGAACAGAACAAAAAGCCTAGCCTATAGACACTTAAGGTAAAGAACAGAGAACAGAAAAGCTCATCAGCTCCTTTTTTGCTAATGTGTGCGTGTGTAATTTTTTTCTAAAGCTGAAAGTATATCCTGTATATAGGAGAAGATTCTCCCTCAACACATCAGTTATTTCGTTCAATCAAAAGACACCCAAATACTGAGGCTCAGGAATGAAAAAGGGGTGCATTCGAAGTTCTATAGCGTAAATATTAGCAGTGTCCAACCGATCAAAAAGAAAACATTAGCACTGTCCATATGATGCAACTCTCACTTTTATCTGACCCATCAAGAAACTATCTTGGGGAATAATTCTCAATATGGAGAGTGCAAAAGAGGGCAGCAGAGATGTGGAAAGGATGGACAACAACAGGCAACCAACCGAAGGCCTAGGCCAGACGCACCGAGACAGGAATTTTGTTTAAATTCATTAGAATCATTTTCATCGCTTGAAATAACTAGTCAACTACAGGTTGACGACAGGAATATATAAAAGATGAAGAATGACATTAGAGAGGATGATTTGCATTGCAAGCAAAGAGTAAGTTTGATCACAATCTAACTGAATATTCAATTTATACTTGGATATGGGCATTGAAATGTTTTTCAATGAGGTCATAGCTAGCCTACGTTGGGCAAAGGGTATATGCTAGACAAATTTGGACTAGGATATTGGGCAGACAGCTGCTTGACCATAAGTTTCACCCACATCGGCACTGTCATTAGACAGGCAAGCAAAAAAGTACTAACCAAACCATCCAACTTTTCCATGTCCTAATGAATTCCACTCAAATGTTCTTAAGAACAGTAATTACATTATTTTTGTTCACAGCAAATTCAAATACCTTGACCAAACAGAAAAATTATATGCAACAAAAAATCAAGTAAAGCTTAAAATTCACAACTTGGGTTTCCTGAATGTTACTCGCTATAGAAAGTGAACAATGATAAGGCCCAACTCACCCTTTCAAATAATGTTCTTGTAGCTGAGCTTTAAGTTGGTGATCAGCTAATATTCCAGATGAACCAAGGGCTGAAAGCTTTTCCTTCAAGACAGATGCTGCACGGAATCATAAAATTAGAACAGCAAGGTGAAAATATAGAACACTTGATACCATAGTAATATTAAAGTGATTGTGAGAAAGCACGGGAGAAAAATATAATTCTTGATATTAAACATGATACAATGAGCCCTATATATAATACACATAACCTAACCTACTCCTAATACACTTAGGACTAGAGTTCTACTATAATTAGAGTTCTATATTTACATATCTAACACTCCCCCTCAAGCTGGTGCATATAAATCATATGTACCGAGCTTGTTACATATGTAGTTAATACGAGGACCAGTGAGGGACTTGGTGAAAATGTCTGCAAGCTGATCATTTGACTTTACAAACTTTGTAGCAATATCTCCGGAGAGTATCTTTTCTCTGACAAAGTGACAGTCAATCTCAATGTGCTTAGTTCTCTCATGGAACACTGGATTTGATGCAATATGAAGAGCAGCTTGATTATCACACACAAGTCCCATCTGACTAACATCACCAAATTTCAGCTCTTTGAGCAACTCTTTGACCCAAATTAGCTCACATGTCGCCATAGCCAATGCTCGATATTCTGCTTCTGCACTAGACCGAGCAACCACATTCTGTTTCTTGCTTTTCCAAGATACCAAATTTCCTCCTACTAAGACACTATCACATGGCGAACCCATAAACTGGCTCACAACACTCACAGGAAAGGAAATGTCAGGTTTTGTCACTGTAAGATAATTTAGTTTACCAACTAACCGCCTATATCTTGCAGGATCGTTAAGAGGCTCCCCCTGTCCTGGAAGAAGTTTAGAATTCGGATCCATTGGATTGTCAACATGTTTACAACCTGTCATTCCTGTCTCCTCAAGAATATCTAAGGCATACTTCCGTTGTGAGATCACAATACCTGAGCTAGACTGTGCGACCTCAATACCCAGAAAATACTTTAGTGTGCCCAGATCCTTAGTCTGAAAGTGTTGAAAGAGATGTTGCTTCAATTTAGTAATACCATCCTGGTCATTGCCGGTAATAACAATGTCGTCAACATAGACCACTAGATAAATACAGAGACGTGAATCAGAATGCCGATAGAATACAGAGTGATCAGCTTCACTCCGAGTCATGCCAAAGTCCTGGATAACAGTGCTAAACTTACCAAACCAGGCTCGAGGAGACTGCCTTAGACCATAAAGTGACCGGCGCAAGCGACATACAAGGCCACGAGACTCCCCCTGAGCAACAAACCCAGGTGGTTGCTCCATATAAACTTCATCCTCAAGGTCACCGTGTAAAAATGCATTTTTAATGTCCAGCTGATACAGGGGCCAATGGCGAACAGCAGCCATAGAGAGAAAAAGGCGGACTGATGCTATCTTAGCCACGGGAGAGAAGGTATCACTGTAATCAAGCCCAAATATCTGAGTATATCCCTTGGCCACAAGACGAGCCTTAAGACGATCAACCTTACCATCTGGACCAACCTTGACTGCATACACCCAACGACAACCAACAGTAGATTTACCTGAAGGAAGAGGGACGAGCTCCCAAGTACCACTCGTATGTAAAGCAGACATCTCGTCAGTCATAGCCTGTCGCCACCCTGGATGAGACAATGCTTCACCTGTAGACTTAGGGATGGAAACAGAGGACAAAGAAGATAGAAAAGCATAATAGGGTGATGACAAACGATGATAACTTAAACCGATATAATGGGGATTAGGATTAAGGGTGTTCCGTATACCTTTCCGAAGTGCAATCGGAAGAGACAAGTCCGCAGTAGGAGTAGGGTCAGGTGCAGGAAGTGAATCAGCCTGGCCGGATGCTGGGCGAGGACGACGATGATATGTCAAGAGTGGAGTGTCTTGTACATGGAGTCCAGGAGGAGCCACAGTAGATGGTCCAACGTTTGGAATGGGTAAGACTTCTGTAGCGGAAGGTGAAGGAGGAGATATAGTAGACTCCCTAAAGGCCGATATAGGTAAAACCTCAGATATATCAAGATGGCCAGGATGGTCAGAGGAGGTAAAGAAAGGTTTAGACTCAAAAAATGTGACATCGGCCGACATAAGGTACCTACGAAGATCAGGTGAATAACAACGATAGCCCTTCTGAGCACGAGAATAATTAAGGAAGACACACTTGAGAGCACGAGGAGCTAACTTATCTTTCCCAGGAGCTAAGTTATGAACGAAACAAGTGCTCCCAAAAACACGAGGGGGAACAGGGTATAAGGGTGACTGGGGAAACAATATCTCATGAGGAATCTGATTCTGGATGGGAGATGAAGGCATCCGATTAACCAAATAACAAGATGTGAGAACTGCATCGCCCCAAAAACGCAGCGGAACATGAGATTCGATGAGAAGTGTGCGAGCAGTCTCAATAATGTGCCTATTCTTTCTCTCTGCAACCCCATTTTGCTGAGGGGTATAACGACAAGAGGTCTGATGAATAATTCCATGAGAAGACATAAACTGCTGAAATTGAGAGGATAAATATTCTAAGGCATTATCACTGCGAAGAGTGCGAATAGAAACACCAAATTGATTTTTAATTTCAGCACAAAAATTTCGGAATATAGAAAACAACTCAGAACGATTTTTCATTAAGAAAATCCAAGTACATCTTGAATGATCATCAATGAAACTAACAAAATAACGAAATCCCAAGGTTGAACATACTCTGCTAGGACCCCATATATCTGAATGAACTAAAGAAAAAACACTCTGCACAACTCTCAATACTACGAGGAAAGGAGGCACGGGTATGTTTCCCGAGCTGACATGACTCACACTCTAATGTGGATAAACTGGACAAACGAGGCACCATTTTCTGAAGCTTGGACCAGCTAGGATGTCCTAAACGACTGTGAAGTAGGTCTGGAGGATCTGCAACTAGACAGTCCTTAGAGGATGTAAGTTAAGATAGTAGAGTCCGTCTGATTCAAGTCCTGTTCCAATCGTCTGTCCCGTACTGCGGTCCTGTATAATAAAAGAGTCATCAATAAAATATATTCCGCAATGGAGGGCACGAGTCAAACGACTCACAGATGCAAGATTAAAAGGACAGCCAGGGACATAAAGAACGGAATCTAGAATGACAGAGGGTAGAGGATTTGCTTGTCCAACTCCTTTTGCTTTAGTTTGAGACCCATTAGCTAAAGTAACGTTGGGAAGAAACTGTGAATACGCAATATTTGACAAAAGGGATTTATTACCAGAGATATGATCAGAAGCAGCTGAGTCCACAACTCATTGTTCAAGAGGACTAGACTGGGAAACACAAGCAAAAAAATTACCAGCAACAGAAGTATCAGGCTGAGCAACAGTGGCTACTTGTGGAGATGTCTGCTTACTTGCGCGATATTTAAGGAACTCATTATACTCCCTTTCAGATACAGAAAATCCCTGGTTACCTGTAGGCTCGGTCTGAGCAACATAAGCATTTTTTGGTGGTCGACCATGTAAAGAATGACACACGTCACGAGTGTGACCAAGTTTATAACAATAAGAACACTTGGGTCGAGATCTTCCAAAACGACCTCCTCCTCGTCTATACTCCATAGTATGAGAAGCCCGATTGTCCACGGATTGGGAGACGAGGATAGATGAATCAAGTGTTTGTGATGAGCTCACTGGGTGACTTGGTGCTGCAGCAAGGCGAAGTAAGCGAGAGAATAATTCATCAACTGTGGGGACAGTCGGACTAGCCAAAATCTGATCGCGTACTGAGTCAAGATCATTAGGAAGCCCAGCAAGAGTAAGAACTAGAAACAACTTTTGTCGTTGCTCTTGCTGCTTTGCAACGCTAGCAGAAACTGGCATCAACGTCTCAAATTCCTCCATAACTGCCTGCACTTGACCCAAGTAAGTAGACATATCTAATTCCTGTTTCTTTAAATTTGTCATCCGCGATATCACATCGTAGAAACGAGATATGTCATTAGTGTATAAATTACGAGCTTTTTCCCAAACCAAATAACATGTTTGGAATGGACGAAACAAGGGCATCAACTTGGAATCAATAGATCGCCACAAAATATTGCATAATTGAGCATCAATCTTCTCCCAATGTGCTTTGGCTTTTTCATCTCTGTCACTAGACTCCTTGGTTAGATGATCCTGAACACCTTGGCCTTTACACCACAACTCGACAGACGAAGCCCAAGCTAGGTAGTTTGAACCTCCCATTAAAGGTTCTGAGGTAATCATAATACCGGAACTGCCAGAACCCTGTTTTCTGGACCCGAAAGCATCTAGTCCCAAAGACATCTTTGGATTATCAACTGAAAACTCGCTGAAACTGAAACAGAGAACTGAAAACTGGCGCTGCCGGAAAACAGGAACAATGTAGCTGCCGGAAAAGCATTGTAGCTGCCGAAAAAATTCAAGTTGTCGGAATTGAAAAATAAAAATATGGATAGGCTCGGAATTCAAGGTTGAGCAAACTGTCCTGAAGAAATTCTGGCCGGAAAGTACTGTATCTGCCGGAAAAGTCAATAAAGTCGCCGGAAAAAACTGAAAGTTGTCGGAATCGAACAAAAAAAGGATGGGTAGGGTCGGAATTGAAGGCCGACCAAACTGTCCTGAAGGAGCAAACTGAAAAAGTGGCCGGAAGGGCCCTCACGCGCCGGCGCGTGGGCTCACGCGCCGAGGGTATTGCCGGCGCGTGGGGGCGAGTGGATGGTTGGTTTCCGGTGATTTTTTCTGGGGTTGGTCGGAATTCTCTTCCGAACCTCATGGTGGTCTCGAATTTTGCACAAAACCAACAAAAAAGATAGTTTTAGTTACGGACAGACTCTTAAGTCGCCGGAAAATTGCACGGCGACGAGGTCTTTCTTCCCGGAAGTAGCTGGAATGACGCACAGCTATAATATTCTCGCCAAAGCTCTGATACCATATGAGAAAGCACGGGAGAAAAATATAATTCTTGATATTAAACATGATACAATGAGCCCTATATATAATACACATAACCTAACCTACTCCAAATACACTTTGGACTAGAGTTCTACTATATTTACATATCTAACAGTGATCACAAGACTACTGATAACCATTCTAAAGAACATTTATCCCCCAAAAATATATTTTGATTACAGATCACATTTTTTTCTTTTTAATAAAGTAATATTGATGTTCTAGGCTCCCCTTGTATACGTATGCTATACGGCAAAACAATGCATATAAAAAAGATAGGCCTTTACAACCAAAAAACAATCATCTAATAAGGACCTTGTGGTGCACTAAAAGTTAACCAAACTTTTAAAAGAACATACTGATTGCATATTCTAAGGGGTACAGACAATAACAGCAATTAGCAAATGCATCTAACGCCTCTCCCATTATCCAAATGAAGACCAGAGAGGGGATAAAAGTAAAATGAACAAGAGAACACAAGGTGCATGTAAGAGCCTTCAACACACTCCATTAACCTCCATCAACAACCCAAGATATGTTAAACACTTGATATCAAAACCAATTACATGTGTCGAATCGAAAGATAGTTGCAAATGCCACCACTTTCCAAGAACATGCACAAAGTAGCCACAATAGTACAGCCACATAAAAGTTAGGTATGCTGAACACTTGGGATCAGAACTAGAGCAATTAAATGTATCAAAAGATTATAGCCAATTCACTACAAATTTTCTCAGCAAGATCATCCAAATAGTAACAACAGTATAGTCACATAAACAGCCACATCATTTTGGAAACTGCGATTTTTCATGATTCAATAACTCTGGTATTATGATATTATAAATTGAAACCCAGGTAACAGAGAAATCAAATGAAGTGCCGAACAACATTTGTAGAAAAGAAGACCTAACTTGATAAACATGTCTGAACAAACTATACTACCACAAGAATCCAATGAAACCTTCAATGATGATATAAAGGCTCTCAGTTAAATAAGAAGGACTAACAAAACTGAGATTTCCAACCTAGAGGTTGTGAGTTCGAGTCTTCCCAAGAGCAAGGTGGGAAGTTCTTGGAGGGAAGGATGTCGGGGGTCTATTTGGAAACAGCCTCTCTACTCCAGGGTAGGGGTAAGGTCTGCGTACATACTACCCTCCTCAGACCCCACTAAGTGGGATTATACTGGGTTGTTGTTGTTGTTGTTAACAGAACTGAGACGTGCAAAATAAAATTTAGCACCAATATAAGATATGGTATTGGAATCTACTTACCCTTTACTCAAAAAAGATACGGTATTGAAATCTAATAAATATAGGAATTAAAGCACAAAGCATGATTCTTAATTAAGAAATACCTGAAGATCCCCTTGCACCTTGCAGAACTGCAAATAATTGTTTCCTTCCATCCCTAGTAAAAGCAGCTCTATGTTTTCTATTGTCAGCACCAGCCAAGCTCTATAGGAAAACACATAAATGTCTGAGTGCCAACACAAGTCACAGGCATGTGACATAAATCGAAATGCTCACCATAAAAAGCAATGCAGCTAGGTTTAATTTCGGGTGAACTTCTAATGCCCTGATCCGAGGGAGTGGATAAACTGTTTCTCCTCCTTGCTGAGATAGAATTCTAGGGATGTCAATGGATTCAATTGCTGCACCATAGCAGTTAACTTATCAGCATATAGCATCAACAGAAATGAGATCAACAGATCACAAAGAAACAAGTAGAAATGGACATATGTACTCCTTCAGTCTCATTTTGTGTGATACAATTCTACTGACATGGAGATTACAGTTCTAATTTGAAATCGTATGTTGTTGGTAGCAGTAGAAAGAAACAAGTATACAGTAGTTATTGCACCGTAATGTACTAAATTAGACTTTTCAAATGAATTTTAAATCTTCAAAGTAGTTGAAGTTATGTAAGATATTTGTTATTTCTAAATGGATCAATACTTTTGGAGGTTCTCAAACTAGAAAATATATCAAATAAAAATGAGAAGAAAAGAGGTACTACTTGAGAACAGGTCACATGATGTGCTCTGTCAGTTCTAAATTTTGATCGGTAAGAAATTGGACCATTTCACAATTCGTGCGTATCATCCTAGTGTAGGGGACTTAGGGGCATGCTAATCTTCTCGCTTATCGCTCCAATTTTTTTGGATGACCCCAAAGAGACACGTGCCAGTTTTAAATTTAATCAGTAAACTGCAGGAAACACCGTAAAAGAGCCTAAACTTTAAAGTAAGAGCTTACTCTTCTTCTTTTTTTGGTGTGTGTGTGGTTTGGGGGGGGGGGGGGGGGGGGGGGGCAACTAATGAGTTTGCTCTTTGTCCTATTAAAGAAGGAACCTTTTCTTCCAGCTTTGAACACCATTTATAATGTAAAAACACCACAAAATGAAAAGCTAAACTGATGTCAACCTATCTTTTCACCACCAAAGCGGAACGGATCATTTAAATATCCTTGCTACCTCTCAAGCCTCTTAAAACAAGTAACATATATTAGAAACTCCTCATTCATGTCAAACAACTACACCAAGGTGATCTCATGAAAGCTTCAGGGGATTCAAAGAATTGACTGTACCAGCAGGCTCGAAAAAGTTTGCTTGCATGGGTGGCTTGTTGGGATTCAATACCACCCTTGTTTTCCATACTTGAATATTTCCATCCTTGGACAAAGTGACCAGCAACCGCAACATTGGCAGCCAAGAAACTGATGTGATAGGTTGAGAACCTACTTGTGTACTGTTATTGCAAGCAAAAATTAAAAGATTACAATCCATCTATGCCTACAGGAAGTCAGGAATAGGACTTTTTATTGCACAAAATCCCTCTTTTTGTTTTTATACAGAAGGATTCCTGATTCTTGTAGGTGTTAAGTTGCTTCAGTTCTCTATAAATATATCCTACTTAAAGTAACTTTTAAAATAAAGTACAATCCATCTATGCAGAAGAAATGTAAAATTTCAACATTTAACATCAAAAATTGGAACTTCTATAATGATAATTGTCAGAGTTGGTTTTTCCAAGTTCAATCGGCAAAATACATTATTCCAGAACTCATTCAGGTTTAGATTTTTGTACAACATTTCGTTTCAGAACTCGGGTATTGATAATGAATGTATTTCTTTTTAAGAAAACACACTTTAAAAGGAAATTGAGATCGAAAGCAGTATACTATTGCCTAAGACTGAGCTGCCAGTTAGCTTCCGGAGAAGGAAACGCAACATTAGTCAGCAAATTCAGGGAGAAAGAGCTAGCATATTTGTAGCAAAGGTCTTACATTGCGCTAGATATGTTAAGACATCAGATATAAATCAAAATTGAAGACATTGTAAAATATGAAATATAAAGACAGCCACAGCTGAAGGGACATTACTTACATCCCAATCATCATAGGCCTTTCAGTTGATACATCCCATGCAAGAAGAGTACCACGTCTATCTCCAATAAAAAGCCATTCCAATGTTGGATGAAATGCAAATGCACCAGCACCAACCAGCTTGATTGTATTATCCACTATATGGCAAACATAAAGGCTTTCATACAAGTTCCACTAAGTTCAAACAATCCAACTAAAGAGAGAATATATTAAGGTACTCGTTCAAATCTCACATTGTAAAGTGTAATGTACAGCATATGTGTGGATGTTATAAGCTCGAATCAAGCCTTCCGCGTAAGCTACATACTGGAATCAAAGGAAGGACAGAGGTCAGATCAAAGTGGCAGTCACAATACTTTGCCGATCAACCATGAAGCGGGAGAGCTTAATTGCAGTAAGCATGTTACCAGAACAGGGAGTCGAGGATGGCAAGCAAGATTGACGATGGGTTTCTTCAGGTCAGTTTTTATTTTTGTTGGCGCCTTCCCACCTTCCACAGTTCCAACAACTTCCCAAGCAGAGAAATGGAGGTTAGAAACATTTTGCAATAAAACAGTTATGCAAGCACTGCAAAAGAAATGTAGCAAAATGACGAGAACCTTTTTAATAACCATGGTGCAGGATGAGTATAATTAATCAAATGTAGCAAAAAGACGAGAGCTTTTTCAATAACTATGGTGCAGGACCAGTACAAGCACACCTCGACTATTCCATCGGGTATCTACGACCTCCCACAAGCACAGGTATCAGGATAACTCTATCCACCAAGGGTTACTAACATAAAGAAGAAAGAATAAGGTGGAAGGGAAGGAGGCTGCTGCACAGATACCGGGTAACTCTGCCCACCAGAAATCACCTTGTGTCTTGTCTCTACTTGATTTGAACCCTAGTCTTCAAAGTTTTGCAAACAAAATGACTTCTTCACAAACTACCAAGTTATAACTAAGTTTACCTGTGTTCTTTATTTTTCTTTAATGCTTTATGGGCATACAGAGGAAAGAATGAGGTGAAAGGATCAAATGAAGGAGTCCGCTGACTTGCTCTTTCAAGGATAAAAAGTTTGAAAGCATGAGAGACTGGAATTCAGAGGGACAAAAGACCCCACCCCAAGAAAACCAACGAAGGAAAAAATGAGGGAGGAGAGAAATAGTAAAATGTGCAAGCACTGGGTTAAACCGCATAAATCTAGATCCTAACGCGTCTAAGAAAATATGGAGACAATGCAGTAGCACTCACAGGAAACAAGTATTGATTCAGCCATAATTGATGAATGACAACGCACTCTTTTAAACTGCACATCAGCATAACAAGCAGAAAAAAGCACAGGATAGGTAATGCAGCTCTCAGGACTAAAATTGACAAGACTGCAACCCAATAGCTGGATTACATCTCCCGTGTCCATCTAAACTTTCATTCAGTTGGTGAAATATCTATAGTTAAAATTATAATAACACTGGTCTTTCAGATAAGGAGTAAATTCAAAACCAAGAACGCATATCCTAGGAGCAGTTATCTGCTAGCATTAGCTTTTTTAACTCTAAATGATGCAGAAAAAACTTATATATGTGTACAGGCATAAGCTCCAACTCAGATTTCGACAGACCTGTTACACTCATCCTACGATGGAAACCAAAAAATACAACAGGTTGAAGAGGAGTCAGTGCAAGATGAACTTCAGTATCAGAAGAAATGCGTTCTGTCCTCTTCTCAGGTGAATGTAAAACACACGTTTGCTCTGCATCAAAATCACACGAACACATTGTACAATCCTGCGATAAGCAGCAGGCATAATGAGAAAATAATTTTCCCAAATGCAAGATTATAGCAGAACGAGTACTGACACAAGCAAAAGCAGACTTGAAATGCCCAAAATGCAGCACGAAGGAACAGGTGACATCATTGGAGCTTTAAACTCAGAGACAATAAGAAACCAGTGAAATTCTTACTGGAACAATGTGACTATTAATTATTACCAAAAAATTATACCACAGACAAAAGAGGCTAATAAAAAGGGTATGGCAGCATTATCAAAGTGTTTAAGAACTCTTATTGGAAAAACTCCTGAATGGGAAGAAAGAGGTGGGAAGCAAAGTAGGGAATCACAAATAAAGGCTTCACAAAGGAGATCATAATGCCTTTTCCCAAATTGAACCCGTCACTGCATTAGATAATATGTGAAAGGAGACACTCACATTTACCAAATAGATGAAGGACACTAGTACATGAATACATGCAAGGAGTAAATTATAGTAATATGTACTCTGTCCATTGTGCATGATATATATAGTTTAATATAGTAAAGAGCATGGGTGATCCTGAATCTTTTTGGTGTTCAATGGGTGATGCCAAGCACTAAAGGAAATGCTGTATAGCTGGGCCGGTTTTCGCAGAAGAAGAAAGCAAAAGGCATGGAAGCTCTCATGTGGATAATTTTGGGGGAGAGAAATATGAGAGCTTTTGAGGGGATTGAGTCTCCTTTAGTAAAGAGCATAGGTGATCCTGAATCTTTTTGGTGTTCAATGGATGATGCCAAGCACTAAAGGAAATGCTATATAGCTGGGCCGGTTTTCGCAGAAGAAGAAAGGAAAATGCGAGGAAGTTCGCCTTGTTAGCTCTCATGTGGATAATTTCGGGGGAGAGAAATATGAGAGCTTTTGAGGGGATTGAGTCTCCTTTTTTACATCTTAAGAATAGTCTTTTATCTTTGATCGCTTTTGGTGTCTCATACAGCCCCTATTTGTACAGAAGATTGGGTGTCTTTTGTAGAGAATCATGTTTTGATGTAAATTCTCTACTTTTTGGTATACTTCTTGTACACGGGATTTCTCTACCTTTTGATTAATACAATTTACCTTATCAAACAAAAAGTAAAGAGCATTTTGGCAACCTATACAACCAGCAAAAACCATGTCTTAACGTAATTTTTAGTATGCGTACAAACAATTTGTTTCAACAACCAGCAACAACAACAAAGAAACAAACAACAACAGAAAAAACCAACAATAAAACAATAATGATATGTCATTGTGCTTATCAAATGAAATTCTTGTAGTCTTGTTTATATGAAAAAAAAATCTGTTAAGTATACCTTGGAAGTTTTTTCCTTGATTTCAAGGTATCTAATTGCAAGAGAAAATTGCTAAGAAAAGGAACCTAGAATATCAGGACGGTGTGAAGAACACTGTTTGCTATGTCCACAAGGAAAATAAATTGGTTTGTTCTTACAAAAAATTATATGATTGAAATAAAGCAAAAATGATTTAAATGCACAATAACAGAAGATTACACGTAGTTTGAAATTCAAAATACATGATCTTTCAGGGTATAATAAAATAACAAAAGCAACTTATCAAAAGAATAACAAATAACAAAAAGAAACAAAACAGGAATAACATATAGATTCAATGTGCTGAAGACAGCCATTATATAACCACCTCACTTCTATGATCCTTCTCAATTAAATTTCCATCATTATGTTTCTTGTAGCATGTCTTCTGTAGTTTCTTATTATGCCATACAAAACTATTATACATATGGTTCTTTTGGTGCTTTGTTGATGTCTGGAAAAAGCGACATTTGAAAGTTGTCATACTTACTCTTGTCACCTCTCCAAACTGGCATCCTAACTGTAGCCAAAAAAATAATCCTTCTAAGCACAACAAACATCTTCTAGAATAAACTTGTGCAACGTATCAAAGGCAATGCACCAGAAAAGAAAAAGGGTAAATGAAGAAAATCTAATATTTCAGCAGAATGTTAGATACCAGCACCCAACTCCACTCTCAAACAAAGAAAACAAAAGGTAGTCAATTGCTTAGTGCAGATGAAAGTTTTTTGTGTTGTTGGATTTGATGAATCAGTTGCACAGTGCAAGTGAAAGTCTTTTGTTGTTGGATTTAATGTAGGTGGCAGGGGAAGGTATAAGAGATGGTGAAGGGCTATACCAGCATGCATATGGTGGACTGTATGGAGGGAAAGAAATGATAGGAGTTTTGAGGATAGGAGGAATTCTTTACAGAAAATAAAGCTAAACTTGTGGTTTGTCTTTTTATTTTTGGTGTAAAGAATTTTGTGTAGATGAAGCTGAGACTTTACTACAGTTTTTAGAGTCCTTGTAAGAAGAATATTGGGAAGATGTAATTAGGTTTTTTGTAATTATGGTTTCCACCACAAACTTTGTGTTGATGAATGATCACCACAAACCTTTCTCAAAAAAATGATCACCCTTCCTGGACAAACAAATAGTGATAAAACTTAAGCACTAAAACATTGTCAGTATACCACCATGTAAAGCATGTCCTCATATGGTTCACAAGGAATCTCAACTGAAAACCCATTAAAATACTCCCATACCGCAAAAGATAAAGTTACACGGTTAGTTGTTTTTTTGGATAAAACAATGCACATAAACCTAATGCCATGATATTTCAGCCACACTTAAGTTCACATCAAAGCCATTAGTGTCAAATGCGACAAGTGTTAGAACTTGCAGGCTTTAATAGAAATAAGACTCAGTATCATAATCTTAGAAGGTACTTAATGAATTAACCTCAAGAATAGCAATAACACAATGTCCGCTTGTTGGGCTATAAGCCATGCGAACAACAGGAGAACCAATGTCGATTGAAGCTATCTTGCTTCCGGTATACGCATCGAATTCTGCCCATGTAAAATATAGTCAGCATCATCATACAGTTTATTGTAAAAGATAATTATTAAATACCGGAATGAAATTTGTCCAAATTGAGCCAAATATATAGTGAGGATTCATTCATTTAGTCATTTGCAGTTTATTAACAGAACATAAAGCATATGAGAATCTGTTTCAGTTGAAATTGTATGCTTTCACAAAAGCTGAGATTTTGAAGGAGGGAAGGAGTATCAAATGTACCTATGATTTGGCTTCCGACGGCGACGGCGAGAAGTGCCTGAGTTGGATGAAATGCGGCGGCATGAGGCTGTAATGGCTTTGAACTCCGACCAACATGCCGGAGATCTAAATGCTGTAGCGTCGCCCACTCCATTGATCCTCCCTAATTCAACTAACCGTAACCAAATTTCGACGAATTAAGATTTATATAAACCTTTTAGAACATGAATCATCAAAGGCGGTAGATGAAAAACACAAATGATAGGTCACGGTGGTTGATTGAGCTTTCAGATCCAGATCATGAAAATGGACGGATCAAGTTTCAGATCAGATCCAGGAAAAAACTTTGATGAGGAATGTTAGACCTACGTGTAATTTGTCGATATCATTAATCTATAGAAAAAGTGTTGAACAGCGGATGAAGAATCTGATGCGAGATACTTGCAGGATTGTAAGAACTAGCTAAAAGAAGAAAATAAGAAAATCCTGATCAGCACAGGTACAGTTACTGCCTTGCTGGGGCTTTATTGGCAAAAAAGAACTATAGTGGTACGTATTTTCATTTTTTGCCCCTTTATCCCTTTAAAAGTTTTAATTTTAAATTAAGACATTGTTTAAAATCATGTTATTTGATTAAGACGCAGTTAATCATACCTGATAATTTGTGATTAAGAACATAACCCTTGTTATTTATTTTTCAAATAATCTTTTAAAATAGATTTATCAATAAAAAACATTGATTTATTACTTACATACTACTATGGCATAATAAAGATGGCTAGATAATATCATAATATTGTTTTGTTCTATTGTACACAATGTTGGTGCGAAGCAGATGCAAATTTATAAAAACCATTGACGAATTCTAATTTTGTTTGACCAAATTTACTTTGTTAAATAAATTAATATAGAAAAGATTATGGGGCAAAAATACTAAGAAAAAAATTATTTAACTTATTGGAAGTATCAAAAAGAGAAAATATTTGAGGGTGAATGGTGACATATGTCCGGGAAAAAAAGGAGATGGGATGATATGATATAATGTATCTCGCAATCTTCACATGTTAAATTTAGTCAACCCTCATAAATTTTGTGCTGGTTGTTTGAGGCCGCAAATTAAAATAAATTCACTCTCATCGAGATACAGAAAAATGTTTATCTAATGAAATTGTTGAATTAAAGTATTTATTAAATTTAGAGCATAAAACTAGTGAATTATGTGTACAAGATAGGAAATTTTAAATTATTGAACTGTAATTCCAAATTAAAATCTCCATTTCTTAATTACCAAAAAACAAAATCTACATTTCTTACTGTATAAAACTTTGACTACGTAATATGACTTAAGTTATAAGCTTATCCTAAAGTAGTAAGTTATTTGTGAAAGATGCATAGAATTATACATTTTAGGTTGTCCCGTTTCAAATTTTTTCTTATCTGACCAATTTTTTACAAGAATTTACTATTAGTGGATAAGTTAGTAAAATAATGTTTTTTTAAAATCAACCTTACACTTGTAAAAGGGCGCATTAATGTTAAGATCCACTTTACTCATCTCAAGTATTATGATGGCGCATACTCATAAAAGCTAAGGAAGCCAACTATTAAAATTTTAAGACATTAACAATTACCCCAAACAAATATAAATAGTAACTAAAGATAAGCAGATATAGAATGCGGAAATGCTATAACAAATTCAAATACTCCAATACATGTCTACCGACGAATATGGTGTCACATTTACGAACATCTACAAATTCTACAAACACTGGTTTAAAAGAAAAATATAGTTGTTCTCGAAATGAAAAGAGACATCAGAAAGTTAAACATGGAAAGGGACTTCAAGCTCTGCGGACGCCAACGGATCTACCTTGGTCGCCCTGGATTAAAGGCAGCTACCTCAGCTACTCATCGGTTCCGGCACGAAATTTGCACAAAAGAGTGCAGTATCAGTACAACCGACCATATATAGTGTCGAGCCTAACCTCGATGAAGTAGTGACGAGGCTAGGACATAACAATCATATAAACCTATGCAGTTAAATCATATACGAATAGAATAATAACAACTGGAAATAATAGATAAAGATGGGAGGAGGATATGCTTTGGGATATCAAATTCTAACAATAACCCAATAGTGAAGTATAATGAAACATCATACATACATACATACATACATACATACACACACACACACACACACACACATATATATATATATATATATATATATATATATATATATATATATATATATATATACATACATACATACACACACACACACACACACACACATATATATATATATATATATCAACTAGAATAATGAAACAGTAACACATGCACGGCATCACCCTTCGTATTTTTACTCTCGTTCTCACCATATGAATCAACAGGAACGGTACAGCATCACCCTTCGTGCATTACCTCTCATAGTCACGGCATGACATCACCCTTCGTGCGTTAACTCTCAAAATATCAGCACGGTATCACCCTTCGTGCATTAACACTCAAATCATGGCAAGGCGTCACCCTTCGTGCATTAACACTCACAATATCGGTACAACATCACCCTTCGTGCATTAACACGCACTCCCAATATCATTCACGATATCACCTTTGTTCTTTACACCCTTCCTCACCCAAAAAATGGAAATAATACGTCTCGTCAAGGGGATAAACAATCATATCTCGGCAAGGGAATCAGCTATAACCAATCTCGTTTCGACAATTACTTTACAAAATAAATCTCCAACAATGGTCAATTACCAAGAAGTTATCATGAATTATGCTCAACATTGATAATCATCAACCTAAGCATAAACAATACACAATAGAGTCACAAGAATCATGGTATAAGACTCACGGGTATGCTTGACACTAATGTATAGATACTAGTCACCATGCAACACATAGCAATTAAGATCACAACTCATATTCCCTTAAGCTAAGGTTAGACCAAACACTTACCTCAATTTCTCGGACAAAAATCAAGCCTCAATTACTGCTTTACCTCTCGGTTCCACTTCCAATTCGCTTGTATCTAGCCATAATTTACTTAATAACATCAATAAATGTTAAATAAATCAATTATAATGCATGAAAATAGATTTTCCAATATTTTTTCCAAAAAGTCAAAAACTGACCCCTGACCCGCTTGGTCAAAACCCGAAGTTCGAACCAAAACCCTATCACTCATTCACCCAGGAACTCAAATATGCAATTAGTTTTGAAATCGAACCTTAATTTGAAGTTCAAATCCCCAAAATTCGAAAATCCTAACTTCTATCCAAAAACACCCAATTTTTCATGAAATACCCTAGATTTTGAAGTGAAATTATGTAAAAATATGAATTAGATTGAAGTAGATGAGTTAAAAATCACTTACTTATGATTTGGAGAAGTTTAAGTCTTCGAAAAATCGCCTAAGGATGTTTAGGGTTTGAGAAAAGTGAAAAGTGATGAAAATTCCGTCTGAAATTTGCAGTTATCGCAATTGCGATTACGAACCCTATGAATTTCTGTTCCTTTCGCATTTGCGACTACTGAGAAGTTTGCGAAGAAATGCTCGCAAATGCGAACAAGGCTGGCCAGGGCATTTATCGCAATTGCGATCAGCCCCCTCGCAATTACCAAACCTGATAGGCTCGCAATAGCGAAGCTGACCTCGCAATTCGAGATCAGAGCCTCCAACAGATACCAGATGAAAAGCAGAAATTTCTTAAGTCCAAACTCACTCTGTGGCCTATTCAAAACTCACCAAAGTCCTCGGGGTTCTAAACCAATCATGCATGCAAGCCTAAAAAAAATCATACGGACTTGCTCGTGCGATCAAATCATCAAAATAACATCAATAGCTACGAATTTAACCTCAAATTCATAAAATTCATAAGATAGTTCAAAATTTTCATTTTCTCAACCTAGAGCCCGATTTATATCAAATCTACTCTGATTCTCACCAAACTTCACAAGTTCGACTTAAATATTATTTTAAACTTGTACTGTACTCCGAAATTGAAATACGGGTCCGATACCATCAAGATCATACACTATTTCATTTCCAAAAGTCTTTATATTTTTCCAACAAAAAATTTTCTTTAAAAATTCATTCCTTGGGCTAAGGACCTCGGAATTCGATTCCGGGCATACATACACTTAAGTCCCATATTTACTATGGACCCTACGAGACCGTCAAAATACGGGTTTTGGTCTGTTTACCTAAAATATAGACCGAAGTCAACTTAATTCTATTTTAAAGGTAAAATTTAGTATTTTTCTCAAATTTTCACATAAGGGCTTTCCGGATATACGCTGAACTGTGCACGCAAATTGAGGTGAAACAAATGAGGTTTTTAAGGCTTCGGAATACATATTTGACTTCTAAAACAAGAGATGATATTTTGAATCATCGCAATTAAACTCCGTTATACACAGGAATTCAAGAAAAAGCATGATCACATTAGGTTATTTATACACAGTTTATCTTATGTTGTTTTAGAGAGTTAATTTTCACAATTGCGCAGAATTAGCTTCAGGTTCAAATTTGAGGTGAAACTAATCAATCGTAAAATCAACCATCTTTGCCAAAGTATAAATATAACTTGACAGTTACAAACTTACAGCAAAATGTTGTTCCTATGTCCAAAAGCTTCAAACCTAAATCCTTGAACAAGATCATTCTTTGGCATTTTTATTTGGCGATATCCTTATATGATCCATTTATTATCTTTCTCTAGTAAAATCGATTTTAAATTGCAGAGTGAAAAATTAAAGGCTCCGCCTTGTTTTGGTTTAGACCATGCACTGCTTTGAAATTTTTTGGTTCCGCGTGCTTTTTAAGGCTGAATTACATTGTTCTATTTAGTTTGGACACCATTATCAGATTATAGATTAAATCTTTAATTTAAGTAAAAGGGATAAAGTAAATTTCATGGATCGTCGTTCAACTTTGTATTCATTTCCAAAAGTTACTTTTTTCCTTTTGTTATGTAAAAGTTATTCAAATTTGTGTTCATTAGTAAAAAGTCACTTTTTTCTTTTATTACACGAATATTATTTTACTATGCTCTAGTTATCATAATAATCACTTTGACCAAATTTTACAAATCGTTCACCTGAAAAGTCCATTATGCCCTTGACATCATAAATTCTTTCTATTTTTGTAATACCTTATATAATATATGCTTATAATTTACTTTTACCCATATATTTTACTTATAATTGAAATAACTTTATATTATTTTATTTATTATTCTTATAATATATTTGTACATTTAGTTTTTTCTTAATATTAATTTTCAAGATATATAAGTAATATTATTAAATTTGTCAATAACATTATCATGGACAAATCTCAAATATACGGTTTTAATCATGCTCCAAGCCATACCCATCAATTTTATAAATAGAATAAACATAGTTTGCTAAATGACACATCAGATTAATACTTTCAAATAAATAATATTAATAGATAAAGCTTAGAAAAACTTAATATTATAATACAAATATCTTTGAAGCTTCTTTTAAAGTTTTTATTGATTATAAAAAAACTATCATTTGTTAAATAAATCTATTCTTTTATTTTAAATAAATATTAAAAATAAATCAAATTTTATTATTTTTATATTTAAAATATGTTCATGTTTGGATAAAGTTTAACAAATTGAGTGCCATCAAAAAATAGATATATTATAAAAATAATAAATAAAATAATTTAAAGTTATTTTAATTATAATTAAAATGCCTAGGTAAAAATATATTATATAGCCAGTATATAATATAGAAGGTACTACATAAATGAGAAAATTTATAATGTCAAGGACATAATAAACTTTTCAAATAGAAGTATGATAAAATTTGGCCAAGGTGACTTTTATGGTAAATAAAGCAAAGTAAATAATTTCTACGTAACAAAAGAAAGAAGAGTGACTTTTGGATAATAAACAAAAGTTGAATAATTTTTACGTAATAAAAAGAAGAAAAACGACTTTTGCATAATAAACACAAAGTTGAGGACCACCCATAAAATTTACTTAATAGGGATAAGATTGATTGTACAAATAACTGAAATTATTGAAATGGATCCTGGAGTACATTTTGTTGGGCTTAAGGTATGAATTGAGAAATGGAGGAAAATAAAATAGAGAGAAATGACAATTTGAATAAAAAAAATTACAAAGGAACTTTGACCCTTTTTGGATTGAGAAAGGAAGATTAGTGTGCATATTTATAATAACATTTCTTTTATCTCTTAAAGAGTTGAGAAGAAAGCAAGTCTTGCGTCGTCGTCATTGCCGCTCAACTCTAGCTTTTGGATTTGGTTGATAATTTTTTCGCCTAAATTTATTTTCCTTTTTTATTATGTATTTTTCTTTTTGATATTTTTTGCCTGATATTTGTAATTTAAATGTTGTCAATCTATCAGGCCCCAAACTTGGAGAGCGCGACCGGCGCTCAATCGAGTGAAACCGGCCAAGCAAGCATTTTGAATACTTTTCACCAAAACTCACCCATATTTTAAGTTACTTCATTTGATAAGCCTCAAAATACACACACCACACCTTCTTGGTTCAAAGTAGGACAAGAAATTCAATCATAACACAACTTGTTTAATATTCCTAACGCTCATATTCAACTTACACTATGTCTACGGAGCCTTTAAAATATATCAAAGAGTACAATAATAGTACCGACAATAAGGCTATGGCTATACCTCAAAGAATGATAATATATACGAAACAAAAGATGCACAACCCCGGAATGAGATGAGGCTCACCAAATCAGCTGGAAAGAATGAGCACCGCTATCACTGGTCAATATCCTCTGTTATGGAACCACCTGCATCAATAAAAGATGCAACGCCCCCGTCAAATGGGACGTTAGTACATGTCGAATATTACTAGTGTGAAAACCAAATACCAAATTAAGAACTTGAAAATACAACAGGAATATGATGAATCACAATGACAATAGGATAACATAGATAACCGTTTAAGCAAAGCAAAATTAAAAAAAATCCATCAGTAACATTTATAATTTGTATGTCGAGATTCTTCGTAACCATTTTTTAGACAAAGTGGCCTCGCCACCTCACCCCAATTTGTGTGAGTGGAGGTACAAGCACAATGCCACAACTCTACTCAAGCGGCCTTGCCGCCTCACCCCGATATATGCGGGTGGAGGTGTAACCACAGTACCAAAAACCTACACAAAGTAGCCTTGCCGCCTTGCCCCCAAAATATGCGGGTAGAGATACAAAAATAACACAATAATACCACACAAAGTGGTCATGTCGTCTCACTCCAATATGTGTGGGTGGAGGTGTAATCCTAATCACAATTTGGCAGAATAACTTTCACATGTAACCCGACTTGGAGTTATAACATGTAGATACACAATCTATAGTTTGGAACACATCCTCAATTAATAATGCAACATGATAAGAGCATTTGAAACATGAATTGAACATATATCTCTATATAAAACTTATTTGGAATAATTAATTTATAATGAACATCTTCGAACTACAAAATAATGTAGGGTTCAATTCTTAGAGAAACGTTTAGCCAACATACCTCAAATTCGTCCCTTAATGATACTACAATGATGCACTACACTAACCAATTTCAATCTACAATAACAACATCCAATGAAACTAATATTAGTAACAAATTCCTAGGCCATTGAGGCACTTTATCAAACAACTAGTAGGCATAAATCTCTACATCTCTTAACCTAGAATTACTTCATCCAACTTCCATAATTTACCAATAATTTATTCCACCATTGTTTATAAAAAAATTATAACTTCCAACACCACATGCCTAACCATCCATCTACACCCAATCAATAAAATTCAATCAAATAATTACCTTTCAATCCCCACAATAGTTATGTATTTAAATTGGTAATTTATGGCTTTCAATCACCATACCATGAGTTTGAATACTTAATTCATACTCATATTCTCATAACAAACCAAACATGTAAGCCTAAGGGTATAAGACTACCTTCTGGAAGAAATCTTGCAAAATTCTCCTTTGAGTTCTTGAAAATCTAAGTATTTTATGTGTAAATTTCATAAATACTAGTGTAGAAATAATAAAATTTTAAACCAATATAACGGGGATTGCCTTGAAGAAGAGAGGGTTGGTGGTCTTGACAGAGTGGAGAAGAGCTGTAAAATTTCGCCAAGAGGAATGGGGAAATTAAACCTCAAAATTGTGTTTATATGCTTAGATTGCAGATGCGGCCCCAGATGCTTCGCATCCCAAGTTTACTCCTCTTTGAGGATCGGATGCGGACCTAGATGCTATGGCAGCACTTCACTGCCAGCCCCTCCTTTCGGATGCGGTCCCAGATGCTTTGCATCCTCAGGACACTCATTTGCCAGCCTTTGGTAATTTAGTCATAACTTCTTGTAGAAATGTCTAAATGACAAGCGGTTTGAAGCATTAGAAACTAGATTCAAAGACATTTCATTTGATATGGTGTACACCACATAAGTCTTTATATTTAGGCATTGGCATTTATTTGGAGGATCTTGTGCAAATTGAGACATCCTTTCCTTTTAATGTATCCAACTTGTTCCACACAAAGTATTACCATTCACAAAACTCCTTAGTATGTTCCAACACACCTTAAACATATATTTTCATATAAAAAATGATGTCGTTCTATCCCATAGGTCTACTTTAATACTCGAATATGTTATTCCCGAATACCGCTATCGCACTTTAAAGTCTTACATCATTAGGAAATTTTAACGGGGCCTTACATTCTCCCCCTCTTAAGATCATTCAACCTCGAATGAGGGTTAGAGTCTTCCATAGACACCCAATAAGACTTAAATTTCCATCCACACACCAAAAGTTCCCAATTTTACTAACTCCATAAATTTCCTAAAATTTAGGCAGAGTTTCCCCTGTAACTGGGCCTATCCACTTGCCAGAGTACCCTAGAAACACATCCTAACAACATATACATAATCCAATGACGTAACATAACATAAAACAACACCAACTGTGGCCCCATATGCAACATATAACTAGAAAGGAACACCTTTAACATCAACTATACAAGTGATACAAAATACATAGGCAACAATTTCATAGAAAGATTACATAGCTATTCAAACAAACAAGGATAATTCTTCTTCATCTCTTCCTCGGCCTCCCAAGTAGCCTCTTCAACTTGCTGGTTTTACCATAACACCTTCACGGAGGCAATTTCTTTATTTCTCAACTTTTAGACTTGCCTATCAAGAGTGCAACTGGAATTTGTTTATATGACAGTTCTTCATTAGACTCAATAGTCTCAACTAGCACAATAAGAGATGGATCTCCGACTACCTTTTACAACATATACACATGAAGTATCGGATGCACTAATGATTACTCAGGTGGTAGCTTTAACTCGTACGCCACCTGACCAGTCCTCTGAAATAATTTTGTATGGTCCAACATACCTCGGTCTCAATTTCCCTTTTACCATACCGCACTACACCCTTCATACGGGAAACCTTATAGAATACCCAGTCATCTTTCTTTGAACTCCAAACCTCTGCGACGAACATCTGAATAGGACTTTTGACGACTCTGGGTAGTTTTCTACTGCTCCTTAATTATTTTGACCTTCTCCATAGCCTTATGCACAAGGTGCGGTCCCATTAATTCAGGTTCCTTAATCTCAAACTACCCAATGGGAAATCTACATCTCCTACCATATAAAGCCTCGAATGGTGACATCTGAACACTAGCATGATAACTGTTGTTGTAGCCAAATTCTATAATTGGCAAATGATCTTCCCAGCTACCCTTAAAGTTGAGAAGACAAGCGCACAACATATTCTCAAATGTCTAAATAGTCCGCTTTGCATGCCCATCAGTTTGTGGGTGGAAGGTTGTACTTAGATTCACCTAAGTATCCAAACTTTGCTGAAATTTCTTCCAAAAATTATCTGTGAACTGATCCCCTCGATCAGAAATGATAGAAACTAGAGTGCCATGCAACCTGACTATTTCCTTGATATATAACTAAGCATACTATTCTGTTGTGTCGGTAGATTTAACTAGCAAGAAGTGTGCTGATTTCGTGAGTCGATCCACAATCACCCAAATTGAGTCAAACTTGAGCGGAGTGCACGGTAGTCCCACCATAAAGTCCATATTAATCATTTCCCTCTTCTATAGTGGAATTTCTATGTTTTATGCCAACCCACGGGGCCGTTGGTGCTCAGTCTTTACTTGATGACAATTCGAACATCTTTCCACAAAGTACGCCACATTCTTGTTCATGTCATAGAACAATAGACTTCCTTGAGATCATGTCGCATTTTTGTAGAGCCCGGGTACACGGAGTATCTAGAAGTGTGAGCCTCGGTCACGATTCTTTCCCGGAGACTATCCACATTTGGAACACATAATTGCCCTTGGTACCTTAGTGTACCATCGTCCATGCTAAGAGAAAAAGCCATAGTTTTATGTTTATGTATCCTCTCCTTTAATTTCATCAACAACGGATCGTTGTATTGGTTCTCTTTGACCTCCACAACAAGAGAGAGTTCAACCCTATTTTGCACAATTACCCCTCCTTCACTATAGTGCAAAAGACGAACTTCCAAACTAGCCAATCAGTGAACCTCCTTGGCCAACGACCTTCAATATGCCTCTAAGTGAGCCAAACTACCCATAGATTTCTAGCTAAGAGCATCCACCGCAACATTGGCCTTTCCTGGTTGATATAGGATATTGATGTCATAATCTTTGAGTAACTCAACCCATCTTCTCTGTCTCAGATTCATATCCTTCTATTTGAAAATATATTGAAGGCTTTTGTGGTCCCTTAATAGATCCACATGGACCCATATAGGTAATGACGCCAAATCTTCAATGCAAATACTACAGTTGCAAGTTATAAGATACACACTCAAGCCCGATATTTGAAGCATCACAATACACCATAAACCCATCTGTGCCCTCTGGTAGGATCAACACTACCGTCGTACTTAATTTTGATTGCAACTCCCGGAAGCAAAATGGTGTGTGTGGGATGATGTAATATTTCACATAAGGTCTTAAGAATATAATACACGCGTAGTGATTGATAATGCACTCAAATCAGCTAGAATCTTGATCATCTTTCTAATTTTTATTCAACTTTTTATACTCCTATAATATATTAGAAGTGCTAAGGGTTCTATAATTATTATAGAAATTTAGGAAAGCTTAATTGAGGTATGTATGGTTAAAACCTCTCTTCTTAGATTTAACCCCTCTGGTTTTCATGAAATCGGTATAAGTCTCAAGTTGATCGTATAAAACTTGCTATTCCAAATGAGTTTGCGTGGAAGGATATATGTGAAATATGTGTTCTTGTGCTTTTATCATGTTATCCTATCATTTGGTAATGTGTCAAAGATATGGAATATATGCTACAAATGCTTAGACTTCAAGTCAAATTCGAATAAAAATTTATGTGTCAAGTTGTGTGAAAAGCTCTATGTGCTCTAGAACCTAAATTTCTCCTATGTGTTATAGAGTCTTGAATGAAAGACCTTGTTGCTATTGATATGATAATAACATTGAATGTGTAAAAAGGAAAATATGAATTTTAAAATACGGCCAAGCGCAAATAACGACTTAATAAATTAGGCCACTCGTGCCAATGTATTGAAAGATAGGAAAGAAATAAGAAGTGAGATGACTGATTGAAAAGATGATGTATCAAGTGAGATGGCCTAGCTGATCGGGCCGTGATCGAATGTCATACCGCACACGTGGTGGTCACCGTGCTGGAGATGATTGATTGAATTTATGGATATGAATGATGTCTCAAATGAGATGACCAAGCCAATCGGTTCGAGTTCGAACTCCGTGTAGAAACACGGCAGTATTGTGGATTGTGACATATGGCATTAACGATTACCAATCTAATAAGACGGAAATTGACTTGAGAATCCTTGATGTTTTTTCATTGTTTGAAGCTCTTATTATCATGACTATTCCCTTTTGTTTCATTATTCGTTCTATTAAGATGGTGTTTTAGCTGTACATACTAGTACTGTTCGATAGTATTAACGTCCGTTGTACCGGGAGCGCTACATCTATAAATAAATGTAGGTGGTTCCATGGTAGACACTGTTGATCACAGCTTTTGGTACATCATCATCATCTTCCCATCAGACTTGGTGAGCCCCATTTTATCCTATAGTCATGTAGTGCATCTTATGTTTATACGCCACATTTGAGGTATAGTCGGGGCTTTTTTACCAGCATTATCATAATTGTATTTTATTTCTTTAGAGGCTCCGTAGACATTTTTGTGGATTGTGTATGGGTGCTAGAAAGGTTAGGTAGATTATGATGTGTTTTGACTCTTATTCCACTAGATTGTAAAGTGTATGTATTTTAGAAACTTAACTAAGACGTAGTAAAATGAAATGAATTAGTAATGTTGTAAATATATGATCTTTCTATTTTTTAAACTAATAGAAATATGCTTTCTCATAGTCATAAGTGGGTTGGTAGAAAGTGTCTAACATGCCTGCTCGATGGGGTCTACTTAGTTGAGCGTCGGTCTCGTTCCCTAAGATTGGGTCGTGACAAATTTGGTATCAGAACTTAAGGTTTTAAAGTGTCCTAGGATGTCTCGGAGGTGTGTCTAGTAGAGCCCTTCTTATTGGCGTGTGTCGACCACATCTATATTTAGGGGGCTACTTGGACATTTAGGAATAATACCCTTCCTTGTTGATCTATATCGTGCGATAAAGCTGAATGTGAGGTTTTCCTCCTCGAACTCGTGCATTGTTCTAACTTTTAATAAATGACACCTAAGAAGAAGTAAGAACTGGCCAATAAGCCAATGCCACCCAGGAGTCGGTTTTGATTCTTTACTTGATGATGTGGGTGAGGATAATCCCCCGACTATTACACTACCTGACTCTTCTAGACAGGAGCAGACTACACCAACTCCTACATCTACTGAGGCTGCAACGATCCCTTCCACCGATATTCATATTCCACCTCCAACCCCAACTTTCGATTCTTGTATTTCTGATGGGGATCTTAGGGGAGCTATCTAGATGCTGACGCAGTTAGTGGCTTCTCAGACCCAAAGGTCGAATGTTGCACCCCCTTCTTCTAGCCAACAAGGGGATCTATGGCTTCTAAGGTGAACAAGTTTCTCTAGTTAGACCTCCAGTGTCCACATGTACTGATCCTGAAGCGGACCATTAGGATTTCATTGATGAGATGCATAAGACTCTCCGGGTTATGCGCGCTACTGATACAGTGGGAGTGGAGTTGGCCGCCTATCACCTAAAATGGGTGGCATATTCATACTTGAGATGTGGGAGGATTCCCGTGATGAGGGGAGCCCTCCACCAATGTGGAGTAAGTTTGAGGATGCTTTCATGGACCATTTCTTACTTGCCGACATTAAGGCAGCCCGTGCCACAGAGTTTTAGAACCTTAAACAAGGTAGTAGGAGTGTGTGGGAGTATCACATGGAGTTCGCGTGCCTGTCAAAATATCTCATTCATTTATTAGTTATTAATAAGGCCGCCACAACTGCTTTAAATTCTGACATGAACTATGGAACGATAGTGGCGCTTTCTCAAGCTACAAAGACTCGCAAGATGAAGAATATGATGAAAAGAGTGTAGCAGCAAGGCTCTATCTGCAGGCCATCTTGGGGATTCATTTGGTGGGGGAAGATTAGTTTTTAGGGGAGGGTCTTCGGATTCATCTTAGTCCTATGATCGGTCTTCAGCCAGTGCACCAGTAGAAGGGCACAATAAACATCAAAGGAGTCATTTCTGGCCCAATCAGGACACTAGGGGACCCCACCAACAAGGCCGATCAGGAGGGAGATTCCGGCACCAACGGAGGTCCCCATGTCCCAAATATGGAGCATGCATTTGGGAATATGCTACATGGGACTGTCTGTATGTTATGGGTTCGGGGTGAGAGGCCATATTCAAAGGGAGTGTCGCGCATCCCGCCAAGGTACGGGCAGGGACACAACACAACCATCGTGTTCTGCAGCTGCTATATCTTCAACGCCCTCTCCAACTCGAGGCACTCCAGCACCCCTCAGGGCGTGGTGCAGGTAGGGGTGGTGCTCAAAGTTCGGGAAGACCCAGACGTTTCTTTGCTTTGAGTGGTCACCAGAGTGCAGAGATTTCTCCAGATGTCATCATATGTATATTGATTATCCAATCTCATGATGTCTATGCTCTTATTGATCCAGTTCCACTTTGTCCTATGTTACTCCTTATGTTGCTATGGAATTCGGGATAGAACCGGAACAACTACATGAGCCGTTTTTTATATCTAGTCCGGTTTTAGTGAGTCTATTTCGACGGTGTGGGTTTATAGAGATTGTGTTGTCACGGTACGTGGTCGGGATTCCATGGAAAATCTCATTGAATTGGGGATGGTTGAATTTGATGTAATTATGGGGATGGATTGGCTTTATTCATGTTTTTCCTAGCTTGTTTACCGAACTAGAACTATGAGTTTTGAATTTCCTAATGATCCAATTATTGAATGTAAGGGGGGATAATGTGGTGCCAAAAGGTAGGTTTATTTATTACCTTAAGGCCACGAAAATAATTAGCAAGGGATGTATCTACCATTTGGTTAGGGACCATATACCGATGCTGAGGCACCTATACTCGAGTCTGTGGTAGTCATGAATCAATTTTCGGATGTCTTTCTCGATAAGCTCCCTGAGATTACTCCAGACAGGAAGATTGATTTTGGGATTGATGTGATGCCAAGCACGCAACCTATATTTATCCCACCTTATAGAATGGCACCGGTAGAATTGAATGATTTGTTAGAAAAAGGTTTCATCTGACCGAGTGTGTTACCTTGGGGTGTCGGTTCTCTTTGTAAGAAAAAATATGGGTCACTACGGATGTGTATTGACTACCGACAACTCAATAAAGTCACAATAAAAAATAAGTACCCTCTACCAAGAATAGATGGTTTGTTTGACCAATTACAGGGTGCTAGGTGCTTCTCTAAGATTGACTTACAGTCGGGGTATCACCAATTGAATATAAGGGAGCAGGATATTCCGAAAACAGCTTTCAGGACCTGGTATGGGCACTTTGAATTTCTGGTAATATCTTTTAGGCTAACAAATGCCCAAGGAGCTTTCATGGATCTTATGAATTGAGTCTTCAAGCCTTTTCTTGACTCCTTTGTGATATTGTTCATTGACGACATCCTTATATATTCAAGTAGTTAAGAGGGCCATGCCGATCACCTCAAGGGAGTTTTGTAGACTCTTCATCAACACCAGTTGTATGCGAAGTTCTCGAAATGTAAATTTTGGCTTGAATCTGTTACATTCTTGGGTCGTGTCGTCTCTAGAGAAGGAATAAAGGTTGATCCCAAAATATTGCGGCGGTGAATAATTGGCCTAGACCTACAACTCCAACAAAGATTCATAGTTTCTTGGGCTTAGCTGGGTATTACAGGAAGTTTGTGGAGGGTTCTCTACTCTTGCCTCTCTGTTGGCTAAACTAACACAGAAAGCAGTTAAGTTCCAATGATCCAATGCTTGTGAAAAGAGCTTCCAGGAGTTGAAAACAAGATTGACTATTGTGCCGGTGTTGACTCTACCAGAGGGTACAGATGGGTTCGTAGTGTATTGTGATGCTTCAAGTAACGGGCTTAGGTGTGTGTTGATGCAACATGGCAAGGTTATGGCTTATTCTTCGAAACAACTCAAGAATCATGAAAAGAACTATCCAACATATGGCTTATAACTTGTAGAGATGGTTTTTGCATTGAAGATTTGGCGTCATTATTTATATGGGATCTATGTGGATGTATATACGGACCACAAGAGCCTTCAATGAATTTTCAAATAGAAGGAATTGAATCTGAGGCAAAGAAGATGGCTGGAGTTACTCAAAGACTATGACATCGATATTCTTTATTACCCGAGAAAAGATAATGTTGTGGCGGATGCTCTTAGCCGGAAATCTATTGGTAGTTTGGCAAGGGAGGTTCACGAGTTGGCAAGGGAGATTTATTTGAGGTTAATTGAGTTGGGGATGTAACTAGATGGTTACATGGCAAGGGTTGAATATATGTCATGTAATCCTAAGGAAATGTGTTGAAGTCAACTAGAGATGTAGATTTAGATTCAGATAATATAGGCTTAGGGTCATTAGGAAGAGGATTGGGCAATATGGTCGGCAACTTATGAGGAGTGTGGAAGTGGCCTCTAGAAAGTTTCTAGGTTAATAATGGATCAGTACCTATATTTTTTGTTATTGGGCTTTTGAAAAAGTGGTCTGATTGAAACTCTAAAGGCCCAGAATTTGAAAGCATTTGAAATTTGTTTTTAAATTCTACAGTGGACTTTTGTAGCTTAACTGGCCTTATGGAAGTGACCCGCCCCAGTATAGCTAGAGTAGGGTTAAAGGACCGACCTGGTAGTAGTTTTCTGCTTGCGTTACCGCCATTGTAGTTGCCTGCTCTTTGCTAAGATTGAGTTGTTTGGGTGGATATATATTTTTCTTCGTGAAGATCACTGTTTTCCATTCATTTTCCTTAGAAGGGGTGGTATCAGGAGAGTTACTAGTTTCTACCCTTTTGTTTTTCTAGTTTTGCTCATTTGGTACACGAATTACTTCAGGGCAACTAGTAGTAGGGTGCCCAAATCTTCCACAGGAGGTACATAGAAGATTCAACCCTTCATAGAGAAGTGATCGTTTATGGTTCCATATATAGAGATGAGTTTTTAAAGGCTTTTCCAAATGCACTTCAATACATATACGAGCATACCTTCCCCATGTAGTAGATGAGGTACATGTATCTATCTTTAGTAGTCACCCTAGTTTTGAACCAATTGTACTTAGTATTTCCAATTCGTAAAACTCTACAGGCAATTCAGGTAGCTGTACCCACAGAGCTGAGTATGTGAGCTATGTAAAGAAGGCTTTGAATTTTAGCTCCCACCCTCGTACATTTAGGAAATGGCTAAGAATAAACCACGGGCCTCAATGTAAAGTTTTATGCATATTTTCTTCTCTTTGGACTTAATGAGGAAAAAATCAGAACCCAAATCAATAAGAGGGAGGACCTTTGTTGGTTTCTATAGAGACATCAGTTTATCATGTATGATTTGGTGTGTAATCCTTTTGCCGAAAATCTTAACTATGATAGAGTATTTCCATGGCTCATATAAACGTGATTTATCCCTTGATATAATTGGTATAAAAGTACCATCATCAGTAGGGTTATGGTTGTTGGGGCATATACTATTAACCATGCATTTGGATATAATATATTCTAATAATAATCATGGTTAAAAGTCAAAAGCGGGAGATTGTTGGGATATATATTATTAACCATGGGTTTGATTTAGCTATAGTATTTATTATGAAACAATTGTTTATTCAGTTTTAATAAAGTTTTAGATAGATCATATAAGAGTCTGTGTCATTTGCTTATATAGTATTTGATTTAGTGTATAGAGTTTAGCTTATACACGGTAGATTAAATCATCGGTTCTTATAAGTATAAGGTTTGAGTTCACAACCTAATGATGGAATTGGACAAACCATCAGGAATGATTGTAGCACAAGATTAAATATAATTTATCTTGATTATGAGAATGATTTAGTTCCAACTTCTAGTGCTAGTACATTCTGTATGTATTGAACGGACCAGGTAGAGATAAGTATTTTATACTGACTTAATAAAATAAACTCTCTAGCCATTAAATGTACTTATACTCTTAATCTTGATATAATTATTATTAGTTGTGTATATTATTATTGTTTTGATTTATTAAAAGGCGAAATTCTTTCGTGGGTCAATATGCATGGTAAATTGGATAATAATAATGTACATTGGCGAAGTAATAGTTAGTTGATGGAATCAATGTCTCGGTTTATAGATTGATGATACACCTTTATGAAAGCTTATTTGTTTTCATGTGTAAACCCGACCGGTGAATTTTGTATCCGACTCATGAAATAAGTTAAACGAAAGTCTAAAGGAAATAATCAATAAATTAAATCGTCAATAATTTAATTTATTTTAGGATCTGAGTGTTAACATGGGGAGTTAAATAAGATTTAATGATGAATTTGAAATTAAATAAGAAGTGCAATTAAGGATTTTTAGTGGAATAATTCATAATTAATTATGGTAGATATTAATTTCGAAAATTAGAAATTAATTCTATAATTGGAGCCCTGTTAATTAATTTCTGTGGTCCCCACTGTGCCTAAATAATAAGAAATAAAGGAATCCTTTTTCTGGTGGAAGAGAAAACCCAACATGTTTTGGAAAATGGTCTCAGCCCTTAAAACTTGTGCTATAAATACATAAGGTTTTCCATCTAGAGGGAGAAGAACATGGTGGCTGAAATTTTCAGCCAAGTTTTCCTAGAAATTTCGCCCACACGAAATTGCTATTTTCGGTTATTTGAGTAACACAGTAGAAGACCGTGGAACGATGGAGGATCACGATTGTGCGGGTAATGGAGGTTCCATTGAGAAGTTATGGAACTGAAGGCTCACATGGTAGAAGAGATATGTTCACGCTTCAAGACGTAACCCGTGAAATCTCGTTTATGCTAGTTGTCTAGATTACATGTGATCTTGATACCGGGATTGCTTCCGCTGCTTATTATAATCCGTCAATTGGTATCAGAGCCCACTCACATCTGATTAGATAACTAAGTTTTTCATAAAACAAAAATATGGTGTTTATGTGCGTTTTTTGAATTACATATATATGTGATTTTCTGAAAAACTGCACTGCTGTTTTGTGAATCCTATGCAAAATTTTTGGATGATTCTTGTAATCATGAGATATCTGTTTTCTTATTGATATTTGATTGAGATTATCTGAATTTTTTTGGGTAAACCCTAGAAAAAACGCAAAATATGTTTTTGACCGAATAGCCGGTATTTTCAGAGGTCAGCGAACTTGACGGACTCCGATTGAACTGAAATTTGGTGGGTCCATCGAAAATGCCGTGGTGAGAAAAACTCATTACTTTCGCATTAAACCATCGTATTGTTCGGCGTTTTGAGGTCGTTTGGAATGTGTTTTGGACGTTTTTCTATTTTCTGAAAATTATTTCTTAATAATTTTAATTTCTTTTTAATTCAATGGTGGTGGGGGCGACTCCCCATGGTCCCCTTAATTAAATACTAGTCATATAATAGGTTTACACATTGGCTATTAGCAAATAGACGTGTTGTTGTATTAAATTCAATAATAAATGTGTAGGATTTTAATTGACTAGGTCTTACAAGGTATAATCTATATTGTGTGATGATATACGTATTTTGTAAGAAAGTAAAATTCTCTATTTGGTATCCTAGATGACTAATGATTGGAGCGTTTGGAATATTTTTGCATAAAAAAAATTCTCAAATTTAAGTTTATATTTTCATGCCCTACGTGATTACTAGTTTGGATTTTCGATGAAGAATTTTGTTTTCTGATTGGAGGTTCTAATTAAGTAAAATATGACGGTATTTTGTATACGTTTTATATTGTTGGTATGGATTTTTAAGCTATAGTCTACCATATAATAATTTTATGAGCTAAATATATATATTCACTTGTAAAATGTGAATTTTATGAGTAATAAATAGTTACCGCTGAAGTGGTTTGTTTATTTGAACTCATGAAAAATTCTTAGTAAATTTGTACATGTGAAATTATATCTATTCATGGATTGAGCATTATTTAATAAATAGGATCCACAAAATGATCTATTTATTTGAGTCATTGAAATATGTTTAGTATACCATGTGAAAATTATCCTTGAGAAATCTATATTAATGGTGGAGGTTCTTAACTAGAAAAAGAGTTTTATTTTTGGGTACTAGTGAAACTAACTCCACGCATAAGAAGAGATATTGGGGTTTTCACCGAACGTGAGAAAATATTATATCTCAGGTTCTTATGTGTTTAGTAGAATGATAATTTATTGCAAAAGGAGATATTATATATCCTAGAAATAGGAAGAACATAATATATGCCTTGAGCTCATAGTGTAATTATAAGAAGAATGAAAATCAATATCATATTTATTTTAATTCATGAGACTACTTAAAACGGTTATTCTCTGAGTTTGGTTATAGGCTGGTGGTCATGAATTTGACGAAATCCGATTGACCTGAAACTTGGTGGGTTCTTAGAAAACAATCTAGTGAGAAAAACTCACTGCTTTGCAGTGAATCATATTATTCTTTGGCATTTTGAGGTCGTTTAGATGGGGTTTCAAGCAGTTTGGTAAATTGAATTTGTTATAAATATGAAAAATTATTCATTATATATAGGCTATATTTGTGTTTAATCTGAAACATGTGTTAACTTGATATGATATATATGAAGGATGCAAATCACATGGATTTAATCCTAACTACGCCAAAAATAATTTATTCGAATTTGGTTCATTTTTGGCGATCATAAATTTCACGATCTCCAAATGACTTGAAATTCGGTAGGATCATAGGAAACGGTCATTTAAGAAGAACTCATTGCTATGCAGTGAATCACATCGTATTTTGACGATTCAGGTTTGTTTAGATTAGTTTTTGGAGGTTTGACGGATTAAAATGTGATTTACATACGAAAAGTCATTCTTTCTATCATTTTATTTATGTCTAATCTGGAACATGATAACACATGTTGTTTTGACATGAATTGACATATGATTAAAAAAAATACAGGTCATATTTTAAATTCTTAAAAAATGCTTAAAATGATAATTTTCCAAATTTGATCGCAACTTTTGGAGATCGTGACTTTAACGATCTCCGATTGATATGAAATTTGGTAGATTTTATCAAAAATAGTTCAATGAACAATAATCACTGCTATGCAGTGTAAAATATTAATTTTAGTATTTTAAGACTATTTAAATGGGGTATTGAGCATTTTTTTAAAAATTGTGAAACTTAATACTTAGAGAAAAGTTTGTGGTTGTGATAAAGTGGTGATAGGAATTAACCCCTAGGGTCTCCATTTTTTATTTATTTATAGTGAGATAGTAAACTTACGCGTTGACATTAGGTCTTCCAACATATCGGATAAATTTATTATGAACTCACATGATATATATATATATATATATATATATATATATATATATATATATATATATATATATATATATATATATATATATATATATATATATATATATATATATATATATATATATATATATATATATATATAGTTACTAGTTATTGATAACCTATGTTAGCTCTCCATCTGAGTTTAAGGGTTAAATCAATTTTGTACTAAAATACAATCATGATTAAATGGTGATAGAATTATATTTCTATGGTCTTTCACTATTAATTTCAATTGAGTAATAAATTTACGAGTTGACTTTAGGTCTTCCTTCATATCGGATAAATTTATTATAAGCTCACTAGGTAAAATACTAAAATTGATATCGTGTACTTACTCTCCATCTGAGTATACATGTTGGATCAATGGAACTAGAGTTATTAAAAATGATATTCACTTGACTTAAATTAACAATATACTCTCCATCTGAGTTGGGTCTGTTTTAATTATTAGAGTGAATAATCTGGCATTGCATGTGTATGTTGCATGAGTAGTTCTTTTCCCATCGAAATTGCTATTCAAGATGCATGACATATATGTGTAGTGTGTTTAAAATTTTTGTATTAAAAAGTTATATACAATTGACTGAAAATAATAGTATGCTCTCCATCTGAGTTGGTTCTATTTATTTTTGGATTGTATAATTCTTGCATTATATAATATACTTTGTATGAATGATTCATTTCCCATCGAAATTTATTATTCCAGATGCATGTATGTATATAAATATTGAATGCAGTCTGAATTTTACTATTCACTGTTTTGACTTATTATGATCTATTTAATGTTTTTATCTCAACTCCACATCGATTTTGTACAACTGATCGTATTACTTGTTAAATTATATTTAGTGATAAGACATTAATTCTAAGGATGCAATATATGTACTTTTGTTAGAAGGAATTTAATTCCGGTTTCTGGGAAAAATAAGAGATGAATATTTATTTTATTTTTCGAATAACTCTTGAGTTATTGAGCTTAATAAACATTTTATCTCTTGTGGTACAATGAATGCATGATCATGTTATTGTATATTGATGTCTCTCCTGAACAGAACAATATTGGTCTACCTCATAAGAGAATATGTTCTTCAAAATTGAGTAAAACTTATCTGTGCACTTTTGTCTAAGTCATATTAATTTGGATAGGATTTCAAGTTGGTCAAGGATGGACCTTAAGGTTCATTGAAAGTAGAGGCACTACCAACTTGTGGATCCTATTTGGAAGGAAATTTGTCTAAAAGATGTTTCCTTTTAAAAGGAAATAAAAGTACTGATAAGTTAGAATGAGTCCTTTCTGATTTGTATGGTTAAATGAACATACTCATAAGATATAGATTTTGAGTATTTTGTGACGTACATAAATGATTACTCAAAATATTATAATATTTATTTGATGCACTGTAAATGTTAATGAATTAAGTAATTCAAGATTTTTAAGACTTGAAACGGAGAATCATCAAAGAAATATATTGAGTTACTGCAATTTGATTGTAGTGGCGAGCACATCTCTAAAAAGTTCTTTTGTTATATATCAGAATAAGGGATTACATCTTGATTGACTACACTGTAAACTCCATAATAGAATGGTGCAGTAGAAAGACAGAATAAATCTCTTTTGGATATGGATAAACTAATGGCATGTTATTCATATTTGCCTTATTTGTTTTTTGGAATATTTCCTGGAAACTGCAAATTACATTCTGAATTTAGTTCCTTCTAAGCTAGTACTTGGGACATCTATAGAACAGTGGACTGAATGTAAGCTTGGTCTATGGCATGTTCAGATATAGGATTGTCCCGCATATGTGCTGAAAGGGAAATCAGATATGTAAGTTGGAACTAAGAATGGATAGGTGCATGTTTATCAAATATCCAAGAATGGAGCTTTATTTTATTGTCCTAAAGAAAATAAGGCAATTGTTAAAATAATTGCATTTTTCTAGATAAGGACTGTTTAATAAAATATGTTCCTAGAAGTAAACTATTTTTCCAGGAACCGGGCAAAGAAATAACTAGATGTTCAAGAACATCAAAACCCACATGTCAGAATTGACGTTCCATTGCATTTAAGTAGTGGGAGAACGTTTATATACATGATATGTCTTTATCAAGTGGAAGTGATGTTTGAACATTGAACACTATAGTAAGAAGTCACTAATATTTCAATGTGGTTAGGTAATGACGGTAAGATTAGTAGTACTTCGTCGTAGTGGGAGAAAGTTAAAGAAAATTATAGTTCGGTGTACATTCTTGGGATAGTTTCGGTAACAGGATCCCTAAAGAGTTTAATGCCAAACTAGCTGGGCCATGCGAGCGATAATACCTCTCTTTAACCTTATTATCGCATCAATTTCATCGTCGTTTACGTCACGTTGTGGAGTCACAGTTGAAAGACGATGTTTAATGGTGTCGTGTTGAAAGATCCAAACATGATCCTTACATGGATTGGGATCCTGATGTGTTGGCGACTGCGGTTCATTTCTAGCATACTGAGGTTGGATGGGGGCCGGTTGATCCCCGTTACGACAAAGCAGTACTGGACAAATATAGCATCAGATAACTTGACAAGATTCTTTAACAAAACCTTATTTGGTGAAGACTTTTAATAGTCATGTAAAAGAATGCCTGAGAAAGTTATAGATGCATGGTTATGAGTCTAAGTGGGAGATTGTTGGGGCATATACTATTAACCATGCATTTGAATATAATATATTCTAATAATTATCATGGTTAAAAGTCAAAGTGGGAGATTGTTGGGATATATACTATTAACCATGGGTTTGATTTAGCTATAGTATTTATTATGAAACAATTGTTTATTCAGTTTTAATAAAGTTTTAAATAGATCCTATAATAGTCTGTGTCCGTTGCTTATATAATAGATGATTTAGTGTATAGAGTTTAGCTTATACACGGAAGATTAAATCATCGGTTCTTATAAGTATAAGGTGTATAAGGTTTGAGTTCACATGATGGAATTGGACAAACCATCAGGAATGATTGTAGCACAAGATTAAATATAATTTATCTTGATTATGAGAATGATTTAGCTCAAACTTCTTGTGCTAGTACATTTTGTATGTATTGAACGGACCATGTATAGATAAGTATTTTATACCGACTTAATAAAATAAACTCTCTAGCCATTAAATGTACTTATACTCTTAATCTTGATATAATTATATTAGTTGTGTATATTATTATTGTTTTGATTTATTAAAAGGCGAGATTCTTTCGTGGGTCAATATGCCTGGTAAATTGGATAATAATAATGTACATTGGCGAAGTAATAGTTAGTTGATGGAATCCATGTCTCGGTTTAGAGATTGATGATATACCTTTATGAAAGATTATAAGTTTTCATGTGTAAACCCGGCTAGTAGATTTTGTATCTGACACATAAAATAAGTTAAGCAAAAGTCTAAAGGAAATAATCAATAAATTAAATCGTCAGTAATTTAATTTATTTGATTAGTATGTGAGTCTTAACATAGGGAGTTAAATAAGATTTGAATTTTGAAATTGAATAAGGAGTGCAATTACGGATTTTTAGTGGAATAATTCGTAATTAATTATGGTAGATATTAATTTCGAAAATTAGAAATTAATTCTATAATTGGAGCCCTGTTAATTAAATTCTATGGTCCTTATTGTGCCTAAATAATAGGAAATAAAGGAATCCTTTTTCTGGTGGAAGAGAAAACCCAACAGGTTTTGGAAAAGTGTCTCAACCCTTAAAACTTGTGCTATAAATACATAAGATTTTCCTTCTAGAGGGAAGAACATGGTGGCTGAAATTTTCAGCCAAGTTTTCCTAGAAATTTCGTCCACACGAAATTGCTATTTCCGAAATGGCTGGAACACAGTAGAAGACCGTGGAACGTTCGAGGATCACGATTGTGCAGGTGATGGAGATTCCATTGAGAAGTTATGGAACTGAAGGCTCACGTGGTAGAAGAGATATGTTCACGCTTCAAGAGGTAACCCGTGAACTCTCGTTTATGCTAGTTGTCTAGATTACTGGGATTGCTTCCGCTGCTTATTATAATCCATCAATGGTATATTTCATCTGCTAGATCTACAGTGTTTAAGGAAGGTATTTGGCTGGTTAGAGATGGCAGAAGGTAATTATCTGTTAGTAGAGTTGGTAGGAAAGTAGGTAGTTGTGTATGCATACTCGTATCATCAAAATTGCATAGATCTTATATCCGGAGGTTCTGAGATTTGATTAACCTGTTGTAGTTGTTGCTGAGAATCATACATGATGTGCGAAGAGTGTTGAAGAGATCGAAGCAAGGAAAGATGTGTTCTATAGTAGCAGCGGTAGCGAGGAAGGTTTTCACATTATTGAGAGATTTTACAAAATCTTTGAACAAATATTATTGTTGTGTCTTTGTATATCTATTTTGTTCCAAGACGTTTTCAGTTATAGAATAAAGCAAATGTATTTTTTAAGTGTAAAGAAAAGTTATCTTAGATACGCGAGCAAAATCTATAAAGCATCTCTATTTGATATCAAATTCTTATGTGGTAAACTATAGAATTATACAATGTATCATCAATGAGAACTTTATCTACAGTACTAATCCGAAAGAAATTGAACAAACGACAGAGTACTAACTATATTACGAGTAACATTTATGAAGTCTTCAATGTCTAAAAGCTAACTAAAACCCTTTTTTCAATGCGTGAGCGTATTACAACTAAGTTATGTTACAGAGGTGTTTACAATCCTTAATATCCTCTGTGAAAAGTGGTGCTTTTAGCCTATTGTTTTCATAGAAAAATAGTTTAATGATTCTTCTGTTGAACATAGACTACTCAAATAAACTTGTATTTTAACTGTCACCTTCAATATAATGCCACTCACCACTGGGATTGATGGGGTCATGTTTAATCCAAAATGTAAAATAACCAAAAGGGATGAGGAATTGGCTAGGATTTGAACGAACTTTGACTTGATGTCTGTTGGATGATTAGGATATCACTTTTCTCTTCGCCAACCAGATATTGAAAAACTAAATCACAAAATATATTATGCGCATCAATCAAATACAAGAAAATAGCTGAAAAAATAATTTATTTTCCATAAAATATATAGATGTGAATTCGATTTAGAGGTGACAAAGAGAACACCACAAAACCTAAACATTTTTCCGTCTTTAAAAGACCAATGGAAAGGTCGTCAATGCGCGTTAAACCGTGTATGAAGTCCTGAAATAGGCGTTAGGAAACTTCATTTTAATCCTTTGATTGAAAAGTAGAAGAAAGAAAGAATACAAATAGATTGATAAACTAATAAAAACATGCGTATTTGACTATTGGATTGAACAACCATTTAGTTACTGAAAATTTTAGGATATGTTTAACCGCGCGTTAATCATGATTCATGAAGTAATATCACCAGATTCAGATTATCGTATAACTATTTTCTCGACACGTGTGTTGCAGGTGTATGTCGAGTCATGTAATATGTGATTTTGTAAACTAATATAATATTATTAAAATAAACTTTTGAATAATTATTATACATGAAAGATTAAAGTACAAAAAATATACCCTTCGTTATATTTTGAGTCCAAATATAGTCCCGTCATAATACTACTGGTTCAAATATACTCTTATTCTGTTAACTTTGTTCAAGGTGGATATCCAATCCTACGTGACACACTGATATTTGATGAGTTGGATGTGACATGCCACCTCAACGCCCTTATTGGATGAGTTGGATGTGACATGCCACCTCAACGCCCTTAATCCATTTAACCTCTCCCTTCTATTTATTTTCCATCCACTAAATTTTTTTTCCCTCCACCACTATTGCCGCCGTTATCGCACTACTAAAAATTGGGCCTTAGGTAACAGGTAACAGTTTTATTGCAACGGTTCTTGAAATAGCGCATCTATTGCAACGGTTTTAACCCTTGCATAAGGGCCTAAGATATATTGAGACAGTTTTGCAAGGAAACCGTTCCCGTAGCATACAAATCGTTGCAACATTTTAACCTATTGGAACGGTTGTACTAACCATTGCAATAGGAATATCTTTAGCCACGGTCTCCCCCCAAAAAAAGCCTATAGCTACTTTTTAATTTTTCCTCCATGTTTTCCTCTTCTAATTTTCGCGGAGTATAATTGTACGAGATCTTGTTTCATGAATTGATGGACCCAATCTTACCTTTTATCAGACACAATAAAATTTTCCCCTAAGTCTTATGGAAGCTCCCAAAATACACAATCTGAAGACCTAACTCCAGCAGCAGGACACTCTTAAGCAAGGCAAATCTCTGACAATGGCGCACTCTCCGACATCGTAGGTCTCCCATTGATTTTCTTCTATGTCTAGGTAAGAGTTTCTTCTCCAAGATTGATTGTAGACTTGTAGTTTAGTTTACTTCACTCAATTTCTCTCATACAGTAATCCACTAACATTCGCCATCTCTTTAATTGGTAAAATTTTAATTAATCAGTTGTGAGTGATGACTTTATTGTTGAGATGTCAAAGTTGAGGTGTCATTTTCTTCAATCAAAACTGAATCTTGTATTAGAGTTTCTAAAAGTTGAAGATGAAGTAAAATTAGATAGCGTATTATATGTAAATGAGCTCATTTTCTGGTTTCTTTATTTAATCCTTGCAAGGAATAGTACGACATTTTGCAGCTAATGCTTTCATGGCCTCAAGTCTTATAGGGGTTTTGTTTGCAAGGCGAGCTCATTAGTCTTTCTAAATTCAAAATGTATTTGCTCTAGGTGTGGTATGTCTCATGCTCTCTATATACCCTTACTCCTTTCTGCTGAGACTTTTTCCTACTAGGAAAACTGTTGTGTAACAAAAAATAGTGACATCAAGAATAAGAAAAAGGAGAAAGGAAAATAGTTGTGATAAATGAAAAGTCAGAAAGCCCATATACTGTGTAGTTTAGTTCACTGAAGTCTTATGGGAGTTGAATCATTTATTCAAGCTTCTACTTGTGATGTCTTCTTTAACTTCCAAATGTAGGAAATTATTCTATGACACTTTTCCATACATAATGTCAAGAAAAGACTTTCTTGTTTAATCGCATTTGTTTTTTCGATTTAATTGCAGGTGGATAATGCAATTATGTGCATGGAAACTCGAGAAACCATAAATTTATGGATAAAAAATCTTTCCACAACTAGTATTTTCTTTTTGTAAGCTCTTATATTTTTGTTATTTCAGAATGGTAAATAAGAGATTAAACAAATATCATGATTAATTATAAGGTACGTTTTGCTATTCTTTTTGTCTTTTAATTTATTCTTTCAGCTAGTAACTTGGATATGCCACTATCCCTTGACTTTGTGTAATTTGGATCATAATCATATTCACTAAACATCTTAAAATGAGAGATCTAGAGACATCTCAAATAGCAGTAGTAGAAGCATATAAGTCTTTCACAAAAAAAAGTCAAATTTTTATTTTTTTGGAAGATAGTTTTTTACCATAATTGTCACAGCAAGTACTCAATACTTCTGATGACCAAGTTTTTTGCATCTTTGGTTATACTATACATGCGATTTTTATTCAGTTATTTTCCATATGCAAGGATTTTGAAGGATTTATTGCATGTCCTTAGCTAGCATGATATGCTTTAAAGATCACCTTTGCAGTAAGAAGTTCAACTTCAAATGGATGCAATTTATTGGTGTAATAAAGCGCTTAGTTATCCACTATTTTAAGTTGATAAACCTGAAATTAAAAATCCCATTAGAGGGAAAAAGCATTACAGTCGATGAGACACAAGGTTTGGCTAATCTTTTTTCTTTTTTCTTTTTAGGTCTGTAAATATTAGCCTTAACATCCAATTGTTTCATTGATCACTATGTTTTGCTATTGACAAGTCTGAGTTTGCGCAGATTTTTTATGGTGTACGCTGATATATTTATCATGCCATTCAAGTCTGCAATGATGAATCTTAGAAACTTTTTTTCTTTTTTGTTAAAATTGTTTTTAACAAGTTCAGCTTAGGGAAGAAAAATAGGTGGAAGTTCCAGTGACTAAATATGTTTATGGAGGATGGTTCCTGCTAATGTTCAGAAGGTTGTGAAGAAATAATAAGGTACTATTATAGCACCCTTTTATTTAATGCATTTAACTTTAAGTAAATATCAAGTGTTCGTGACATACTAGTGTTCTTTTAGGTACTGCTTATCTTAGTCTATTTATTGTCCTAAAAATAGAAAAAGAAAAGAGAAGAAAAGGTTGTTGGTTTTGCAAAATGAACTATTGTTTGTCTAGGTATAAAATCTGTTTACAACTATATGTGTTGGAGAATTATTGAGATTCATGTCTTTGTGCTTACTAGATGGGGGTAGGGTGCGTACATATTATCCTTCCCAGACCCAACAATGTGGGGTAATATTAGGTATGATGTTGTTGTTGTTATTGTTATTGTTATTGTTGTTGTTATGTCTTTGTGCTTACAGAAAATGTTGGGATAACTTATAGTCATGGTCATGTGGCCCGCTTCATCTTTCTGTTTGGATTAGTTTGTGAAAATAAAAGTTTAGAGTGTAGTGTGTCTGGATTTTCCTGCACTATCGTTTGTCTATTGCTGATTGTGGACTTTCAGGCAGATTGTTTTATGTGTTAGTTAGGGGTCTTCAGTGTGGTCAGCGCTTACGCGCCGCACGCAGGCTTAGACGAGGAGGTTAAAAGGCGCTTCTGGGAGGACTTGGACGATCTGGTGAGGAGTATTCCCCAGTCGGAGAAGTTAGTTATTGGAGGGGACTTTAATGGTCATATTGGGGCCGAGGCTGGTGGCTACGATGAGGTGCACGGGGGCTTTGGCTTTGGGGCCAGGAACGGAGGAGGCACTTCGCTGCTTGATTTCGTCAGGGCTTCCGAGCTCCTGATTGCGAACTCATCATTCCGGAAGAGGGAGGAGCATTTGGTCACCTTCAAGAGTGCGGCGGCGAGGACTCAAATTGATTACATCCTCATCAGAAGGAGCGACAGGGGTCTGTGCAAGGATTGCAAAGTTATCCCGGGAGAGTCTCTTTCAACTCTTCATAGGCTCCTAGTGATGGATGTTGATCTCTGGGTGAAGAAGAAGAGGAGGGGCGCCCGGGGTCAACCGAGGATTAGATGGGGAGCTTTGTCCAAGGAGAAAGCTCAGGAGATGGAAAAGAGGTTAGAGGAGGGCGGAGCTTGGAGAAGTTATGGGGAAGCGGACGCTATGTGGTCAGCAACAGCTAACTTGGTTAGGGGGGTAGCACGGGACGTGCTCGGGGTTTCTAAGGGATATTCAGGTAGGCATCAGGGTGATTGGTGGTGGAACGATGTAGTCAAAGGAAAAGTGGAGGCGAAGAAGGCGGCGTTCGCAAGGTTGGCAGGGAGCACAAGCGAGGAGGAGCGGAGAGTGAACAGGTTGTCCTACAGGGAGGCGAGAAGAGAAGCTAAGATGGCAGTCACGGAAGCTAAAAACGCGGCGTTCGGTCGCATGTATGAGGAATTAGGGGAGAAAGGTGGGGAAAAGAAGCTATTTCGGCTGGCTAAAGCAAGGGAAAGGAAAGCCTGTGACCTAGACTAGGTCAGGTGTATCAAGGACGAGGATGGTAGAGTTTTGATGGGGGAATCGCAAGTCAAACAGAGGTGGCAGGCGTACTTTCGGGACCTTCTTAACGAGGAGGGGGATCGGAGCATAGAGCTAGGGGAGCTGGGGCATTCAGAGCGTCATAGAGACCTTGGGTACTGCAGGCGCATTAGGGTGGAGGAGGTCTTAGGGGCGTTGCGCAGGATGAGTAGGGGTCGAGCAACCGGGCCTGACGAGATCCCGGTGAAGTTTTGGAAGTGCATGGGTAAACCTGGAGGGGAGTGGCTCTCTAGGCTATTCAACGTGATATTCAAGACTAAGAGGATGCCGGATGAGTGGCGGTGGAGTACAGTGGTGCCCTTGTACAAGAACAAGGGGGACATCCAGTGCTGCAACAACTATAGGGGTATTAAACTAATGAGCCACACGATGAAGGTTTGGGAGAGGGTGATTGAGGCGCGAATGAGGGGGGCGACGAATATATCGGGGAACCAGTTCGGTTTCATGCCGGGCCGCTCCACCACTGAGGCTATTCACCTAGTCAGGCGGCTGGCGGAACAATTCAGGGATAAGAAGAAGGACCTGCATATGGTGCTTATCGACTTGGAGAAGGCGTATGACAAGGTTCCGAGGGAGGTGCTATGGAGGTGCTTGGAGGCGAAGAGTGTGCCAGAAGCCTATATCAGAGTTATCAAGGACATGTACGATGGGGCTAAGACTAGGGTGAGGACGGTGGGTGGCGATTCAGACCATTTTCCTGTGGTAATGGGGCTCCATCAAGGATCGGCGCTGAGTCCCATGTTGTTCGCCTTAGTGATAGATGCTCTAACCCGTCATATCCAGGGGGATGTGCCCTGGTGTATGCTCTTTGCTGATTATATAATATTGATAGACGAGATGAGGGCCGGTGTTAGTGAGAAGTTAGAGGTATGGAGACAGACCCTCGAGTCTAAAGGTTTCAAGATAAGCAGATCTAAGACAGAATATCTGGAGTGCAAGTTCAGTGACGAGCCGAGTGGGGTGGGCAGGGATGTGATGCTTGGTTCTCAGGCCATCGCCAAGAGGGACAGTGTCCGATATCTTGGGTCTGTGATTCAGGGGGACGGAGAGATTGACGGGGACGTCACCCATCGGATAGGAGCAGGGTGGTCGAAGTGGAGGCTTGCTTCTGGGGCCCTGTGTGACAAGAAAATCCCACACAAACTCAAAGGGAAATTCTACAGAGCCGTGGTTAGACCTGCGATGTTGTACGGGGCAGAGTGCTGGCCCGTGAAGAACTCCCATGTCCAGAGAATGAAGGTTGCTGAGATGAGGATGCTTAGGTGGATGTGTGGGCACACCAGGCTGGATAAGATTAGGAATGAAGTTATTCGGCAGAAGGTAGAGGTGGCCCCAGTGGACGAGAAGATGCGGGAAGCGAGGCTGAGGTGGTTCGGGCATGTACGGAGGAGGGGTCCCGATGCCCCGGTGAGGAGCTGCGAGCGGCTGGAGATTGCTGGTGGTCGGCGGGGTAGAGGGAGGCCTAAGAAGCATTGGGGAGAGGTGATTAGGCAGGACATGACTAAAATGCAGGTTACCGAGGACATGACCCTCGATAGGGGAGTCTGGAGGTCTAGAATCAGGGTTGCAGGATAGGGGCTCTTAGAGTCCTTCGTTCGCCTCACCCGGGGTTGGGTGTGGGATAGTAGGGTTACCCATCGATGTCTAGTGTTTTAGCCTAGGTCCCCTCTTGGTTGCGACGGTATTTATGTTCCTTATGTTTACATAACCATTTACGTTATTTCTGCAGGATTACTTATGCTTTGTTTTGTTATTTTGTTTTGTCTTGCCTTGGTTACTAATTTTGTCTTTGTTTTCCAATGCAGCTTTTCATTCTGTCCTATGCGCCGAGGGTCGCATGGAAGCAGCCTCTCTGCCCTTTTGAGTAGGGGTAAGACTGCCTACATATTACCCTCCCCAGACCCCACCTGGTGGGAGTATACTGGGTAGTTGTTGTTGTTGTTGTTGTTGTTAGCGTAGTGAAGTGACCTGTTGCTGCATCTATACACATGTGTCAGTTAGCATGTGCATGTGTATTTTTTCAATTGTCAAATGTTAGATTTTGCAATGTAAATTGAAAGGAGCTAGAGTGTTCCTTCATTATTTTGGTCTTCGGTTGGAATTGAGTTGCTTTGAAATGGAGTTGGAGGCTTTGAGTACTAATGTCATTTGAAAATGTAGAAGCTTGTCTTATGGAAGTATTGATTGTTTAGAAAATATTTAGCTTCTTGTTTGGGATAACAAATGATTAGGATCTTTGTGTATCGCATAATAATATTTTGAGCATGTTAATATTTTTGGGATAGTCGTATTTACAAAGGAAATTTTATCAAAAATTTTAAGAATTTGAAGAGTTGAAAAATTTTCTGAGTTATCATATTGGTTATAGTAAGAGACTGGAGCAAGTCTTCATCTATTATGTTTAGGACTTACAATTCTTCATCTGTTATTACCCTCCTTTTCTTCAAATAGGTTACTTGTATTTTAGCTTGTTGCTCTTATATAAGGAATTATGATTGTAAATATAGTTCAACTTTGTTAGGTAAAGCATGGATAACAAATCAATTACTTTGTGATTCAAATATCTTAAAAAAATTTGTTTAATCATTTATTGATCGTTATTTGTAGGTGCAGCGATTGCAGATGAAAGCAGTGATGAAGACTTTACTTGAGTGTTGTTGATCGTTGCTACACTTTCTCATTATGTTCCAGGATAATTTTTGTTTAGAAATTTTTGTATGCAAACTTATCTATTTTAACTTTGAATTGTTGATCAAACAATGTATTCCTATTTTATTTGTCAATAGATAATGCTAGTTGACTATTTCAATGTTATTTTATAGTTTATCTAAGCTATGGTGTAAAAACTTTTGTTTGCAGGGGAAATATTCCTCATTCTGGAATTATAAATATATTAAATTACTAGAAAAAATTGTTGCAATAGATAATATAACTGTTGCAATAGACTATAGATGATTGTTGCAATAGATCACCAAACTGCTACAATATATATACTAACTGTTGCAATAGCCTTAAAATATCGTTGGCATAAATATATCAGAACGATTTACAACCGTCCCAATAGGACTAAAAACCGTTCCACGGCTTGATGCAACGGATTCATAACTGTTACAATATCTCCATATGGGTACGGTTTTGCAACTGATACAAAAAATCGTCCCAATACACCTATGGTAACACGGAATCCCGGAACGAGTCCTAAACCATCCCAGTAGCTCTATAGGGTCGGTTAGTGTATTTACTGCAACAGTTTTGGAAGGGTTGCCATAGGCCTTATTTCTAGTAGTGTCCATCCTACGAAAAATATTATATTTCCAACTTTAGTTTTTTTATGGCATCCACCTCATTAAATGTCAATGGCTCGCACTACAAAAAAATGGGTAAATTGGAGAGATTTATTTGTGTGAGGGTATAAGTAACCTCCGCAATTTGCATAATTTTGCGGCAATACATTAGCCCCACAAAATTATACAATTTACGGGGGTCAAAAACACCGGGTCATTTTATTTCACACTCCTTGACCCCAGTTTTTCCCCTGGAAACTTCCGCCTCACAGCTTAATTGGCCAAATACGCCAAAAACTCCATTTTTCCCCAGCAAGATACTCCTTTCCTTCTTCTTAATCGAAGTTCCAAAGACTATCTTTAACTAAGAAAAAGTGGAAGCTTCTCGTCTCAAATCTCTGTAGAATGTTGAAATGAATTTATCAGCTTTCTCATCCACGTGACTATTACTCTCTCCATCTTTACGAGGAAAAGGCGAGTCAGTTACCCTTAATAGCCTTACCATAGGAGTTCTCACAAATCCGGGCAAAGCAGTTGACATCGTTCACTCTGAATCATCTCCAATGCCGCCTTCAAAACATCAACGCATAGTCGAATTTCTCTGCTTAATAGTTTTACACCTCCATTAATCGAAGTTCTCTGCTTCTTTTCGAAGTTCTCCGCTTCAATTAAAGGTCTGTTTCAATTGAAGTTCTCCGCTTCAATCAACACTGCATTTACACCTCCCAGGTTTGATTTTTCTCTTTCTTTCCTTATTTCTTCTCATGTGTATTCTATTAATTTTGAATTTTTGTGTGTATTTCAGTCGATCTGTATGATTAAATAGTGTTTGATATTGAATTTTTGTGTGTATTAAATGGTCGATCTGTATGATTTTTTGTGTGCTTTTCCCTTGTTTTCTTTGCTTGTAAATCAAATTGTTAGGATTATGATTCCGACTAAATATAACAACCTTCATATTGAATAATCCGGAATTAAACTACATGAGCGGAAGCTAACCTGAATCCATATGTGGAAATTGTTGAACCTCCTTTTGATGATTGTCCTTATGTCTCTATGAAGAATGCTCCTTAATCCTTTCCTTCAAGTTTGTTCTTGATAGTATGTGTATCCACAAGATTCTTCACAAGACTAAATATTATGTGTGTTTTTACAACAATAACAATGTAATGACAATAATCAAAATGGTTTATGGTTTTCCACACTATTTGCAAGACAACAATGGAGTATTTTGGCTCTTGATTCAATGGGAGGAAGAAGAGTCTTGTCTTGCACTAATGTGGGAACCATAACCCCCACTTTATAACTTCATGAGTTACATAACCCAAGAGTCACAAGCATGTAACCATGGTTACATATATGTAACCTTGGTTAGCCCATCATTAACTAAGGTTACCCTTTTGGGTATCTACACATTAGTCCTACACTTTATATGACAATACATTGGCCCCCTTAACATAATGTCCATAAGATCACTTATTTAGGCCAAACCAAAAGATAGCACATAACATATAATTTATCCATATATTGTTCATATGTGTGTAGATATAAGTCCATATATCTAGATATAAATCCATATATCTTACAATCTCCCACTTGGACGAGATACACATACATATGTACAAACCTTAGCATTATATGTTACAAAATAACCTTAGGAGCTCAAAATTGCTATCACAATAAAATTGTCATGAACAATCCGGTCCATCAATCATACCAACATAGGAACTAAGTGCTCGTCGTTACTCATTCGTAACTAGAACCAATCATAGCTCACGTATATCAATATAACCAACGACATGGATCAAGTGTAGGTATGTAGCATGGAAATAACATAAAGTGTGGTCAATAGAATGTCTATTTCCAACTGGTTCTCTTTATTGAGATCAAACATAAACTGTAAGAGTACAAAAACTTTAAAACTGAATATCTGCGCAGATAAAACTGAATTACTGAATTTCTGAATATAATGAACAATACATAAATGTGCAATACAAACTCCCACTAAAATACATAATCCTTATCTGATTTGACACACATACAAGCAATATGCTCATGAAATACTTTTGGTGTCAATCCCTTAGTGAGCGGATCCGCAAGCATGGAGTTTGTACTTATGTACTCAATGCACAATTGTCCATTTTGTACTCTTTCCTTAACAACCCGAAATTTGACGTCCTTATGTTTTGCTTTCGTCAAATTACTGTTGTTGTTATTAGACTAAGTGGCAAAACCGGAGTCGGTATACCCGATGATCTCAAGCTGGTCCGAACTCCGATATGTAAGCATGTTATCCTTTGTTCTCTGTAAATACCTTATGACCCTTTTGGCTGCCAACCAATGGTCCATTTCCGGATTGCTAAGATATCTGCCTAACATCCCAACAATGTATGCTATGTTAGGTCGTGTACATACCTGAGCATACATCAGATTACCTACAGCCGAAGCATAAGGCGTCTTCTGCATTTCCGAAATTTCATAATTATTAATTGGGCACTGTTTGAGACTAAACTTGTCTCCCTTAGCAAGAGGGGTGTTACCTGGTTTACAATCCTGCATGCCAAATCTTTTCAGAACCTTATCGATTTAGCCCTTTTGTGACAGACCGAGAACATCTTTGGAGCGATCTCGTAGAATCTGAATTCCTAATACAAAAGAAGCTTCACCAAGATCTTTCATCTCAAATTTCTTTGAAAGAAATTTCTTAGTTTCAAGTAATAATGCTATATCGTTACAGGCAAGCAGTATGTCATCGACGTATAAAACCAGAAAAATATACTTACTCCCACTGAACTTATGGTATATACAGTCATCAGCAATATTCGTTTCAAAACCAAAAAATGTAATGACTGCATGAAACTTATAATACCATTGACGAGAAGCTTGCTTGAGCCCATAGATGGATTTATTTAATTTGCAAACCTTTTTCTCTGATTCATCCGAAACAAAGTTTTCAGGTTGCACCATATAAATTGTTCCCTCAATGTCACCATTGAGAAATGCTGTCTTAACATCCATTTGATGAAGCTCAAGATCAAAATGTGCTACTAATTCCATTATAGTCCTTAAAGAGTCTTTCGATGAAACTGGAGAGAAAGTCTCTTTATAATCAATGCCTTCTTTCTGAGTGTAGCCTTTTGCTACAAGACGAGCTTTATACTTAATAACACTGCCCCCTGAATCCCTTTTGGTTTTAAAAATCCATTTACAACCAATAGGTTTAATACCTTCTGGCAATGTAACAAGCTCCCAAACGTCATTATCGCTCATAGACTTCATCTCATCATTCATGGCATCAATCCACTTTTGAGAGTTAGAACACTTAATGACTTGACGGAAGTTGATTGGATCATCTTCCTCAAGTCCAATATCACTTTCTTGTTCTTGGAGAAATACTACATAATCATCCGAAATTGCATTTCTCCTCTCTCTAGTGGATCTCCTTAATGGCATTTCAGTTTCTTGAGGTTGTTGAGTTTGATTTCATTAGTTATATCAGGGTCCTGATGGGGGAGATTTTCGAGATTGTCTTGAACCGGAGTTGTGTGATCCGAGTCAGGAAGACCAAGATTAACAACTTGAGAGAAAGACACATGTTCTTCCTCAAAGACAAAATCTCTAACAACTTTATCTCCACCCCCCAAACTCAATATCCTCAAAGAACCTAGCATTACCCGTCTCAAAATAGTTCTAGAAGTGGGATCATAAAACTTAAAACCCCTGGATTTTTCAGAGTATCCAACAAAATAGCTACTAACCGTCTTAGCATCAAGTTTCTTTTCATTTGGCCTATAAGGCCCCTCAGCTGGACAACCCCAAATGTGTAAATGCCGAATAGTGGGTTTATGCCCAGTCCAAAGTTCATATGGGGTTTTGATTGTAGCTTTAGTTGGAACTATATTAAGAATATAAGCTGCGGTGTTTAATGCTTAGTCATGAATAAGATATAGGTACCCATAACGAGAGTAATCGTCTATGAATGTGATAAAGTATTGTTGACCATTCCTACAAGGAGTAGGGAATGGCCCACAAATATCCGTATGTATCAATTCTAAGACGTCCGAAGCTCCCTTAGCACCTAATCTAGTCTTGTTTGTTTGTTTTCCCTTGATACACTCAATACAAATTTTCGAATTTGAGGAATCAAGCGAATCAAGAATTCCATCTGACACGAGTTTCTGAATTCTTTGAATGGATATGTGACCCAAACGTTTATGCCAGAGTGAAATAGAATTCTCATTAGTTAATTTCCTTTAGTACCACTTAAACTTGTATGCAAAGTTTCTTTATTTGAAGTTATTGTATCAACCAAATATAAGCTATCAAATGTTGATAAAACACCAGTACCAATAAGATTTGAATTCTGAAAGAGACTAACTTTATTATCCCCAAATGTACATTTATAACCAGATATGTCCAATTGGGGAACTGAAATTAAGTTCCGTCTAAAAGACGGTACAATAAAAGTCTCATCCAAATCTAAATGAAAACCGGTCTTAAACAACAGCCTAAATTTGCCAATAGCTTCAACTGGTACCTTCTTGCCGTCACCCACATAGATGTATCTTTCACCATCATTTGGTTTTCGGCAGTTCAGGCAACCCTGCATTGATATACTTATGTGAGTAGTAGCAGCAGAATCTACCCACAAAGTATCCTTAGGTACCGAAATTAAATTAACTACCGAATAAACAAGAGAAAGAAATTTACCATTTTTCGCACGCCAGGCATGGTACTTGGTACAATATTTCTTCACATGATCAGTCCCCTTACAGAGAAAGCAACCTAATTCAGTGATTTCAACCTTAGGTTCCTTATGTTGCTTATTCTTGGGCTTTGCAACCGCAACTTCCTTACCCTTCCTCTTCTTAGTTTCCTTAGAAGAGGATGCCAAATGAGCACTTTCAGTCTTATCTAGCTTTATCCTTTCCTCTTCTTGCACACTGTGTGAAATGAGCTCATTAAGAGACCATTTCTCCTTCATGCAGTTGTAACTGACCTTAAACTGATTAAAGTGTGCAGGAAGAGATATCAAAACAAAGTACACAAGCAGTTCCTCAGGTAAATCCAGCTTGAGTGACTTAAGTTTCGATGCAAGATGAGACATTTCCATAATGTACTCCCTAATGTTTCCCTTGCCCTTATACCTCATGGAAACAAGTTTACTTAATAGTGTACTTGTTTCCGCCTTTTTCGTTTTGCATAAAACGCTGTTCGAGGTTTTCAAGGAAAACTTTGGCATTAGGTTCATCATTCATAGTGCCCCTGAATGATTCTGGAATTGCACGCTTCATGATCATTAGACTAATGCGATTCGAGCGTTCCCACTTCTCCATCGCTCTCTTTTCATTAGGAGAGGATGTATCCTCAAGAGGAGTAGGTTGCTCAATCCGAAGAGCAAGGTCAAGATCCATGCAATCGAGAACGATCATGACGTTCTCTTTCCATTCCTTAAAGTTAGTGCCGTTAAGCACAGGGATGCTATTGATGTTGGCAGATCGTAGAAGCAGAAGAATTTACTGAAAATAGAACAAAAGGATTACTGAATACATGCTTACAAATACTTGAACTTTAACTTTATAGATTCAAAATTAGGCATTCCCATTACAAGATACCTAGCACAACATTGATTTTAGTCTTTGGACAGAAAAAGAACTTGTAAGTGGTACTCTTGGTGTAGTGATCAAACATAGACAATAAACTCCTGTCAAATATTAAACCTTCCTTTGGGCCGATTTAACATTCACATGGAAAACCAAATAATCGTCTCATATTTACCACCACAAGCATGTTCGAATTCCTGCCAAATAACACCTTCCTTTGGGCCGGTGTTAAACGCATGGAAGACTAACATCCACAGTCATCTTATATTTTAAAATTAATCAATCTACACAATAGAGGTTACTTTGGCAACATAATGCTTCAATTGAATAATTAAAATATTAGATGCTATAAACTTTAGTTCCTTAAGCCTTATTATGAATCTCAACTTAATGTGTTACATATGTTGATATGTAACACTTGAATATTAATTGTTGTTTACTTTATAGGACAATTCTATATAATATTAGAATTGATGGACTTTAAAACAATTAACATTCACTGAAACTTAAGAGAGTTGAAACGTTTTTAACCTTACTGGACAATAACAATCGATTGTAAGCAATAGACAATCGATTATCTTTGGCTTTAAAAAAAATTTCAGTTACTGGACCACTATAATCGATTGTCAAAACCAGACAATCGATTATTTTGGTTTTGAGAATTTTTTTTTAAGTTTCTGGACCAACATAATCGATTGTCAAAACCATATAATCGATTATGCTGGTTTTAAGAAAATTTGATAAGATACTGGACCATTACAATCGATTGTCTACAATAGATAATCGATTGTATGGTATAATTAAAAAACGTTTCTACTCACCGGACCAGAACAATCGATTGTATAGAATATACTATCGATTATTCTGGTGTTCCAAAAAACTGCCAGAATTTTAATCGTTAAAGACAATCGATTGTGTAAGGAAACAATCGATTGTATTGAGGCAGTGACCAAAAAAAAGTTTTTCTGAATAACACATGATTTTCAACATGAATCTTAAACATAAAAAACATGTTGTTAACCAACTAAAATCATGCTATTTACAATGTTTTAACATGATATTAAAACATCAAATTACATCAAAACATAACATTCATAAGATCATGCTATTTCATGGTAGAATTTCATAAACAAAATTCTAATTAAACTTAAACATGAATCCTAACATAACATGAATCTTATGAACATCCAAATTATCCAAAAATGAAGGGTGGCTCTGATACCAATTGTTAGGATTATGATTCCGACTAAATATAACAACCTTCATATTGAATAATCCGGAATTAAACTACATGAACGAAAGCTAACCTGAATCCATATGTTGAAATTGTTGAACCTCCTTTTGATGATTGTCCTTATGTCTCTATGAAGAATGCTACTTAATCCTTTCCTTCAAGTTTGTTCTTGATGGTATGTGTTTCCACAAGATTCTTCACAAGACTAAATATTATGTGTGGTTTCACAACAATAACAATGTAATGACAATGATCAAAATGGTTTATGGTTTTCCACACTATTTGCAAGACAACAATGGAGTATTTTGGCTCTTGATTCAATGGGAGGAAGAAGAGTCTTGTCTTGCACTAATGTGGGAACCATAACCCCCACTTTATCACTTCGTGAGTTACATAACCCAAGAGTCACAAGCATGTAACCATGGTTACATATATGTAACCTTAGTTAGCCCATCATTAACTAAGGTTACCCTTTTGGGTATCTACACATTAGTCCTACACTTTATATGACAATACATTGGCCCCCTTAACATAATGTCCATAAGACCACTTATTTAGGCCAAACCAAAAGATAGCACATAACATATAATTTATCCATATATTGTTCATATGTGTATAGATATAAGTCCATATATCGAAATATAAATCCATATATCTTACACAAATAACTTGCTTTTGCTTGTAAGGATGAGAAAGAAGGGAAAGAAACCAAATAACTTTTAAGAATGATGATTTTATCTTTAATTTGTTGGCAGAATGATGTAGATCTTGGTTGTTTAGTTTTATCTATTTAACTATGAGTAATAATATAATACAACAATGATTTTTGCTTTGCAATTCCCTAAGTTAACTTTATAGAACTATAGATTGACACTCATACTTTATGAACCACTTTTACGAGTGTTAGGTGTATACAGCAGATACATGGTTGTAGATTCTATAAAAATGCACAAATGATGCTTAAGGTAATTAATGAAATTTCTTTGTGAGCCCAATCGAGAGGTTGTGAGTTCGAGTCTCCCCAAGAGCAAGGTGGGAAGTTCTTGAAGGGAAGGATGCCGGGGGTCTATTTGGAAACAGCCTCTCTACCCCATGGTAGAGGTACGATCTGCGTACATACTACCCTCCCTAGACCCCACTATGTGGGATTATACTGGATTGTTGTTGTTGTTGTTGTCGTCGTCTTTGTGAGCCCAATCAACTTTAGGAAAAAATGAATTTCACCGAAAGCATAAAAGAATTACATTAAATTTTCCATACTCAAGGCGGCACTAGTCTTTCCTTAAAGCAGCACAACCTATGAATGGACTTTGCTTATAGAAGTTTCCAAAATCTCAAATCAATATATGATTCAACATTGTTGGCATCCCAAATCTTATTTTTATTATAAGTTAGTGGAGACAATAGTAAGTGCATATTAGCTGATTTAGAAAAGTTAAATTTAAGAAAATTATCCAATAGAAAAGAATAACAATTACTGCCGCACCTCAATCCCAATTGGCTATGTATCCGTACTGTGAATGTTGCTCCATTTAAAATCACCTCAATCCACATAAAAAAAGAGTCTTTGATTTTGAGAAATCACTTTATGAAATTTGTTTTTCACTTTTAAAGAATTGCTAATAATTAATATTCTGTATTCTAATAATAAAGAAATGATATTTTCTCTTTATATTTTGAAAGGTTCATCAGCTGGACTTGAAAGTTAATACTTTTCTATGGATAAACCTTCGATTAGAAAGGCAAGGAACACCACAAAATTTCTATTTGGTTTAAATCAATTTTTAGATTTTGCATTTGCTAATGCTGTTGTTAGAGATAGAATAAGTGTTCTTGTCCTAAATGTGAATTCGCAAAGTGGCAGACTAGAGAGGTAGCGCTCGATCATATGATTTGCAAACCATTCCCTAAAAATTATGTCACTTGAAGTATTCACGGTGAAAGAAATATACTGCCTAATTCTATAAATAATGTGGTTATACAAGATACATTACCTCCTGAAAATCCGGTAGATTTATTGATTAATGAAGCATTTGGGGCCTAAGGCACGCCGGGGTTGTTTTAGGTCCGTAGCAAGTAGCGGGTAGCTAAGAAAGGTCAAATGATTAGTCTGCTTCAAATGATAAAGACTTTTTCGAGTTGCTTAGAGATGGAAGTCAAGAATTGTATGAAGGGTCCAAGTACTCAAAACTAGAATTTTTATTAAAATTGTATCATGTAAAATATTTGTCTGGGCTGAGTGACAAGGGAATGACCATGATACTAGGTTTGTTGAGGGACACATTTACATTTGCACAGATCCCTCATTTTTTTTATGAGGCCAAGAAAACTATCAACAAGCTTTGTCTTGATTATATCAAGATAGATGCATGTCCAAATGATTGTATGTTATTTTGAGGGAATGATGCGAATGAGGAAACATGTAAGTATTGTCACACTTATAGGTGGAAGCCTAACAAGAAGATAAATGAACACGTAAGAAGAAAACCAAGAAAAAAACTAAAAAGCCTGCAAAGATTTTGCATTACTTTCTATTAAAACCAAGGTTGCAGAGATTGTTCATGTGCTTTAAAATAACAAAATATATGAGATGGCATGCTGACGATAGTTAACAAAGATGGAATCATGAGGCATCCTAGAGATGGTGAGGCACGAAAGAGGTTTGATACACCTTTTCCTGAATTTACCTTTGATCCTCGAAATGTTCGGTTTGGCCTAGCTAGTGATGACTTCAATCCTTTTGGCACGATGGGTACTAATTATAGAATTTGACCAGTCATTTTAGTTTCATAAAACCTTCCTCCTTGGTTGTTTATGAAAGAACCCAATTTTATTCTCTCAATGATCATTCTTGGTCCACGTACGGCGGGAAATAACATAGATGTTTTCCTACAACCCCTTATTAAAGAGTTGAATGAGTTATGGAGTGAAGGTGTCGAAACATTTGATTTATCAAAGAAAGATATGTTTAGGTTGCGAGATGCTCTTATGTGGACAATTACTGACTTTCCTGGACTCGATATTTTATCTGGTTGGAACTCACATACTGGTTTAGCATGTCCCACTTGTAATTTTGATACAAAACCTTGTCGGCTTCTCCATAGTAGAATGTGGTGCTTTGTTGGTCATCATAGACTTTTAGCAAGGATCATAAATTTAGACTGATGAGCCATCGGTTTGATGGAAATATGGAAGAAAGAAACCTACCGAGAAAGTTATCCATATATGATATTTTGCAACAAGTGAAAGATATTGATGTTACGTTTGGAAAACCGGCTGAGTTGAGTGAGAGAAGAAAAAGATCTAGACGAAGAAATATTGGGCAAGGTGAAGCACAACAATGGAGGAAAAAACATATTCTTAATTTTCCATATTGGGAGTTCAACTCGTTGCGCCACAATTTAGACGTCATCACATTGAAAAGAATGTGTTTGACAATATTATATATTCTTTGCTCAATGATAAAGACAAGTCAAAAGATATTATTAAGGCGCGAAAAAATCTGCAAGATATGGATATAAGGCGTAAATTTGGTCTGATGAGAATGATGAGTGTCGGCTTGTTGTGTTTACCATTCCAAAGGAAAATAAAGTGGCTTTCTTCACAACTTTAAAGAATATTTCAGTGCCAGATGGTTACTTGAGTAATATTTCAAGTTGCATTGATTCGGACCAAAGGAAAATCATTGGATTAAAGAGTGATGATTGTCACATTATTATGGAGCAATTGCTACCAATAGCAATTCGCAGTGTGCTGACAAAGGAGGTTGTTGCAGTCTTAGTAGAGCTTTCTTCTTTTTTAGAGAACTTTGCCTTAAAAGTTTGAGTTTGGCGGATCTAGAAAAGTTACAAGATCACATTGTTCTCACACGTTGCCACTTGGAGATATTATTCCCACCATCGTTCTTTACTTAATTTCCCATTTAACTGTCCATCTAGTAGATGAAGCAATACAAGGTGGTCCGATACATTACAGGTGGATGTATTTTGTTGAAAGGTAAAATACTTCTTATTCGAAATTTTGATGTATGTAATATTAATTCAAGTTAAGTGCTTATTCTAAACATGTTTCATTTTATGTTATAGATTGTTAGGTCATTTTAAGTCCCTCGTAGGGAGTAAGATTCAACCAGAAGGTTCCATAGCTGAAGGTTACATTGTTGAAGAAGCTCTAACTTTTTGTTCTCGTTACTTTGAGGGAATTGAGTCAAGACTTAATAGGCCTAAATGTGTGAATGATGAACCAAATCTTAATGAGGCTTCTGAAATGTCCTTTATCTTCCCTACGCAAGGTAAACTAGTTGAGGCTCCTCAATGTTCTCCTTGACTCCATTGGTGAAGACGCAAGCTCATTGATATGTGTTATTTAATTGTGCGACAGAGAAGCCATTTATTAAGTAAGTAAATAAAATTGATATGAATATTGGCAAAATTTCAGAGTTAAAATAATTAATATTGATGTAGTTAGCTCATTTGAAGAGAGTTTAGGGATCACATAAGAAAGAGCACAAGAGGATGGAGACCTTCAACATCGGATTTGGAAGGAGGGTTAATAGAGAGTTTCCTGATTGGTTCCCAAAACGGGTGCGTGAATGGTATAATAATTTTTGCTTGACATAGCTTTTCTCATTAGATTTAATATGCTTGACTAAAATAAGTTTGCTATTATTAGATTATGACCCCAGAAATTACAGACACCATCTCTAATGATATGAAGTACTTAGCACGAGGTCCAGCGACAGATGCTAGAAGGTTCACTGCTTACGACATCAATGGATTCAAATTTTGAGTTTTGTCTTGAGATCAAGTATTAAAAACTCAAAATAGTGGAGTTTTTCTTACTTTTGACACTTCTTGTGTTGTATCTAGCGCTGATAAAAGTGCAAGGCAAGCAGACTTTCCATACTATGGGATGTTAGAAGATATAATTGAGCCTAATTATTATCGTTTCACAGTTGTACTCTTTAAATGCCAGTGTGCCAACACTACTCGCGATAAAGGGTTCAGAAGAGATGCTTGGAATTTTAATTGTGTCAATTTTTCTAGATTGATTCATATTGGTGATCGTGAGGATGATGATCCTTACATTGAAGCATCTCAAGCAAATGTAGCTTACTATGTTGATGATGAAACGAATAAAAAATGGAGTGTGGATGTACATTTAAAGCCGAGAGATTTATTTGATATGGGAGAGTTCGATGAAAATGAAATATATGAGAATCAACCATACCAACAACAAGAACTTGAATAATTTTTTGATGATGCTTATGCGAATATCCAAATTGCAATAGATGAGCATATGTCTGAATAGGCATGTAATCTTGTATCCTCGTATGTTTATTTTTTTCTTCTATATATATGTACTTTATTTTGTATTTTGCATTTTTTTTTCTATTACTTATTAATTTTTTTGTTGATTGCAAATATGCCGAAGACCAAACGTTTCCAGAACTTACAAAAGTCAGTTCAATCAATGTCTTCTTCACAATCTACTGATGCGACACCAGATATGACATCATTATTGGTTCCTTCATTACCGACTACATCACATCCAAATCCTTCATGTCAAGCAATATCACTACCATCTCATTCATTTCAAGCCAGAAGACAGCAAACCACTTCATTGCAGGCCACAACACAGCCAAGACAACAACCTATTTCGTTTCAATCCATGGGGCAGACAACTCCTTGCATTCAGCCGACTCCTTCTTTTCATGCGACATCACTACCAACTCCTTCATTTCAACTCACAAGACAGCAAATCGCTTCATTTCAGGCCATAACACTGCCAACTCCTTCATTTCAGTCCACGGGATAGACAACTCGTTCATTTCAGGCCGCGGGATAGACAACTCCTTCATTTCAACCTCCAATTAATCCCATACCAGCACAAGCAACATCCTATAAGCGTGCTAAATGTGAGTCTTCACATTATTGGACTGTCGATAGAATAGGTAATCACTATCCTTTCTTTGCTGTATAGGACTTTAGAGTCTAATTGTGGGAATTTGTCTAATTGTGGCTCTTGGAATATCTGTTGAATTATTATGGATATTTATGGTCATTTCTACTTCAATTAAGTAACAAGAGTTCGTTTTCCCATGGGGTGTGAGTGGATCTATTTGCACTTGTCCAATGTGTCTTCTATAGGACTGCTGTACATCTGTTGCTGCTTCACCTATCTGCTCCTATGTGTGGGTGTTACTATTTGCTAGATTCAAGCTAGGACTAGGTTCTTCCTGTATCTTGTATGTTTCCTATCCGGCAATCTTTCTAAATGATCTGGATAATATGGAGTTCTTCTGGGTGTTCAATCAAGTTGTTTATATTTGAACTTGAAGATACTGGCTTCATCTCCTTATATTCTTGAATGGTTAACCTATTGGTTTTGCTAAAGAAGTGTTAAGTTTTGCTAATTCAATCGTCTCAGCAAGTTGTAATTGTCGTGCTTCTCTTGAATCTGTTTTTACAAAAGACAATTCGACTACTCCTGAGACCTCTCTATACCATATCAAAGAGACCTCTCCATATCAAAGAGACCTCTCTATATCATATCATAAAAAAAAAAAAAGCCGGGTTGCCTCCCAACAAGCGCTTAATTTAACGTTGCGACACGATATGGATCACTTTTTGCTTCCACCTCGAGCTTATGAATTGAACCCCAAGTTTTGATTTAAGCTTATGATTATAGTCATGGGGCGGTGGAATGAATCTAACTGGCCCAAGGAAATAATGTAGTATTCTGCACTCCTTGGCCTTTGTATGAGGTATGTAATCCTGACTTTCTGGCAAGAAGAATTTATATGCACCTTATTCCTCGTTCCTTGACTCTTCGATTGATTCAGATGACTTTATTTCTACATCATCATCTTAACATAATGTGGAAAATTTTTTGGAATGTGGATCAATGCGCTCAAACACATGAACTTCAGGACTTTCAACATCCTCAACAGCAATGACACTAGAATCAACAAAATTTATATCCTCAAAGTTCTTGGTTGGCTCTAGTCTCACTTATTTAACATTGACATCCTCAAATTGTAGTTGGCTAGGTTGTTGACGTACTAGTCTGACCTCCTCAATTAACACCTCAAATTCATGCTCTTCTTGGCTACTATCCTCAATATTGGCTTGTTGAGCATTAAAAGCTCCAACCACTTGACTCAATTGAGCCTCCAACTTGTGAATAGTTGCCTCTTGTCTTTCTATGTACAATTGTTTCTCATTGTTTTGTTCTATTAGGCACTTTAGCATATCCTTAATCTCTTTCAGGTTCACTCCTAGGTTCTTTGTTCCTATTAACTTCACAAGAAAAGGTAGAACCATCATTGTAAGGGGTTGTGAGAAGATAATAAATATAAGCACAACCATAAAAGTGACCATTTTTACCACCACGCACATTACACATACTCCACATATGTGAGAATTTCCCGTCTTGCTCCTATTGTGTCTCTGCCTCATTAGGTCGAATCTGTGTAAAAAATATGTCCAACTCCCCAAAAATACCGTTTTTCCATGTATATATACCAAGTAGGGTCGGACCCAAACAATTGTACCTTCTCCTACACGAAAAAGAATAATATTTCATGTCTGGACTGCTGCGGACGCGGTCAACCGTGGTTGAATTGCGGTATATGGCAGGTATACTGCCTCAGGCCGCCTCAGGTCCGCGGTCGTGGTTTAGATTGCGTTTTGTACCCTGTTTTGTTTGGAATTTGAAAAAATATAAAACATAAAAGTTGTAGCCCTTTGAGTTAGCTTTCCAATATATTGTGGATCCCAAATGGAGTTTGAAGCAAAAAGTTATCTACATTTTACTAGACAGTGCGCAATATGCCTACTCGATTGTTCATTTTGTTGCTCTATCATTTGTTGATCCCCGAATACGATCCCAACTTAATTGCTTGAGCTTTTACCCAGACTTTAAAGCTCTAAATCACTTGAATTCATTCCATAACATCTATATAGCTCGAAATCACTCTTACAAGGCATAAAACACACCGTTAGTGCAAAACACTAGCGATTAAAGCGCAAACTCTACTAAAGTGCAGTAAATTAGAGTGTAACAATCGATTAAAATACGTAATTATAGCCCATCATCAGGTCTCCACAAACAGAGTTTTCTATTTGTGTTTTCTTTGTACAGTATTTGCAGGATAATTGACCTTATCTTTTTTGTTTTATGCATAAAAATCACCGTCAGTAACATTATTTACTCTTGTTCTTCAAGAGCATTTATTAGTTCTGCAACAGAGATGGTAGAGAGATTTTTAGACTCTTTATAGAGGAGATTTTGGACTCACATCTCTATAGAATTGTCACAAGAATTTTTTATACCATCCTCTGTTATCTTTGAAATCCTCACCAAGCAACCTGTTTCTATTTACAATAGAAGAAACCCTATCAGAATAACTAGCTTTGGTAGTCTCATCTTCTTGTATCCTAAGAGATTTAAAATCCCTTTTTCAAATTCAAAATTTGCATTTGTCTTAATCGATCACTTCCTTGATACTCTATTCAGAGCTTTTCCCAAGCTTCTTTTATTGCCTCACATGCAATGATTTTAGAAACAATTGAATCTCCACTGAATTTTGAATCACAATTTTGGCTTTGTATTTTTTGATTCTTTTATGATCAAGCTTTAAGTTGGGCAAGAGTAGGATTTGCGGGAGTGCTTGTAATGCTTCAAAATTGATATTAGTTAAAATTATATGCTTCAAAATATATCTTCCCGTAGATCATATGCTTCAAAATATAATTTCATTTTCAATGACATAGTTTTCGCCAAGGAAGCTTGTGGGACATTCAAAATAGAGATTGTTGCTTACCATGTTTGAAAATGGTTTTTAAAAATTGATATAAGTTAAAAAATGATACTTCTTCCGGTCTAAAATAAGTGATTTTTTGGATGTTTTCACACAGATTAAGAAATCCACCTTTCAACATTAATTAGCAATGGAATTGACCATATTAACCTTTACTATGTCACATAAACACTCATAATACATATTACAACACTATTTACTCCAAGGACAATGTAGGAAAAAAATAATTAATTAATTCTTGAAATATGGAAAAATCACTTATTTTGGACCACAAAAAAAGGTCAAAAAATAATTTATTTTGGACCGGAGGGAATAAGGAAATAAGTATTTTCCGGAAAACATTCTTCGGAAATTAACTTCTCTTATACCTAAGACATCCTTAATTATGATGAGGTTATGCTATCTGATTAGGACTTGGAAGCTGGTGTAGATCAAATGTAGCTTGATGAAGATGTAGCAGCTTCAACTGATGGTGCCTGGCATGTTAATATTGAACAATCAGACAATGATCATATTAAGATTGAGCTTCAGCATCATCAGTGATGCTTACAAGATATTAATTAGACCGCGAAGAAGAAGGACATGGATTCCCTTCACAATTTTGGAGCAGTCAAGGGGGTTGCAGAAGCATTGAGTAGTGATGGTGAGAAAGTAATTCATGTTGGAGACATTTCTCGCCGCAAGGGGACAGATTTGTCTCATAACATGACATTCACTGAGTATGGCCACTTCTTCCTACAATTAGCACGCAAGGAACCAATTATTTTGCTCCTTGCAGTTGCTGCAATATTGTCATTTGCTTTTGGAATCAATGAACAAGGTATGCAGAATGGCTGGTTCGAAGGAGCACTTTTGCTTGTGATCATATTTGTGACTGTATTGATTAAGATAGCAAGAAATTGGTAAGAAAGGTGCTGTTGGAAGAAGCAAAATGATCACAAAGAAAACGCGATACAAGTTATGAGAGGAGGCAACGAAGTGGCAATCCCAGCCTCAGATATTGTTGACAGCGATATAGTCTTCGTGAAGAAAGGACATTCTGTTCCGGCACATGGTATGTTTGTTTCTGGTGAAGCATTAGAGTTGTTCCAGCTGGATGATGGAGTATTGTCCATCGTCAATGAGAAAAGTCCATTTTTGTCTCCTGGTCCTAAGGTGATAATGGTGATGCTAGAATGATTGTTACAAGTGTTCAAGTGGACAAACCAAGCCAAGAAAACAAGATTTCTGAAAGAGAGTCCAGCTTTTGTGCTTACTTTGACAAGTTGAACAATTGCATCCATATTGGTTGGTTGTTTATTAGCAATTTGATCATTTTGGTGCTGTTTATGCGCTAAATACGGCAAGAAAGATGACGAGAATGGATATAGGTTAGAAACCAAGGGAGAACCACCTGAACTTGCATCAATAGTGAATGCCATGAAGAAGGTTTTAACAGAAACAAAGGGAACAGCAAGAGTTTGGATAGCTTTACTCGGTGTTACAGTGTTGGGGATGACTGAAGGAATACCATTTGTTGTTTCAATTGCAATAGCATATTGGAACTTAGATGTTCAGATGGAATCAGTCACCACTATCTGTATAGAAAAGGCTAGCTGGTTGAAAGAGCAAAAATTGGAAGTCACTCAGTTTTTTCTTGGCAAAAAAGATGTCACTGAGATACCGCCACATGTCTGCAGCGTTCTCTCTGATGGAATTGGTGTGTCCACTCTGACTTCTCAAAGAGCCTATCACAGAATAGAAGAACCAATACTATGTTGGGCCGAGAAGAACACGGGTATGCAAAGAGACTTTTGATCAGCTGTGCACCATAATGAATTACAATGATATTGAGATGAACCCTGCATAAGAAACTTGTGAAGTTGTCATTGAGAAAAATGGAGACAATGGGAAAGAGTACTATTCACACTTCAAGGGCCCTGCTGAATTAATATTGTCCAAGTGTGCCAGTTACTATGACTTAGAGGGTGAAGTCCAGGCCTTGGATGATGAAACAAAGAGTGACTTCGCTTGAGTTAACAACAACGTGAATGCAAACGTACTCAGGTTGCTGAGCTTGATGAAAATGAGCTAATATTCATTGGTATGCTCGTCTTAGAAGATAGTACTATCAATCTGGACAACATGAGGCAAGCATTTGCGACTCTGAAAGAAGGCGGAATGAAGACCATATTTGCCTCAGAAGAAGATGTTGAAGTACTTGATACCATTGGTCATGACACAGTATTGCTCGATTCAGACGATGAAATTAAGGGTGATGATTTCTACAACTTCACTGCAGATGATAGGAAGGAAAAAGTCGAGAAAATTTGCATTATGGGAAATTCCTCTCTGTCACACAAGCTTCTTCTCATAGAGTGTTTGAAGAGAAAAGGTGACGTGGTGGTTGTGGTAGGAGAACAAGTAGCAGGTGAGTATAATCAGCTGGTACTTGAAGCAGCTAATTTTGGCCTGCCTGTTGTGACTAACGTAATGAGCTGGCCTGAAATTATAACTTTCGTGATAAACAGGATCAAGAGAGGAAGAAGTGTTTGTGAGAATCTGAGGCAATGGATCCAACTTGAGCTAATCTTGGTAATCAGTAGCTCATCAATAAACTTCATACTGGTTATTGTTGAGATATATATAGGCGATGATGATAAACCCCCGTTAAGGGTCAATAAGGGAGTCATATCTGAGCCTAATAGGCTACTTATGTAATTAGGCTATTCTTGTAATTAGCTTATTTTCTGTAGTTAGGCTATATGTGTAAATAGGCTATTTCTGTAATTGATTAGGCTACATTTGCAAAGGCTATATTTGATATATAGTCTTAGGGGTCATTTGGACAGACCTGAGGGGTCATTTCTCTGATAAAAATATCTGAGTCTCTTCGAGACTCTTCCGATGCTCTCCCTTCTCTCTACTTTCTCTCTCTAAATTTCTTCGATATTGAGCATGTTTTCATGGTATCAGAGCCTGTATAATGATCCGATGATGCTCTTGTGTGAATCAATGGTTCATTTGAACTATTTTCTGATCAAAAGTTCGAGGTTTTTCTGAGATCGAAAGATCGATGATGTTTTTGACCCTATTAGGGTTCTTCCGAGTCTCTACCTTCACGATCTATGACTGTTCCTTCTCTATTGAACGGTTCAATCGTTTATTGTGAAATTTTCGGAGATTTTTCGGTGAGTTTTCAACCTCAAGGGTTTTCTGGTGGTCAAATCGGTTGTTTGATTGCCATCCGGTGATTTGATACTCATTTTGCTGAGGTTTTGGTTATTGTCGGTACTGTTGCGACATCATTGACGGTATTTGCGGTAAAGTTTTGACGGTTACTCTTAGGGTTCATACCTAGGGTTTTATCTGTTGTTAAAGGCCGATCTTCTCCGGTTGCGAAGAAGGACGGTAACCTCGTTCCTATTCTTTGGTTGTGATTCTTTGACTGTGTGTGTGATTGTTTGATTCTAGCTGTGAATAACCTCTTTGAGTTGTGAGTACTGATTGTGTAGATTGTGAATATTGATTTTGGTGATATTTGCAAAAAGGTTTAATTCATTTGAGCATGGCTGCTAACATGAATGCTGGTGGTTCTGGTGGTAACTCTGGTTCTATCGATCCTTCCAGTCCTTTGTTTGTACATTCTTCTGATGTGCCTGGTGCATGCCTTGTTCCCACTCCTTTCTCAGGTAGTGGTTATGGAGGTTAGAAACGTAAGATGACTATGGCTTTATCTGCTAAAAATAAAATTTGTTTCATTGATGGTTCCTTTTCCCGACCTAGTAATAATGTGAGCCAACAGAGGTTGTGGGATAGATGTAACATGCTAGTTATGTCATGGTTAACTTCTTCTGTGTCATCTCAAATAGCTGATAGCGTTCAATATTCTGACACTGCTCAAAGCATGTGGTCTCAACTTGAGAAAAGATATGGTACCCCTAATAAAACCAAAATCTTTGAGCTTAAAAGGGAACTTTCTCAGACATCCCAAGGCTCCCTTGATATAGCCTCATACTTCAACAAACTCAAAAGTTTGTGGGATGAATTGGGGACAATGTGCCCAAACCATGGACAGAGGTGCACTTGTGCTGCCAAGAATGGTATTATTGAGGAAGATTATGAAAACAAGATTTATCAGTTCCTTATGGGATTGAATGAGACATATTTGGGAGTAAGGAGTAATTTGTTAATGATGCAGCAATTTCCTTCCCTTGACAGTGTTTATAATATTGTGCTCAATGATGAGAAACAGAGACAAGTCAAGTCTGTCTCTCATATCAGCCCAGACTCTATGTCTTTTAATGTTCACGCTGACAGGCCTCCTGCTGGGTCCAACCAGGGTAAATTGACTGGTTCCAATTTCAGACCTAGAGTCAACTTTGAGCAAAATAGAGGAAACTTATTTTGCAGATATTGCAAGAAGTCTGGACACTTAATTGATAAGTGTTTCAAGCTCCATGGTTTTCCTCAAAACAACTCTTACACCAAGGGAAGGAAATCTGCAGCTGCTCATCTTTCTACTAGTCCTGATTGTGTGTCTGATGATACAGGAAACTCAAGTCTGTCTGTTCCTCTAGGGGATCCTATTGCCAGCCAACCTGTGATACCAGGGTTGAGCAGACAGCAATGTAATCAGATTGTGAATTTGATTCAACAGACTCTTTCAAAGGATTCTAGTCATCAAGCTTCTTCTCCCATGTGTTCTGCTAATTTTGCTGGTACTATGATGTCTGAGAGTCTTGTTTCTGATTCCAAATTGTGCATGCTTACAAACATAAATTCTACTACCTGGATCATTGATTCAGGGGCTTCTAATCATATGACTTATGATAAAAATCTACTTTTTGATATTATACCCTTAGCTATCCCTTACCTTGTTTCCCTTCCTAATGGTTATAAAGTAAAGGTAACTTGTACAGGATCATTTGCATTGACTTCTTCTCTTACTCTTCACAATGTGCTCTTGGTCCCTTCTTTCAAACATAATTTGATTTCTGTTCATAAGTTGATGAAACAATTGAATTGCTTGGTTCTGTTCACACCAACCTCATGTCTCCTTTACCTGTTACAGGACCTTTCTCTGAAGAGGCTTCTGGATCTTGGTAAAGAGGAGGCTGGTCTGTACAAGTACTCTTGGTCACCTCCTTCCTCTTCTGCCTCTTCCAAGCCCTCTTCTACTTTTGAGCATAGTGTTTCAAATGTTTGTAATGATGATGTTGTTTCTGATAGCAAACATTTTAGCTCAATTGTGCAATCTTCCAGTTGTAATAATGCTGCTAATGCTGATATGAACTATATTTGGCATTTGAGATTAGCTCACACTTCCTTTGCTAATATGAAACATGTTTCTGGTTTACCTTTTTCTTTTGCTGCTAAACAACATTTTCCTTGTTCTATTTGTCCTTTGGCAAAGCAAACCAGACTGCCTTTCCCTGATAGTAGCATTAGCACTACTAAACCCTTTCAACTTATACATGTAGATACTTGGGGCCCTTATCATACTTCCACTTCCCTTGGCAGTAAGTACTTTCTCACCATAGTTGACGATTTTTCTAGGGCCACCTGGACACACCTGATGGGTTCTAAAAGTAATGCCTTCCCTCTGCTTAAATCTTTTATCTCCTATGTTCAGACTCAGTTCCATTCCATGATCCAGGTTGTCAGGAGTGATAATGCCCTGGAACTGGGTTCCAGTGCAGAAGGGATTTCCTTTTTTAGTGAACTTGGGATTGTGCATCAAACAACCTGTCCTCATTCCCCTCAACAGAATGGGGTTGTTGAAAGAAAGCACAGATCTTTACTTGAAACTTGTAGAGCTCTTCTTTTCCAGTCTGGTTTGCCTATATCATTTTGGGGAGATTGTTTGTTAACTGCCACTTACATCATTAATAGATTACCATCTAGAGTTCTTCACTATAAATCACCTCATGAATTGTTACATGGTTCTCCTCCTTCCTATTCTCACCTAAGGGTTTTTGGTTGTTTAGCTTATGCTGCTGTCCCTATCCCTCAAAGGGACAAACTGAAGTCTAGAGCTCACTCTTGTGTTTTTATTGGTTACCCTTTTGGTAAGAAAGGTTACAAACTGTATGATTTGAATTCTAAGAAATGCTTTGTCTCTAGAGATGTTGTCTTTCATGAAACACATTTTCCTTTTAAATCTGCACCTCCATCTTCCTCTCCTCCTCCACCTATTCCCCTTTCTGATGACATCCTTGAACAATCTTTTATATTACCATCTTCCAGTGATTCTACCCCTTCTTCTCCTTAAGTTCTTCTCCTGCCTCTCCTGTATCCATTCCTTCCCTTTTTTTTAATCCTAATGTTTCTCCTCCTGATTTACCTGTCTCTCAGCCTCTTCCCATGCCCAGAAAATCCACTAGACACCACAATCCCCCTTCTTACCTCAAAGATTATGTTTGCCAGCTTCCAGCCTTCTCTGGCTCCTCTTCCTCTAATTTGGAATCTGAACCCATGTATTACTCTCAAGCTGCATCTGTACCAGCTTGGCAGGATGCCATGAGAAAGGAATTTGATGCATTGGATGCTAACCACACTTGGGACATTGTGCATCTTCCTCCAGGCAAGAAACCTATTGGCTGTAAGTGGGTTTACAAAATCAAATATAAATCTGATGGTACTATTGAGAGATATAAGGCAAGGTTGGTTATTAGAGGTGATACACAGGTTGAGGGTGTGGACTTTACAGACACATTTTCTCCTGTTGTCAAGATGACTTCAGTGAAATGCATTATTGCAGTGGCTGTTAAGAACCACTGGCCATTGTATCAGCTTGATGTTAACAATGCTTACCTTCATGGTGATTTGGATGAGGAAGTGTATATGAAACTTCCTCCAGGTTTGGTGGTATCTGATTCTGCTTCTCCCTCTTCTTCTTCTACTTCTTCTTCTTCTCTTCCTTTGGTTTGCAAACTAAAGAAATCTTTGTATGGGCTCAGGCAGGCCTCCAGGCAGTGGTATGCTAAACTGTCATCTGCTCTTCATTCCAGAGGTTACAGGCACTCTTTGAATGATTATTATTTTTAAAAGGTACTCCTGATTCCCTTGTTGTGGCTGCTGTGTATGTTGATGACATTATTGTAACTGGGCATGACTGTGATGAGATTGCTGCCTTAAAAGTCTTCTTGGATGATACTTTCAAAATCAAGGATTTGGGGTCATTGCATTATTTTTTGGGTCTTGAGGTTAAACATGTCCCTGGTGGGATACATCTGAATCAGCATAAGTATGTTACTGATTTGTTGCATGCTTTTGACTGTGTCTCTGTTTCCCCTGTTGTCTCCCCTCTGGACATTTCTATCAAACTACATGCTGATTCTGGTGATCTTTTGCCCGCTCCTGACCAGTTCAGGAGTCTTGTTGGCAAATTATTGTTCTTAACCCATACTCGACCTGATATATGCTTTGCCGTGCAACATCTGAGTCAATATCTTAAATGCCCAAGGGTTCCCCATATGTCTACTGCTATGCATGTTTTGAGGTATCTTAAAGGCACTCCATCTTTGGGTCTCTTTTACTCTGATGTTGCTGATTATTCTGTGACTGGGTACTCTGATAGTGACTGGGCAGCTTGTCCTGACACTAGAAGGTCTGTTACTGGTTTTTGTGTGTTGTTGGGTGGTAGTCTGATCAGTTGGAAATCAAAAAAACAACCAGTTGTCTCTCTTTCATCTGCTGAAGCTGAGTACAGGGCTTTAAGCAAGGTTACAGCTGAATTATCTTGGCTCTCTCGCTTACTTGCTGATCTTGGGGTATCTGTTCCTTCTCCTATTTCTGTTTTTTGTGATAGTCAGGCTGCTGTTCACATTGCTAATAACCCTGTTTTCCATGAGCGTACTAAGCATATTGAGGTGGATTGTCATTATGTTCGCACTTTGTTACACAATGGTTTCCTCAAGCTTTCCCATGTTTCTACTTCTCGGCAGCTGGCTGATCTATTGACCAAGGCTTTATCTGGGACTGCTCTCTCTCCTCTTTTGTCCAAGTTGATGGTGGTTTCCCCCCCTTCAACTTGAGGGGGGGTGTTGAGATATATATAGGCGATGATGATAAACCCCCGTTAAGGGTCAATAAGGGAGTCATATCTGAGCCTAATAGGCTACTTATGTAATTAGGCTATTCTTGTAATTAGCTTATTTTCTGTAGTTAGGCTATATGTGTAAATAGGCTATTTCTGTAATTGATTAGGCTACATTTGCAAAGACTATATTTGATATATAGTCTTAGGGGTCATTTGGACAGACCTGAGGGGTCATTTCTCTGATAAAAATATCTGAGTCTCTTCGAGACTCTTCCGATGCTCTCCCTTCTCTCTACTTTCTCTCTCTAAATTTCTTCGATATTGAGCATGTTTTCAGTTATAGGCATTAACGACGATTCAGTTAGTTTGGGTTAACCTTCTTGTTACGTTTATTGGAGGGCCAGCTTTGCTAATTACTCAACAGACCTCAAGAAAACTAAGGTATGAATTAGTATCTATGAAACCGAGAAAACCCCTTATTACCAAGGCCATGTGGAGAAACATCCTATTTCAAGCTTCTTATCAGACTGACATTTTTGTATTCCTGCAACACAGAGGAAGTGCAATTCTGCACATCACTCAAAAAGTTACCAAGGAACGGGCTTTTTACGTTGTTCCAGGGAAAAAATATGGCGAATTCTAAATTGCTTCTTTTAATTTTTTTCAACATCCTATGATATTCCTTTCGTTAACTACTTGGATACATTCTTCGACAATCTAACATATATTTAGATTTAACAATCCATGAAAGCTACCAATTTTAGAAAATGAGGCTTACAGATACAATAAATCTGGAATAAACTGTTAATAAACTTTATTTATCGTATCAACAAGGAAAAATAAGGGAAGAGGTTCACATATCCCATAAATTTTGCGGAATTAATTATTTTGAGCTCTATTGAAAGTTGAAATTTTTATTTCAACTTTATTTATTTTAAATAAATATCATTTAAAAAAATTATATTATATAGATACCTTTTAAGGTTTATAGCCAAATATTTAATTTTGGTTACCTCCTAGCCCTAAGCCACTAAATACTCTATTCAGTTACACTATTTTCTCTCTCTCTACTTTGATATATCCCATTCTCTTCCCTAATTCTCTGAAAATACGATGCTCAATCTCAAAATTTCTCTAACCCACACTATTTTCTTTTCATTCCGATCAATTCTTGCACCGAATATTTGAATTGCGATTTCTCTGTCATCAATACACTATCTCAGAAGTCTCAACACCACTTTGCGTTTACTGTGTATTCAAAGGTTAATCTGTTTATCTCTTTATTCATTCTTCATCTATTGGCTGCTGCCAATGTTAGAGGGCACGCGATCAAGAAAGAAGATTTCTCTATTAAGGTCTCTAAAAGCAAATCAAATCTCTAACCAAATCACTAAAAGCAAGTAATGAAAATAAGAAGACGCACATTGTACTTTTAAATCTCAAAGGTGTTGCGTGTTGTACCTTCAAACATTTCCAAGACGGATTCGTCGGAACTTGGGGTTTGTTCTTGAACAAATACGACGGAGTTTGAGGCTGAGCAACTTATTTTCTATTAATATATTTCGATATATTTTCACGTATTTCATTGTATTTATTGTCTTTTTTTCATTGTAATTCAATGTATCTCGTTGTGTTCCATGTATTTATTGTATTCACTATCTTTTTTTTAAAAAATTATATTTCAATATATCCCACTTTATTCTATGTATTTAAGTGTATTCACTGTCTCACTACATGTCATGAATGTATTTATATACACTTTTAATTAATATAATTTATGTATTCAGATGTATTATATAATTTCTCTGAAGATTACTATGTTTTTGGGGTATTTTTCAGTTGAGAATCTTTTTTATAAATGAATACAAAATTTATGTGTTATAATTGAGTTTGTTGAGTTATATTAGGAGTCTATTATGTTAATTGATTCACTTTCCATTTTAAAACAGTGTAATCCCTATTTCACGCCGTGAATACAATCAAATACAATAGTCTGTCCAGCTGTAGTCCCATGTTTCACTCCATGAATACAGTCGAATACACTCGAATACAACGACTAATTAGTTGGACTTTCCCGATTCACGCCTATTTTTGCTACTGTATCATGAGTACAATAGCGTAAATACATCAAATACATCTTATAACTACAGAAAAGATATCTATAATCCTTAATATAGCAAATTGTATCTATATATGACTAATTACTACTAAAAGATAGTGCTTTATGAAAATTTCTCTTAAAAGTTTGATTCAAAACAATGACTTCGATGTAGTGCTGGCAAAATGAGCCCATAGTTTGTCAACCGTTCAATCTGCCCATATTTTAGTAAGTTGGATGGGTGATATTTAAGTTGGGTATAAGTTGGGCTTTAACACATATTTAACCCGTAAAAATATGGGTACTCATGAGTAAAATATGAATTAGCCTAGTGGGTTATCTTCCAACTTTTGCTTACTCAAATAATTGACTGTGTGAGTTTCTTCCAACTTGAAGTATTCTCAACTACCAGTAGCGCGAGTAAGTATAAATTGAAGAAAATTAAGAATCACACATGAAATCCAAGGGTTGAGTATTCTAAATTAGGTTTGAATTAGCTAAAACAAGAAAATTAACATGAGATCGATATTATGTAATTATAGATTGATGGGAGTAAGTTGTACGAATTGCTTGAGGTGAAACATTTAGTTCGCAATTTGTGTTTTCATAACTTGAATGATTTACACATGACTTCTAATATGAATATATCACCGATTATTTTGAGTTTCATGTGGAACAAGTCTTGCACTCGATGTAATATCGAAATAGTTATTTGAGATGATTACTGTTGTTTTAATCATTTTCATTGTCACTAAATATGTTTTACTGTTACTTGAATTTGCTGTTGTCGAAATGAAATTTCATTATTTGATAAGAACAGATATGCCCTACATTATTTTAATATATTTTTCTATGAGTGTATATGGATTACAAAAACGAGTATAAATAGATAGACTTTGAAGGATCCCGTAGCTAACGACGGATACGTTAGACCTGATGCACCTTGTAATTATCGATTACCATTACAATCCTCATCAATGGGAAGGTATAACTAGCATACCGTAACTGATTTCCCTCGAGTATGGACTACCGTTATATTTGACTTCTTGCGAATAAGTCCACAGTTATACCGGTTACATGATCCGTTCATTGAAACCTCCCAAATATGAATATTAATATTATACGGTATCTACTGAGCTTGTTACTGAAGTGTCAATTGAATTATACTGCATAAAAAATATGACGAGACTGAAAATTATTTATTGTTTCCGAAATGACATTCTTATGATGTTTTCTATTTAGTATGTATACTAGCATATTTTCGGATTTGTCCCCAATAAAAATGGTTGTGATTAAGTGTTATTACTCACTGAGTGTTGAGGTTTTTAAGCTTATTTTAGCTTAAAAAGGGGTAAATGGAAAATAGAGGGAAAATAAAATATTTGAGTTTTCCTCCTTGACAAAGGAACATTGTTCCATTGTCCCATATCGGAGGAGAAAAATATTTTTGATGTGTATATATACAATTTCTCTTCTTCTTGCTCTTAAAGAGTTAAGAAGAAGACAAGACTCATGCCGTCATCGTAGCTTGATCAGCTCGGCTTCGGCTTCGGTAGATTCAGATTTGCTCAAATGATCGATCTATTGATTAATTTTTTTGGACCAAATTTATTTGTTAATAGTAAATATTAATATTAAATTCAAATTTTCCATTTCTTGTAAAGAAAAAGTAATTTCCTCTACGTTTGAATTTCCATATTAGAGGAAGAATTTTTTTTGATGGGTATATATACAATTGATCTTCTTCTAGATCATAAAGAGTTAGAAAGAAGGCAAGCCTCGCACCGTCGTTGCTTGCTCGGTTCGGCTTCGGCTTCGGATTCAGATTCGAATTCGGTCAAATGATCGATTGATTAAACTTTTTGGACCAAATTTATTTGTTAATAGTTAATATTAATGTAATAATATTAAATATCCATTTTTATAACATAAAATTAATATTAAATCTAAATTATCAGTTTCTTGTAATGGAAAAGTGATTTCCTATGCGTTTGAATTCCTATTTTAGTGCGTAAATTGCCATTTATATTATGACTATTTTACGTAACCGACCTCTGAAGAGTTTCACCTCTTTCTTTTGAACTCAACATGCGTGTTGGCTATATATAGCAGTCCATTCTCTTAGTTTTCCATATAAAATTCCGAATTCTCCTCCTTTCTTCTATATTGTTTTAACTATAAAGAAAGTAATAGTAAGTGTGATTTGCTACCAATCATTATATTTGCTGAAACATTGGGGTTTGAAGTATCAATATACTAGTGTGTAATTCGTTCTATCCTGGGAGAATATAATCCACAATCTCGAGTACTAGGAGGGGATTAAGTTCCTTAAGGAAACAATGTGAATTTAGTGGGCTCGGATTAAATTCTGTTTATACGTTATTTTATGTTCTCCAAAATTATTTTTCAAATACAATTTACTAACACTGAGCTAGCGACTGATTTCCCACTAGTTTTTTTTACAGAGACAACAGTTGATGCGAACAAGGATTTCATTAATTAGAGCGCACATGTTGATAGTTCTTGGTGAACTTTGCACTTGTTCGCGTGGATGGAGATTTTATTTATTGTTATGGTCTTTTCTTCGAACTTTTTGAGTCGCTCCCCTGTCATTCTTGTAGTGTCATGAGTATTCTTTTATTATTATAGACTTATGTTGAGCATCGCCCCTTATTATCAAAGTTGGTGATAAATTAATATTGATAGATATTTGTTTGGGTTAATTGATAGAGTTATTGTTGTGTAAAATTGATATTAGGATGTTTGGTTATTGACTTGAGATAGAAAAAATTTTGGATAGTCCAAAAACATGGAAAACTATGTCCGATTTCATGTAAAATACCGATGAGACTTACTTGGGTGCGCTTGCTCCTAACTGCCGGTCATGATCGTAAATTGGGCCGTGATAGAGACCCAACCTATTTTTGCTCAACCCATTTTTAACCCACCCAAATCCGATCCAACCCATCCATTTGCCACCACTACTTCGATGTTATCCGATCATCAAAGACATGCTCTTAATCTCCAATTCAACTAATAATGCAACTAACACAACTGGATCAATGGCGAAGTTAAGAATTTCCTCAAGAGTGTTCGAACTTAAAATAAGTAAAAATACTTCCGACAAAGGATGTTTAATAGGAGTATCTGTTATGTACTTCAAAATTTAATATTTTATCCATATAAATAATGTAATTTTCTGACAAAGAATGATCAATTGACCACCTTAAGCAAAGTATAGCTTTGCCCGTAAACCGAACCATTCTCCTATCATGTGTCTCTCCCACTTCAAGAAAAAAAAATAAAAAATAAAAAAAACGTTCTTAGTGAAAACAATTGTGTCATAGCAAAAGTAGCAACAAGTCTGAACAAAACCATCAACGTACAGCAACCAAAGTATCCAATTTGTGGCCACAAAAGTTTTGAGAGAGTATTTTCCGGCTTAGCCAGCCAAAAGTCTCGGATGTAGATGTACCAAGGACAAGAATTGCGTTTAGTTTGTCTGTAAAAGCCATGCGATTTGATGTTGATGAATGTTAAATCATATAGACAGAAATGTTGCTAATCGAACATATGAAAGTAACTATACAGTACCACTTGTACAATTGTACTCCTATGTTTTTGATTCTTACTCTTAATTTCCGATAACATACAGAAAGTCAATTTTTTCATATATTTTTAATTAATAAAAGAGCCATTCAACTTTCCCAAAGTATCACATACACGGGCTATTTTCTTTTCATGCTGAAGTATAGTTGAGTGATTTTGTTATCACAAATACTTTTTAGTAGTTATAATACATAGGTGTTAGTGATTTTCTCTTAAAAAAAATATAGTTTATGATTTTAGTGCAATAAAGTAAATGTTGTGTACCGTTCGGGAATGGCCCAGTTGGTTTGGAGGGTGGTCATCCATACAGATGATCTAGGATCGTCCCTCCTTAATGCTTTCTGAATCGAGCCTGTTGCACAAGGTTTGCCTAATGCGATTTATATCCCTATGTAGTTTACAGGCTATTACATAATAAAGAATTTATCTAGTACTGTAACACCCCAGACTATAGACGTAGTCCCACATTGCCAAAACACAAGAGGGATGATGCGTATATAAGTTAACAAGCCTTAAACACTAGTGACGCATTTTAAAACCCGTGAAGGCCTATGCCCAAAGCGGACAATATCACTAGAGGGTTGGGCTGTTACAGATGGTTTGTCACGACCATTTTCTAAACAAGCCAAGACCTGCACTCGATCCTTAAACATGACCGAGCGAACCATCTCTGCTTATCAAATCTATTATAACATCAAACTTTATATGCAACAAGGCAAGACTCTAACCAAATACTATTGTTTAATTTAAATATTTAAATAAATCAACTCCAAAAAAAAATTTATTCATAGTAACCAATGAAATAATGCTAAGTTATTATAAAAAATATCTGAATCTTAACCCCACAACTATGTCTATGAAGCCTCTACTAATAAACTGACGCACCGCTCAGGACATGATATTTACCGGCCAGTTCTCTAAATAAACAAAAAAATAGCTAGATAAAAACGACTCTAAGGAATACTCCACGAACAAAAATGGAGCTCACCGATAGCACTGGAAGGGAAGGAAGTCCTAACTTGTAGCCTGCTCGCCTGCAAATCCGGTTCCTACGTTGTACCACAGACCAACGTAGGTTCCCAAAAGAGAACTTCACTAGCATCCATTATACTTAGTGAATCTCAACAACAGGGGGAGAAACTTCAATAACTTATACATTACGAGCAAAGGTTCTAAATGCATGTAAAACATAAAGCTTATAAGAATAAATCATAAAATAATTGCATAATAGCAATTTATGAATATTCAAAAAAAAAATTCTTTTATATTTTTTTCTTTAAAAAAATACTTCACTTTATACTTTTGGAGTTCCAACTATCCTGACTTAATTCTGTCTCAGTCAGCGTGTGATCGGCACGGGTTCGGTCCCAACCTGATCGAATATTCCCAATCCACGAGGCGCCACCCGCTTTATGTTTCTCAGCGCTCATGTATCATACCTTAGCATGGCAAAGTAAATTCTCAGCAACGAGACCCTCGGCTCGTGTGCTCCCTATTTTGGCACAAGTAGTTTCAGGAAGTCAACGCTTTGGTCAGGACCCTCGGCCTGGACGATGACCCTTTCTCAGAATAAAGGATACTCCCAAAAAGAAAAAAGAATCTTTTCTTTCTAAAACTTCTTCTTGTGACTTTTCAAGTCTAAATCTTGAAAACATACTTATTCTAAAATTCTTAAATGTAAGGTATGCCATAAGAATAAAATAAACATAAAAAACTATTTCTAAATATTCTTGCTTTTTCATGAATCTTCAACATGAAAATGGTATATAAGAATAACATAAAAATCTGAAAATTATGCACATATATCGGAATAAATTATCTAACTTTAACAAAAAAAATAATTCTAAGTTAATAGGAACTCACTCACTTCAATTAAATACATATTCTCTCTTTTAGCCAATTCAACAAATACCTTGTATGCATACTTTTGTGGTTAAACCATTTTGGTAAAAATGTTATATCAACTCACCTCAGAAATTTTCGAGTCAATACGTAGGCTCTAGTCCAATTGACACCAGTCAAACAATCGATTCTACAACAACCAGTGCAATTTAATCAATTTTAAAGTACTATACCTAAATATAAAATTCATTATTGATATAGAGAAAAAAGTGAAATAACTATTCTATTCTTACCTACTACTACTGTAGGATAACTGACAATAGTAAATTTATATACCTGAGTTCAAGAATTAATGATTTGTAACGAACCCTAGAATTTTTGTTGTTGTTGCCTGTGTGCATGCATCTGCTGCGTGAATGAAACAATGTTTTGTTTCTCGTTTGAACCTTTCTTCCGTCCTTTTTGATGTGCAACAGAACGCTAGTTCTATTTCTAAGGCTTGGAGCCTTTTATTTTTCCAACAACCCATTTATGGGCTTTTAGGCCTTTTCCTTTTTTCTTAAACTAATAATTAATGATACCCACTTTTATATATTTCTAATATTAAAATTATTAATATTCCCCTAATTATATATATATATATATATATATATATATATATATATATATATGTGTGTGTGTGTGTGTGTGTGTGTGTGTGTGTGTGTGTGTGTGTGTGTGTGTGCGTGTGTATTTCACTATAGACAAGATAAAAATAATAGTAATAATAATAATTCAGTCCTATAATTAGCGTATCTTGAAACTTTTATAAATTTGAGTAGTGGTACAATCTTCGCTCCTTAAATACATTCGTCCTCGAATGTTGCTAGGCCTTATTCTTAAGCTAACAATCATTCCTTAGGTCCTTGAACCTCTTAAATTTTCTTAGCACTATTCACTTTTTCCAAGGGACAAAATTTTGACTAACTCCCTAAATTTTCAAAAATTTCAGCAAAGTTTCCCTTGTAATTTGGACTATCCAGAAAATATCCCTGTCACAAATACGACAACTACACCAACAACAATCAAATATACCATAACAGGCCGTTAATAGGCACCATACACAACTCATAAATTAATTATTCACACTCCGACAGGGAGGTTTCACAATAACTAACAAGAATCTAAAGCACAACAACTTTAGCATAAGTAAATCACATTAATGAATTAAATATAGTAAGGCATACACTAAATTACTACGACAACTAAGTATAATCTAGGAAAGACAGAAACGCTTGTTAACTTATATTTAATAAATGAAATATAAATGTCAAACCAAACTTAGATTCACATACCTTTTTCCTCAAATAAATATGGGTATTTCTTTCTCATATCTTCCTTGACTTCCCACGTAGCCTCTTTTGAATCATGGTTACTCCAAAAAACTTTTACCGATGCTAAATCTTTTGTTCTCAATTTCCTTACTTGCCTTTCGAGAATTTCTATAGGTACCTCTTTATAAGTCAAACATTATTTAATTTCTATCTTATTGGCACGTATTATATGTGACTCATCATGAATGTATGTTCTAAGAATAGACGCATGAAAGACAGGATGAACAGAGGACAACTCAACGGGTAGCGCTAGCTTATAGTCCACGTTTCCTTTCTTTCTAGAATTTCATAAGGTTGGATAAATCTAGGACTAAGTTTCCCTTTATTACCAAACCTCATAACTCCCTTCATTGGTGAAACTTTCAAAAATACCTTATCACCAACCATGAACTCTAACTCACAATGGCTCTTGTCAGAATAAGACTTTTGACGACTCTGAGCCGCTTTAAGTCTTTCTCTAATTAGCTGAACTTTCTCCAAAGCCTCACAAACAAACTCTGGACCAATCACCGGCATCTCTGCTGGTTCAACCAACCCACCGGGGACCTACATATCCGCCCATATAACGCTTCATAAGGAGCCATAGCAATGCTGGCCTGATAACTGTTATTGTAAGCAAATTCTATAAGTGGCAAGTGATCATCCCAATTACCTCCAAAATCTATGACACACGCACGCAAAATATCTTCGAAAGTCTGAATGGTCCTTTCTGCCTGGCCATCGGTCTATGGATGAAAAGCGGTGCTTAAATTGACCTTGGTACCTAACCTTTTCTGAATTTCTTTCCAAAAATGCACCGTGAACTGAGGGCCTCTATCATATATGATTGAAACTGGAGTACCATGCAATCAGACTATTTCTTTGATGTACAACTGTGCATATTGCTCTGCGGAGTCTGTCATCTTTACTGGTAGGAAATGTGCAGACCTTGTCAATCGTTCTACAATAACCCAAATTGAATCATGTTTACTTTATGCGCGAGGTAGACCTACTACGAAATCCATATTAATCATCTCCCACTTTCACTGTGGTATCTCTATGTATTGAGCTAGGCCACTAGGCCTCTGATGCTCGGCTTTGACTTGTTGGCAATTTAAACATTTAGCCACATGATCTACTACTTGCTTCTTCATGCCTTTCCACCAATACAACTCCTTCAAATCTACATACATTTTGGTAGCACCTGGGTGGATAGACTACCTCAAACTGTGAGCTTCCTCCATTATGGCTTCCTTAGACCATCTACATTAGACACACATAACCGATCATTCAACTTCAAAACTCCGTCACTTCCTAGTGTAAAAGCAGTGATTTCTTTGCTTCTAACTCCTTATTTTAATTTCACTAAGTACGGATCTTCGTCTTGCTTAGCCTTAACATGCGCAACAAGGGAGGATTGCGCTAAGGCATAATCAATTATATCTCCTTCTTCGATCTCATCCAATCTAATTCCATCATTTGCTAGTTTTTGAATTTCTCGACCCAAAGATCGCCTTTGTACTGCAAGATGGGCCAAGAAACCCATTGACTTCCTACTAAGTGCATCCGCTACCACATTAGCTTTGCCCGGGTGATACAGGATATTGATGTCATAATCTTTCAATAGCTCGAGCCACCTTATCTGTCTCAAATTTAGATCTTTTTTCTTGAAAATGAACAGGAGGCTTTTGTGGTCTGTAAACACATCAAAATGCTCGCCATAATGGTAGTGTCTATGTATTTTTAATGCAAACACCAGTACTGCAAGCTCCAAGTCATGTGTGGGGTAGTTCTTTTCATGATTCTTTAACTGCCTGGAAGCATAAGCAATAACTTTCCATTTTGCATAAGAACACAACCAAGGCCCACCCTGGAGGCATCACAATACACTGTGTCCCACCCGAACTTGTCGGCAAGGCTAACACAGGTGCAGTGGTCAACCTCTTCTTTATGTCTCGAAAACTCTGCTCATAATGCGTCTAACCATTGGAACTTAACTTCTTTCCAAGTCAACTTAGTTAATGGAGTTGCAAGTGAGGAAAAACCCTCCACAAACCTTCTATAGTAGCCAACTAACCCCAAGAAACTCCTTATTTCAGTTGGCGTTGTCGACCTAGGCCAGTTCTTGACTGCTTCTATCTTTTGAGGGTCTACTTTTATTCCTTCATCAGATACCATGTGGCCTAAGAATTCCACTGACTGCAACCAGAACTTACATTTTGAAAACTTGGCATAAAGTTCATTCTCCTTCAAGGTCTGCAAGGCTATTCTGAGGTGTTCTGCATGATCTTCCTGACTCTTAGAGTACACCAAAATATCGTCTACAAACACAACAATAAAGGTATCCAGGAATGGATTGAAAACTCTGTTTATGAGGTCCATGAATGCGGCTGGAGCATTTGTCAACACGAAGGACATCACCAGAAATTCACAGTGCCCATAGCGTGTTCTAAAGGCTGTTTTAGATATATCCTCTTTTGTGATTCTAAACTGAAGGTATCCCGACCTCAAGTCTATTTTTTAAAATTACTTTGCACCCTGAAGTTGATCAAATAAATCATCAATTCTTGGCAGTGTGTATTTGTTCTTAATGATAACTTTATTCAATTGCCGATAGTCGACACACATTCTGAGAGACCCATCTTTCTTCTTGACAAACAGGACCGGGGCACCTCACGGTGAAGCCTGATGAAGCCCTTGTCAAGAAGGTCTTTCAACTGTTCTCTCAACTCATTAATTTCTACTGGAGCCATCCTATAAGGAGGTATAGATATGGGTTGAGTGCCTGGCATGAGATAAATGCCAAAGTCTATGATTCTTTCGGGAGGAATTCCGGGAAGGTCATCTGGGAAAACTTCTTGAAATTCTCTAACAACTGGCACTGACTGAAGAGCTGGTGGTTCTGATTCTGGATTAATGATGTGAGGCAAATAGGCGAGACACCCCTTACCGATCATTCGTTGTGCCTTAAGGTAAGAAATAAACTTACCTACAAGCGATGTTGAACTACCCTTCCACTCTAATACCTCTTCATTTGGAAATTGGAACCTGACTATCTTGGCATGAAAATCTAGCATGGCATAGCAGGAAGACAACCAATCCATACCCATGATTACATCAAAATCCACCATTTATAACTCTATGAGGTCGGCTTTGGTGTTGCGACCTTGTACTGAAACTATACAACCTCTATAGACTCTGGTGACTTTTATTTACTCGCCAATTGGATTAGATATTAGAAACAGCTCACTAAGTTGTTTAGGTTTTAGTCCGAGATTAATTGCAAAGTATGGAGTCACATATGAAAACGTTGAACCTAGATCCATTATGATACAAACATTATGTTAGCTTACTAAAAGTATACCTGTAATAACTTCTGCAGATGCCTCTGCACTTTGACGATCAAGTGTAGCAAACAAATGGGGTTGTCCCTCTCCCTGAGTAACTAGGTCTGCACCTCTGCCTGCTCTATGCCTAGTCTGATTATGAGAACCACGATCCTGAGGTGGTGCAACTGCAGTAGCTGAGGTACTAGAAGGACGAGTTGATCCACAGCTGAAATTACGTCGCAACTTTGGGCAGTTGGCCTTTATATGACAAATGTCTCCACAATAGTAGAGACCATGAAACCCGAACTTGCACTGACCTGAATGTTGCCGCTTACGTGTTCCACAAATACCTTGCTGGTGTGAATGTTGCTCAGCATGACCCTGGATATGTGTGGATGATGTCCTAAATTTATGATTCTGGCGAGACTGATTTCCATAATTCTGAGTACGTCGGAAGAAAGACCCACCACCTGACGGATGACTGGACTGTGCTGGTGCTAATGACTCCTTATTAGAGGAATCCCTTCCACCTCCACTGGATGTACCATTAAACCTGCCCGTTGTCCGGGCTTTCTTTTTATGGTCTTTCTCTTCTCTCCTTTGTTGTTTGTCTTTTTCTAAGTGCTTGGCGAACCCCACAACAGATGAGAAAGCTGTCATTCCTACCGCTACAGCTGATGTCGTATCCTTAATATGGTAAGCCAAACCGCCAAAAAACCTGCGAATCTTTTCTTTTTCTGTCTTAACCATGTGAGGAGCATGCTTAGCTAACCTTATGAATTCCATGTAGTACTCCTGCAAGCTTTTATTCCCCTGCTTGAGTTGTTCGAACTCTGTAGCCTTAGCTGCGGTATCCTCTTCTGAGATAAAGTTAGCTATGAAGACCTCTTCAAATTCTTCCCAAGTAGTTGGATCATTATCTTCATCTCTCTCCTTTTCCCACATCTCAAACCAAGCCCCAGCCACATCTTTAAGCTGGTAAGCAGCCAGCTCCACAGCTTTGTCATCAAATGCTTTCATCACTCGAAAGGCTTTCTTAACACCCTCTATCCATAACATTGGATCTTCATCAACAATAGAACCATGGAACACTGGAGGACTCAACTTCAAAAATTCATTCACTCTTGAGGACTCACAATTGTTCTGTCTATTTGATTGAGGTGGAATCTTATCTCTTCTCTCGTTCTGGTTGGCCATAAAGGCTTTAAACATCTCCATAACACTGTTGACTGCATTAAGCATTTGACCCACCTCTGGGGATATAGTTGTTTGACTCGGAGCTGCTGTTGGGGTTGGCGTTGGATCCTGAGGTACTTGCTCATCATGCTCCACCCCTTATTCATGTTCAACCTGGGGTACTTGAAACCCCCTTGTGGATTTACTCTTCCTTTTCTGGGTTGAAGCCTTTTTAGTTCTGCCTCGGGCCACAATAGTAGCAAGAGTTTCTTGAGCAGCATCCTGAGTGTCGGTGTCAGAGTTGTGAGTACGATCCATTTCTGCGAATTTTGGAGAAAAGAATACATTAGATAATTTCTTAGAGGTAGGATCTACTGTACGATCTAAAGTATGACAAAAATGAGATTTTTCCTAAATGTTTTAGCCTCTTGTTTATAAGTATGGCGCGCTTCATACCCGTAAAAAAGACTCTACTAACATGGCTTCATAGACCCCTATGACTCTATAAACCTGAGGCTCTAATACCAAGTTTGTCACGAACCATTTTCTAAACAAGCCAAGACCGGCACTCGATCCTTAAACATGACCGAGCGAACCATCTCTGCTTATCAAATCTATTATAACTCCAAACTTTATATGCAACAAGGCAATACTCTAACCAAATACTGTTGTTTAATTTAAACATAAATAGATCAACTCCAAAAAAAATTTATTCATAGTAACCAATGAAATAATGCTAAGTTATTATAAAAAATATCTGAATCTTAACCCCACGACTATGTCTATGAAGACTCTACTGATAAACTGACGCACCGCTCAGGACATGATCCTGGCCAGTTCTCTAAATAAACTAAGAAATAGCTACATAAAAATGACTATAAGGAATACTCCACGAACAAAAGCGGAGCTCGTCGATAGCACTGGAAGGGAAGGAAGTCGTAACTTGAAGCCTGCTCGCCTGCAAATCCGGTTGCTACGTTGTACCGCAGACCAATGTAGGTTCCTAAAAGAGAACGTCAGTACCATTCATTGTACTTAGTGAATCTCAACAACAGGGGGAGAAACTTTAATAACTTATACATTACGAGCAAATGTTCTAAATGCATGTAAAACATAAAACTTATAAGAATAAATCATAAAATAATTGCATAATAGAAATTGATGAATATTCAAAAAAAAAATTCTTTATTTTTTTTTCTTCAAAAAAATACTTCACTTTATACTTTGGGAGTTTCAACTATCTTGACTTAATTCTGTCTCAGTCACCGTGTGATCGGCATGGGTTCGATCCCAACCTGATCGAATAGGCCCAATCCACGAGGTGCCACTCGCTTCATGGTTCTCAGCACTCATGTATCATACCTTAGCATGGCAAAGTAAATTTTTAGCAAGGAGACCCCCGGCTCGTGTGCTCCCTACTTTGGCACAAGTAGTTTCAGGAAGTCAATGCTTTGGTCAGGACCCTCGCCTGGACGATGACCTATTCTCAGAATAAAGGATACTCCCAAAAAAAAATATTTTTTATTTCTAAAACTTCTTCTTGTTACTTTTCAAGTCTAAATCTTGAAAACATACTTATTCTAAAATTCTTAAATGTAAGGTATGTCATAAGAATAAAATAAACATCAAAAAGTATTTCTAAATATTCTTGCTTTTCATGAATCTTCAACATGAAATGGTATATAAGAATAACACAAAAATGTGAAATTTATGCACATATATCAAAATAAATTATCTAACTTTAACAAAAAAAAATAATTCTAAGTTAATAGGAACTCACTCACTACAATTAAATACATATTCGCTCTTTTAGCCAATTCAACAAACACCATGTATGCATACTTTTGTGGGCTAAACCACTTTGGTAAAGGGTTATATCAACTCACCTCAAACTTCTCGAGCCAATACGTAGGCTCCAATTGACACCAGTCAAACAATCGATTCTATAACAACCAGTGCAATTTAATCAATTTTAAAGTACTATACCTAAATATAAAATTCATTATTGATATAGAGGAAAAAGTGAACTAACTATTCTATTCTTACCTACTACTATTGTAGGATAATTGACAATAGGAAATTTATATACATGAGTTCAAGAATTAGTGATTTGTAAAGAACCCTAGAATATTTTTTTGTTGCCTCCGTTCCTTGCGTCTGCGCGTGAATGAAACAATGTTTTGTTTCTCGTTTAAATCTTTCTTCCGTTCTTCTTGATGTGCAACAGAACGTTAGTTTTGTTTCTAAGGCTTGGAGCCTTTTATTTTTCCAACAGCCAATTTATGGGCTTTTAGGCCTTTTCCCTTTTTTTAAACTAAATATTTCTAATATTAAAATTATTAATATTCCCCTAATTCTATATCTAATTATTTAAGTATATATATATATATATATATATATATATATATATATATATGTGTGTGTGTGTGTGTGTGTGTGTGTGTGTGTGTGTGTATTTCATTATAGGCAAGATAAAAATAATACTAATAATTATAATTCAGTCCTATAATTAGCGTATCTTGAAACTTTTATAAATTTGAGCAGTGTTACAATCTTCCCATCTGTAACAGCTCAGGCCGCTAGTGAAATTGTCCGCTTTGGGCTTAGGCCTTCACGGGTTTAAAACGCGTCATAGGGTTTAAGGCTGGTTAAATTATATACCCAACATCCATCTTGTGTTTTGCCGATGTGGGACTATGTCTATAGTCCGGGGTGTTACATACACCTCCTCTTATGGACTCAGCATCCTCGCTGAGGTTTGCCCCACCGTATGGGATTCGCCTAGACGCAGCACTGAGGTTTGCGCCGCCTAACCAGGATTTGCCTAGACTCAGTTGAACTCTGACCTACCATCGGCATGGTTGACACAAGAGTGGCTCTGATACCATCTGTAATAGTCCAGCCCGCTAGTGATATTATCCGCTTTGGGCCTAGACCTTCACGGATTTAAAATGCGCCACTTTTAAAGCTTGTTAACTTATATACCCAATATCCCTCTTGTGTTTTATCGAAGTAAGACTATATCTATAGTCTGCAATGTTACAAATATGCACAAAGTGCTCATCATAAAATGCTTACAGAAGCTGTAACCAGGATATAGCGGCTACGAAATCCTGGTTTTCCACAAAAAAAAAAGAAAAAAAAAAAAAGAGAAGCAAATGGTTAGTAAACTCCAAAAGCTGAAATTATTTCTGAAGAGAGCACTTAAGTGACCAAATAATTAGCTGGAAAAAGCTAGCTTCGAGATAGCTAAGTGGCCTTCTCAAACTTGAACGCCAATCAAAATAGCGTAGGTTATGGTAGCAAGAATATAATTCTTATACTATATGTTGGATTTCCACGTCGATAAATGGTAAGATGGGCGGTGGAAAACAAGGATCCCCTCCAACCCTTTCAGCATATATGTTGGATTGTTTATCTTTTTTCCCTCTTAACCGTCAATTTGTTTCTATGCTGATTTGTGAAACGCAGAAATTCGAAGACATCTGTGTTTTTGGTGGCCTAATCCCCATAATTCCTTAGGAAAAGGTTTCCAGTTCCCCACTCTTTTGAGTTAGATAAGAACGAGAAGGATACAATAACAATAACTATCCAGTAATGTCCCATAAAGTGGGGCCTGGGGAGGGTAATATGTAGACGAGCCTTATCTCTATCCGCAAGGGTAGAGAGGCTGTTTCCAATCGACCATCGCTCAGTGAAGGAGAGGAAAAACAAAAATAAAAAAAAAAAACAAAAACAAAAAAGCATTAGCAAGTCCAGCAGAAATAACACAAATAATTATCTAAACATAAGAACCATAAATAAAATAGCATGCAATAATATCAGACAGTAACTACCATAAATAACTACCATAAGGAGACAAAATCCAATACACAAATCATCTATGGATAGCCCTGCCAAGCCTCACCCAACCCCGGGTGAGGAGTACGAAAAACTCTAGGGGCCCCTATCTTACAACCCTGATACTAGACCTCCAGACTTTCCTATCAAGGGCCATGTCCTCAGAAACACGCATTCTAGCCATGTCATACCTAATCACCTCTCCCCAATACCTCTTAGGCCTCCCTCTGCCTCGCCGTGCGCCGATCATCGCCAGCCGCTCACAACTCCTCACCGGGGCATCATGACTTCTCCTCCGTACATGTCCGAACCCCCTCAGCCTCGCTTCTCGCATCTTCTCATCAACCGGGGCCACCCCCACCTTCTCTCGAATAACTTCATTCTTAATCTTATCTAACCTGGTGAACCCGCACATCCACCTGAGCATCCTCATCTCCGCAACCTTCATCCTCTGAACATGAGAGTTCTTCACTGGCCAACACTCCGCCCTATACAACATGGCCGGTCTAACCACAACTCTATAAAATTTCCCCTTGAGTTTCTGTGGAACTTTCTTGTCACACAGAACTCTTCATGCAAGCCTCAACTTTGACCACCCCGCTCCTATACGATGAGTGACGTCTCTGTCAATCTCTCCGTCCCCCTGAATCACTGACCCAAGATATCTGAAACTGTCCCTCTTGGCGATGACCTGAGATCCAATCATCACATCCCTGCCTACTTCGCTCGGCTCGGTGCTAAACTTGTACTCCAGGTATTCTGTCTTAGATCTACTTATTTTGAAACCCTTAGACTCGAGAGCCTGTCTCCATACCTCTAACCTCTCATTAACACCGACCCTCGTCTCGTCTATCAAGACTATGTCATCAGCAAATAGCATACACCAAGGCACATCCCCTTGAATATGTCGGATAAGAGCATCCATCACCAAGGAAAACAAGAGAGGGCTAAGCGCCGATCCTTGATGGATTCCCATAACCACTGGAAAATGGTCTGAGTCGCCACCCACCGTCCTAACCATAGTCTTAGCTCCATCGTACATGTCCCTAATGACTCTGATGTAGGCTTCTGCCACGCTCTTCGCCTCCAAGCACCTCCATAGCACCTCCCTTGGGACCTTGTTATACGCCTTCTCCAAGTCAATAAGCACCATGTGCAGGTCCTTCTTCTTATCCTTGAACTGCTCCACAGCCTCCTGACAAGGTGGATAACTTCTGTAGTGGAACGACCCGGCATGAAACTGAATTAGTTCACAGATTTAGATGTCATCTCCCTCACCCTCGCCTCGATCACCCGCTCCCAGACCTTCATGGTATGACTTATTAATTTGATACCCCTATAGTTGTTGCAGCACTGGATGTCACATTTGTTCTTGTACAAGGGCACCACTGTACTCCACCTCCACTCCTCCGGCATCTTTTTGGTCCTGAAGATCGCATTGAACAACCTGGAGAGCCACTCCACTCCTAACCTACCCATGCATTTCCAGAACTCTACCGGGATCTTTTCAGGCCCGGTCGCTCGACCACTACTCATCCTATGCAAAGCCGCCATGACCTCCTCCGCCCTAATGCGCATGCAGTACCCAATGTCTCTATGTTGCTCTGAATGCCCCAACTCCCCTAGCTCTATGTTACGATCCCCCACATCGTTAAGTAAGTCTCGAAAGTATGTCTGCCACCTCTGCTTGACTTGAGACTCCCCCATCAGAACTCTACCATCCTCGCCTTTGATGCACCTAACATGGTCAAGATCACGCGCCTTCCTTTCTCTTTCTTTAGCTAACCGGAATAACTTCCTATCCTTGCCTTTCTCCCCTAATTCCTTGTACATGCGACCAAACGCCGCATTTTTGGCTTCCGTAACCGCCATCTTTGCTTTTTTCTTCGCCTCCTTGTAGATCTCCCTGTTCTCTCTCCGTTCTTCCTCGCTTGTGCTCTCTGCCATCTTAGCAAACGCTGCCTTCTTCACCTCCACTTTTCCTTGGACTACATCGTTCCACCACCAGTCACCCTGATGTCTGCCTGAATAGCCCTTTGCTACCCCGAGCACATCCCGTGCTACCTCCCTAACCAAGTTCGCCGTCTCTGACCGCATAGCATCCGCTTCCCCAGAACTTCTCCAAGCTCCGCACTCAGCTAACCTCCTCTCCAACTCCTGTGCTTTCTCCTTATTCAAAATACCCCATCTAATCCGCGGTTGTCCCCGAGCACCCCTCATCTTCCTCTTTACCCAGAGACCGACATCTATCAGTAGGAGTCTATGAAGAGTCGAAAAGGACTCTCCCGGAATAACCTTGCAGTCCTTGCACATACCCCTATCGCTCCTTCTGAGGAGGAGGAAATCAATCTAAGTCCTCGCCGCCGAACTCTTGAAGGTGACCAAATGCTCCTCCCTCTTCTGAAATGTCGAGTTCGCAATCAAAAGCTCGGAAGCCCTGGCAAAATCAAGCAGTGACGTGCCTCCTCCGTTCCTAACCCCAAAGCCGAAGCCACCGTGCACCTCACCATAACCACCAGCATCAGCCCCAATATGACCCTTAAAGTCCCCTCCAATAACTAACTTCTCATATTGGGGAATACTACTAACCATATAATCCAAGCCCTCCCAAAAGTGCCTCTTAACCTCCTCGTCTAAGCCCAACTGCGGCGCGTAAGTGCTGATGACGTTGAGGACGAATAACCAACTTAATAGACATTAACCTACCATTCACTCGCCTAACCTCGGCCACGGACTCTCTTATATCCCTATCAACCAAGATGCCCACTCCATTCTTACCTCTCATGACCCCAGAATACCACAACTTAAACCCGTCTGCATTCCTCGCCATCAACCCTTTCCACCTAGTCTCCTGGACACAAGCTATGTTATCCCTCCTCTTCTGAAGAACCTTCGCCTACTCAATGGACTTACACGTTAGAGTGCCTACGTTCCACGACCCGATCCTTAATCTATGAGCGTCCGCTACCCTCTTCCCACCCTTGCCTCGGGCCCTACCCGCAGAATCGCTCCCAGCCCCCCTGCTCACCCCTGCCCCCACCCCTGCCCCCCCGAGGACATGACCTTACTCTACCATCTCCCGCCGTGGCCACTATCCCCAACCGATTACGGAAAACAGTGATGCACCCACGTACTACAGCCGTGTACTCGATAGGATGCAAGCTAGGAATCGACAAAGTAAACTACACACAAGCTGCTTAGATAGAAAACGTAAAAAGGTGTACATAGTAAAAGGATGTCGGGAGGTACCAACTCCCGATGGAAAACCCTGGAAGTATGCTTTGATTCGCCCGAGATCAAATACCGCTAGCTCTTGCACACTTCGTCCGGTATTGCTTTGCTCTTCGCGTCCAAATGCCGTATGCTCTTCTTGTCTGCCGCGGCTTGTACCTGAAAATCACGCACAAAAAAAAAAATAGAAAAAAAAGCGAGGGGGCTGCCTAGCTCGAAAAAGGGGGAGGGGTTGCCTTACTGGGGGGTCGCCGGAGTTAGGGTTGGCAGGGGGTAGGGGTGGGGGGTAGGTGGGTGAGGGCTGGGTAGTGGAGATAGAGGAGAGAGAGACAGAAGAGAGAGAACTTACTTAGGGGGTCGCCGGAGAAGGTCGCCGGAGGGGGAGGGGAGTCACCGGAGGGAGGGGTCGCCGGAGGGGGTAAGGGGAGAGGGAGGGGGGGGGGACTGGGAGCTGGGGGTTGTAGAAAGTTAATGTTGAAGAGATAAACCCATGACTATGCCCATAATACATGTGGTCTTCACGTTGGACCGCATTTTTGCCAGATAAATCAAAAAATTCGCTCAAGTTTAATGTCGTCCATGCTATATAACTAAAGCTTGATAATGTTCCCCAATCAAATAATCAGAGGTAAATGATACTACTGCACCCAACTAAACACAAATTACAAATATAAACTTTGAACCCTAGTTATACTTGATCACTTTTTAATTACTTTCGGTTATTTTTATTTTTGTAGCGTTCTTCAACTACCAAAAACATTTAAATAACATATATAGTGTAGTAGAATAGTGACCAGTGGAACTGTAGCACAAAACTTTTGATTGGTTGTACTCCCTCAGCCTCTAATTCTAATCAATTAGGCATAGGAGCAAATTTGGAATTTAGCCAAAAGAGGAGTTGCTTGCTGTTTTGCCTAGCAAGGAACTTGTAGTTTTCTTCTCTAATTAGGTTTGGCATTGCGGGACAAACGGGAAGGACATTGAATTGAGTCAATGACTCAACGTGGATTACATAAGCACACAATGATATATATATATATATATATGAACGTGAAAAGTGAATAGTTCATCCTAGAATAATCCAACATTACTATATTTTTCCCTTTACTCTAATCCACCCTCATGGCAAATGAAGTGATTCGACAATTTAAACCTAGTATTAGCAGTAGGATTAATATTCTTCATTAATTGATAGTGCTATTTTTAATTATCTTACACTTGAAATCTGAAAATATGTATTCTAAAACTACTTCCTTTAAGAATTCAGAACTCTATTTTACAAATATATCCACTGATCTCATCTATACCTAGTTTTGCCACAGATATACGAATAAGATTTCATTATTTTGGTCAATTTCAAAAGAGGATAGACCTGAACATAGTGAAATATTTTTATTTTAATTGAATTATTATTTATTAGACCGAAAACAAGAAACAATAAATCGTAGAATAATAAAACACTATTAAAAAGTCATATTTTCGGTCATTTTAATTTTTGTGTGATAAATATATTTATAGACTTTGATGAAAAAAAGTCATAACTATATGATCATATGTAAAATTTACGAAATATTTTTTATATCATTCTTCTTTTTCCCTTTCCAAATGCTACTGGCGTAGTAGGTAATACTGTGTGTAACAGTTACTACGGTGTCACTCTAACTCAGTATTTTCTGTCAAAAATTTTCTTTAATCCAAAATGGAGCACACACTTATTCTCTATTTAGTAGGTACAAGAGTGTTTATTCCCACCCAATTACGGTAATATTAGAAACATTTCCAACCAGTAACTAGTTAGGTACGGATATACCTTCCTTTTGATTTGATTAATTTTGTGAGAGGCTCCTGTAAGTGGTAGCTGGGGTGGGGCTTACGTGAATGATAAGCGTGCCCCTCCATGGTGTGGGACAAGCTTGTTTCTGTCTTAGTTACTTTTTTTTTTATTTCATGTTTAGTATTCGTAATGGAGCTCGATTATATTCGGATTTACGCAGTGTAGGACCCATTTTGAAGAGAAGTGCTCTCTATCAAAATTTTTCCCATAGTCACAGTCCGAATCGAAACTTTTGGTTAAGGAAACATCACTCCCATCTACTAAACCACATTTTTTGATGGTCTCTGTCTTAGTTACTGCTCTAACGTAATTTTGTTAAAGTTGTGGGGAAGGAAGATACTGCATCTGCACTTTAATTTGGTCCTTTAATTTCTCTATAGCAAGTTGCGTGGGGTTTATATGAATGAGCCAACCCAACCATAATCTTGTCATCGTTACTGCTCTCTTATTACAAGAGGTTATTGTACCACAACGACAACTAATATGCTTCAATTCTAAGTCAGTTTTATATCAATATTATTCCATTTAGACTAGCCAGACAAGTTATTGAATTTGACTCTTTTACCGTTCGTCAATATAGAATAATAGAAGGTACTACTGTTAGCGGCCATAGCCATTAACGAGAGAGAAAGAGATAGTAAATTAAGAGAGAATTGAAAAGAATAAAAACGTATTTTAGGGAAGGTTGGAAATGCAAAATCGCATCTTTTCTATTCTCTGAAAATTGTATATATAAAATAAATTAACTAACTAACTCTTAACTTCCTTACTAAACATTCAACCAACTTTACCAACTAACTAAGGTTAGTTTTAGCTTGTGTCTTAGTCTAGCTAACACAAGCTGATTATCTGAACAAGTTCTCTACTCCAAACTGGTTCAGTAAGTGATTTCCTAAACTCTTGGTAAACACATATGCTAATTGGTCATCAGTATGTATATGCTCAGTTCGTATAAGTCCTTGGCCGATTCTTTCTCAAAGTGCTTTGTCCTCTCATGGAATATAGGATTAGCTGCTATTTATATTGCAGCTGTCTGATATCATCTTCACTAGCATCTGGATATTGACTCCAAGTTCTTTCAACAAGCCTGCCAACCATGTAATTTCTGTTGCACATGCATCCATGCTTTTAAACTCAGATTATGCAGAACTTCTTGAAACAATGTTCTGCTTCTTGGACTTCCAAGATATCAAGGACCTTCCGAGCTTGACTAAGTACCCAATGACTAATCTTCTTATTTCTATGCATGCTCCCCAATCAGAGTCACAATAAACAGTGAGTTGCTCAGTATGTCCTGTAGGCATGATCAATCCCAGACCAGGAGCTTCTTTGATATACCTCACTACCCTTAAAGTTGCTTCCATATGAGATACTTTAAGAAAGTGCATGTATTGACTTAATACCTCTACTACAAAGGCAATATCAGACCTAGTCATATTTAGACTTAACAACCTTCCAACCAGTCTTTGGTACCTATTGGGATCTTCAAGTAGTTTATCCCCAAATGATTCCTTATAATTGATACATTCATTATACTTCACTAATGTAAGTTTCTGGTTCAACTCTAGTGAAGTATTAACTAGTTTAGCTCCACATAGACCTGCATCAGCAATTAGCTCAAGAGCATACATTCTTTGACTCATGAAGATACCCTTATTTGATCTTGCACATTGCCAAGGAAAATAATTTAACTCCCCTAGGTCTTTCATCTTGAACCTCTGCCAAAATTTACACCTAGGGTCACTAATGAAACTTGGATTATTACCGATGATCAATAAGTCATCCACATACACCAAGACTATAACTACATCACCTGTAGTCTCCTTTGTGAATAGGGAATAATCATAGTGACTTTGTTCAAAACCCAGTGACACCAGAGCTTTAGTGAGTTTCATATTCCATTTCCTAGGAGCCTGTTTGAGACTATACATAGATTTGTGTAGTTTGCAGACCTTGTGATTCTCCCCCTGTCTGGCAAACCCTTCAGGAATTACGATATAAACTTCCTATACGAGAGTACCATTGAGTAACGTATTAAGCACATCCATTTGATATATGAACCACTATTTTGAAGTTCCCAGTGCAATAATGGACCTAAATGTGACCATCTTGCCTTGAATCTCTCTATCTCCCCCAATGCCTTATGCTTGATCTTCGAATATCCATTTACAACCAATAGGTTTCTTTCTAGTGTCCAGATCAATAATACTCCAGGTGTGGTTATTCTCTAATGCGTCTATCTCCAGTTTCATAGCTTTAACCCACTAAGGATCTTTGACTGCCCCTGAGATTGTTTGAGGCTCAGTGCATACAGAGTAAGATGATAAGACTTTCCTGTAGGACATAGATATATGTGAGTAGGCTACATGAGCTGAGATTGGATAGGCACATTTTGACCCTTTTGAATGAACCACATAGTCCTGTAGCCACATATATGGTTTGCTGGTTCTAGAAGACTTTCTAAGTTCATATGAAATTAGGGGATCAACTACAAGATCTTCACTTGTAGTTGAAATTTTAGTTGTGTTTAGAATATGACAATGATCATCTTCATTGTCATCTGCTAAAGTTCCCGGAGAGGACTGTATCACACTTTGAGGAGCTGTGAGAGGATGAACTGAGTTATCAATAGCATTAAAAACAAACTCCAGTACAAGAAACAAAGGATTAGTGATTTGCTCTATGTGCTTGAAAGGATATATTTCTTCTAGAAATGTAATATTCTTGTTGACTAGGAAGGTTTTTAAGGAAATATTATATAAATATACCCCTTTTGAGTGGATAAATACCCCATGAGAACAGATGGAATTGCTCTAGATGAAAAACTTAGAGATGCAGTTTAGGACCGAATGCATATCAGAAGCACCCAAAGACTCTTAAGTGGTGTAATCAGGGAGGATACAAGAAAAACATATCAAAAGGTGTCTCTAACCCAATTACCTTATATGGAAGTTGATTGATGAGATAGAGCTATAGTCACACACGCTCCCAAGAATATTAGAGGAATAGAGGCTTGAAATATGAGAGATCTTGCCATCTCCAGAATTGTTCTATGCTATCGTTTCACAACTCCATTTTGTTGTGGAGCGTATACACAGGAATTTTGATGAATGATGCCAAGAGTAGTTAACAAGGATGTAAATTTATTTCTAAAAAATTCACTTTCATTGTCTGTTCTCAAGTACTTTATATTAGCAGAGAACATATTCTTTGCTTTTACCAGAAAATCTCTCAACACTATTACAACTTCAGATTTAGATTTGATAAGAAATATCCAAGTATATCTAGAATAGTCATAAACTATAGTAATAAAGTATATTTTTCCATCATAGGTTGGCACCCTATAGGATCCCCAAATATCACAATGGACTAATTTAAATACAGACGTGGTAGTTGAACTACTCAGAGGAAAAGACAGTTTTGATTACTTAGCCAAAGGGCATACATGACATTGTTCAGTAGAGCAGTCTTTCACATCATTGATTACATTGAGCCTTTTATTATATTTACAAGATCATGTCCTAACTTCTTGTGTCATAGACTACAAGATGAGAAGAAACTAGAATTTGAAATAGTATTGGAACTAGACTTAGGCAACTAGAAGAGACATCAATTGTGCTGAGACATCTTCTTTCAGAAAGTATTGAGGATTTTTGAAAAATCTACAGTCCATGATTCTCCCTACCAATGCCCTTTAGCTGACCACTGTAGAGATCCTGAAAATACAGAAGTTAGGGAAAAAGGCAACTAGGCACTGAAGCCCTGTACTACTACAAAGTAGCAAGAGAGGTTGAAACAACTTTTACACGAGAAGGTCGGGTTAGATTTTCACAGGAGATAGATATTAGAGTTGAGTGTCTATCTAAATTGGAGTTGTATAATTGTTCCTAATTGACACTTCTAAACATTGGTGGTTTTGATTTTACTTCTAATTTTATAATACTACGACGATAAATTAGGCTAAGTAAATCTAAGATTAAACTATTGAAAGTTGTTCATATAGATAAAAGGCACTAGGGTAGTGACTTTCTCCTAGGTGGCTAATTGACATATTCTTGAGTCTAAGGCTAGATTGTCACATTTGTGGAGGATGATATAACCATTGCACGATTCTACTCACTCTATACCTCTCGGTAGTTCGAGTGGTTTTGCCCGAATTGACTTTCCCAAAACCAATTGGATATGATAATTTGTTTACGCAATTGAGGTTCAAGTCGGATATTACTATCTCTAGGTTTAACCCTTTAATTGGTGCTATCAATCTCTTGAATGTACCCCAATTACTTGTTGGACCAATTTCATGGACTTAGGCGCTCTTTCATTAGAAGAGCCAAAGTCTACTAAGCATAAACTAATATTTGCAACCACTAATTCAACATTAAAATCCTAAATTAGTCCAAATATCAAACACCCATATGTAATCAAGCATCAAAATACAATATCCATAAATTACTCACACCAGGGTTGAGCCACAATCCTAGCTAATGGGTCCAGCTATTTATAATTATAGAAGAAAACAAAGAAATAGATGAAGAAAAGCCCATAGTAATGAATTACTAGATTAAACTTAAAAATTCAATGATGAAATTAAGCTAAAATTACTCAAAATGGTAAAAAAGAAGTGTTCACGAGCATAGCTCTGCCCCAAAATCTATCTGATGACCTAAAAATGGGAAAAGAAACTATTTATACTAGGCTGAAAATTCTGGACAAAAATACCCTGGCGGGGCTAGTGCGGACCGCACAAAATCGAGAGCGACTGCATTAAGGTTCCTGGCTTGACTAATCTGCTCTCTGAAATTGGCCACCACGGACCACACAAAATGCACCGCGACCGCGGAGGCTTCTATTGCGATCCGCACAAAATGGACCCTGGACCGCATTAGGCATCATCCTCCCCTTAGCAACTCTCTTACTTGGTCAATGCAGACCGCACAAAATCGAGTGCGGCCGCAACGAAATCAACACGGTTTGCATAAAATCCTTTTCGGATGCATTGCTTGGTTGCCTAAAATTCTAGCTCTCTAAACTTCATCTTTGCGGACCACATAGAATGGTGTTCAGCCGCAATGGTCCTGTTTGACGGAGCTTTGTCTTGGTCTTGGTACTTGTGCATGTTCCACTCCTTTTTGAGCTGGTTTTTGACACATTGTCACCTTGATGATCAATTCCTGTAATCAAGTACAACTTAGGATTTTCAATGCAATTTCTCGCCACATAAGCTATGGGATCGCTAAAGACACAAAGTCGGGGGTCCACAACAACGTTAGATAAGATTTGAGCACACAATGGTCCCAAAAAACCACTTGATGATTATCGGTCAACACAAGAGTCTCAAGGTCACAACTTTCACCATCCTATATACAACGATTTATTTTTGATCATAATATCAAAGGCAAATGCATTAGGCCCAAGTGAAGCTTTGCTTGAGGAACCCTTACTAACTAACTACTAAAAAACAAAAAGAAAAAAAAGAACAGACTCAAACCCTTAAGAAGGTTGTCATGTCATCCATCACCGGAAAGAGCCACCCTATACACACAAATTCCACCTTTGGAAAGAACTATTGCATTAAGAAAACTAAAGGCTTATTGCAAAAATTTAAAACAAGAAGCTACGAACATAAATAAGAAGCTAAGAAAGAAAAAAATGTGGAAGTAAAATGAATATGTACAAGAAGGGATTTAATCGAGTATACAATAGGGGAGATTAATATATGCAATGGAACATAACTTTTATATACAAACCCAAGGTAAAAAGTACGAAAACAGTAATGAAATGCTGAAATTATATACATACCAAAATAAAGAAAAGAAAGAAAGAAATAATAAATCTGTCATATATACAATCATCCAAATCCAAATAGGGCTACCCCCTCAAATAAAAATTGGCATTGTCCTCAATTCCAACTAAGCAAAATAAGCACAAAATAGATGAAACAGGAAAAAAGAATTCCCTATTGGCCGTCCGTCTACATGGGGTCCCCTGTTTGGGTCCCTGGGTCCTCTATATGCTCGGGAACATGTGACTCACTCCCTGTGATCTTTGGCTCTGCTGGGACCTGGGCTAGGACCTGGACTAGCTCCTAGGCTGCATCCTGGGGTTATCTGATGGCAACATCCAGTGATTCTGCCAATTGAATTACTGCATCATCAAATTGGGGGATCACCCTTTTCCTCTTAGGAGGCCTCTCGGACTGCTCTGACTGGGGATGGGCTACTGGTGCTTGGTCATGCAGTAGCAAATCCAAAGGCAGGTGATCCACCTTCAATCTCTCAACACAACTTTTTCCAACTTTTTCCTGCACTGCATCAACACAAACCTACAACATCTCACAATCAGTCAATCCAAAAATAAATCCTACACTACAATGAAAATAAAACCAAGAAGAAAAATACATGTGTTGACTCCCAAGAAGCGCCTGATTTAGCGTTGCGGCACGATGTAGGTTACCGTCAAATCATTTGAGATGAATAAATACCACCACGTGGCTATCATCAACTTTCCCAAGTAGTGCTTGAACCTGTGCCCATTCACTCTGAAAACTTCCCCATTTTTGTTCTTCAAATCAAGTGCACTAAACTGGGTCACAAACGCCACTTTAAAAGGTCCACTTCATTTTGACTTAAGCTTTCCAAGAAACAGACGTAATCGAGTGTTGAACAATAGAGCCAAATCACCCACTTTGAACTCCTTGACATGAGCGTATTTATCATGAAGGTACTTCATTTTGTCCTTGTACAAGGAAAAATTGGAGTAGGCATGGAATCGGAATTCATCAAGTTCATTAAGCTGCTCCGTAAGAAGATCTGCGGCCATATTCCATTCAAGATTCAGCTTCCTCAAAGCCCACATGGCATTGTGCTCTAACTCAACCTGTAGATGGCAAGCTTTCCAAACACCAACCAATAAGGAGACATACCAATCGGAGTCTTGTAAGTAGTCCTATAAGCCCATAGAGCATCATCCAAATTCTTTAACCAATCGGTCCTATTTGCATTGACAGTGTTTGACAATATACTCTTGATTTCCCTATTTGAGACTTCAACTTGTCCACTCGCTTGAGGATGATAAGCATTAAAAACTTTGTGGTTGACACCATACTTTGCAAGCAAAGTATCAAAAGCTCTATTACAAAAATGAGACCCCATATCACTTATGATTGCATTAGGAGTGTCAAACATTGTAAAAATGCTCTTCTTGAGAAATGCAACAACACCCGGAGCTTCATTGTTAGTTAATGCTACAGCTTCAACCCACTTTGAAACATAGTCAACTTCCAAAAGAATGTATGTGTTCCTACACGAGCTAAGAAACGGGCCCATAAAATAAATTCCCCATACATCAAAAATACCAACCTCAAGAATGGTATTGAGAGGCATTGTCGATGCCCCCTTTTTCTTGCAAAATCGGGTTTATGACATTTGGGCAGACAACTCTTTTCCTTTTGGGAATCGGGTTGGAATTGAAGAGTTGACACCTAATGATTAAGTGCATTAGGAAACTAAGAAGAATTTTGATTTAGAAAATCAAATATTGTGTAAGGGCTCGAATTTATCTTTAGGGGAAGGTGTTAGGAACCCATCGGGATCCACTACTATGGTTCCCGACCATACAATAAATATGACTTTAAGGGTAAACAACAAGTGGACAAGTAAGAGTTACACATATGAATGGGGTTTTCACATAATTGTTGCAAGTAATTTGAAGTTAAAACAAAGTTAAAGAAGCTGAAATTTGGGAAGAAGCAATTTTAAAATTCTAAATAAACGAGTAAAAACAGGGAAATTTTCACACAATTGATACAAGTAGAGGAGTTAAAAGCAGTTGAAGAAGCTGAAATTTGGGAAAAGCAGTTTGAAATTCGGAATAATCAAGTAAAGGGAGGGAGGTCCTAGGTTTGTAAATAATATGGATCACCTTACACAATACCCGGTAATCATTTATACACGTGGAGTTATCGCGTGGTCATCATATCTATATCTATCCTTTCCCACCCAGTTAAGGTATTAAACACAGAATGGTCTCGTTTTACTTATTGCATACTATTACCCGCCCTAATCCTCTCAGCCCATGGAGGTATTTGGGACTACTAATCCGAAAGAGAAAGGTGTAAGGTTTTATAGTTTCAAATGATAAAATTCTACGACGACAATCAAAACATATATGTAGCAAATATGGGGGAGAAGCACACAACAGATAGAAAGGCTTAGACAAACCTCCTTAGAAAACAAAATGGAGCATATAGTTTAGCATGTCTTACACGTACTGATTAGGGTCTGATTTAATTTAAGAGTCATGGCAGACTGATCTATTACTTATGAGAAGCCTGAGTCAGGCCTGCATACTGGTTGAAATTGATAGAATCTGATTCAATTTAAAAGTTTCCTTATGGCTTTCCTAAGCGTCAAACAAAAATCTATATGCATGATATCTATTAGTTTCAGAAAATAAGTATACTGATTTTAAGGGAAAGAAATTGTCCATTACAGGAATATAAACTTTGCAGTCATTATTGTTACTACTGATTTTAGGCTTATAAGAAAATGAATGATTTAGATTTAGTTGATTGTTCCTATAGGCATGCTTTCTAGGCGTTACTGATTTTATAACATTTTTTACAATTGAAACAAAAGGGCGGAAGTCTTATAGACATGATATATAAAATACTGTTAGTTATTTAAACCTACAAAAAGGTTTGCCTAGTGATAGATGCAGATACAAAATTCAGGAAGTCTTATAGGTATATTATCTATATGATGTGCAAAATTTTAGAAATGATTTATAGACATGGTATCCATATAATGCAGAAGTGCAGAAGCCTATAAACATAGCATCTATATGAGATGCAAAAGTGTAAAAACCTATAGACATGGTTTTTATAAAAAATGCAGATGTGCAGAAACCTATAGACATGGTCTCTATATGAGATGCAAAAGTGAAGAAACCTACAGACATGGTCTCACTATGATAGGCAGAGGTGAAGAAACCTATAGACATGGTCTTTATATGAGATGTAAAAGTGAAGGGTGAAAACAAGATACATGAGTGTAGAAGTGTAAATATTCCCTAAGAACATGGTATCTATCCCTTTGCATGCATGATTGACCCTTCCCCTTTTCACTAACCACCCCAGGAGTTTATTACAGAGTTATTACAATCCAAAACAAAATAAAGAAACTATATAAAAAACAAATAAAATTACTACCAAGGAGAGCGTGATTCAGGTTTCCTGCCTGAAGCATGCAGTAGACCAACTCCAAATATCCAAATCTAAAGCCTTTCTTATTTTTTGGGTGTGTCGGAGTTCTCAAGAGCCTCATGGACTCGGGGCAGTGCCTAAACCCAAATTCATTAAAGTATTGAGACATAGTGCAGTGTGGAGGGGCCATCCCTCAAGTGTCCAAGTTCAGAGGGAGCTCAAGATTTCAAAGCATGGCTCACAGGAGGGGGACAAAACATAGAAGCTAGGAATGAGTTTGAGTGAAATAGAGGGGATTTTGGGGAAAGCCAAGACAGGCTGGTGGTCATACCCAGAAATTGGAGGTGCTAGCACACCCAACCAGCCTGTTAGCCGCGTTGTTTGGGAGTTAGGAACCCTTAAAGGGTCAAGTCCAGACATGAGCAACAATTTGGATGTTGGCATAATTGGAACGTTAACTAAAACAAATAGAAGGGGATATGGGTACATGGATTCACAACAAAATCAAATGAAAGGAAATAAACATGCTAAAAGTCCATATAGACAGTAAATAAACATGGATGTAAAGCTGTAAGTAAACACATTAGGGGTGATGCTTAAATCAAAACTAGAACATACCAGTCTCAAGGAAACAAACAAAAAAAGCAACAGTCTTGGAAAGCCAAAGTGCAAACAAGTAGTTAGAATGCTATTGGTTTAGGAGAGAATTGTGAGATTATAGGTGGTTGAAGTGTATGATTCAAGGTGTGTTGTCAGTAATGTCTGTGTCTGAAAGTGCAGAAGGGTCGTGCCCTTTATAGTACAGAAAGCAAGTAGGAATAGGTAAGACAATAGTTTTGAAATCAATTATATATGGTATCCCTTTAATTATGGATTCTGATTTCAAACAAGAAAAATAATTAAGGAATAGGGTCAATCAAACATTTTTCCAAAGCGGTACAAGAGGGGTAAATACACAAAGGTCTATTTAAGGACAATGTTTGACAGCACACGGTTTGTACAAGTAAGGAAGGGGAATCCATTAACGGCCAAAAAATCTAAATTACAGGCTTTGTACGAATGAACCAAGTCAGGAAAAGTGAGGAAATGTTTTACTTAAGCAAAATCAGTATCAACCAATCAACCCTAAATAAAAAGAGATTCTGAATCAATCATATGATGGAAAGCCTTTTGAAGAAAAGTTCAACGCACATATAAAAGCATATAGACATGTTTAAACAAGAAAAAACTGCCATGCTAATCAGAAGAGTCTAGTATAGAAGAGTTCAGAGTCATAAAAAAAGAGGTTCAAATTCAGTACATAGACTTAGAATGAGTTTGAGAGATTCCAGGGTTCCAAAACAGAACCCTAGTCCAAACACAAGATCAAACTCACCAAAACCCCCCAAATCCTAGGATTTTCAACTCGAATCAAATACAAAAACGAGAAAATAAATAACTGTAACAGGCTCACACTCTTTCAGAGACTTATGATAACAAACAGATACAATAGCAATTTCGAAGCAACAGATTGAAGAAACTGATTCGAAATAAAGTAAGAGTAGAAGGGGTATGTTTTAAGAAAACTTGGAACTCAAACAAGTTCAGAAAAGCAAAAGAGGTAGTATAGCACTTAAGAGAAAGTTGGAAGAAAACACGTTTAAAAAGAACTCAAATAAAGGTCCGGTAAAAGGCAAACAAAGAACTTAAGAAATCAGTAGGAAATTCACTTAGTAGGAGAACAAAGATATCAGAAAAGTATATCATTATGACATATAGGAAAACATAGCAGGAGGAACATGCGAGCATGGTGAAACACAATAGAAAAACAAGGCACAAAAGAACATATATAGTAGCACAAACATAAGAAAGCAGCAGAAGCACATGCGTGATAAATATACACAAAGAAAAAGGAAAAGAAAAGTCGGAGAAACATTTTGAACTTTTTAGAAACCTTAAATCGAATAGCAGTAACATTAAAAGAAAAAGATTGGGAAAACGTTTTCAAAGCTGAAGTAGACCACATATATAGACTAGATTTAAGAAGACAATTAGAGAAACCTCAAATTGCTAGGTTTCAGGGCAGCCCTAAAATGATAAAGGCTTGGAAAAGGTCTGATCTTGAGTCGGATAATTTAGAACCAGGCTCAAAATACTTTGGATACGTTGGAGCTAAGCTGGAGAAACAATAGAACCTTGAACCGGAGAAGATTTGAACAGACACCATCGAGGTCAAACCTCGAAACTTCGAACACCAAGCATTGAAGAGTAGAGGGAGGTGAGATAAGCCATCCATGGCCAGAGAGGCCATGGATTCTGGTGAGTTGAAGGTTGAAAATGGTGGAAGACAATTAGGGTTTCAAGAATATTCGAGAGAGTTTGAGAGATGAAGGGGTTTCAGGGCGACTTCTCTGAGTGAAATGAATTAGGTTAGGGGGTTTGAGAGATTAAAAAAGGTGAGGGCCGATCGTGGTCGTTGATCAAAATGATCAACGACCTGGATTAAAAGATTGACTGGGCGAGCTGTATTGACGGATTAGGGGTCGTGTTATTTTAGGGTTTGGGCTGGTCCGGTTCGAGACAGAGATTGGTCAATTAGGGAGCCAATTTTGGCTATAATTGAAACAAAATGGGCTAGATTTTAAATAGTCAGTTTTCCCTTTTTATTTTATAAAAATAATAAAAATGATTTTGAAGGCAAATTAAAAGTGCTAGATTAGGTTATAACATATAAGTACTAATTTAAAAATATTGCAACCAATTTCCTAATTATAAAATGTTATTAATTCTCAAAATAGGCTAAAATTACAATTATATGCAATTTGACTTAAAATACCAAACAAATTTGTAAACATGTATAAAAATTATTTCTATCATATTTTGGTATAAATATGAGGATAAAATAAGTTATTCACCGATATGATAATTTAGGGAATAATTTTTGATTTTTATACTGCTAAAATGGATAATAAATTAATTTAAAAAACCTTTTAAAAATTGGAAAAATACTAAAATACTTAGGCATACTTATATTTGCATATATATATATATATATATATATATATATATATATATATATATATATATATATATATATATATATATATATATATATATATAGATAGTATTTGAAAACATTTTATATATAGAAAATAGACGAAAAAAATTGGGTATCAACAGCTGCCCCTCTTTACTCGGAAAGGATGGAAGAGTTGTCGGGTAAAGATATGATGGCCAATTTTGACCGAACGGAAATGGTTTGAAGCGATTGACCGTGTTCTGGTTCTTGAGCTACCTACATATCCCTGGTCTTACAGAAATCATGCCATATGTAGTTCAGGACCATCAACGGAGTATGTCGAGGGAGATCTTTTAAGAACGGACACGGTATTTAGGCTAGGATGGGGGATTAAGAGTCTAGTAGGGCTGCAGGAGCCGAAGCAGGATTGCTCCTGCCGAGATGGTTGTTTCTTGCTGGTTTACCTATAGATAAGCAATACACACATATATTGTGCATAAATTTAAATGTGATGCAATTTCCCGTCGGATCGTGAATGCTGTCTTTGGACGGTTAGGATGATGTCCTCAAACCATAATGTCCTGGGCCATGAAGCACATAATAAAGGATTCACATGCTATGAAATGATGCTCTCGGGCTATGAGAATGATTTGAGCGATGATGCCTTTGAATAATGATATGAAAGAGATAAAGGAGTCCTCAAGCCATGGCATGGCGTTCTCAAGCTATGAAGATGGTGCTTCCAAACAATGACGCCCTTGGACAATTTGGCGATCTTTCAGCACATGAAATGCAAAAGGTGGCGATCTTTCAGCCAATGAAAAAAATGTAAATGAGGTGGTAGTCTTTCAGCCGTGCAAGTTCAAAATAAAGTGGTGATGTTTCAGCCGATGCAAGATGCAAAATAAAGTGGCGATCTTTCAGCCATGCAGATGGAGACATTGCTTAGTCTTGGAAGGAAGAATGGCAGCCTTATGCAATGAAGAAAATGCATATGGAGGTAGATCTTAACCTCGAAAGGCAGAGTAGAATCCTTATGCAATGAAAAAATGCAGGTGGAGGTAGAGCTTAACCTTGAAAGGCATAATAGTAGCCTTATGCAATGCAAAAATGCATGTTGATATAGAGCTTAACCTCAAAAGGCATACCGGTAGCCTTATGCAATGCAAAAATGCAGGTGGAGGTAGAGCTTAACCTCAGAAGGTAGAATGGTAGCCTTATGCAGTGCAAATAATGCAGATGGAGGTAGAGCTTAACCTCGGAAGGCAGAATAGTAGCCATATGCAAGAAAGAAAAGGCGAACAGTAACAAAATTCTTAGTTGATAGCTGATAGATGGTTATGATATTGCAGATGCTAGGGATACTATGTGCGGATAGTGACTACGAATAATTGTGAAGGCTCTGAGAGTTGCATTCTTGAATAGTATGTATGATAGGATTTTGTGACTTGAATGCCTGCATCCAAAGAAAAATCATGAGTTTTGTAAAGGGAAAGATTAGGTCATATCCCCCCTGGCTTTGACCTGATTGGCCCTGTTATGACGATACGGTATGTATCATTTGGGGTAGTGTAAGGCCCTGGAAAATTTCGCTAAGTAATCTAGGATTTCGTGGTGTCACGTAGGCTAATTATAATATTTTATGTGCTATTAACATGGTGGACATCATTGGATTTGATAAACAAGTGTAGGAGTCATATATTAAGTAAGGTAGGGTCTAAGAAGAGGCCTAAGCGTAAGCCAAATGGGAAAAGCATCATAATAGGCTAAGAATCCAAAGGTATTTGCACTAATCCATACTTTGAACGAGCATAACTAAATATGTTAAGGTTTTTGTGTGATGAATAACTTATAAAATTAAAGGTATTTGAGTATAGCTTCCATGACTTCAAACCGTTCATCATTTTGACATTCCTACACAAAGTTATGATCAAATTACCAAAGGCTAGAAAAATGCGATCATGTGTCAGATATGCGATAGCTAATCAGGTGCAAACTGGACAAGTGTAGCCCATTTTTGGGCACGGAGCTTTGCGACGCGTTTGCCGCCAACATACACATTATGTGATAGCATACCCACATTCGGAGGGTAAATTTTCCTATTGTCATAACCCGACCCCATTTTAATATATAGTCTTTGGGGCTTCATTTGGGGTCATTTTTCTACTGATTTTAGAGAGAGTTGAGCATTTTTGAGAGAGAAAGAGGAACCCAACATTCAATCATCTAACATTGCATCAACCTTCAAGAATTAAAGAACCCAATCACATGTTCTTCATCTAAGAGATACAATTCTATACAGTAGGCTTTTATTTCGAGTTTGGGGTATAAGGTGGGGTATTGAGGTATGATTATTGGGTATAATATTATTATATATATACATGCATGTACAAATTAGGTTTGTGGGAAGATTTTTGAACATAAATAAGTAATGATTGGGTTGGTAAATGAAGAAAATATTGTAAAAGAGATTTGAAATCGAGATGCACAACTAGTTCTTGATGAAATGATAAAATGAGTTGAAACTATGAATACCTTCCTAAATTGTGTTCAACTTTGTTATGTCTCAAAGTAGATTAGGATTGCTAGAATTTTTGGAATGTCGAGGAAAGCTTAAAGAAGGTATGTATGGCTAACTTTAATCTTTTTAGAATCATCTCGTTAATGTCCGTGCATTTTATACGAGTTTCTTGCTTGATCATTCTTGAATTGTTTTTTCTAATGTGCCGAGGTAAAATATTATGTTCCCTACTTGTCTTTGTTGTTTACCATTTTACATGTTGCTTGAAGTTGTGTATCATGACTGGTTGTTCTCATCCTATTATATGCACAACTCATCATAAGTTGTAACTTATCGACATGAAGGATAATATTATACGAATGAATAATTAAGGGGAAGGCTTGAATATTGAATTGTAACAATATATCCAAGTGCCAAGAAGTAAAATTATAAAAAAGGTGTGTGGTGCCATGTAGTGACAAGAGGGGTTGCTCTGATGGTACGCAACCCCCACTTCCAACCGAGAGGTTGTGAGTTCGAGTCTCCCCAAGAGCAAGGTGGGAAGTTCTTGGAGGGAAGGATGCTGGGGTTCTATTTGGAAACAGATTCTCTACCCAAGGGTATGGGTAAGGTATGCGTACACACTACCCTCCCCAGACCCTACTAAGTGGGATTATACTGGGTTGTTGTTATTGTTGTTGTTGTGGTGCCATGTACTGGGAAGTGGAAACAAATGTGAACTAAGGAATAGATGACAGAGGTAATGTCCCAATTGAGATTTCTTAGCCGATTGGGTCGAGATTGGATGCCATGCTGTACACATGGTGTCATTTATATTGCGTTTCGGAACATTATTGTGAATATGGATATGTCTCACTTGGGATGTCTTAGCCGGTCGGGCAGATACCAGACTCCGTATTAAAAACCCCACAAAGGCACTAATAATTGTGGCACTTGACACTAAGAGATTAGAAGTCAAAAGGACGAAAAGATGAAATAAGAAACTATGAAACACTCACTTGTGTTCTCTGTATTTTGGTGCATCATTGTTTGGTTTCCTCGACTGTCTTCTACTTGCATAATTTTTTATTCTACTTAGAGGAAAGTTTGTTCATACATTCTAGTGCTATTCAATGGAACTAACATCCCTTTTGCCGGAGGCGCTACATCTTTAATGGATGTAGGTGCTTCCATAGCAGGCAGTGTTGGTCGCAGCTAGTCCGCATCATCCTTTTAGTTGACTTGGTGAGCCCCATTTCATTTCGAGGTCCTGTTTCTTCTGTTCATCATGTTCTTTGCATATAAGGTATAGCCGGAGCCTTGTTACCGACATTTCCACATTATTCTTCAGTTGTATTTAGAGGCTTCGTAGCCTGATTGTGAATAGTGTCGGTTATTGGAATTAAAATAGAAATAGTAATGTTTGGAAATGATGTATTAAACTGGTAATACCTTCAAAAATTGTGGATGAAGTTGCTAATGAAAATGAAATGGAAATCGTTAATGACATGTTCATAGAATTTGATTAATGGAGTCTATCTCTAATTTATTCATGAATTAGTTTGGGTAGAATGAGACCTAACAGGGTTGCTCAGTCGGGTTTACTTGGTTGAGCTCTGGTTGCGCTCCTCAAATTTTGGGGTGTGAAGGTACCGCTGCTAAACGGAGAAGACATGCATGATTTTATAAATAAACATTATATGAGTATATAAAATAGTTTTGGATGAACCGATGACTGTGACATGGTTCAAGACATTGCAACCTCTCTCGCTTCGGAATTTTGAGGGTCCTCCTCAAAATTCTTCCCCAGTTTACTGGATCGCTTCTTTTGACAGTTGCTTGCGATGACCAGCTGAAATTACTTCAGAATTTTGAGGTCCAATTGTAGGGGGAAATGAAAATTTTATTGAGTTGTGACCAAACCCATAAGTCTGCCTACGTATTCCCTCTTAAACGGGAATCAGGTTAGACGTAGTTCAAATTACATAAGAAAATCATAAATGTTTACACATAGTATTGCTTGACTGCATTTGAATTGATTGGTTTTGGCCAAATTTCTCCGTCCATTTCTACAAGTATATGGACTCCTCTAGTTAGGACTCGGTGAACCATATATGGGCCTTGCCAGTTGGGATAGAACTTTCCTTTGGCTTCATCTTGATGTGGAAAAATCTTCTTTAACACCAGCTGCCCTAGTATGGACCGTCTTGGTTTGACTCTATTGTTGAAGGCTCTGGACATTCTGTTATAATAAAACTGACAGTGGCATACTGCATTCATTCTCTTCCCATCTATAAGAGCCAACTGCTCGTAAAGACTCTTCACCCACTCTACGTCGTCAAGTTCTGCTTCCTGTACGATCCTTAGGGAGGGAATTTCTACCTCGGCCGGAATGACTACTTCTATACCTTAAACCAGCATGTAGGGAGGATCCCCAGTTGATGTGCGGACTGTGGTGCAACACCCCCCAATAAAGCAAATGATAACTTCTCATGCCACTGCTTATGCTTCTCTATCATTTTCTTCAGTATATTCTTGATATTCTTATTGGCTGCTTCACAACTCCACTCATTTGAGGTCTGTAGGCTGTAGAATTCTTGTGTTTGATCTTGAAGGTTTCACACATCAAATCACTGTTGAGGTATGAGCCGTTATCAGTAATGATTGACTCTGGAATTCTGAATAGACAAACGATATGGTCACGGACAAAGTCTGTCATAACTTTCTTGGTCACTGCTCTGTAACATGTTGCTTCAACGTATTTGGTGAAATAGTCAATTGCTACTAGGATAAACTTTTGCCCCATTTGATGTGGCAGGTTTGATTGGTCTTGTAACATCCATCCCCCATACGGCAATTGGACATTGCGAGCTTGTTGCATTAAGATAATTTGGAGACACCTTTATCATGTTGGCATGTATCTGACAACGATGGCATTTTCGGACGTACTGGATGCAGTCCGTTTCCACAGTTATCCAAAAGTATCCATCACAGAGTATCTTCTTGTCTAATACAAAATCGTTCATATGCGGACCACAGGTCTCGACATGAATTTCCTTTAGCAGTTTGGATGCTTCCCTTGCATTGACATACCTTAGTAATCCTAAATCTGTAGTCTTCCTGTACAGGATTCCTCCGCTATGAAATAAATTATTGGAAAATCTTGGAAGTGTGCACTTCTGAGGAGTATTTGCAAGCTCTAGTTATTCTCCTTTTGCCAAATATTCCTTGATGTCATGAAACCAAGGCTTTCTGTCTGCTTCTTCTTCGACATGAGCACAGTAAGCTGGCTGATTGTAGATCTTCACGGGAATAGGATCAACGAAATTCTTATCTGGATGTTTTATCATAGAGTCCAAGGTAGCCAATACATCGGCGACCTCATTCTGGACTCTAGGAACATGTTGGGATTCCTTCTTTGTTAACTTTTTCTCAACTCATGTACATGATGCAGGTCTGGGAGTATCTTTTAGTTTTTGGTTCCCCATATTTCTCGGACCTAATGTATGACCAAGTATAAATCTCCAATCACTAACAGCTCTTGGGGATTTTCATGTCAATGGACATCTTGTGCCCTAAGTGCAGTGGAACCTGAGCTTGGCGGATACCGGATAATGCTGGCCGGTTTCTGACACTAGGACTGCTCCTATGCTAACTCCTTTGAAATTTGTTGCTCCATTGAAAACCATCCTCCAACCATCATAGGATTCTGCAATGTATTCTCTTATAATTGATACCTCCTCATCAAGAAAATATGTCTTCAGGGGTTCGTATTCTCTATCCGCAGGATTTTCCGCAAGGTGATCTGCTAGTGCTTGTCCCTTGAATTTCTTCTTAGTCACGTAGACAATGTCAAATTTGCTCAATAAGATTTTCCACTTGGCTAGCTTGCCGGTGTTCATGGGCTTCTGGAAGATGTACTTTAAAGGATCCATCCTTGAGATATGTAGTATAAGCACAAAAATAGTCCCTCAGCTTCTGAGCTACCCAAGTCAGAGCACAACAGGTGCGTTCCAACAGAGAATACCAGGCCTCGTATGGGGGTGAACTTCTTACTAAGATAATAGATGGCCTACTCCTTCCTCCTTGTTTCATCATGCTGCCCCAGAACACATCCAAATGCTCTATCTAATACCGCAAGGTAGAGTATTAGGGGTTTACCTGGCTCGGGGGGGACCAAAACTGGCGGTGTTGACTAGTACTCCTTGACTCTGTCGAAGGCCTTTTGGCAGTCATCGGTCCATTTGGTCGCGGTGTCTTTCTTGAACATCTTAAAGATTGGCTCACAGATGATAGTAGATTGTGCTATGAACCGGCTGATGTAGTTAAGTCTCCCCAAGAAACTCATTACTTCTTTCTTGCTCTTTGGCGGTTGCAATTCTTGAATATTTTTGACCGTTGATGGATCCAGTTCTATCCCTTGGTGACTCACGATGAACCTAAGAAATTTTCCAGCTGTAACCCAGAATGCACATTTTGCGGGATTCAATTTTAGGTTGTACCTTCTTAGTCTATTGAAGAACTTCCTCAAATCTTCCATGTGATCAGCGACTTTCTTAGACTTGATGATGACATCATCTACATAAAATTCGATCTCCTTATGTGTCATGTCATGGAAAATGGTGGTCATGGCCTTCATGTAGGTGGCCCCTACATTATCTAACCCAAACGGCATCATTATGTAGCAATATATACCCCACAACGTAATGAAAGCTATTTTATCATCATCTTCTTCATCCATCCATATCTGATGGTACCCAGCAAAACAATTAACAAATGGCTACAACTCATGCTTAGCAAAGTTATCAATCAAGATGTGTATATTCGGCAAGGAGAAGTTATCTTTTAGACTGGACCAATTAAGATAACGGTAGTCGGTACAGACTCTAACCTTCCCATCCTTCTTTAGTACTAACACAATGTTGGCTAACCATGTCAGATACTCAACTACCCTTAGAACCTTAGCTTTGACTTGCTTAGTGACCTCTTCCTTGATTTTCAAACTCATATCTGGCTTGAATTTTTTGAGCATCTATTTTACTGGAGGACAGGCCGGATGAGTCGGTAATTTGTGAGCAAAAAATGGATGTGCTCAGACCAGTCATGTCATCGTACGACCAGGCAAATATGTCCTCATACTCTCTTAGAAACTCCGTATATTCTTTCTATTCTGACGGTGACAAATAAATGTAGATTCCTGTTTCTGTGACATCGTCTGCATCTCCCAAGTTAACAATCTCAATTTCATCCAAGTTGGACTTGGGCCTTTTATCGAAATTCTTAACTTTCTTAACAATCTCTTTTGGTATATCATCTCCTGTGAATCTATGTCGGTTTGCTGCATTATCACATTGCATGTCACAGTCATCGGTTCATCAAGATAAGTAATAGTAATGCTATATATGAAAAGTAATGAGAGAAAATAATAAGAGTAAGATTTATAAGAAAACTGAAGTGCTTGTCATCAATTCCATAACTATTTTGAGCATTGGAGCTCTTTTTTGTTAGTAAATACGCTTAACGCTAGAGGGGGGGTGAATAGCGTTAATAAAATTTAGCGTAAACTTGCGGAAATTAAAATTTGCAGGAAATAAATAAGTGCGTTAAATAAACAAAAAGGAAGGAGCGCACCGATATATTCTGGTTCACCACAACACGTGGCTAGTCACGTCCCCGAGAGACTCTCTCGAGATTTTCCACTAACTTGTTAAGCTTACGGGTGCTCAACAAACCTTTACAACTTAAGGACACAAGCCTTAACACCTTTGCTCGGAGATACAACACTCCAAGACTTCAACCAAGGAAACACAAGTTCCTTACAACAAGAGAATCACAATTCTCTTACAAGTGTATAAAACACTAAACACTCAAACAAAATACTCCTTAATGAGTAGATATGAGTAAAAGAAGTAAGCTCTATATCACAACAACTTTGGGCAAGAATATGGCTCTCAAAAGCTTTATGAAATTGAATATAAAATGATAAACAAAAGTATGCAAGCTTATAGCAATGTAATGATCAGTTGTAGTATGTTGTTTTGTTTAAAACACTGAAATGAAGCTGTATTTATAGTTGAAAAACTTGGCATTACCGTTGCCTAATTGCCAATTAAGAGTTGCTGATTTTACTCACTGACAATCGATTGTCAAACCGCAACAATCGATTGTCTGCCAGTCAGATCAAACTTCAATCCCAGATTTTACGCTTGATAATCGATTACTTTCAATCCATAATCGATTACTGGCAACGTTCAAAAAATCCTTTCCAGATTTTACCACAAACAATCGATTGTCCAAAATCAACAATCGATTACTCAGCAACGTTCAAAAAATCTTTTCCGGATTTTAATCAAAACAATCGATTATACAAAATCAATAATCGATTACCCAATAACATTCAAAAAATCTTTCCGGATTTTAATCAAAACAATCGATTATACAGAATCAATAATCGATTACCTGACGGTATTTGAAAACTTTACGACAACGGTCAGCTTCACAATCGATTGCACAAAGTCAACAATCGATTACTTATCAGTTTTTGAAAAACATTTTAGACACTGTCTCTTTGACAATCGATTGTCCAATGTAACAATCGATTATATAATAAATTTGAAAATCACTGGAAGACACTGTCTCAACATAATCGATTACCATTAGTTCATAATCGATTATTCTGAGTTTTGAAAAACTTTGATGGACACTGCCTCAGACACAATCGATTGTCATTAGTTCACAATCGATTGTCATGCAGGTTTGGAAAACCTGATGCTCACTGTCTTACTCACAATTGATTGTCATTAGTTCACAATCAATTGTCATGCAGTCTTGGCTTAAAACAATCGATTATCATAAGTACATAATCGATTATCTTAGTCCAGATTTTTAAGGCATGTCTAAAAATTATTTTGACTACTGTAAATATGCATGATTTAAAATCATTTGACATTAAATTAAATATGCATGATTTTGGAAAATAGTTTTATGAGAGAAGCCATGTTACGAGTCAAGTTGTAGGATCAAGATCACAATTAAGAATGACTCAATTAAACTATAAAACTTTGTCTTGAGCTTGAATCTCGTTGTATATCAATTGTGCGCTTGTTTCTTGAACTTCGTCATATATCAATTTTCGCTTCGTTTGTCATTCATCAAAACCTATACAAAAGAACACACGTTTTAGTATATTGCATTGAGAACATGTTTCCAACAATTTCCCCCTTTTTGATAATGGCAAACATTAAGCGGGATATGCAAGACAAGCAATTTATATTGACGATTCAAGACAAGTATATACATGCAACAAGTATGCAATTTGTTCCCCCTCAATTTGAGAATTCCCCCTCAATTTAAGCTTATAACTTGAGAGTGATACCCGTTATCTTCCCCCTTTGGCCATTTGCAAAAATAATAAGATGCCAAAGATGAAATAAACCTTGTTTATTTATTGGAAAGAAGGTGTGATTATTTAAAGAGAGTATAATAGCTCAAATGATAGCATTACAATCGATTATTGATACGAGATAATCGATTATTAGATGAGGGAAACAGATTTTTCTGAAGAAGACTCGACTCTTGCGCGTCATGCTTTATAATTCCCCTTTCCTTTGGGGCGATACCTGCAAAAATCGTTAGACGTCTCCGACGCTCAAGTTAGAAATCTTGAAAAAAAATGCAATGCATGACTTAGATCAACGTGGAGTCAAGGATCCCGAGTTCACTGCGAATTCGGAAGAAGGACTCTTTCTCTAAAGGCTTTGTAAAGATGTCTGCCAATTGGTTTTTGGTTTCAACAAATTCAATTTCGACATCGCCTTTGATAACGTGATCTCTAATAAAATGATGTCTAATTTCAATGTGTTTCGTTCGCGAATGAAGAACGGGGTTCTTCGTCAAGCATATGGCACTAGTATTATCACATCTAAGAGGGGTATGATTAAGACTTAGGCCATAGTCCAAGAGTTGTTGTTTCATCCATAGGATTTGAGCGCAACAACTCCCCGCGGCTACATATTCAACCTCGGTTGTGGACAACGCAACACTTACTTGTTTCTTGCTAAACCAAGAAATGAGAGAGCTACCGAGCAAATGGCAAGTGCCACTAGTGCTCTTGCGGTCCAATTTGCATCCAGCAAAATCGGAATCGGAATAGCCAACAAGTTGGCATGAAGAGCCTTTGGGGTACCATAGACCCACATTTGTATTACCAACAAGATACCTTAAAATCCGTTTTACCGCAGTAAGGTGAGACTCCTTCGGACACGATTGATAACGAGCGTATAAGCAGACGCTAAACATGATGTCCGGACGACTAGCAGTAAGATAAAGAAGAGAGCCAATCATACCTCGATACTTTTTGGTGTCGACTTCCTTACTTTTCTCATCTTTGTCTAGATGATCGGATGTGCTCATGGGAGTTGCCATTTCTTTTGCATTGTTCATCTCAAATCGTTTCAGCAATTCTTTGCAATATTTGGCTTGACAAATGAATGTACCTTCTTTCATTTGCTTTACTTGTAATCCCAAAAAGAATGTTAACTCACCCATCGTAGACATCTCAAATTCGCTTGTCATTAAATCGGAAAATTCCTTGCATAAAACATTGTTAGTAGCACCAAATATAATATCATCTACATATATTTGAACTAACAAGATATCATTGTTTTTGTGCTTAACAAAGAGAGTTGTGTCAACTTTCACCCTAATGAAATCATTTTCCAAAAGAAACTTACTTAATCTTTCATACCAAGCTCGGGGAGCTTGTTTTAAACCATAAAGAGCCTTTTTGAGCTTGAAAACATGATCGGGAGATTTAAAGTTTTCAAAACCGGGGGGTTGTTCAACATAAACTTCTTCTTGAATAAAACCGTTTAGAAAAGCACTTGTCACATCCATTTGAAATAAATTGAAATTCATAGAAGAGGCAAATGCAAGCAATAAGCGAATAGCTTCTAATCTAGCTACGGGTGCATATGTTTCCTCATAGTCAATACCTTCTTCTTGATTATAGCCTTTTGCTACAAGCCTAGCTTTGTTTCTAGTGATTATACCATTTTTATCTAGTTTATTGCGAAAAACCCATTTCGTACCAATTATGGTATGACCTTCGGGTCTTGGCACCAAATCCCAAATGTCATTGCGTTCGAATTGGTTAAGCTCCTCTTGCATTGCCAAGGTCCAAAATTCATCCCCAATTGCTTTTGAGATGGTTTTGGGTTCAATTTGAGAAACAAAAGCAGTATGTTCTAAGGTATTTTTTAGAGAGTTTCGGGTACTTACCTTGTCTCCAACGTTGCCAATTACCTGTTCGAGAGGGTGATCTTTGATTGTCCTCCACTCGTTAGGCATATTCATTTCTTTTTCCAATTGTGGCGCTTCTTCCGTTGGTTGTTCCTCAGTTTCATCTTTATTTTCCTTGGGTGGTTCCTCTTGTATTTTGTCTTTCAGGCTATCTAAGATACCTGCAAGATCAAAACCGGAATCCTTTCTCGCCAAGCGAGCATTATTTTCGGAAAATACAACATGAGGGGATTCCTCCACAATTTGGGTTCTTTTATTAAAGACCCTATATGCTTTACTACGTGAGGAATATCCAATGAAAATACCTTCATCCGACTTAGCATCAAATTTACCCAATTGGTCTTTGCCATTGTTATGAACAAAACATTTGCAACCAAAAACTCTAAAATGGGAAATATTTGGTTTTCTACCCTAATAAAGTTCATAGGGGGTTTTCATGAGTATCGGCCGAATTACTACTCTATTTAGAACATAGCAAGCGGTACTCACGGCGTCTGCCCAAAAATGTTTGGGTATCTTAGCTTCGTCGAGCATGGTTCTAGCCATCTCTTCGAGACACCTATTTTTCCTTTCCACCACCCCATTTTGTTGTGGTGTCCGTGGAGCGGAAAAGGTATGCTCGATTCCGAGTTCGTCACAAAAGTCCGCAAAGAGATTGTGATCAAACTCTCCCCCATGATCACTTCTAATTGAAGTGACGGTTGTTTCTTTCTCATTTTGAACACGCTTAAAAAAATATTTAAAATTTTGAAAAGCATCACTTTTATTGGCAAGAAATAAAGTCCAAGTAAATCTCGAGTAATCATCAACAATCACAAAAGCATATTTATTTCTTCCTAGGCTTTCAATGCGAGAGGGACCAAATAAATCCATATGAAGCATTTGCAATGGTCTAGAAGTTGAAACAATGTTTTTAGATTTGAAAGATGCTTTTGTTTGCTTCCCCTTTTGACACGAGTCACAAATAGAGTCATTTTCAAATTTTAAATTGGGAAGACCAACAACTAAGTTTTGAGAAATCAATTTGTTCAAAAGATGCATATTGATATGTGCTACTCTACGATGCCATAGCCAAGTATCATCCTCTTTACTCATTAGACAATCAACATAATCGGGTGAGGAATTAGCAAGATCAACCATATAAATATTATCCACTCTAAAACCACGGAGGATAATTTTGAAATCACTACGTCTGAACACTAAGAATTCATCCGAATCAAATAAAGCAAGATTTCCCTTGTCACACTATTGGCTTATGCTCAAGAGATTATGCTTTAATCCTTTAACAAGTAATATATGCTTAATAGAGGAATTTTCATCCTTACCGACCGAGCCGATGCCGATGATCTTTCCTTTATTGTTATCACCGAAGATAACACTTCCTCCTTCTTTGTGCTCTAATTGAAGGAATTTGGATTCATCTCCCGTCATATGCTTGGAGCATCCACTATCAAGGTACCATAGTACACTTGATCCCTTCAAGCACACCTACAAAACAAATTAATGTTCTTTAGGTACCCATGCCATCTTGGGTCCTTGGGGGTTAGGCATATTATAATGATGCAATTGAGTAACATGTCTATGACGTGTAAAGCATGCAGGAGCAATATGACCAATACGTCTACAATAATGACAAGTCACATTTGGGTTATGCATCCTTCTAGGTTCATAGTAACTAGACGGATGAAAAATTCTTACTCTATTTTGAACACTATGACTATTTCGCATTTTATGAGAATTATTTCTCCTACTATGAGCTCTAGGATGGGCAGCATTTCTAGAGTAATTGTTTCTCGGTTGAAGGCCATTTCTAGGTCTTCTCAAAGGTTCAACATTTGGCCTAAAATATGCATCATTTCTAGGGTAACTATTTCTAGGTGGTAAGTCATTTCTAGGTCTCCTAAAATGTTCAACATTTTGTCTAGTATGCATATTGGTTCTAGGATTGCTATTTCTAGGATAAGCATTTGTTTTATTAGTCCTAGGTTGAGCCTTAGGTGGTTGGGGATTGGCTTCAACCTTTTCTTTAACCTCATTCTTAAATCCTATGCCATGCTTGGTTGATTTCAAATTTACAAGGACCTCATTCAAATTCTTGTGGGAAGAATTAAACTTATCTAAGGTACCTTTGAGTCTATCTACCTCATATTTGAGATGCAAGCAAGAAGGAAAATTTTTAGTAGAACTTTCGGGCTTATCGGCGCTTCTTTTTTCAAAAAACTTGTTTTCCTCTTTCAGCTTTTCATTTTCTAAAACCAGTTTTTCTAAATCCTTTTCTTTCAAAGAAAGCTGTTTTTGAAAATCCTTTTCTTTTAATGAAGCATTTTCTTTTATGCCCTTAACAGTTTTTGAAGCCTTAATAAATTCAGTATATAATTCATCAAAAGCAGTTCGCATTTCTTCAAGAGTAAAGAAGTTTTTAGACGAGATTTGACATACCTCATCTTTGTTGTCTTCTTGTGCCATAAGGCAAAGATTTGCTGCTTCGTCTTCTTCTCCTTCACTTGACTCATCTCCGGAGTCGCCTCCCCAAGAAATGTATGCACGTTGCTTTTTAAAAGGTTTCTTCTCCTTTTTGATGTTTGGGCAATTTGATTTGATGTGCCCGGTTTCACCACATTCATAGCACTTGATTTGTTCGCCTTGCTTTTTGCCCTTGCGTTCATACTTCTTGCGCATGAACTTTTGAAATCTTTTGATAACGAGTCCAAACTCGTTGTCTCCTTCCTCATCAATTTGCGGTTGGCTTGTGCTCGCCTTTAGAGCTATTCTTTGCCTCCTTTGATCATCAACAAAAGGGTTAAGAATAGTAGATTCATAGGTCTTAAGGTTACCTCTTAGTGCGTAGATGGTGACGTTTGAAATGCCAATGGATTCTTGAACTGCATCGGCCTTTGATCTCCATGCCGGTGTGAGACTTCTAAGAATTTTTCGCACGAGCTCTCTATCCGTGAATGTTTTCTTGAGAGCATGTAGGTCATTTACGATTATTGAAAATCGCTCAAACATTTCGTCCACCTTTTCACCTTCCTTCATGTGAAATAATTCATAAGAATAGGTTAGGAAATCAATTTTTGCTTCCCTTACCTGGTCCGTACCTTCGTACGTAACTTCTAGCTTGTCCCACATCTCCTTTGCCGTTGTGCAACACGATATTTTCCTGTAATCGTCAACATTAACAGCACAATATAATAAATTAATTACTTTAGCATTATTTTGAACCTTTCGGATGTCATCTGCGTCATACTCATCCTCGGACTTGGGAACCCATTAGTTTTCCACCTTCTTTGTCGGAATTTGGTTTTCTTTCATTATCACCTTCCAAAGGTGAAAGCTGTTGGACTGAATGAAGATCTTCATCCTCTCCTTCCAGTACGTGTAATTTGTACCGTTGAATAGAGGTGGTCGTGTGGAGCACTGTCCTTCATCAATTCCTGCAAAAGAATCACGAGTAGAAGCCATGGATGGTTCTCTCAAACTGTTAAGTTTTCAGAGAGTTGGGCTCTGATACCAATTGTTAGTAAATACGCTTAACGCTAGAGGGGGGGTGAATAGCGTTATAATAAAATTTAGCGTAAACTTGCGGAAATTAAAATTTGCAGGAAATAAATAAGTGCGTTAAATAAACAAAAAGGAAAGAACGCACCGATATATTCTGGTTCACCACAACAAGTGGCTAGTCCAGTCCCCGAGAGACTCTCTCGAGATTTTCCACTAACTTGTTAAGCTTACGGGTGCTCAACAAACCTTTACAACTTAAGGACACAAGCCTTAACACCTTTGCTCGGAGATACAACACTCCAAGACTTCAACCAAGGAAACACAAGTTCCTTACAACAAGAGAATCACAATTCTCTTACAAGTGTATAAAACACTAAACACTCAAACAAAATACTCCTTAATGAGTAGATATGAGTAAAAGAAGTAAGCTCTAGATCACAACAACTTTGGACAAGAATATGGCTCTCAAAAGCTTTATGAAATTGAATATAAAATGATAAACAAAAGTATGCAAGCTTATAGCAATGTAATGATCAGTTGTAGTATGTTGTTTTGTTTAAAACACTGAAATGAAGCTGTATTTATAGTTGAAAAACTTGGCATTACCGTTGCGTAATTGCCAATTAAGAGTTGCTGATTTTACTCACTCACAATCGATTGTCAAACCGCAACAATCGATTGTCTGCCAGTCAGATCAAAATTCAATCCCAGATTTTACGCTTGATAATCGATTACTTTCAATCCATAATCAATTACTGGCAACGTTCAAAAAATCCTTTCCAGATTTTACCACAAACAATCGATTGTCCAGAATCAATAATCGATTACTCAGCAACGTTCAAAAAATCTTTTCCGGATTTTAATCAAAACAATCGATTATACAAAATCAATAATCGATTACCCAATAACATTCAAAAAATCTTTCCGGATTTTAATCAAAACAATCGATTATACAGAATCAATAATCGATTACCTGACGGTATTTGAAAACTTTACGACAACGGTCAGCTTCACAATCGATTGCACAAAGTCAACAATCGATTACTTATCAGTTTTTGAAAAACATTTTAGACACTGTCTCTTTGACAATCGATTGTCCAATGTAACAATCGATTATTTAATAAATTTGAAAATCACTGGAAGACACTGTCTCAACATAATCGATTACCATTAGTTCATAATCGATTATTCTGAGTTTTGAAAAACTTTGATGGACACTGCCTCAGTCACAATCGATTGTCATTAGTTCACAATCGATTGTCATGCAGGTTTGAAAAACCTGATGCTCACTGTCTTACTCACAATCGATTGTCATTAGTTCACAATCGATTGTCATGCAGTCTTGGCTTAAAATAATCGATTATCATAAGTACATAATCGATTATCTTAGTCCAGATTTTTAAGGCATGTCTAAAAATTATTTTGACTACTGTAAATATGCATGATTTAAAATCATTTGACATTAAATTAAATATGCATGATTTTGGAAAATAGTTTTATGAGAGAAGCCATGTTACGAGTCAAGTTGTAGGATCAAGATCACAATTAAGAATGACTCAATTAAACTATAAAACTTTGTCTTGAGCTTGAATCTCGTTGTATATCAATTGTGCGCTTGTTTCTTGAACTTCGTCATATATCAATTTTCGCTTCGTTTGTCATTCATTAAAACCTATACAAAAGAACACACGTTTTAGTATATTGCATTGAGAACGTGTTTCCAACATTTTTTGCAAAAGCAAAAGTGCAAAACAAAGTAAACTAGTAAAATGAAATAGTGCATGGTGATTTTTTAGCCTTGCTACCCTGAGGCACGCCAAGCTCTGGTGGTTTTGACGGTCTAGTTTTTGAGGCGTGCTCCTCTGTTTGTAGCTTGTTTAGAAGGGCCTTCCTCCCCCTCCTCATAAAAAATGACACAACAGTCCATATTATCGTCTTCTAGGAACAAATTCCTCATTGCTGCTAGGGCTTCTTCCTCTTCTGACCCATAGATGACCTCGGTCGGCTGGAAGGTCTGCTCCAAACTGGGTATTGGCTGCTCCAATGGATAGTAAGGGCCACGCCAGGGTGGCGACCATTCGTTGAAATCTTTCCAGGTATACTCATATTCCCAATCTAAAAGTGGTGCATGCTCTTGAGCTTGACGAGCTTAGAGATTCCTTGGAGATTCGTGCCAAGTCCTTTTCCAGGTTCATACCCACTCCAATTCAGTATGCTTTCAATTTTGTTATCCCACCACTTATCCTTAACGACGACGTTGACGTTCGATGTGGTGGTAAGTTTACCTGCTTATCCTTCTTATTCCTCTAATCGTTGGGACGGTCTGGCAACTGTATATAGGATTGCTACCATTGCCATGAATGTCTACCTCCTGCTAATTCCATTCAAACTTTACTGGCTGATGTAGTGTGGATGCCAGGGCCCCGGCAGCATGAATCCATGGTCGTCCCAACAATAGAATGTAAGATGCCGACACGTCTATCACTTGAAAATCAACATCAAACCAAGTAGGCCCAATTTTCAAGAACAAGATAATTTAACCAATAGTAGACTGTTGAGACCCGTCGAAAGCCTTATCTTTGTTGGCCCCGTTGTTGATTTCATGCAGCCCTTTCCCCTATATCCTGAGTGTCACCAACGGATAGATATTGAGACTGGACCCCCTATCGACCAGGATCCGAGAGATAAAATAATCTTCGTACTGTACGGTGATGTGCAATGCCTTTTTGTGACTCAATCCCTCCGGTGGTAGCTCATACCTGACCTACCATGTTCTCCATTTCTCCTCCGGTGATGTTGCTTGGTACATATTTCTCACTCAGCACTCTTAACAAGGCATTCTTGTGTGCATCAAAACTCTGTAGCAAAGTAATGATAGAAATGCGTGTCGGTGTTTTGTCAGCTGATCAATGACTGAGTATTCCTTCACTTGTATCTTTCTCCAATGATCATCGAGCCAAGTTTCAGTGATATTTTGTCGACCAAATATTTGCTTACTTGACTCAGCCAAGTGTTCTAGAGTGTAAACCCTATCGGTCCTTGTCAAACCCTATGCTACAACTGCTTCCCCGAACTTGGATTTCCTTTTTCTTCTTGCCTCGGTTGTGTAGTCCCATCGTATGGCTTTTGTGTGGAATGGTGTTACGGCTATAATTAATACTGGACTAGGCACCCTTGCATTAGAAAGTAATACAACAACTTCAAATGTTATAGGCACCTTTGGGGACCCAAACTAGACCTCAAGTGGTGTAGACGTCTTTGCAAAGGCTGGTGTTTCAAACTCTGGTGGTATGGACATGTTCACATCGACATCTTCAGAAGGCTGAATCTAGACTACAATCGGATTAAGGGTGTCTGTTGGTTTCTTTGGATCGTCGTCTTCCATTATCAAACCGATTGATCCTTTGGGATCCCAATCATCCTCTAATTTCAATCATATGAACACCTCCACCCTTGTGGTATTGTAGAGGGTTATTGCGGACATTCGGGGCTGGCTCGTTTTCCATGATGATCTTTTTGTCAATCAAATCCTGGATATTATCCTTCAGGGAGCTACTCATCAATGGTGTTCCCTTTAATGCCAGAATTGTATGCATAGGTTTTATTTGGGTTGACCCAATAGGAAGGGTTTTTAGGGGTTCTAGCAGGGATAAGGGTGAAATAACCAGCTACTTTGAGTCTTTCATGCAGCTGGTCTATTGGTTCAACAATTGCAGTATACTGTTTGGGAGGTTTACGATCAAAATTTGGTCGGGGTCTAGGAACGTTTTGATGAGGGGGAGGTGATTGATAGTAGGATTGTTGAGTGTTTTGAGCTTGGTAGATGTGTGCGGGCTGGGAATATCTGGGTGAAGCAGGTTGGTATGTAGGAGGTGGAGGTGATTGATAGGTAGGCGGTGGGGTTTGGTAGGAAGGTGCGAGTGTTTGGAAATTTAGAGTGGGATGATATGTAAGTGGAGGTATTGGGTAAGTTTGGTATTTGACAGGTTATTTGGTTCTCTGTGCAACAATTACGGCACCTACGTCCCTCTTCTTGGACGTACCACCAGACTATAGAGCCTTGTTGGTGTCTTTCCAAGCTTCAAAGTTCATAACCATTCCACTCTTGATACCTTCCTCAATCTTTTATCCTAGCTTGATGTTATTAGAGAACTTGTCGTTTTCGATCAACATCAGTCTTTCATAGTATTGCGGAGCTTGAGCCCATACGAAGAACTTGTTCATTTGTTCCTCCCCTAAAGCAGGTCGGACCTTAGCAGCCTCTGATCTCCAACGAGTGGCATGCTCGTAGAATATTTCTGTGGGTTTATTCTTTAAATTCTGAATATGAAACACATCCAGTGCGTTTTCCATATTGAACCTGAATCTGTCTATGATGTCGGACGCCATACGTACCCAGTTCGACCACTTCTATAGGTCTTGGCTAATGTACCAGGACAGAGCATCTCCTTTCAAGCTCCTCATGAAAAGCTTTATGTTGATCTTCTCATCTTTTCCTACTCTGACTAACTTGTCATAGTATGTTCTCAAGTGAACTTTCGGATCCCCCGTACCATCAAACATTTCAATTTTGGGAGGTTTGTACCCCTCGGGTAGTTCGACATCGGGCTGTATGCGCATATCTTCATAGTTTAGCTCCTCAATTCCCTTACTTCCTTCAACCCCTTGAATTCTGGTGGTCAACTTCTTAAGCTCTTCGGCCAGATTTATGATGAGCAATTCCTTATCATCGGACTCGGGTGTGCTTGAGATGGGCTGGGCGGAGTGTAGCACGGTCTCCACGTAGATGGGGGTGTTGTGTTGGGTGTGGCCATGACCATTTGTGGAGTTCAAAGGTTCTGGGATGAGTAGTGGAGGATTGTTGGGAGTATTGCAGTAGTGGTGAGGAGAGGGAGGGTTTTGTTGCTTTGGGACGTTTTATTGAGGTACAGTTATATAAGTAGTTGGGAAAGTAACCTCCGGAGTGGCGAGGGAAAATGACAGACTTGCCAAATTTCGGACTTGCTCCAGTTCTTCCTGAAATCTCGACAACTTTTGTTCGAATTGGGGCGCGCTTTCTTTGGAAACCCGAGTACCCTGAGTGATTTCTGCCTGTTCAACTGTCTTTCCTTTCTCAATTCTTCCATTTTTCCCTTGTTCCTATTTCTGATAGGACTAGGAGGAGGAGTGGGTGGAGGGACCTTGGATCTTGTGGAATATGATGACGATGCTAGAGTGCACGAACTAACCTTTGGGGGAGGGGAATAAAACAAAAAGGTAACTAGTTAGTGAGGATTATAAGAGAAGATGTTGTGATATTTAAACACATAGTGCATGAATGTAAATCTTTCCTAATTTGGGATCCTGTTGTGCCCAAGGAAGGCCTAGGGACAAATTAATTTGGAGAACTTATAATGCTAAATGCCTCATTTTGTTGATAAAAAATAAGGCGAGCCTCGATACGACACTAAACAACAGGAAATAAAATGTCACTAATGGCCATTAGCCTTATTACATTCATAAACGAAAAGGTAAATTCCTATCTATTTAGACCCAAAAGGACCTTCCCCAGATTCGACATCATTGGCTCCATCGAATAGCTGTACCAGCTCGCAACGTCCCAAAAGCAAGTAGGCTCTGGCTAGGTGCCCATCCTTATTTCCCTCAGCATTCTGGGAGTCCTTGACCCTTCTGACGAATTTCTTTTCCAGCTCTATTAAACCTCGCTCTATGTACCCTAGTCGTTGGCGCTGACAACCATGTCTTTCCATTATTCAATCAGCTTTTGGTTGGCTTCTTGAATTTCACGGTTCTTACATTCACATTCCTGAATCTTTCTGCGCAATTAGTTGTTCTTGATCTGTGTTTCTGCCTTTTCATCGATGATCCTGTGACCTCGAGCAAAGCTAGGTTGACCCAGACCATTATGATTGTCTTCTAACCAGCTGGGATAGAATAGAATATAACTAGCATGGTACCTATTTGGCTCAATAGTGTCCCTTCCCATGACAATTTTGCAGTGCCACATGTGTTGAGCTTGGCATTTGTGAGGGCTATCATTATTTTGAAACTCGGCCCGAAAGTGACTAATCTTGTCAACCCTTGGTGTAACCTCTTCCTACCAGCCTGTCTCATAACTCGAAGAGGGACATAAGGATAAGTTCCTCTAAAACCAATAAATATTAGAAACGGTGCATCCCCAGATCGGGTAATAAACTCTTCAATAGGGAACCATTCGATCATTCATTGTACTTGGTCCTCTTTCAGATTTTCAAATAGTTCAGCCCATCCTTTGGTATCTTCCGGCTAAGCAAACATGTTGTGCGTGTAGTTCATCCTCCTTGGCTGGTGGAAGGTTATTTGATCATCCCAGTCCTTATGCTGAATCTCATTTCTATATTCACCCTTTTGGAGGTGCTCCGTGAGTCAGAGTTGGAGTAGCAAGTTGCAACCCTCAAAGTATTTGGCTCATTGTTGACATTTCTCCAAGGCTCAGTATATTTCTGTGATGATCATGGTCACTATGCTAAATAGTTGCCCACCAATTCACTCTATTAAGGTTTTGGTGACCATGGCTAGCCTGGTATGGATCCTTGCTTTCTTCATCGGAAACACTACCATCGCCAAGAAACAGAAAATGAAGACAAATACCCTTCGATGAATATGCCCCAATGATGTAAGGGAGAACTCATCAGGATAAGTACGGTAATATTTGTTGTGAGTGTACCTCTCATACACTGTCAAAGGGAATATACGACTCCTTCAAACAGGTTAAGTCTTGATTCTTCGTTAGACCCATCATCTTGAGAAAACCTCTACCCTTGCGATTTTCTAGCATTTACAGACCTGGAGTTTCCATGGTATACTAGCCAGTCCTCCTATTTCCTCTAGCAGTGGTATCATTCTCAGAAGCGAAACACAAACCTATCACAATCCTAGAACATGTTAGCAGCTTTAATAATTTTTTTTTGGGTTGGATTTCCAGAAGGGAAGGTAAATTTCCCAAGTATTTTCAGACAAGAGTCTAATCACTAGAATGAAGATACCACTAGTTTAGAAATTTCGGATGGATGTTAGTGACCATGCCGAATCTAGGGACTTCGTGCCTCATTTTCTTAAAGACAAAAGTGTTAGGCCCTTACCCCTACCGGACTTGACTATTGAATACTAATAATTGGCATAAAAGCATTTAGTTCTCCAAATAAATGCATAGAACGTGGTAGTGTCCATTTGGGTTTTAAGGAAACACAGTGGGCTTTGGACAAAGCTATTTTAAAAAGTTATTATGTGGAACAATATAACTGACTCGACTAGGTTTTGACAGTGATGCATGCACGATAAAACGGAGTAGGGTTTCAATGGGGTATTAGACTGGTACCCTTGAGCAGACAACTCAAGAGGGAAAGGCAAGGAACTATCGACTACATCATTGATCGACTGGTTTTAATGCAAATATGCCTTTGCCGAATTTACGGGGTGATAATATCGGAAGGGCGCAACAACTCATTATAAAAGTTTCTATGGTATTTTGTTTGGCACGAGTAGAATATGATGTTGAATATGCAGTTATAAGAATTAACAAGTTATCACGTATTTGCACGTTCATAAAGTAATAATTGCAATAGTTTCTCATAATTTACAACAGTATTAAAGGAAAGCAATAAAGGAAAGCATTAAGATAAATAAGAAAAAGAGACAAAGAGCCAAGTCAATTTCGAGGTAGAAGAGGAAAAGTACTTAAAGGCATTTAAACAAACGAAGATATATAAAGAAGCATAAAGTCACAAATAACATGAAATGGGTAAAAGCCTTAAAGAAATCCCCAGCAGAGTCGCCATGCAATCGATGCCCCCAGCAGGACAACTCTTTTCCTTTTGGGAATTGGGTTGAAATTAATGAGTCGCCACCTAAAGATTAACTGCATTTGCACACTAAGAAGAACTTTGATTTAGAAAATCAGAGATTGGGTAAAGGCTTAAAATTATCCGGAGGGTAAGGTGTTAGGCACCCCTTAGGATCCACTAGTGTGGTTTCCGACCATACTATAAATGTGACTTTAAGGGCAAACAACAAGTGGAGAAGTAAGAGTAACAAATATGAAGGGGGTTTTCACATAATTGTTGCAAGTAATTTGAAGATAAAACAAAGTTAAAGAAGCTGAAATTTGGGAAGAAGCAATATTAAAATTCTGAATAAACGAGTAAAAAAAGGGAAATTTTCACACAATTGATGCAAGTATTGAAGTTAAAAGCAGCTGAAGAAGCTGAAATTTTCGAAAAGAAGTTTGAAATTCGAAATAATAAAGTAAAGGGGAGGGAGGTCCTAGGTTTGTAAATAATATGGATCACCTTACACAACACTCTATAATCATTTATACACGTGGTGTTATTGCGTGGTGATTATATCTATATCTACCCTTTCCCACCCCATTAAGGTATTAAACGCGAAATGGTCTCGTTTTACTTATTGTATGCTATTAACCGCCCCAATCCTGTCATCCCCAGAGGTATATGGGACTACTAATCCCAAAGGGAAGGGGTGTGAGGTTTTATAGTTTCAAAGGACAAAACTCTAAGGCGACAAGAAAAACACATATGTAGCAAATAAGGGGGAGAAGCACATAAAAGATAGAAAGTCTCAAACAAACATCATTAGAAAAAACAAATGGGAGCATATAGTTTAGCATGTCTTACACGTACTGATTAGGGTCTGATTAAACTTAAGAGTTGTGGCACACTGATGTATTATATTTCAGCTGAGGAGCCCGAGTCAGGCCTGCTTGCTAGTTGAAATTGATAGAATCTGATTCAATTTACAAGTTAACTTATGGCTTGCCTAAGTGTCAAACGAAATCCTATAGGCATGATATCTATTAGTTTAAGAAAAGAAGTATATTGATTTTAAAGGAAAGAAACTGTCCATTACAGGAATATAAACTCAGCAGTCGTTATTGTTACTACTGATTTTAGACTTATAAGCGAATGAACGATTCCGATTTAGTTGATGGTTCCTATAGGCATGCTTTCTAGGAGTTATTGATTTTATAACATTTTTTACAATCGAAACAGAGTGCGGAAGTCCTATAGGCATGGTATCTAAAATGCTGTTAGTTAATTAAACCTATAAATAGGTTTGCCTACTGATAGATGCAGATGCAAAATTTAGGAAGTCTAATAGGAATATACCTATATGATATGCAACATTTCAGAAACGACATATAGACATGGTCTCCATATAATGCAGAAGTGCAGAAGCCTATAAACATAGCATCTATATGAGATGCAAAAATGCAAAAACCTATAGACATGGTTTTTATAAAAAATGCAGATGTGCATGGTCTATATATGAGATGCAAAAGTGAAGAAACCTACAGACATGGTCTCTATATGAGATGTAGAGGTGAAGAAACCTATAGACATGTTCTTTATACGAGATGCAGAAGTGAAGGCTTAAAACAGGATACATGAGTGTAGAAGTGTAAATATTCCCTAAGAACATGGTATCTATCCCTTTGCATGCATGATTGACCCTCCCCTTTTCACTAACCACCCCAAGAGTTTATTATAGAGTTATAAAAATCCAAAACAAAATAAAGAAACTACATCAGAAACAAATAAAATTACAACCAAGGAGAGCCTGATTCAGGTTTCCTGCCTGAAGTGTGCAGTAGACCAACTCCAAAGATCCAAATCAAAAGCCTTTATCATTTTTTTGGGTGTGTCAGAGTTCCCAAGAGCCTCATGGACTTCGTGCAGTGCCTATAACCAAATTCATTACAGAATTGAGACATAATGCAGTGTGGAAGGGCCAGCGCTCAAGTGTCCAAGTTAAGAGGGAACTCAAGGTCCTAAAACATGGCTCACAAGAGGGGGGCAGAACTTGGAAGCTAGGAATTAGTGTGAGTGCAATAGAGATGATTTTTTAGGAAAGCCAAGACATGCTGGTGGTCATACCCAGCAATTGGAGGTGCTGGCACACCCCAACCAGCTTGTTAGCCGCATTGTTTGGGTGTTAGGACCCCTTAAAGGGTCAAGTCCAGACATGAGCAACAATTTGGATGTTGGCATATTCCGAACTTTAACTAAAATACATAGAAGGGGACATGGGTACATGGATTCACATCAGAAACAGATGAAAGGAAATTAACATGCTAAAACTCTATATACACAGTAAATAAACATGGATGTAAAGCTGTAAGTAAACACATTAGGGGTGATGCTTAAACCAAAACTAGAACATACCAGCCTCAAGGCAACAAACAAGGGAAGTAGCAGTCTTGTAAAGACAAAGTGAAAACAAGTAGTCAGAAAGCTATTGGTTTAGGAGAAAACTATGAGATTATAAGTGCTTGAAGTGTATGATTCAAGATGTGTTGTCAGTGATGTCTTTGTCTGAAAGTGCAGAAGGGTCGTGCCATTAATAGTGCAGAAAGCAAGTAGGAATAGGAAAGAAAATAGTTGTGAAATCAATTACATAAGGTCTCCCTTTAATTAAGGGATCCTGATTTCAAACGGGAAAAATAAGGAAAGGGGTCAATCAAACATTTTTCCAAAGCAGTACAAGAGGGGTAAATGCTTAAAGGTCTATTTGAGGATAAGGTTTGACAACACACAGTTTGTGCAAGTAAGGAAAGGGAATCAGTTAACAGCCAAGAAATCCAAATTGCAGACTTTGAACGAATGAATCAAGTCAGAAAAAGTGAGGAAAGGTTTTCCTTAAGGAAAATCAGTAACAATCAATCAACCCTAGAAAAAAGAGATTCTGAATCATCATAAGTTGGAAAGCCTTTTGAAGAAAGCTTCAACGCACATATAAAAACATATAGACATTCTTAAATAAGAAAGAACTATCATGCTAATAAGAAGAGTCTAGTATAGAAGAGTTCAGAGTCATAAACAAAGAGGTCCAAATTCAATACACAGACTCAGAATGAGTTTGAGAGAGTCTAGGGTTCGAAAACAGAACCCTAGTGCAAACACAAGATCAAACTCGCCAAATACCCCCAAATCCTAGGGTTTTCAACTCGAATCAGATACAAAGACGAGAAGACAAATAACTGAAACAAGCTCAAAGGTCTCTTTCAGAGACTTATGAGAAAACAAATAGATACAATAGCAAGTTTGAAGCAACAGAGTGAAGAAATTGATTCGAAACAAAGTGAGAGTAGAAAAGGCACGTTTTATGAAAACTTGGAACTCAAAAAAGTTCAGAAGAGCAAAAGAGGTAGTATAGCAATTAAGAGAATAGTTAGAAGAAAACACGTTTAAAAAGAACTCAAATAAAGGTCTAGTAAAAGGCAAACAATGAACTTAAGAACTCAGTAGAAAATACATGCAGTTGGAGAACAAAGATATCAGAAAAGTATATCAACAAGACATATAGGAAAACATAACAGGAGGAACATACGAGCATGGTGTAAAACACAGTAAAAAACATGGAATAGAAGAAAATATTAGTAGCACAAACATAAGAAAGCAAAAAAAGCACATACGTGACAAATATACACAAAGAAAAAGGAAAAGAAAAGTTGGAGAAACATTTTGAACCTTTTAGAAACCCTAAATTGAAGGGCAGTAATTTTAAAAGAAAATGATCGGAAAATGTTTTCAAAAATCAACTACAGCACAAATATAGACTATATTTAAGAAGACAATCAGAGAAACCTGGGATAGCTAGGGTTTCATAGGAACCCTAAAACGAGAAAGGTTTGGAAAATGTCCGATCTTGAGTCGGATAAGTCAAAACTAGGCACGAAATTTTTTGGATACGCTGGAGCTAAGCCATAGAAACCATAGAACCTTGAACCGGAGAAGATTTGAACAGAAACCATCAAAGTCAAACCTCGAAACTTCGAAAACCAAGCGTCCAATTGCATAGGGAGGTGAGTATAGGCCATCCATGACCTTAGAGGCCATGGATTCCGGTGAGTTGGAGGTTGAAAATGGTAGAAGACGATTAGGGTTTCAAGAACCTTCAAAAGAGTTTCAGAGACGAAGGGTTTCAGGGCGGTGTCTCTGAGTGAAATGAGTTAGGGGGTTTGGGAGATTAAAAAAGGTAAGGGTCAATCGTGGCAGTTGATAAAAATGATCAACGACCTGGATTAAAAGATTGACTGTGTGGGTTGTATTGACGGGTTAGGGGTCGAGTTATTTTAGGGCTTGGGCTAATTCGGTTCGAGACTGAGATTGGGTCAATTAGGGGAGCCAATTTTGGCTATAATTGAAACAAAATGGGCCAGATTTAATATAGCCAGTTTTTCCTTTTTATTTTATAAAAATAGTAAAATTAATTTTGGAGGCGCATTAAAAATGCTTGATCAGTTAATAATATATAAATATTAATTTAAAAAAATTGGAACCAATTTCGTAATTATAAAATGCTATTAATTTTCGAAATATGCTAAAATTATAATTATATGCAATTTGACTTTTAAAATACCAAATAAATTTGTAAAAATGTATAAAAATCACTTTTAGCATATTTTGGTATAAATATAAGAATAAAATAAGTTATTCACCAAGATGATAATTTTGGAATAATTATTGGGTTATATACTGCTAAAATGGACAATAAATTGATTTAAAACACTTTTAAAAAATTGGAAAAATACTAAAACGCTTAGGCATACTCATATATATAGTATTTGAAAGCATTTTGCATATAAAAAATATATATGGAAAATTTGGGTATCAACATACATCTCATCTTTCTTCGAACGCCACCTGCTCTTTGACATTCGTCACACCTCTTCACAAATTTACTTGCATCTTTGTACAAAGTTGGCCAATAAACCCCACAACTAAGAACTTTGGAAGCCGTCCTCTCAACGCCATGATGGCTACCATAAGGAGATGAATGACAAGCCTCCAAAATACTCAATTGCTCTTTCTCCGGGACACACCTTCGAATCACACCATCCTTGCAAATCTTGAACAAGTACAACTCATACCAATAGAAACCCAAACTATCCCATTTGAACTTCTTTCTTTGGTTAGAAGATAGCTCACACGGGATTATACCAGTCACAAGGAAGTTAGCAACGTCCGCAAACCATGGATACCATTCACTGACACCGAAAGGAGTTGTTTGTCGGGGAATGAAATATTGATCTCTAGGCCATCAGGAGGCCCCCCCACCTTCTCCAAGCGAGGCAAGTGGTCCGCAACTTGGTTTCACTTTCCTTTCGGTCCACAATCTCCAAATCAAACACTTGATGTAACAAGACCCATCACATCAATCTAGCTTTGGAATCCTTCTTCGTCATTAAGTACCAGAGTGCGTCATGATCGGTATGGACTATGACCTTGGCACCCACAAGATACAGCCAAAATTTCTCCATTGCAAACACAATAGCCAAATGTACTTTCTCAGTAGCCGTGTAATTCACTTGAGCATCATTCATTGTCTTTCTCATAGTACACCAGATGGAACATTTTGTACACTCTTTGACCCAAAATCACCCTAACCGCAACATCGCTCGCACACATGAGCTCAAAGGTCAAGCTCTAATTAGGTGCAGTAATGATAGAAACGGTGGTGAACTTATGTTTGAAAATTTCAAAGGCTTGTATACATCTCTCATCGAACACAAACTTGGCATCGTTTTCCAACAACTTGTTAAAGGGGTTCACTACCTTCGAAAAGTCTTTGATAAATCTCTGGTAGAACCCCGCATGCCCAAGAAACTTCTAAATCCCTTGATAGAGGTACAAGGATGGAGCCTTAAAATCACATAAGTTTTTACTTTATCTACCTCAATGCCATACTTTGAAATTTTATGCCCAATAACTATGCTCTCTTCCACCAGGAAATGACATTTCTTCCAATTAAGAACAAGATTGGTTTCTTCACAACGGGCCAAAACTCTATCAAGATTTTTCAAACACTCTTCAAATAAATCATACACAATACTCAAGTCGTCCATGAACACCTCTATAATATCTTCTACCATATCGGTGAAAATGGCCATCATACACCGCTAAAATATAGTCGGTGCATTACACAACCCAAAAAGCATTCGAGAAAAGGCAAAGATGCCATATGGACAAGGAATGTGGTCTTCTCCTGATCTTCTAGAGCAATAAAGATTTGGTTGTACCCAGAATACCCATCCAAGAAACAGTAGAAGCACGCCCATCAAGTTGGTCTAACATCTGATCAAGAAAAGGCAATGGAAAGTTATCCTTGCGGGTCACTTTATTCAACTTGTGGTAGTTCATGCATACCCTCCAACCGATGACAGTTCTGGTAGGAATCAACTCATTTTGTAAATTTGCAAACACGGTCATGCCACCTTTCTTCGGTACACATTGCAACGGCGAAGTCCAAGAGCTATCAGAGATGGGGTACACAACCCTAGCATCCAACCACTTGGTCACCTCCTTTTTACAACTTCTTCCATTACCTCGTTCAACCTCCTTTGATGTTCCAAGGAGGGATTAGCATAATCTTCCAAAATAATCTTGTGCATAATAAATGCGGGGCTTATCCTTCGAATATCTGCTAAAGTCCATCCAATTGCCTTTTTCCGCTTTTGAAGCACCGCCAATGTGTCATCAACCTACATGTTAGTAAGACAAGAGGAACGAATAACTGGCAAAGTAGAACTTGGGCCAAAGAACTCATACCTGAGGTGTGGAGACAACAATTTCAACTCCAACACTAGAGGTTTATCAATTGAAGGTTTTGTTGGTGAAGTCTTCTTATTTTCAAGGTCCAAAGACAGTTTTCTAGGCTCATAAGCCCATCCTGTGTAAAGCATTCACACACTCCACTCGTCCTTCATCCTCATTGACATCAAGATTCAACAATACAGCCTCTAAAGGGTCCTCCACATTGATCATTGCAATGTTAGCATCAACTACCACTGCTGTGACAAGCTCCACAAGAGAGCACACCTCGGAACTATCGGGCTGCTTCATTGACTTGCACACATCAAAGACCATTTTTTTATCACCCACCCGGAAGGTGAGTTCCCATACTTCCACATCAACTAAGGCCTTCCCCGTAGCAAGGAAAGGTCTCCCCAATACGATTGGAACTTCATAATCCACCTCACAATCCAAGATCAAAAAATCAGTTGGCAAGATAAATTTTTCCACACGAACAAGCACATTATCAATAATACCCAATGGTCTCTTCATTGTTCTATCCGCCATTTTCAATCTCATGGAAGTCGGCCTTAGTTTCCCAATACTCGAAGTCTTGAAAACTGAGTAGGGCATTAAGTTGATACTTGACCTCAAATCACATAAAGCTTTAGCGAAGTACGCACTCCCAATGGTGAAAAGAATGGTGAAATCACCAGGATCTTCAAGCTTCGACACTATTGCATGGACCATTTCCTTATCACCAAGTCCTTCATGAATTTAGCATAGCCCGTCATTTGTTCAAGAGCCTCCACCAAAGGTACATTAATGGATAAGCTCTTCATCATGTCAATGAACTTTTTAAACTGATTCTCATTTTTCTGTCTCTTGAGCCTTTGAGGATAAGATGGAAGTGGCCTTGGCAAATGAGACCTTGGCTTTAGTCACAACCGGCTTCGGGATGTCTATTATGTGGTCCCTAGAAGGGTTCACATCATTTTGAGTTTCCACCTTAGCCTCTTGAATATTAATCCTCACTTCTTCATTCACATTCTCATCAATCACATTTTCAACCACCAAAGGAACTTCATCTTCTTGCAACTCAACTTCATCACTCAAAATTTGCTTTTGTTTGGAGTCATGCACATCACCGCCTTGTCCACTCCTTGTAGTTACCACCATAACATGATTGTTCCCACCCTTCGAGTTTACTACTGTATCACTTGGTACAGCACTCTTAGGGCGAGTATTCAAGGACTGTGAGATTTGCCCTAACTGAACCTCCAAATTTCTAATTGAAGTATTGTAGGAAGACAACTGAGCATCAGAATCAACATTCTCCTTCATCATCTGTTCGAACATAAATTCAATTCTCCACATATCATTGTTATAAGAACTAAGACCTTGGGAAGGAAATGGGGGCGTATTGTTCGATTGTTGGAACATTGGAGGCCTTTGAAAGCCTTGCCCCCGGTTTCTTTTATTACCATTGTTCCACCCACCTTGATTATTGTTACCAACCTAGTTGTTTGTTTTACCATTCCAATTATCCTAATTGTTGTTTTGATTGCCCTAATTAGAATTTTAGTTGTTGTTCCCCCAATTACCATTGCCTTATTGTTGTTGATTGCCCCAAATTCCTTGGGGTCTTTATTGTTATTGGTTGGAAGAATTGGCCCTTTTAGCCTTGATAATTATTCACGTGTTCCACCTATGTATTCTGCCCATGATAACCATCAACTTGGAATCCACCACAATCATTGTCAAATTGCTCTGAATTCCCTTAGTTCTGTTGACCTCTTTGTCTTCTTTTGTTGACTAGCATGTTGACACCCTCCATAGCATTCACTTGGCGAGGATTTTGAACTTGTTGCAATTGTGTCTTTTGCTAGTTGGTTTATCGTAGTTGTCAACTCAACTATAGCCCGCCCATGATCATGTAGCTCTTTGTGCAAATGAGTGACCGTTGGGTCACCCTGGGTGTACATTGGCTCTACTTTACCAAGAAGAAAAGTGTTGGCTATCTCGTCAAGAATGTCACAAGCCTTATCATAAGACAACTTCATGAAGTTTCCCCCAGCAAGTTGGTTTACTATGCACTGGTTTGTTGTGTTAATGCCCCGGTAGAAAGTCTGTTGGATCATCGCCTCGGTCATATCATTGTTGGGGAATTTCTTTACCATTGTTCTATAGTGCTCCCAAATCTCATGCAATGGTCCAGTGGGCTCCAGCTTCAAAGCCAAGTTCTCATCTCTCAATGCTGACATATGCCCCGGTGAGAAAAATCTTGCGATGAACTTGTCTGCCAACTCATCCCAAGTAGTGATGGAATGGTTGAGAAGTCACATCAAGCCAATCAAACGCCTTCCCTTTAAGTGAAAATGGGAAGAGTATCAACCGAAGTGCATCCTCGGACACATTAGTTTGCTTGCTCCCCAACAGGTATCCACGAATACCTTGAGAAGTTTGTAAGAATTTTGATTGGTCGCAGTCGTGAAATACCCACGCTGCTCCAGCAATGTCAGCATCATATTGGTAATTTGAAAAGTGCCCGCCCGAATCCGGGGTGGGAAAATTGCACTTGCATAGACTTGGTTTGGAAGCACTCGAAGAGCCACTCTTCGAGGTGGAGAAGGAGGGTCTGGAATATTATCATTGTCATTAGCATTAGCCTTGCGGCCTCTATGTTGTCCTTGAGGTATAAGAGGCCCCTCATCATCCCCGACATCATCTACCTCCTCCACCGCAATCACATTTTGAAGAGGTTCATTGGCATTTTCTGCCATTTTGTACCTGAAGTTGTGATACACATAATTAGTAACATAGAAGGCAAAAAACAAAATACTCAAAACTATTTAGATAGATAGCCAAAACCGTTAGCTCACCGGCAACGGCAGTAAAAAGTGATCGAGGCAGGGATCGCACCTTCAGCGAAGAAATAAGGTGACCGGCTGGAAGTTTTTGAAATCCCAAAAATATTAAATCATGTACTACTACGAAGTAGCAAAAGAGGTCGAAGCAGCTTTTACGCGAGAAGGTTGGGATCGATTTCCAAAGGGTGCTAGATATTAGAGTTGAGTGTCTATCTAAATAGTTATGTAATTGTTCCTAATTGAACTTTTAAACATTGGTTGGTTTTGATTTTACTTCTAATTTTGTAATACTACAATGCTAAATTAGGCTAAGTAAAGCTAAGATAATACTATTGAGAGTTGGTCAAATAGATAAAAGGTACTAGGGTAGTGACTTTCTCCTAGGTGGCTAATTGACGGATTCTTGACTCTAAGCCTAGATTGTCACATTTGGGGAGTATGATATAACCATTGCACGATTCTACTCACTCTATACCTCTCGGTAGTTTGAGTGATTTTGTCCGAATTGACTTTCTCAAAACGAATTGGGTATGATAATTTGTGCAAGCAATTGAGATTCAAATCAGGTATTACTATCTCTAAGTTTAACCCTTTTAATTGGGGCTATCAATTTCCTGAATGCGCCCCAATTCCTTGTTGGACCAATTTCATGGACTTAGGCTCTCTTTCTCAAGAAGAGACAAAGTCTACTAAGCATAAACTAGCGTTTGCAACCACTAACTCAATATTAAACCCTAAATTAGTCCAAGTATCAATCACCCATAGACAATAAAGCATCAAAACACAAGACCCATCAATTACCCACACTAGGATTGAGCCACAATCCTAGCTAATGGGTCTAGCTACTCATGATTATAGAAGAAAACAAAGAAATAGATGAAAAGAAGTTCATAATTAATATTTACTAGATAAAACTTGAAGATTCAATGATAAAATTAAGCTAAAATTACTCAAAATGGTAAAAGAGAGGTGTTCACGAGCGCAAATCTGTCCCAAAATCTATCTGGCGACCTAAAAATATGAAGAAACTATTTATGTTAGGCTGAAAATCAAGGACAAAACTTACCCCTGCGGGACTTGTGGACCGCACAAAATCAAGTGCGACCGCACTAACGTTCTTTGCTTGACTAATTTGCTCTCTGAAGTTGGCCACCGCAGACTGCACAAAATGCAACGCGGTCGCAGTGGCTTCTATTGCGGTCCACACAAAATGGACCATGGACCATATTAGGCATCATCCTCCACTTAGCAACTCTCTGAACTTGGGCAATGTGGATCGTACAAAATCGAGTGCGGCCGTAATGAAATCAATGCGGTCCGCACAAAATCCTTTGCGGATGCATTGCTTGGTTACCTGAAATGCTTGCTCTCTGAACTTTATCTTTGCCGACCATACAAAATGGCATGGGGCTGCACTGGCCCTGTTTGGTTGAGCTTGGTCTTGGTACTTGTGCATGTTTCACTCCTTTTGAGCTAATATTTTAGCTAATTTTTTGACACATTGTCATCTTGTTGATCAAACCCTGCAATCAAGTATAATTTATGAGCCTTTGGGACTATTTTGTACACATTTCTAATCAAAAGTTAAGCAAGAACGAGTGTAAAAATATATCAAAATCCCTAGTTATGAAAGCTCTTTGGTGAGTTGTGATACAGACACTAAGTTATACTTAAAGTCTGGAATGTACATCATATTAGATATAGTTTGATCCTAAATTAAGAACAGTAGCCTTCCCTTTATGAGTAACAAACACCATTTCTCCATTTGATATGTGAACTGCATTTTTACTTTCTTTGTTAATTATACTATGTGAATTAAGCATGTCAATTCTAGAAGTCATATGATTTGAGGCACAAATGTCTATGATCCAGTTCTTATTGATAAAGCTAGTCATTAGGGCAATCAGAGTACCTGTTGCAGTCAACCTACTGGATGATCCTGGAGCTTCCTCATTTCCTTTTAACAGTAGCTGAAGAATTTGCTGACATTGTTTCTTAGTGAAAAAAAGTAGGAGTTGAATGAGGCTGAGGAGGAGGCCAAAAGCTAGAAGCATGGTGTTATGGATAGACAACTGATTGTTATGGATACACACGAGGATTTCCTCCTTTGTTCTGTTGATAGGCAACATTGGCTTGAGATATTGCACAATGTGGTTGAGAGTGCCTGTGAGTAGTACCTCCTACGGCAAAATCTGCACCTGAGACACTATTAGTATACAAACCAGGAGTTGTAGAACCTTTCTTTTTGGTCTTGAATTCAGGTGGATATCCTATGAGTTTGTAGCAATTCTCTTTAGTGTGTCCCTTTCTATGACAATATTCACATTGAATCCTACTCTTCTTGAACTTGTAACTACCTCTCGAGGCTCCATTTCCTCTTTTGCTATACAATGATATGCTTTCTATCACTTCAGTAACTAGTATAGATTGCTGACAGGTTGCAAGACTTCTCTAACTTTCTTGATCAACAAGCAATATATATGCTTTGTTTATGCTAGGTACATGAGACATCATCATAATTTGGCTTCTGGCTTGGGTATAGGTTTCATTCAAACCTATTAGAAACTTTAGTAACCTATTAGCTTCAAAATGCTGAGAATAATTCTTAGATTTAGGACAAGGGTAACCAGGACAAGGCATGAGTGCGTCAAATTTATCCCACATATATTTCAATCTAGAGAAATAATCAGCAATTATCATGGTTCCTTGAGTAAGACTAAGGATTTCTCTATGAAGATATAGAACTCTAGAGCCATTGACTTTATCAAATCGTTCCTTGAGATCCTGCCAAACTTTATGAAAATCACAAGCATACAGAACACTACTCAATAAGCCATGTATAATTGAATTCATGATCCATGACAGAACAACAACATCAACCTTTTCCTATTGATCATGTTACTCAGGTTCAAACCTAGTTTTAGGAAATCAACCATCAACAAAACCTTATTTGCTCTTACCTAAAAGGCCAATTCTCATAGCATGACCTCATTGAGCATAATTATCCATTCTAGTCAATTGAAGTGAAATCAGTGTATTTCCTGGAGTGTCGGTTGGCTGTAAAAATAAAGGATGATTATGATTGATTATTGAAAAACTTGTGGTGCTTGTGCCCAATCACCATTTCCAGTGTTAGGAGGAACATGTACACTACTCGAGGGACTCGATTCATCTCCAATTGCTATTTTCTAGTTAAAGTACTCGCTGATCACTTGAATTGCACAAATTTTGCAAAATTCTCTCTCAATTCACAAACCCTAACTCCTTTTAGATCATATGAACTCTACGACAATTCAACGAGAAATTATTGAACTGAGGTTTCTAAGAAGACCAGAGCAAACTAGAGCAGCGATGATGACCTACGCCGGTGACTCTGATACCAAGTTAGCAGCCATAGCCATTAACGAGAGAGAAAGAGATAGTAGATTCAGAGAGAACTGAGAAGCTTGAAGAACAGATTTGAGGGAAAATTGGAAATGTAAAATCGTATCTTTTCTATTCTCTGAACACTGTATATATACAGTAAATTAACACACTAACTCTTAACTTCCTAACTACATATTCAACCGCCTAACTACTGTCAAGTTTACTAACTAACTAAGGTTAGTTATCAGCTTGCGTTTTAATCTAGCTAACAATTACTTATTAACTGACATTTGGTCGAATTATTTTAATTTTCTAAAATTCAAACGTTTAATTGAAGAGTAGCAATGTGATGAAGTTTTTCCTTACAATTGAACTAGAGTTAGATCTCGAATTATCTTACACCTATCATGTCACGACCCTTATTTCTTCCATTGATTGTTTTTGTGTTGCTCAACTCTTATCTTTTTGTGATCAATTATTAATTGTTGTAGTTTTAATAGTTAATGATAGTTCATAATAATTCCAAATCAAATTGTTGATCATTCTGAATACTAGCATTTAGGCTAAAAATTACTAAAGCATTATTTAACTCCAATTCATGCGGGGATACTTTCTCTATATTTAATAGAGTGGTGACAGGGAAATAAAGGAAAGAAAAAGCATTTATATTTTTGGCGAGCAACACTAATTAATGGGAATTGAAACTTGACAGAAGCTCAATCATTAGGATGAAGTGAGAAGTGTACTAGTCCATACTTTCTATATACACCACCATATTACTTAATCTGGAAAGACCATTCAGCTCTATTAAACTATACTAGTATATATATATTGCCTCTCCCAAAGGAAGCAGCAGACTTTAGAAAGCGACAGCACGACACAATATCTAGGCGTATCCACAAGTAGCTGCATTTGATTAGCTAGGGTCTACATACGGGATGGGAATTATCAATTTTAGGTCAAGCACAAGTAGCTGCATTTAATTTCGGTTTCAAAGACCTATTTCTACGTATTCATATAATTAAATGAGAAGATAAAGTGGCGCTCTAAGTTTAAAAAAGAAGATGAGGAACATGGCGAGTTCTGCCTCATCCAAAGGCATCGCCGCAATTGTAGGCGTAGGGCCTAATCTTGGCCGTTCCATCGCTCGCAAGTTCGCCCACGAAGGCTATACAGTTGCTATACTCGCCCGTGATTTGGGTCAGTCAGAAGCGTTAATACTTTAAATATTGAAAGTTTTAACTGCATTTTCGAAGAGCTCAAAACTTAAAACTCTCTGTTTATTGTAACAGGTAGATTATCAAGATTTGCTGACGACATAGCAAGAGAAGAAAAGGCACAGGTGTTTGCTATCCGAATCGATTGCTCCGATTCTCGTAGCGTAAGAGAAGCATTTGAGGGAGTTCTATCTCTTGGTTTTGTGGAAGTCTTGGTTTACAATTCATATCAGCCAGTTTCTTGGAACCCCACAAATTTTACAGATATTAGGGTCGAACATTTTGAAAATCAATCGCCGTTTCCTCCGTCGGCGCCTTCCACTGTGCTCAACAGGTCCAAACATTTAACGTTACATATACAGATTTCAGTTGTATATACGACGATGACTTAAGTTATATGCACTGACAGGAATGGTGGAAAGAGGAAGAGGGACCGTTCTCTTCAATGGTTGCTCAGCTTCTCTTAATGGCATTGCCGGCTCATCGCAATGTCTAGCAAGAGAGTTTCAACCACTTGGAATACACGTGGCAAATGTCATCATCCACGGCAACGTCGATGCACCTCGGTTTCTCTTTTTTTGTGTTGTACATGTACTCCTCCACTTGTCCACTCATATATTCCTTACCGGTTTTGGTAAGCTTTTCTGCTTACTGAAACTTCTCAATCAAAATTGTGCTTTACTTCATTTTTCTGCCTTTAAAACTTATGCTTTATCCAAAGAAGATGCAGGAATCTTTTAGTTGTATTTGTAGAGAGTTTTGGGTGAACTAATTTTCTCGTATTGCTCACAAAAGTATATATAGAGTATAGGGGTATCAAATCCTACCAACTATAGGACTGTACAATAATGAAGGAAATCAAATCCTACCAACTATAGGACTGTACAATAATGAAGGAAATCAAATCCTACCAACTATAGGACTGTACAATAATGAGAGAATATTTACCAATAATAAAAAGATACACACAATTATATTCTAATACGCCCCCTCAAGATGGAGGGCAGGAGGACACGCCAATCTTGGACATCAGCAGAAGAAGCCGAGGACGAGATAAGTGCTTTGTGAGAGCATCAGTAAGCTGATCAGCAGAGGATACGTGAGCAACACGAAGAGACCCATTCTGAACCAATTGACGAACAAAGTGATAATCAATGGAGATGTGTTTCATGCGCGAATGAAACACAGGGTTGGCACAGAGGTAAGTGGCGCCAATGTTGTCACTGTAAATGACAGGAGAAGCCGGAAGAGGGACATGAAGCTCGCGCAGCAGGGAATGAAGCCAACGAACTTCGGCGGCAGCATAAGCAATGACACGATATTCAGCCTCAGTAGAAGACCGTGCAACGGAATGCTGCTTTTTGGAGCTCCAAGAAATAGGATTAGGCCCCAGAAAGACAACATAGGCACCAGTTGAGGAGCGGTCATCACAGTTTCCACCCCAATCAGCATCAAAGAAACAATGCAGAGGTATAACCGATGAAGGACACAGCAAGATTCCGAAGTCACGCGTCCCATTCAGATACCGGAAGAGGCGCTTAACTGCACCACAATGAGTGACAGTAGGAGCGTGCATGAACTGTGAGAGTTTATTCATAGCAAAGGAGATATCAGGACGAGTGAAGAAGAGATACTGGAGGCCCCCAAGGGCCTGTCGATAGGTGGATGCATCGGCAGGAGCCTAGCCGTCGGCCAGATGAAGGCGGGTGGACGCCGCTGTTGGCGTCTGAACAGGATTGGATTCCAGCATATTATGACGAGTCAAATGATCAACAACATACTTACGCTGAGAAAGAAAATACCCCTTGGAGCTGCGCAGAACCTCAACACCAAGAAAATAGCTTAGATCACCCATATCTTTAAGAGAAAATTTAGTCCCAAGAGAGTCAATCACATGGTTTAAGAAGGCAGAGTCATTACCAGTCAATATGAGATCATCAACATATACCAAAAAATAAGCTGTAATACCAGAATGCTGAAAGACGAAGAGCGAAGTGTTAGAGGTAGTGTTGACGAAACCCATGGCCAAAAGGCATTGGCGGAGCTCACTGTACCATGCCCGGGATGCTTGTTTGAGACCATAAATAGCTTTCTGTAACTTACAGACATAAGATGGATAGGCTTTGTCAACAAAACCCGGTGGTTATGCCATATAGACATCCTCTGTAAGCCTCCCGTGAAGAAAGGCATTGTTCACATCCATTTGACGAAGTGGTCAGCCCTTGGATACAGCTAGACTGAGAACCAAACGCACAGTTGTCGGCTTAATAACCGGACTAAAAAGTCTCCTGGAAGTCGACACCTGGTCGCTGATGAAAGCCTTTCGCAACAAGTCGAGCTTTTAACTTATCCATATTACCGTCAGGCTTTCGTTTGATACGATAAACCCACTTACAGCCCACAACATTCTGTGAAGAATCAGGTGGAACAAGATCCCAGGTGCCATTCCGTAGCAGAGCATCAAACTCCAATGACATAGCAGCGCGCCAGCGCTCATCAGAGATAGCACTAGACAAAGTCTGAGGTTCAGTAACAGCTGGAGAGGTGACAGCAGACATACCAAACTTCTTGTTGGGCGTAAAGATGTTATTTTTGCTGTGAGTTTGCATATGATGACCACCCTGAGAGGATGTAGGTGGCGGCATAATGGGTGTAGCGGCGGCAGGGGCCGCTGGCGATGCCGGAAGGGGCGCTAGTGGCACGGGTGGTGGCGTCGACAGTTCGTCCGGTGAAGGATCACTAGTGGGAGCGGCGGCAGGTACTGGTGGCGACAGCGGAAGGACTTCTAGGGAGACCGGAATGGGTACAGGGGGAGACTCGGGGTTAGACAATTTGGAGAACGGGAAGACATCTTCATGGAAGGTGACATGACGCGAGACAAAGATTTTAGACGTTGAGGGATCAAAGCATAGATAGGTGCTTTGAGTAGTAGAGTAGCCGAAGAGGACACATGCACGAGATCTGGGTTCCATTTTGTGTGAGGTGTAGGGCCAAAGCCAAGGGAAGCATTGACAACCGAAGACACGTAGTTTGGCAAGGTTGGGGCGCTTATGGAAGAGAGACTCAAATGAGGAGAGCATCGAGAGATTTGTCTTGGGAAGACGATTAATGAGATAGACTGCTGTAGCAAAGGCATAAGGCCAGTAAATTAGAGGTACAGAGGCATGATGAAGGAGAGTGAGACCAGTATCGACAATATGACGGTGACGGCGTTCAGCATAACCATTGTGCTGAGGTGTATGAGGAGGTGAGGTGAGATGTGAGATGCTATTGGAGGCAAGAAAAGAGCGTAAAGTGAGGAATTCACCCCCATTGCCAGTATACAGAGTAATGATTTTAGCAGAGAAATATTTTTCAACAATGGATTTAAAAGTGGGGAAGGTTTGTAAGACATCAGATTTACGGCGTAAAGGAAAAAACCAAACATACTTAGAAAAATGATCAACAAAGATGACATAATATTTAAAACCTTCATTAGAAATAATTGGAGAGGTCCATACATCGGAGAAAATAAGCTCCAGCGGAGCAGTAGAAGATAAACTTGACTTAGAAAAAGGTAACTTATGATACTTATAAAGTTTGCAAGAGACACAAGCAAGATCAGACACATTACTGGACGCTATACTGCTAGAAGACACTAAATGACGCAGGATTTTAGCTGACGGGTGACCAAACGAAGAATGCCACAATAACGCAGAGAGCTTTTATGCCGTGAGGGCGGATGGGAGACTGGGAGCCGCCGGCCAGTAGTAGGTGTTGTCCCTAAGCGGGCCGCAAACGAGCGTTGCCCACGTGCGACGATCCTTCACCTGAAAATCAGTATCAGAAAGAACAACATTAACATTATTGTGATGACATAATTGGGCAACAGAGATAAAAATTTTACGCATATGTGGAACACAGAGAGCCCCAGGTAATAAAAGAGAGGAATAACTGTTAAGTTGTCCAGTAGGTGTAATTGTCAAACCTTCACCGTTACCAATAACTACATTGTCGAAACCAATGTAAGGACTGTGAAGAGACATGTTGGCAAGATCAGAGGTTATGTGATGGGAGGCACCAGAGTCCCGGATCCAATCGGATGCAGAGGGAATCGTCGGAGAGTGATGGGCTGTGTGAGCAGCCGGATAAGGCGGCGAAGCATAAGCTGGCCGCGGCAATGGTCCACCGTAAGGGGGCTGATTGGCGCCGGAGATGGGATAGGATGGACAGCGGCGCGCGGAGTGGCCAAATTCACTGCAGAGCTGGCACTTCCCATTGTACCTGCGAGATTGGTCATTGCTGGAGTAACCACTGCGATCGGAGGCTGAACCGCGGCTGCTACGACCACGCCCGCGGCTACCGAAGCGGTGACGGCCTGACTGCTGTCCGGCGACGAAGGCAGCTGACGGAGCCAAATCAGATGCGGCGGAGGTGGCTGGCACACAAGCAGTAATATGAGCCTCCATGCTTAACAGCTTGTCATGTAATTCAGCAAAAGAGATGGGAGATTCGCGGTCTTGGATGGCATGCGGGAGTTCCATATACTGATCATCAAGACCATTTAGAACCTTAATAACAAGATCCTCAGAATCAACAGTAACACCCAGGAGAGATAATTCATCCACAATCACGCGAATACCGTGCATGAAATCAGTAACAGATTTAGAACCTTTTACCGGATTATGGAGCTGCTGTTTGAGAGCCATGATACGACCACAAGAAGCAGTGTCGTATGTGCGTGCGAGGATGTCCCAGGCCTCTTTAGAGGTTTCCGCAGCGGCAATAAAGGAGATGATCGTCGGTGTGATCGACGAGATGATGGTACTGAGAATAAGATTGTCCCGGCCAATCCAGTAAGGATATGCTGGATTGGGGGAAGTTACCTCCTTGTCGACGATAGTGGCTGGTGGGCACGGCTTCGATCCGTCCAAGAAGCCGAGGAGGTCGTAACCCGTAAGAAGGGTTCGAAATTGAAATTTTCATGCCAGGTAATTAGTGGAATCCAATTTGAGTGAGATCTGAGCCGATACATTGATGGCAATCGGCTGGAGAAGTTCGTTTGACGTCGGAGCGGCCATGAAGCGCGAGGCAGAGGAGAGGAGACGCTGATCGACGTCGAGAGAGAGAGGGCTGCCGATTAGTGCAGCGGCGGCGGCGACGGGCTGCTGATAAGAGCAGCGTCGGCGGCGGCGGCGCGGGTAGGGTAGAGTTAGGGTTTCTTTGGCGATAAGCCATTGGCGTATGATACCATGTAGAGAGTTTTGGGAGAAGTAATTTTCTCGTATTGCTCACAACGGTATATATAGAGTACAGGGGTATCAAATCCTACCAACTATAGGACTGTACAATAGTGAAAGAAATCAAATCCTACCAACTATAGGACTGTACAATAATGAAGGAAATCAAATCCTACCAACTATAGGACTGTACAATAATGAGAGAATATTCTACCAATAATAAAAAGAACACACAATTATATTCTAATAGTATTTACCTTTACAAATTACAACAATGACAACTCAGATCAAAAAGGTATTTTTTGGATATTCCACGAGACGGAACTTTTATGGTAATTAAGGTTCCCTTGAGACGCTGTTCTATATTCTGCTTATATTTTTACTATTAGGTTATTTTAATAAACAATAATGGATAACGCTTCGTGATACGCCTAATATGAGCAGTAGTGAAGTTAGGAATTTTTTCAGGAGTATTCAACTTTGAAAGAAGTGAAAAAAAAATTTCGACAAAAAGTATTCAATATGTGTTATATACCTCTAAAACGTAACATTATGCGTATATACATAATGCAATTTTTTTATAAAGAATGATCAATGGACCATAATTGTGACCATGTGGCTTCACCACTGAATGAGTAATAACTTACTAGAACTAATTAAATTGAATTGACCTCTGTGTATATATATAAATTGAATTTACCTCTGTGTATATATGTAGCTTAACTTAAATCCGATTTTTTTGAAGATCTAGCTAGTATCTCATAAACTGAAACTTTCAAGTGGTGAAAACCAGCCACACTAAAGATTGTGGACCAGAAAGATCTGGTGAAATTCTTTAGCAAAAAGTAAAAGCAATTTTACTTAATATGCCAGTAGGGCATAGATAAATGAATAATACAGATAGGATTGGACTACAGCAATTTGCTGCTTTCGCCTCAGAAATTTACATACCAATGCCTGGAGCTTGTAGTCATTCTGTCCAGCAAATTTCTCTACTGGTTTGTTATTGGTTTAGAACATGCATTGCTTACACTATGTGTGAGGCGAATTCAGGATTTAATTAAGTAAGTTAAGTGATCTTATTATAGGTATATATTTTAAATTATTTTTGCATATGAAAATACTTAATTCAAGGCGAAAGCGTGGATCAATTGGACCCACAAAATCTGCCCTAAATCTGCCTTGGGGATCGCCCTAATATGCTGCGTATCTAGTATCAGGCCTCAGAAATGGTTTTGAGTCCCAAAAGCATGAATAAATTACGGTCAAATATCTTTATAATAGTTTTATTTGTTTAGAATTTTTTTAGCGTAGTGCTGTTATAAAGAACATATTTTATTAGTAACATATATAATACTAAAATTGGTTCCATAAAAATTTGACTTTTATAGTAAATACTTAATATGTAAGATGTTATTATAGAGGTCTAACTGAACTATATAATATTAGCCCATATTAAGGTGCTACTTTTTTGAGTTGTGGTTGCAGGGGGTCAATGGTATCGACTTCACGGAATATACTGTTGGTTGGTGAACAACAGCAACAAGAACAAAGTGGAGGAAGGGACGGTTTAATGGATCCGGATGCGCTGGCACAGACCTACTGGTATTTACACATTCAAGACAGATCTGGTTGGACACAAGAGATCGATCTCCACCCCTCCAATCCAACATACATGTAGAAAGAAATGAAATACCTGCCTTTTCTTGAATCATTTATAATTCAAATGCCCATATGTTCTTTTCCTTTGTTATGTGATTCTGGTTAACAACAAAGTGGCAAGGCTCAAAGCAGGGGCGGCCCCTCCATAGGCCCCACATTTGTGGAGGTCCCATTTTTTGTCCTATATGTATGGATGTACCCTTTTTTTATACTTAATAGGCTCTATATATATATATACTATAAAAATTATGTAAAGTGAAAAAGTTTGATTTTTTTATTTAATAAATATAGAGATGAAAGATTTGTAATTGCTTTAATTTCTGCCAAGGAAATTGAATTTGGAATTAATATCGAACCCGAATTTCATAAAATTATGTAATATATAGGAAGAAATAATTTCAAGAGAATGTTAATAGTAAAATCTCAAAATCTTTTGAAGAGTCCCGTAGAGTTGATTACTTTTATGCATACTCCATTTGGTCAATAATAAATGAATTTTAAACCTTTGTTGTGCCTAAACTTCTAAACAAAAATATATTTTGACTGATTATCCTTAATTAAAATTTATGTGTTGTTAACTTGACACATAGAAATGTTAGTAAATACGCTTAACGCTAGGAGGGGGGGGGGGGTGAATAGCATTATAATAAAATTTAGCGTAAACTTGCAAAAATTAAAATTTGCAGGAAATAAATAAGTGTGTTAAATAAACAAAAAGGAAAGAACGCACCGATATATTCTGGTTCACCACAACACGTGGCTAGTCCAGTCCCCGAGAGACTCTCTCGAGATTTTCCACTAACTTGTTAAGCTTACGGGTGCTCAACAAACCTTTACAACTTAAGGACACAAGCCTTAACACCTATGCTCGGAGATACAACACTCCAAGACTTCAACCGAGGAAACACAAGTTCCTTACAACAAGAGAATTACAATTCTTTTACAAGTGTATAAAACACTAAACACTCAAATAAAATACTCCTTAATGAGTAGATATGAGTAAAAGAAGTAAGCTCTAGATCACAACAACTTTGGACAAGAATATGGCTCTCAAAAGCTTTATGAAATTGAATATAAAATGATAAACAAGAGTACGCAAGCTTATAGCAATGTAATGATCAGTTGTAGTATGTTTTTGTGTTTAAAACACTGAAATGAAGCTGTATTTATAGTTGAAAAGCTTGGCATTACCGTTGCCTAATTGCCAATTAAGAGTTGCTGATTTTACTCACTGACAATCGATTGTCTGCCAGTCAGATCAAAATTCAATCCCAGATTTTACGCTTGATAATCGATTACTGGCAACGTTCAAAAAATCCTTTCCAGATTTTACCACAAACAATCGATTGTCCAGAATCAACAATCGATTACTCAGCAACGTTCAAAAAATCTTTTCCGGATTTTAATCAAAATAATCGATTATACAGAATCAATAATCGATTACCCAATAACGTTCAAAAAATCTTTTCCGGATTTTAATCAAAACAATCGATTATACAGAATCAATAATCGATTACCTGACGGTATTTGAAAACTTTACGACAACGGTCAGCTTCACAATCGATTGCACAAAGTTAACAATCGATTACTTATCAGTTTTTGAAAAATATTTTAGACACTGTCTCTTTGACAATCGATTGTCCAATGTAACAATCGATTATCAATAAATTTGAAAATCACTGGAAGACACTGTCTCAACATAATCGATTACCATTAGTTCATACTCGATTATTCTGAGTTTTGAAAAACTTTGATGGACACTGCCTCAGTCACAATCGATTGTCATTAGTTCACAATCGATTGTCATGCAGGTTTGAAAAACCTGATGCTCACTGTCTTACTCACAATCGATTGTCATTAGCTCACAATCGATTGTCATGCAGTCTTGGCTTAAAACAATCGATTATCATAAGTACATAATCGATTATCTTAGTCCAGATTTTTAAGGCATGTCTAAAAATTATTTTGACTACTGTAAATATGCATGATATAAAATCATTTGACATTAAATTAAATATGCATGATTTTGGAAAATAGTTTTATGAGAGAAGCCATGTTACGAGTCAAGTTGTAGGATCAAGATCACAATTAAGAATGACTCAATTAAACTATAAAACTTTGTCTTGAGCTTGAATCTCGTTGTATATCAATTGTGCGCTTGTTTCTTGAACTTCGTCATATATCAATTTTCGCTTCGTTTGTCATTCATCAAAACCTATACAAAAGAACACACGTTTTAGTATATTGCATTGAGAACGTGTCTCCAACAATTTCCCCCTTTTTGATAATGGCAAACATTAAGCGGGATATGCAAGACAAGCAATTTATATTGCAATTTATAGTGACGATTCAAGACAAGTATATACAGATAACAAGTATGCAATTTGTTCCCCCTCAATTTGAGAATTCCCCCTCAATTTAAGCTTATGACTTGAGAGTGCATCATACCCGTTATCTTCCCCCTTTTGCCATTAGCAAAAATAATAATAAGATGCCAAAGATGAAATAAACTTTGTTTATTTATTGGAAAGAAGGTGTGATTATTTAAAGAGAGTATAATAGCTCAAATGATAGCATTACAATCTATTATTGATACGAGATAATCGATTATTAGATGAGGGAAACAGATTTTTCTGAGGAAGACTCGATTCTTGCACGTCATGCTTTATAATTCCCCTTTCCTTTGGGGCGATACCTGCAAAAATCGTTAGACGTCTCCGACGCTCAAGTTAGAAATCATGTAACAAAAAAAATGCAATGCATGACTTAGATCAATGTGGAGTCAAGGATCCCGAGTTCACTGCGAATTCGGAAGAAGGACTCTTTCTCTAAAGGCTTTGTAAAGATGTCTGCCAATTGGTTTTTGGTTTCAACAAATTCAATTTCGACATCGCCTTTGATAACGTGATCTCTAATAAAATGATGTCTAATTTCAATGTGTTTCATTCGCGAATGAAGAACGGGGTTCTTCGTCAAGCATATGGCACTAGTATTATCACATCTAAGAGGGATATGATTAAGACTTAGGCCATAGTCCAAGAGTTGTTGTTTCATCCATAGGATTTGAGCGCAACAACTCCCCGCGGCTACATATTCAGCCTCGGTTATGGACAACGCAACACTTACTTGTTTCTTGCTAAACCAAGAAACGAGAGAGCTACCGAGCAAATGGCAAGTGCCACTCGTGCTCTTGCGGTCCAATTTGCATCCAGCAAAATCGGAATCGGAATAGCCAACAAGTTGGCATGAAGAGCCTTTGGGGTACCATAGACCCACATTTGTAGTACCAACAAGATACCTTAAAATCCGTTTTACCGTAGTAAGGTGAGACTCCTTCGGACACGATTGATAACGAGCGCATAAGCACACGCTAAACATGATGTCCGGACGTTAGCAGTAAGATAAAGAAGAGAGCCAATCATACCTCGATACTTTTTGGTGTCGACTTCTTTACCTTTCTCATCTTTGTCTAGATGATCGGATGTGCTCATGGGAGTTGCCATTTCTTTTGCATTGTTCATCTCAAATCGTTTCAGCAATTCTTTGCAATATTTGGTTTGACAAATGAATGTACCTTCTTTCATTTGCTTTACTTGTAATCCCAAAAAGAATGTTAACTCACCCATCATAGACATCTCAAATTCGCTTGTCATTAAATCGGAAAATTCCTTGCATAAAACATTGTTAGTAGCACCAAATATAATATCATCTACATATATTTGAACTAACAAAATATCATTGTTTTTATGCTTAACAAAGAGAGTTGTGTCAACTTTCCCCCTAATGAAATCATTTTCCAAAAGAAACTTACTTAATCTTTCATACCAAGCTCGGGGAGCTTATTTTAAACCATAAAGAGTCTTTTTGAGTTTGAAAACATGATCGGGAGATTTAAAATCTTCAAAACCGGGGGGTTGTTCAACATAAACTTCTTCTTGAATGAAACCGTTTAGAAAAGCACTTTTCACATCCATTTGATATAAAGTGAAATTCATAGAAGAGGCAAATGCAAGCAATAGCGAATAGCTTCTAATCTAGCTACGGGAGCATATGTTTCCTCATAGTCAATACCCTCTTCTTGATTATAGCCTTTTGCTACAAGGCTAGCTTTGTTTCTAGTGATTATACCATTTTCATCTAGTTTATTGCGAAAAACCCATTTCGTACCAATTATGGTATGACCTTCGGGTCTTGGCACCAAATCCCAAACGTCATTGCGTTCGAATTGGTTAAGCTCCTCTTGCATTGCCAAGGTCCAAAATTCATCCCCAATTGCTTCTGAGATGGTTTTGGGTTCAATTTGAGAAACAAAAGCAGTATGTTCTAAGGTATTTTTGAGAGAGTTTCGGGTACTTACCTTGTCTCCAACGTTGCTAATTACCTGTTCGAGAGGGTGATCTTTGATCGTCCTCCACTCATTTGGCACTTTTGTTTCTTTTTCCAATTGTGGCGCTTCTTCCGTTGGTTGTTCCTCAGTTTCATCTTTATTTTCCTTGGGTGGTTCCTCTTGTATTTTGTCTTTCAAGCTATCTAAGATACCTGCAAGATCAAAACCGGAATCCTTTCTCGCCAAGCGAGCATTATTTTCGGAAAATACAACATGAGGGGATTCCTCCACAATTTGGGTTCTTTTATTAAAGACCCTATATGCTTTACTACGTGAGGAATATCTAATGAAAATACCTTCATCCGACTTAGCATCAAATTTACCCAATTGGTCTTTGCCATTGTTATGAACAAAACATTTGCAACCAAAAACTCTAAAATAGGAAATATTTTGTTTTCTACCCTTATAAAGTTCATAGGGGGTTTTCATGAGTATCGGCCGAATTACTTCTCTATTTAGAACATAGCAAGCGGTACTCACGGCGTCCGCCCAAAAAAGTTTGGGTATCTTAGCTTCGTCGAGCATGGTTCTAGCCATCTCTTCGAGACACCTATTTTTCCTTTCCACCACCCCATTTTGTTGTGGTGTCCGTGGAGCGGAAAAGGTATGCTCGATTCCGAGTTTGTCACAAAAGTCCTCAAAGAGATTGTGATCAAACTCTCCCCCATGATCACTTCTAATTGAAGTGACGGTTGTTTCTTTCTCATTTTGAACACGCTTAAGAAAATATTTAAAATTTTGAAAAGCATCACTTTTATTGGCAAGAAATAAAGTCCAAGTAAATCTCGAGCAATCATCAACAATCACAAAAGCATATTTATTTCTTCCTAGACTTTCAATGCGAGAGGGACCAAATAAATCCATATGAAGTAATTGCAATGGTCTAGAAGTTGAAACAATATTTTTAGATTTGAAAGATGCTTTTGTTTGCTTCCCCTTTTGACACGAGTCACAAATAGAGTCATTTTCAAATTTTAAATTGGGAAGACCAACAACTAAGTTTTGAGAAATCAATTTGTTCAAAAGATGCATATTGATATGTGCTAATCTACGATGCCATAGCCAAGTATCATCCTCTTTACTCATTAGACAATCAACATAATCGGTTTGAGGAATTAGCAAGATCAACCATATAAATATTATCCACTCTAAAACCACGGAGGATAATTTTGAAATCACTACGTCTGAACACTAAGCATTCCTCCGAGTCAAATAAAGCAAGATTTCCCTTGTCACACAATTGGCTTATGCTCAAGAGATTATGCTTTAATCCTTTAACAAGTAATATATGCTTAATAGAGGAATTTTCATCCTTACCGACCGAGCCTATGCCGATGATCTTTCCTTTATTGTTATCACCGAAGATAACACTTCCTCCTTCTTTGTGCTCTAATTGAAGGAATTTGGATTCATCTCCCGTCATATGCTTGGAGCATCCACTATCAAGGTACCATAGTACACTTGATCCTTTCAAGCACACCTACAAAACAAATTAATGTTCTTTAGGTACCCATGCCATCTTGGGTCCTTGGGGGTTAGGCATATTATAATGATGCAATTGAGTAATATGTCTATGACGTGTAAAGCATGCAGGAGCAATATGACCAATACGTCTGCAATAATGACAAGTCACATTTGGGTTATGCATCCTTCTAGGTTCATAGTAACTAGACGGATGAAAATTTCTTACTCTATTTTGAACATTATGACTATTTCGCATTTCATGAGAATTATTTCTCCTACTGTGAGCTCTAGGATGGGCATCATTTCTAGAGTGATTGTTTCTCGGTTGAAGGCCATTTCTAGGTCTTCTCAAAGGCTCAACATTTGGCCTAAAATGTGCATCATTTCTGGGGTAACTATTTCTAGGTGGTAAGTCATTTCTAGGTCTCCTAAAATGTTCAACATTTTGTCTAGCATGCATATTGGTTCTAGGATTGCTATTTCTAGGATAAGCATTTGTTTTATTAGTCCTAGGTAGAGCCTTAGGTGGTTGGGGTTTGGCTTCAACCTTTTCTTTAACCTCATTCATAAATTCTATGCCATGCTTGGTTGATTTCAAATTTACAAGGACCTCATTCAAATTCTTGTGGGAAGAATTAAACTTATCTAAGGTACCTTTGAGTCTATCTACCTCATTTTTGAGATGCAAGCAAGAAGAACAATTTTTAGTAGAACTTTCGGGCTTATCGGCGCTTCTTTTTCCAAAAAACTTGTTTTCCTCTTTCAGTTTTTCATTTTCTAAAACCAGTTTTTCTAAATCCTTTTCTTTCAAAGAAAGCTGTTTTTGAAAATCCTTTTCTTTTAATGAAGCATTTTCTTTATGCCCTTAACAGTTTTTGAAGCCTTAATAAATTCAGTATATAATTCATCAAAAGCAGTTCGCATTTCTTCAAGAGTAAAGAAGTTTTTAGACGAGATTTGACATACCTCATCTTTGTTGTCTTCTTGTGCCATAAGGCAAAGATTTACTGCTTCGTCTTCTTCTCCTTCGCTTGACTCATCTCCGGAGTCGCCTCCCCAAGAAATGTATGCACGTTGCTTTTTAAAAGGTTTTTTCTCCTTTTTGATGTTTGGGCAATTTGATTTGATGTGCCCGGTTTCACCACATTCATAGCACTTGATTTGTTCGCCTTGCTTTTTGCCCTTGCGTTCATACTCCTTGCGCATGAACTTTTGAAATCTTTTGATAACGAGTCCAAACTCGTTGTCTCCTTCCTCATCAATTTGCGGTTGGCTTGTGCTCGCCTTTAGAGCTATTCTTTGCCTCCTTTGATCATCAACAAAAGGGTTAAGAATAGCAGATTCATAGGTCTTAAGGTTACCTCTTAGTGCGTCGATGGTGACGTTTGAAATGCCAATGGATTCTTGAATTGCATCGGCCTTTGATCTCCATGCCGGTGTGAGACTTCTAAGAATTTTTCGCACGAGCTCTCTATCCGTGAATGTTTTCTTGAGAGCATGTAGGTCATTTACGATTATTGAAAATCGCTCAAACATTTCGTCCACCTTTTCACCTTCCTTCATGTGAAATAATTCATAAGAATGGGTTAGGAAATCAATTTTTGCTTCCCTTACCTGGTCCGTACCTTCGTACGTAACTTCTAGCTTGTCCCACATCTCCTTTGCCGTTGTGCAATACGATATTTTCCTGTAATCGTCAGCATTAACAACACAATATAATAAATTAATTGCTTTAGCATTATTTTGAACCTTTCGGATGTCATCCGCGTCATACTCATCCTCGGACTTGGGAACCCATTCGTTTTCCACCTTCTTTGTTGGAATTTGGTTTCCCTTCATTATCACCTTCCAAAGGTGAAAGCTGTTGGACTGAACGAAGATCTTCATCCTCTCCTTCCAGTACGTGTAATTTTACCGTTGAATAGAGGTGGTCGTGTGGAGCACTGTCCTTCATCAATTCCTGCAAAAGAATCACGAGTAGAAGCCATTGATGGTTCTCTCAAACTGTTAAGTTTTCAGAGAGTTGGGCTCTGATACCAATTGTTAGTAAATACGCTTAACGCTAGAGGGGGGGTGAATAGCGTTATAATAAAATTTAGCGTAAACTTGCGGAAATTAAAATTTGCAGGAAATAAATAAGTGCGTTAAATAAACAAAAAGGAAAGAACGCACCGATATATTCTGGTTCACCACAACACGTGGCTAGTCCAGTCCCCGAGAGACTCTCTCGAGATTTTCCACTAACTTGTTAAGCTTACGGGTGCTCAACAAACCTTTACAACTTAAGGACACAAGCCTTAACACCTATGCTCGGAGATACAACACTCCAAGACTTCAACCGAGAAAACACAAGTTCCTTACAACAAGAGAGTTACAATTCTCCTACAAGTGTATAAAACACTAAACACTCAAACAAAATACTCCTTAATGAGTAGATATGAGTAAAAGAAGTAAGCTCTAGATCACAACAACTTTGGACAAGAATATGGCTCTCAAAAGCTTTATGAAATTGAATATAAAATGATAAACAAGAGTATGCAAGCTTATAGCAATGTAATGATCAGTTGTAGTATGTTGTTGTGTTGAAAACACTGAAATGAAGCTGTATTTATAGTTGAAAAACTTGGCATTACCGTTGCCTAATTGCCAATTAAGAGTTGCTGATTTTACTCACTGACAATCGATTGTCAAACCCCAACAATCGATTGTCTGCCAGTCAGATCAAAATTTAATCCCAGATTTTACGCTTGATAATCGATTACTTACAATCCATAATCGATTACTGGCAACGTTCAAAAAATCCTTTCGAGATTTTACCACAAACAATCGATTGTCCAGAATCAACAATCGATTACTCAGCAACGTTCAAAAAATCTTTTCCGGATTTTAATCAAAACAATCGATTATACAGAATCAATAATCGATTACCCAATAACGTTCAAAAAATCTTTTCCGCATTTTAATCAAAACAATCGATTATACAGAATCAATAATCGATTACCTGACGGTATTTGAAAACTTTACGACAACGGTCAGCTTCACAATCGATTGCACAAAGTTAACAATCAATTACTTATCAGTTTTTGAAAAATATTTTAGACACTGTCTCTGACAATCGATTGTCCAATGTAACAATCGATTATTCAATAAATTTGAAAATCACTGGAAGACACTGTCTCAACATAATCGATTACCATTAGTTCATAATCGATTATTCTGAGTTTTGAAAAACTTTGATAGACACTGCCTCAGTCACAATCGATTGTCATTAGTTCACAATCGATTGTCATGCATGTTTGAAAAACCTGATGCTCACTGTCTTACTCACAATCGATTGTCATTAGTTCACAATCGATTGTCATGCAGTCTTGGCTTAAAACAATCGATTATCATAAGTACATAATCGATTATCTTAGTCCAGATTTTTAAGGCATGTCTAAAAATTATTTTGACTACTGTAAATATGCATGATTTAAAATCATTTGACATTAAATTAAATATGCATGATTTTGGAAAATAGTTTTATGAGAGAAGCCATGTTACGAGTCAATTTGTAGGATCAAGATCACAATTAAGAATGACTCAATTAAACTATAAAACTTTGTCTTGAGCTTGAATCTCGTTGTATATCAATTGTGCGCTTGTTTCTTGAACGTCGTCATATATCAATTTTCGCTTCGCTTGTCATTCATCAAAACCTATACAAAAGAACACACGTTTTAGTATATTGCATTGAGAACGTGTTTCCAACAAGAGATATATAAGTAAAGGCAAATTTTGAAAAAATAAACTTATTCCTTCCTGATTATATTAAAGAATACTTATTTTAGGACAAAAGAATAGCCAAAAAAGTCACTTATTATGGACCAGATAGAGTAGTTGACAAGGTTATTTTTTCACTTTAAAATAAATTTTCACAATTAGAGGCATATAAAAGTATTTTTGGTTTCCTATTCAGCGGTAAAACTGAGGTTACTAGATGATGGAAATTTGAAAAAATATTGCCTTTATCTTGAATGCTTCTTAAATCATATTAATCAATCCAATATTGATAGTTTAGATTTATTTTCTTGATTAATAATATTTTTTTAAAAATAGTACAATTAGTAGATAACAATGTAACTGATATACTCAATCAAATAAAAATGTTTGATTATTTTTTAAATGTCTATATTAATTATAGAAAAATTGTTGCTTCAGCGGGAAAAATTGTTTAAAAAATTGAAATTGATAAAATCTTACCTATGATCAATAATGTCTCAAAAATATTAAATAAATTGACTATATTATCATTGAGAAAGACTTATTAGGAGAAATTGATTGTAAATATTTAATAATAACGTTGCATCTAAAAAGGTAAGAAAAACATATTTCAAATAAAAAGAAAATATTTTTATTAATAAAAAAGTTAAGGCCCCTTATAAAATTTAGCTTTAGGCCACGAAATTGGTGGGACGGCCCTGACTCAAAGGATAAGGGGAGCTTTTTAGATACCCACCTTTTCCAATTTTTGAAGGGGAGAATGAAAAAATAGGAAAGGGCACACTGCAAATCAAGGGTAGGAAATATGAATTAGTTGGGGGACAGTTCGAATTTGACCGATCACGTCTCTTAATCGACACGATCGACCGTTGAACATCTTCGAGCCGATACAGAGGGACGACTTGGGGATAATAGGAGAAACGACTTCATAACTTCGTCGGTTCTGCTATAGGACGTACTTTGATATTGTCTTTCCAATACTTAAATAAGGATCCCTATTATATAAAGGGGATCCGAGCTTTGTAATAAGGAGAGAATTTTGAATATACGATTTCTCTTGCTCTTTCATCTCTCTACTTCTTCTTCTTCTTATCTCTCTCTCTCTCTCTCTACCTTCTACTATTGCTACTATACCGATTATCAAGATTATTCTAGGGTTTATTATCTTCGATTACGATTACCCATTCATCTCTTTTGATTGATTTGCTTAGATAGTGTTTAATAACTTTCGAGTCAAACAACTTTGGCGGTCCCCACCCTAAATGACTCGGACTGCACCAAACAAGACAAGTATTAGAAGAGGTGCACGAGAGCCATTGCGGCACTCATACAGGAAACCGCGCCCTCGTACGATGCCTCATCCGCGCCGGTCATTACTGGCCTACCATAAAAAAAGAAGCAACAGACTATGTCCAGAGATCCGAGCAATGCCAAAAGTACGCCCCCCATGATACACCAAGCGGGGGAGCCCCTCCATTCAGTCACCTGGCCATGGCCCTTCATAAAGTGGGAAATGGATATAATTGGCCCTCTGCCAGCCGGACGAAGAAATGTACGCTTTCTTTTTGTTTTAACTGACTATTTCTCTAAATAGGTGGAAGCAGGTGCACATGCCCAAATACGCGAATAATATGTCATCGCTTTTATATGGAAAAATATTATATGCCGTTTCGGCATCCCCAATGAAATCAGATGTGATAATGGGACCCAATTCATCGGTAGGAAAAACTGAGTTCTTCGAAAAATGGCACATCAAGCGGATACTCTCCACTCCGTATCATCCCGCCGCTAACGGCCAAGCCGAGTCTTCCAACAAAACAATGTTGAACATATTGAAAAAGAAACTCAAGGAAGATAATGGGCTATGGCCCGAATTACTACCTGAAGTAGTATGGGCATAGCGGACTACGCCCAAATCCAGCACAGGAGAAATACCATACTCACTGGTCTACGAGACCAATGCAGTCATACCCATCGAGGTCGGGGAACCAAGCCTGAGATATTCCCATACCAGCGGGGCAGACAATGATGAAAGTAGGTTGCAAGACCTAGCCGAAGCTGAAGAACGAAGAGACATGGCCCATATAAGAATGACAGCCAAAAACAGCAGGCATAAAGATACTACAACAAAAGAGCTAAAGTAAGAACGCTCAGAGTCGGCGACTACGTCCTCAAAGCCAAAACACTAGCATATAAAGATCCGAATGAGGGAAAGCTGGGAACCAACTGGGATTGACCCTATAAAATCATAGAAGCTGCAAATAAAGGAGCGTTCCAACTACAAACACTGGAGGGAAAACCGCTCCAAAATAACTGGAACGTCGCCCACCTCAAGTACTTCCACTTCTGAAAGGCATCTCCTAAATCGTACTCTTTTTCCTTCACCCGAGTTTTTTCCCAATTGGATTTTCTCGGGGAGGTTTTTAACGAGGCGGCGAAGGGGATTCCCTATGGTATCATAGCGCAGATTCATCACATCGGCCAGTCGACACAGTCTCTAGGCCGATATAATGAAGGGACTACACTAGTTGATCTGCATTGTATGAACAAAAATCTCCATTGTATGAACAGAAATCTCTCCATTGTAAGAATAGAAATCTCAATTGTATGAACAAAAATCTCCATGATTTAGCGGAAATCTCTATTATATGAATGAAAGTTGACCTCCATTCTATGAACGTGAATCTCCACTGAACGAACATCCTAATGGCTAAGGCCATCGACTTCAGTTCGACCTCATTCGAACCACGATGGATACTACTTCGACGATAGTCGAAGCAATATCCTAATGGCTAACACCATCGACATCAGTTCGAACCACGATGGATACTACTTCGACGACAGTCGAAGCAACATCCTAATGGCTAAGGCCATCAACATCAGTTCGACCTTGTTTGGATCACGACGGATAATACTTTGACGACAGTGGAAGCAACATCCTAATGGCTAAGGCCATCGACATCAGTTCGGCCTCATTCGAACCATGACGGATAGTACTTTGATGATAGTTGATGCAAAATCCTAATGGCTAAGGCCATCGATATTAGTTCGACCTCATTCGAACCAAGATGGATATTATTTCGACGACATTTGAAGCAATATACTAATGACTAAGGCTATCTACATCAGTTCGACCTCCTTCGAACCACGTCGAATGCTACTTTGACGACAGTCGAGGCATCCTAATGGCTAAAGCCATCGACATTAGTTCGACCTCGTTCGAACCACGATGGATACTACTTTGACGACAGTCGAAGAAACATCCTAATGGCAAAGGCCATCGACATCAGTTTGACCTCGTTCGAACCATGACGGATGCTATTTCGACGACAGTCGAAGAAACATCCAAATGGCTAAGGCCATCGACATCAGTTCGACCTTGTTCGAACCACGATGGATACTACTTCGACGACAGTCGAAAGAATATCCTAATGGCTAAGGACATCGACATCAGTTTGACTTTATTCGAACCACGACGGATACTACTTCGATGACAGTCGAAACGATATCCTAATGGCTAAAGCCATCGACATCAGTTCGACCTCGCTTGAACCACGACAAGACCTTTTTAGCAAGTAATAAAAGCAACCTCTTTGGAGGCTAAGTATTATGAAAAACCCCAAGAAGGGAAAAGCAACAAATAGATGAAGCGAGAAAACAAGAGTTTATATTACAACAAAAAAAACATTTACATTCACCCCCACGGACGGGCTCCAGTACAATCCACTGCTAAAAATATAAATACATACAAAAGTATACAAATTTATAACTACTCATCACCCCATGTGGGATAAATGTCTTTATACCAAGAATCCAAGTCGAGATGGTTGACGTCCTGGGAAGCAACACCCTCCCATCAGGAGAGTCGGTGTAATACCTACATGATTCGCGAGTTGTATGAGCTTCGTTCTACCTCGCCTGGACCTCCTCCTCCGTCGCTTGGTCCTCCTCATAAAGAGCTCTATACACGTCAAGTCGAGCCTTCACAAAGAACCACATCTAAAATGCACCATGGTCCCTCTCAAGAAACAGACGGTAAAAAAGTGTAAGAGATAATGAACCAAGACGTCGCATCCATCCAACTCCGCGTACTTGGTCAGCAGTAGAAGAACTTTAAGTGTATACGGCGTAAGTTGAGCCGGGCAGATTTTGTAGAATTTGTAGAATTCCTTCGCCAAAGAAAAAAGAGGAAGGCCATAGCCTATCATAAAGGGGTATTCATCGAAGGCACAGTACCCTGGCCTATGAACATCAACATGGTCTCCCCCCGGTGGGATCATCTCTATGTGGGCAGAGATACCGTATTTAGTGCGGAGGTCGTCTAAATGTTTATGTTCTGAATCGAAAAGCTCTGGATTCGAAGTAGGAGTATCCTTGTTGAAATCACACTAAGATTAAGAATGCCTCAATAATAATGCTTCTACCATAAAAGGATTGACATCCTCTTCCACCTCCACCTCTCCACCATCGGAAGAGGGTGGTGAATTTAACGGAATAACCGCCGGAACTCTTTTGTTATTACGGTGAGGTTTAGGCATGTTTTTGGTTAAGAGGGAATTTCACACAACACAATGAAGAAAAAGAAAATCTTTTTATCAAAGGCAAAAGTACAGGAATGTGAAAATATAAACTGAAGGGTTGGAAAATTCTTACAAATGACCAAAGTTCAAACTGAGTTAAACCCTTCCCCTATTTATAGGGTTGGGTGGTGCCGGATTCGAGGCGGCAAACTTCAAAAATTAGTGGGGGAAACCAAGTGCCAGAGCATCTGTTTTCCTGCCTCGGGATTACGCGCAACAACGATGCATGCGAACGCTGACGTCACATTAAATGGTGTATTCTGGTTCGGGCCCGGGCCTAAACGGGCCAAACGGGTTGGGCCAAACGATCTCGGGCTTAAGCGGTCCGGTCTTTGGTGGTCCCGGACCAAACGGTCTATGGCTTCGCGGTCCCAATGGGTGGAACCGTCCCACGACGGTCCTAAGCCCACATGGCCCGGGCTTAATGAGCCGGGCCCATGGGCCTAACAGGCTTTTTGTTCTGGGCTTCTTTTTTTAAATGTAAGGAAATATTTTTTGTAAACTATATATGTATATACTAATATAAATTTCTTATACATAGCTATATAAATATATATAGTATATATAATATGTATAGTATGTATATATAATTATATATTAAAGTTTGCATTTAATAAGTAAATTAACAAAAAAATAGTATAAGTAAATTTTTATGCATAATAAATTAATAATACTTCAAATTAAACAAACTAAAACATTAAGCATAAATACATCTAATAATTTTAAAATAACATAAATTGTCGAAAAATCTTAAATACGAATTTGCGGATGATGCTCAAGACAATATTTTATATACCTCCTTAAACTGTCTGTGCCATACCCTGAACGAAAATTTAGGACGTGACCACAGTTCTTGCACTTTAATTTCTAGCCTTCTTCATTTTCTTTTAGCTCCTCAAAGTGTTGCCAAACAAATGAGTGCACTCTTTCCGAACGAGGCATGATTTAACTTGTGATTTGAGAATTTGAGATTGATACTTGAAGTCTTGAAAATTAGAGATTGAGAGAATGAGAGAAATTTAGATTGAAAAATGAGTATTGAGTGAAGAAGTGAAGAGGGGGGGGGGGGGGGGTATTTATTGTTTTAGAGAGGTTAGTTTTGTAAATTAAAAAAGTGTAAAAAAAAATGTCTACTTGTGCAATATTACCGTTGGCAATGGCCAGTAGGGCCCACCATTTCAAAAAATTAAATATATCTTGTATATAGCTTATATTTTATATAAACTATATATATATATATACATACTATATATATATATATGTGTGTGTGTGTGTGTGTGTGTGTTATAGTGTAGTTTATATAGTATGTATAGTTTATATAGTATATATAATTTATATAGTATGTATATATGTACTATATATATATGTAGTATAATAGTTTGAATCTTATAAAGAGTCAAATTTAAACACACAAAAAAATGAAAAGAGATATTCAAGGGAATATCTTATAATTTTTATTATTACGATATTAGCAAAAATGGAAATATGTTTCGTAGTTTCCCCCCCCCCCCCCCTCCCCCCCCCAATGGAATGAGCACAACAAGGTACTAATACCACCATTAAAAGGAAAAAAAACTAAGGAAGATGTGCCAAAATACAATTTACATATTAGTCTATGTATTATCTCTAACAAATCTCATAAATCCTTCAAGGTTCGGAGGAATGTTCGTTGGTGGTGGTGGAATAGAGGCTTGTCCATCACTGATTCCGGGCGAAGCAGCATCCTGCGCAAGTTCCGCTAGCATTTCTCCATATGCTTCGTCTATTTCCGGTTGAGATACTGCAAGTACAAAATTTCTTCTTTCCGAACGGATCCAATCTCTGAAGAGTACCGATTTTTCCAAGCTCTCCCTCATAGACGCTCTATGATCACCAATTTGAAGTCTCGCTTGACTGAAAACGCTCTCCGATGCTACTGTTGAAGCTTGAATACTTAAAATATCTCGAGTCATCTTTGAAAGAGCCGAATATTATTTTTGTTTGTCTTTCCACCATTCCAAAATATCAAAGGTGCCGTCTAGATTCTCTGTTTCAAGGCCCTGTGACAAATAAATTAAAGCTCATTTAGTTGTGAATTATCACTCTCAGAACCCCTGAACTCCATCCAAGAACTAAGGGCTTTTAGGCACGCAATTCTTTTAGATGATTGAGAACTAGACGAATTAGGAGTTGGAACATTAGGTCTAGCATGATCTACATCAAGTTGATAAGCATTATAAATTGTTTGAACATTTATTTTAATTGAGGCTTTTGCATCTCCTAGTGTAGCAACTTCCTCAGCTGAAAGTGGTAAAGCGTTATAAATTTTTGAATACCAAAAGTGAGGACCTCCTAATTTCATTGTAGGATTTAAAACTGCAGCAACACCAAAAATAGGGGGATAGGGAAAAAATATTTTTTAAACTTAGCTTTCATAGATTAATAACTTCTTGATATATATCTCCACCCTTTGAAAATGCTATTAATAAATCAACAAGTGCTGCAATATAAACTAGCAGTTAGAAATAGTAGGATAATATTGGCCAGATAATTCATTTGTAGCAATATGAAACTGTTCTAAAAAGTCTACAAGCATTTTAACATTACTGCAATCTCGATTTGTAAGGTGCTCATCATCATCATCATCACCATCACCTATACGAGCATTATCTGTTGCGCTTATTGGATTCCTATATTCATATGCAAAAACTAAACTTTCATACATGTAGTTCCATCTAGTGGGACAAGGTTTGAGAACCTTTCTTTCTCTAAGGCCAAATTCATCACATTATTTAAAATATTCTCTAAGCCTACTTCTACGGTTTGAATAAAAAAGCCAATTAAGAGCCATTTTTACCTTTTTAATTTCTACATTTAAAACTTTCATACTAGCATGGACGATTAAATGTAAATATGACAAATACATCTAGCATGAAAAATATTACTAAATGCAGGATTTACTATGGTTGTATGCAAACGTACAACGTTAGTGTTACTAGAAGCATTATCCATTAAAACGGACATAATTTTATCTCTAAGGAAAAAATATCTACAAATATTTGCAACTGTGTTAGCACTAAACTTACCTGTGTGGCGTGAATTAATTATTCTATAAGCAATAATGCGCTTTTGCATTATCCACTCCTCATCTATCCAATGACTTGTACCAGTTAGATAATCACAATCATTACCACTTCAACCAATATCAGTAGTAATAGCAATGCGACAATCTATATGAGTAAATAAATAGCGCAAATATTGTTCATATTCATGTTTATATTTGTAAATATTGCTCTTTATTGTTGCGCGATGTCATCCTTTATAAGTAGTATTAGACACTCTTCTAATATAATGCACAAAATGAGGGTTAGAAGGAAAATTATATGTTAAGCACATAACAGTAACCATTTTTGCCAATTTTTCGCGATCTTTATTTGGATCATAATATAAAATACCACCGTTAACAGTGTTAATTCCTGGTTGAACTACATTTGAACATGTACAAAGATTAACCGTAGTATCTACACTTCTTCCCTCTTGCGTAGCTTTCATTTGAAGAAACTTAGCTTTATCTCTCTGGTATGTCTTTATGTGTCTAGTCAAACTACCCGTACCGCTACGATCTCCCGTAAATTTATGAACCAACATAGAACCACAAGTTTTACACTTAGCCTTATTTTGTTCTCTTAGTTGAGTAAAAAAGTGTCAAACAAGAGATGTTTCAGGCCGTTTAGAAGGTTGTCTATTAAAGGTGGGGGTTACTACAGGAGGGTAAGGTGGGGAATCGGCTGGGTTATTAACAAGACTAGTAGGTGTATCATCGAAATCCGGTTGCGTTTCATCTAAATCATCATTTTTCCTCATCATTTTCAAATATAGTTTCATTAGGATAAAGAGCATTCCTAACTTCTTCATTCAATTGTTGACCCGGTGCAACATCATGATAAAATTGACAATCGAAAAGTTAAAAACAAGGGTTATCACTATCAAGAATAATAAGTGGAGGAGGACAAGTAACAGGTCTAGGTCGGGGGAGCCGGGAAAAGAGTAGTATCTTGGCGACTAAATTCACCAATTTTAGCTTTTCCCTTACCACCAAATATTTTTTTCAAAAATACCATATTAATTATAATTATACAAGTTAAAAAAATAAAATTATAATATTTAACTTAAGAATTGAAACGAGTTTACCGAATTGACGAACAACATCTTGAAAATTGAATATCGTTGAAGACTTGAATACTTCAATTCACCAACTTCATAATTTTTCACGAAATTGCAATAATAAAGTAAGCAATTATAGAAGAAAATTAAAGAGAGATTGATGAATTTATGAGTAAAAGTAAAAGAATGGGGGGTATTTATAGTTGAGAATTGGAAAAAGTGTAATTATAAAAAGTTTGGTGTCAAAACAAAGTTTAGGGGCCAAATGGCTATTTTGAAACTTGCGAAAGTATCAAAATACAAGGCCAACGGCTAGATTTTAAATCTGACCGTTGGCCATTTTCTAAATAATTTTTTTTGAAATATTACCGTTGGAGCCCGTTAGCCCCGCCAGGCCCAGTTGAACCGGCCCAGGCCCGCCTGCCGGTCCCAGGCTTGATGGTCCCGATCTCACGGTCTTATTTGGTTGAACCGGCCCACGACGGGCTTATGCACCATTAGAGCCTAGGCCCATCAGATCCGGTCCGCTAGGCCCGTTAGGACCGCGGTCCTGGGCCGGTCCCGGGCCAAACCGGGACCATAATACAGGCCTACGTCACATAGGGAAAAGCGTTGTATTTCGACGCTCTGACAGTTATGATTACCGTCTCCTACTGGTCACGTCGTAACCTTTTGACAAGTCAAACTCTCCTTGAACGGAGGCACCGATTCCTCCCATCGAGGACGCATCTCGCTGCGACCCTGACTAGCGGAGGGACTAACATATGGGGTCGAATTGACCGATCACGTCCTTTAGTCGACAGGACTGACCGCTGAACATCCGCAAGCCGATACAGAGGGACGACCTAGGGATAATAGGAGAAACAACTTCATGACCTCGTCGGTCCCACTATAGGACGTATTATGATCTTGTCTTCCAATACTTAAATAAGGATCCCCTATTATATAAAGGGGACCCGAGCTTGTAATACGGAGAGAATTTTGAATATACGAGTTCTCTTTCTCTCTCATCTCTCTACTACTTTTTCTTCTCTCTCTACCTTCTACAATTGCTACTATGTTGATTATCAAGATTATCCTAGGATTTATTATTTTCGATTACGATTTATCCCTTCATCACTTTTGATTGATTTGCTTAAAAAGTATTTAATAACTTTTGAGTCAAACAACTTGCATTAGGCTATGTGGTTTATATCACACCTTTAGAAATTTGGCTTTTTCCAAAACTTTATATGAATGCAAGATGTTTTGTACTCTTTTTTTCTTTTTTTTTTTACGGAGGCTCTTGTTTGTTCATTGGATTATGTATTCTGCAGGTATCCTTCAACTCTCTGTGGTATACGATTTTTTCTCCAATCATAGTCATGCAAACAGTATCTTCGAGTAAATTTTCTGGCGGAGGATTCGATCCAGCGAGAACAAAGAACTTTATGACGTGTAACCTATGATATTTGGACCAAAGAAAAGGAGAAGTAGTTATCCAGTTGGCCGATAATTTAGCTCGACACAACCAAAAAACGATTAGTCTCATATATGTCACCGCGGCAAGAAATTCAAAAATAATCAAATTTATAAGTGATTATTAAATAATAATTATAATTTTAAAAATAATTAAAATTTAATTACTTTTCGTATAAAGATAAATTTGAGCAAAAATACTATTTAAAATTCGGAAAAATACTTCAGCATAATATACTGAAACTCCAATCTTCAGCATATCGATCCAGCATAATATACTGGAGTTTGGTGCTCCAGTCTTCAGTATATTATACTGTAGCTAGCAAAGTATATTGGTCCAATTATACTGGAAGTTCATACACAGGTGTACCGAACTCCAGTATATTATGCTGGACCGATCTCTATCGCAGAAAAATAATAGCTATTTTATAACTTGGTAAACGCTGACTATCTTTGAATGATCAATCCAAAATTAACCAAACCGTACTATCTTAACATTATCGCGCGAGTCTAATCTCTAAAGGCTACAATGCGAACACCAAACCCACCCTAACCTTTCATTTTCATTACTGGTGGCTGATGCTACCGTTGGTGACGTGGTCGGAAAGCGGGGTGGGGGGCTTTTGGGAGGGTGGGAAAGCAGTGCTGTTTCAAAGTTAGGGTCATGGAAAGAAAAGAAAAAAATCATATATTTCAGATATCTTCTGTAAGATTAAAAAAACATATATCTTCCGTAAATCTTCTAAACATACTAATTATCAATTATATATATTATCACCTTAATAGATAAGTTTATTCCAGTGCAAGGCGTTCACAAAATACAAAAAATAACTTGGTAATAGAGAAGGTAAAATAGTCTTTGTTTTTATAAAATCAAAAAATTTCAACAATCAATGAAGGATAATTGAATTAACACGAAATTGAAAGGGAATATGGTTTTCACTCTAAGCAAATTTAGGGCCGTTTGGACATAAAAATAATTTTTTTTTACTTCTTATCGAAATTAGTGTTTAGCCATGAAATTTTCGATTTTAAATTGAAAATGAATATCAGAATTTTTGAAAATTTAAAAAACTCCAAAAAGTTTTTCCACTGCAGACCAACAACAATAACAAACCCAGTTTGATCCCAACAAATGAGATTTTTCCACTTCAGATCACTCACAAAAATTCAAAAACAATCCAAAATTATATTCATGACCAAACACTTTTCAAATATCATTTTCAAGAGAAGCTCATCTATCTTTTATTTTTTGGGACAGGTCTAGTTAGACGTAGTACAAGATTGTAAATAACTGAACGAACAGAGAAAAAAGGAATAAATGGACAGGATCCAACAGAACTCTGAAATTGTGGCGTCATCAAGCTCACCCTTCCAAAATCCAAGTCCCAAATTCCACTTGAATGCAAAAGAAAATGGAACTACTAAACCTAAAAAAAGAGACCACAGCTTTAATACTGCCAATTAAAGACAAAACACTTTTGCGACTCGCTGTACAAATATTTGAAATTTGACACTTACAACAAGGCAATGCTCCAAAAGTCAGTTTAAGACCCCTTGCACCATTTTGTTTATGTAAACCGGGTTTACATAAACCCCTTGCTGCTCCTATGTGCAGAGCACGCGCCAGAGCAAGAGAGACAAAGAGCTAAGAAGTTTTATCTACGTTCCTAGTTTACAAATGGGAATGAACCAGATGATCTGTGAGTTCCCAACATGCCAGGAAAACGCGGATGATTACTAGACTCAGACACATACCTAGGATATGAAAAATTAGGATAGCTTCCATGATCATATTGTTGATGTTCTGGAGCAGGCAGAGCATAAGAGGAGTAAGAGCTTAAATGTGATCTTGGTGCTGAATGGCAGTTAGATGAATACGAATATGGTACTCCTTGGCCATAATAATCTGATTCCAAAATGGCGGAAATTATTCGCTGAAGAATAATTGAACTGTAATGAGGTCTCCCCAATGGCAGGCACAAAGTTTGGATGCCTCATAGGGGCTCTACTATTTCTGGACTATGCCAAATTCAATCTCCCAGGTGGACGAGGCTTTTCATGGCGGTGTTTTGTTCTTTTGCTTCCTACCTTTGCTTCCCGCGTTCATCAATAGAACAATTATGTTTCTTTACTTTGCTTGTATGTATCGTTTCGCTTGGCCTCCAATGATGATCAAGTTTCTGACGCTTGTTAGCTACATGTACCAAAAACTACATTAGAGCAAACATAAAGGTGATACATCAATTTAATTTTCATAAAGGGCACCTTTATTTTTAGAGGATGCTTATGTCGGCTTTATCGATTTTGATTTTCTTGTTGCTCTAACAAATCTTGCTGCTTCTCCACGTTTGTGCTTCTCTGCAAGCACTTCTAATCTTTCCCTTTCATTCTTCCATCTCTAATAAAACAGCAGCAAGAAATACCGTTAAAATGTTAGAATATCTGAAAGGAATTGCAGGTACTCCAGAGTAGCTGCGGGTTCACCTGTCTGAAAGTCTTCAACTTATAAAGGTTTCGTCCCTTTACAAGCAATGGAAAAAGTGCAGATAATTGTTTAACCCCTTGGCTCCATAACACCTCAACCTTGATAATCACAAAAATTAGAGGATGGAGAAATTTTGAGCAAAATTTCGCGCATGAAATTGCACGAAAGGGTTATTAGAATGATGATACAGCTAGATTTCAACCCTTATACATCTCTCAAAACTTTCTATTGAGCCTTACCGTAAAGGTTTACTGCTGTTTGGCAGCACCATAACTCTCCTTAACAATCCTCCCAGCAATGGTTCTAATAGTTCTCCGCCCCTTGTCATCTTGTCAAAACTTAGAAACACGACACAGTTAATCCAAGAATCAAAGACCACTTTGTAAGATATATGGATTTATATCTAGATATATGGACTTATATCTACACACATATGAACAATATATGGATAATTATATGTTATGTGCTATCTTTTGGTTTGGCTTAATTATGTGGTCTTATGGACATTATGTTAAGGGGGCCAATGTGTTGTCATACTAAAGTGTAGGACTAATGTGTAAATATCCAAAAGGGTAACCTTAGTTTATGATGGGCTAACTAAGGTTACATATGTAACCATGGTTACATGCTTGTGACTCTTGAGTTATGTAACTCTTGCAAGACATAACTCTTGTAACTCTTGTCTCTTGGGTTATGTAACTCCTAGAGTTATAAAGTGGGGGGTTATGGTTCCCATTCTAGTGCAAGACAAGTTCTTCTTCCTCCCATTGAATCAAGAACTCAAACAATCCATTGTCTTGCAAATAGGGTGGAAAACCATAAGCCAAATTTTGATAATTGTCATAACACTATTATTGTGAACCTTTTCATATATTGTTGAGTATTGTGGATACATTCTTGTGGGGACAAATATACTTCAAGAAACTTGAAGGAAGGCTAAAGGAGTTCACAACAAAGGACAATCATCAAAAGGAGGCTCAACATTTCGACATATGGATTCAGGTTAGCTTCCGCTCATGTAGTTTATATATCCGAATTATTTAATATGAAGGTTGTTGTCTTTAGTAGGAATCATAATCCTAACAATTGGTATCAGAGCCACCCTTCAATTTGGATAATTTGGATGTTCATAAGAATCATGTTATGTTAGGATTCATGTTTTAGTTTTATAAGAATTTTGTTTATGAAATTCTACCATGAAATAGCATGATCTTATGAATGTTATGTTTTGATTTGATGTTTTAATATGATGTTAAAACATTGTAAATAGCATGATTTTAGTAGGTTAACAACATGTTTTTTATGTTTAAGATTCATGTTGAAAATCATGTGTTATTCAGAAAAAATTTTGGTCACTGCCTTCAGACAATGGATTGTTGCCTTACACAATCCATTGTCTGTGACTTTTAGTATTCTGGCAGTTTTTTGGAACACCAGACAATCGATTGTCAGGTTCTGACAATCGATTGTTCAAGGTCCAGTGAGTTGAAACTTTTCCAGTAACTGAAATTTTTCATAAAACCAAACAATCGATTGTCTGGATTTGACAATCGATTGTGGATGGTCCAGCAACTTAAAAATTTTTCATAAAACCAAACAATCGATTGTCTGGCTTTGACAATCGATTGTGGATGGTCCAGCAACTTAAAATTTTTTCATAAAACCAAACAATCGATTGTTTGGCTTTGACAATCGATTGTGGATGGTCCAGTAACTTAAAATTTTTTTCAGAAAACCAAACAATCGATTGTCTGGTTTTGACAATCGATTGTGTTGGTCCAGTAAGGTTAAAAACGTTTCAACTCTCTTAAGTTTCAGTGAATGTTAATGTTTTAAAGTCCATCAATTCTTATAATATATAGAATTGTCCGATTCAGTAAACAACGATTAATATTCAAGTGTTACACATCAAAACATGTAACACATTAAGTTGAGATTCATAAAATGGCTTAAGGAACTAAAGTTTATAGCATCTAATATTTTAGTTATTCAATTGAAGCATTATGTTGCCAAAGTAACCTCTATTGTGTAGATTGATTAATTTTAAAATATAAGATGACTGTGGATGTTAGTCTTCCATGCGTTTAACATCGGCCCAAAGGAAGGTGTTATTTGGTAGGAATTCGAACATGCTTGTGGTGGTAAATATGAGACGATTATTTGGTTTTCCATGTGAATATTAAGTCGGCCCAAAGGAAGGCTTAATGTTTGACAGGAGTTTATTGTCTATGTTTGATCACTACACCAAGAGTACCACTTACAAGTTGGTTTTCTGTCCAAAGACTAAAATCAATGTTGTGCTAGGTATCTTGTAATGGGAAATGCCTAATTTTGAATCTATAAAGTTAAAGTTCAAGTTTTTGTAAGCATGTATTTAGTAATCCTTTTGTTCTATTTTCAGTAAATTCTTCTGCTTCTACGATCTCTGCCAACATCAATAGCATCCCTGTGCTTAACGGCACTAACTTTAAGGAATTGAAAGAGAACGTCATGATCGTTCTCGGTTGCATGGATCTTGACTTAGCACTTCGGACCGAGCAACCTACTCCTCTTGAGGATACATCCTCTCCTGATGACAGGAGGGTGATGGAGAAGTGGGAACGCTCGAATCGCATGAGTCTCATGATCATGAAGCGTGCAATCCCAGAATCATTCAGGGGCACTATGAATGATGAACCTAATGCCAAAGTTTTCCTTGAAAACCTCGAACAGCGTTTTATTCAAAACGAAAAGGCGGAAACAAGTACACTATTGAGTAAACTTGTTTCCATGAGGTATAAGGGCAAGAGAAACATTAGGGAGTACATTTTGGAAATGTCTCATCTTGCTTCGAAACTAAAGTCACTCAAGCTGGATTTACCTGAGGAACTGCTTGTGTACTTTGTTTTGATATCTCTTCCTGCACACTTTAATCAATTTAAGGTCAGTTATAATTGCCTGAAGAAGAAATGGACTCTAAATGAGCTCATTTCACACTGTGTGCAAGAAGAGGAAAGGATTAAGCAAGATACGACTGAAAGTGCTCATTTGGCATCCTCTTCTAAGGAAACTAAGAAGAGGAAAAATAAGGAAGTTGCGGTTGTAAAGCCCAAGATTAAGAAACATAAGGAACCTAAGGTTGAAATTACTGAATTAGGTTGCTTTCTCTGTAAGGGAACTAATCATGTGAAGAAAGTTTGTTCTGGGGTTAATTTAATTTCGGTACCTAAGGATACTTGGTGGGTAGATTCTGCTGCTACTACTCACATAAGTATATCAATGCAGGGTTGCCTGAACTGCCGAAAACCAAATGATGGTGAAAGAAACATCTATGTGGGTGACGGCAAGAAGGTGCCAGTTGAAGCTATTGGCAAATTTAGGCTGTTGTTTAAGACCGGTTTTCATTTAGTTTGGATGAGACTTTTATTGTACCGTCTTTTAGAGGGAACTTAATTTCAGTTCCCCAATTGGACATATCCGGTTATAAATGTACATTTGGGGACAATAAAGTTAGTCTCTTTCGGAATTCAAATCTTATTGGTACTGGTGTTTTATCAACATTTGATAGCTTATATTTGGTTGATACAATAACTTCAAATAAAGAAACTTTGCATACAAGTTTAATGGTACCAAAAGTTAACTAATGAGAATTCTATTTCACTGTGGCATAAACGTTTGGGTCTCATATCCATTCAAAGAATTCAGAAACTCGTGTCAGGTGGAATTCTTGATTCTCTTGATACCTCAAATTCGGAAATTTGTGTTGAGTGTATCAAGGGAAAACAAACAAACAAGACTAGATTAGGTGCTAAGAGAGCTTCGGACGTCTTAGAATTGATACATACGGATATTTGTGGGCCATTTCCTACTCCTTGTCGGAATGGTCAACAATACTTTATCACATTCATAGACGATTACTCTCGTTATGGGTACCTATATCTTATTCATGAAAAGTCCCAATCCATATTAAAAACCGCAGCTTATATTCTTAATAGAGCTCCAACTAAAGCTACAATCAAAACCCCATATGAACTTGGACTGGGCATAAACCCAGTATTCGGCATTTACACATTTGGGGTTGTCCAGCTGAGGCAAGGCCTTATAGGCCGAATGAAAAGAAACTGGATGCTAAGACGGTTAGTAGCTATTTTTTTGTTGGATACTCTGAAAAAATCCAGGGGTTTTTAAGTTTTATGATCCCACATCACGAACTAATTTTTGAGACGGGTAATGCTAGGTTCTTTGAGGATATTGAGTTTGGGGGGTGGGGAGATAAAGTTGTTAGAGATTTTGTCTTTGAGGAAGAACATGTGTCTTTCCCTCAAATTGTTGATCTTGGTCTTCCTGACTCGGATCACACAACTCTAGTTCAAGACAATCCCGAAAATCTCCCCCATCAGGAACCTGATATAACTAATGAAAATCAAACTCAACAACCTCAAATAACTGAAATGCCATTAAGGAGATCCACTAGAGAGAGGAGAAATGACATTTCAGATGATTATTATGTATTTCTCCAAGAACAAGAAAGTGATATTGGACTTGAGGAAGATGATCCAATCAACTTCCGTCAAGTTATTAAGTGTTCTAACTCTCAAAAGTGGATTGATGCCATGAATGATGAGTTGAAGTCTATGAGCGATAATGACGTTTGAGAGCTTGTTACGTTGCCCGAAGGTACGAAACCTATTGGTTGTAAATGGATTTTTAAAACCAAAAGGGATTCAAGGGGAATTGTTATTAAGTACAAAGCTCGTCTTGTCGCAAAAGGCTACACTCAGAAAGAAGGTATTGATTATAAAGAGACTTTCTCTCTAGTTTCATCGAAAGACTCTTTCAGGACTATAATGGCATTAGTAGCACATTTTGATCTTGAGCTTCATCAAATGGATGTTAAGACTGTTTTTCTCAATGGTGACATTGAGGAAACAATTTATATGGTGCAACCTGAAAACTTTGTTTCGGATGAATCAGAGAAGAAGGTTTGCAAATTAAAGAAATCCATCTATGGGCTCAAGCAAGCTTCTCGTCAATGGTATTATAAGTTCCATGCAGTCATTACATTTTTTGGTTTTGAACCAAATATTGCTGATGACTGTATATACACATAAGTTCAATGAGAGTAAGTATATTTTCTGGTTTTATATGTCGATGACATACTGCTTGCCTTGTAACGATATAGCATTATCACTTGAAACTAAGAAATTTCTTTCAAAGAAATTTGAAATGAAAGATCTTGGTGAAGCTTCTTTTGTATTAGGAATTCAGATATTACGAGAATGCCCCAAAGGCGTTCTCGGTCTGTCACAAAAGGGCTATATCGATAAGGTTCTGAAAAGATTTGGCATGCAGGATTGTAAACCAGGCAACACCCCTGTTACTAAGGGAGACAAGTTTAGTCTCAAACAGTGCCCAAATAATAATTATGAAATTTCGGAAATGTAGAAGACGCCTTATGCTTCGGCGGTAGGTAGTCTGATGTATGCTCAGGTATGTACACGACCTGATATAGCATACATTGTTGGGATGTTAGGCAGATATCTAAGCAATCCGGGTATGGACCATTGGTAGGCAGCCAAAAGGGTCATGAGGAACATGCATAGAACAAAGGATTACATGCTTACATATCGGAGTTCGGACCAGTTTGAGATCATCAGGTATACCAACTCCAATTTTTCCATTTATGCTAATAACATATGTAACCATGGTTGCATATGTTAATAACAACAGTAGTTTGACGAAAGCAAAACATAAGGACGTCAAATTTCGGGTTGTTAAAGAAAGAGTACAAAATGGACAATTGTGCATTAAGTACATAAGTACAAACTCCATGCTTGCGGATCCGCTCACTAAGGGATTGACACCAAAAGTATTTCTTGAGCATATTGCTTGTATGGGTGTCAAATCAGATAAGGATTATGTATTTTAGTGGGAGTTTGTATTGCACATTTACGTATTGTCCATTATATTCAGAAATTCAGTAATTCAGTTATATCTGCGCAGATATTCAGTTTTAAAGTTTTGTACTCTTACAGTTTAAGTTTGATCTCAATAAGGAGAACCAGTTGGAAATAGACATTCTATTGACCACACTTTATGTTATTTCCATGCTACATACCTACACTTGATCCATGTCGTTGGTTATATTGATATACGTGATCTATGATTGGTTCTAGTTACGAATGAGTAACGACGAGCTCTTAGGTCCTATGTTGGTATGATTGATGGACCGGATTGTTCATGACAATTTTATTGTGATAGCAATTTTGTGCACCTAAGGTTTGTAACATATAATATTAAGGTTTGTACATATGTTTGTATATCTCGTCCAAGTGGGAGATTGTAAGATATATGGATTTATATCTAGATATATGGACTTATATCTACACACATATGAACAATATATGGATAATTATATGTTATGTGCTATCTTTTGGTTTGGCCTAATTATGTGGTCTTATGGACATTATGTTAAGGGGGCCAATGTGTTGTCATACTAAAGTGTAGGACTAATGTGTAGATATCCAAAAGGGTAACCTTAGTTTATGATGGGCTAACTAAGGTTACATATGTAACCATGGTTACATGCTTGTGACTCTTGAGTTATGTAACTCTTGCAAGACATAACTCTTGTAACTCTTGTCTCTTGGGTTATGTAACTCCTAGAGTTATAAAGTGGGGTTCTTCTTCCTCCCATTGAATCAAGAACTCAAACAATCCATTGTCTTGCAAATAGGGTGGAAAACCATAAGCCAAATTTTGATAATTGTCATAACACTATTATTGTGAACCTTTTCATATATTGTTGAGTATTGTGGATACATTCTTGTGGGGACAAATATACTTCAAGAAACTTGAAGGAAGGCTAAAGGAGTTCACAACAAAGGACAATCATCAAAAGAAGGCTCAACAATTCCACATATGGATTCAGGTTAGCTTCCGCTCATGTAGTTTATATATCCGAATTATTTAATATGAAGGTTGTTGTCTTTAGTAGGAATCATAATCCTAACACACTTCACTCTGGCAAAATGTGCAACAAACAGGAGAATCAATTAGGTGAAAACTTGTTGTACACTTTCTGTCTGAATAATACAACATCTCCTTTACATACGTCACCTGCAGAATCACCATTCTTAATACTCAAAGATGGAAAAAAACAGAAGGGAAAATAAAGAAGCATAAGAAAACAGAGAAGGTGTCATGATGCCAAATATAAACTACCAGTGCAGTTAATGGTAAATGATGATTTGGGATATAGTCTTTGACCATTTCCATCTTTCATCCTGTGAACAAATCAAGTAATAGGACTTTCCATTAGCTAAAAGGAAAACAAATAAAAGAAACTACTGGGAAAGGAACAAGAGATTTCAAAATATGGACTTACAACATCATACTATTTACAATTAATTTCTTACTAAGTAAAAACTGAGACCATGGAGAATTAATGAATTGTGCTGGCGCTCCAATCACTTACGCTGCCTTCTTTTACTTGTTTTTGTTGAGTGGGAAGCACCAAGCTCACAGGACAATGAGCTATTGCAAGTAACCAAATTGATTCAATATCTTTCTATATGCAACTTTTTAGCGCATTGATTGACAACAACAACTACCCAGTATACTTGTTTTAGCGCATTGATTGAGATGTCAATAAAAGAATGAAATTCTGATTTTCAGAGTCATTGTGGAACAAGTGCCTCTGGAACTAAAAGAACATAAGGTCAAAACAGAAAAAACCTAAAAATTCCTGATGTATTGGCATACTCAGTGCCATAGCTGGACAATAAGTGCAAGACATTCAAAAGAAAAAAACCATTTATACCCACATATCTGTCATGTGAGATTAATGTTCAGAGATAAAAGGGGGACAAAGAGATGAAATAGCAACCATGAAGATGAGTGTGGAACTTCCATGTTTCGTAAGTACGAAGATAAGCACAGTTTATTCTCCACGACACAATATCTTAACAAAATTATAGTGCAATGATCCTAAAAGGTCAAACTGCTGAAGGGGAAAAAACAATTTAGTTGGTTAAATCTTCAGAATGATTCAGAAATTAATTGTAGCACACAGATTGAAATATTTTTGGTCAATTTGCAAATTTCGAATGATGAGGTAGGAACAAAATCATGGAGCGTTTCTAGGTCTCACTTGTTAGAATATACGCTTAACGCTAGAGGGGGTGAATAGCGTTATAATAAAAAACAGCGTAAACTTGCGGAATTTAAAAATTGTAGGAATGAAATAAGTGCGATAAGTAAATAATAAGGAACGAACGCACCGATATTATCCTGGTTCACCACAACCCGTGGCTAGTCCAGTCCCCGAGAGACTCTCTCGAGATTTTCACTAACTTTGTTAAGCTTACGGGTGCTTAACAAACCGTTACAAACTGAGAACTTGAGTCGCACAAGCCTCAACAACCTTTGCTCGAAGATACCACACTTCAAGACTTCAACCAAAGGAATCACAATGTTCCTTCTTACAATACAAGGGATTAACACTTCTCTTCAAGTGTATAAAAACACTTTGCACTCAAAACAAGACTCTCCTCAAGAGTAGATATGAGTAAAATAAATACGCTCAAGAACGCAACAACTTTCGTCAAGAATTTGGCTCTCAAAAACTTATGTAATGAATAGAAAATGATGAATAAGAGAGTGTGCAAGCTTTAGCAATAATATGATCAGTTGTTGTACTTAAAAGACTGATTTTAAGATGTATTTATAGTGTTGAAAACATGCACAACCGTTGCCTAATTGCCAATTAAGAATTGCTGATTTTGTGCTAAAACAATCGATTGTCTAAATTGCATAATCGATTGTTTTCCAATCGTCCAAAAATCATTCCCAGATTTTACGCATAATAATCGATTATCTAAATCGTATAATCGATTATCTGGCAACGTTCAAAAAATCTTTTTCAGATTTTACTTAAACCAATCGATTATCAAAATAATATAATCGATTACTTGGCAACGTTCAAAAAATCTTTTTCAGATTTTACTTAAAACAATCGATTATCAAAATCATATAATCGATTACTTGGCAACGTTCAAAAAATCATATTCAGATTTTACTTAGGATAATCGATTATCAGAATCATACAATCGATTACCAGACAGAGTTTGAAAATATTTTGGCAACGGTCATTTACATAATCGATTATGCTATATGTATAATCGATTATATTACAGTCTTGAAAAATCGAATAGACACTGCCTCAACACAATCGATTGTCATAAGGTGCACAATCGATTATTTTGTAGTTTTGAAAAATCTGATGGACACTGTCTCAACACAATCGATTATTATAAGGTACACAATCGATTGTCTTGCAGCTTTGAAAAATCTGATGGACACTGCCTCAACACAATCGATTATCATAAGGTACACAATCGATTGTCTTGCAGCTGCCTTAACATAATCGATTATCATAAGTACATAATCGATTATCTTTGTCCAGATTTTAGAGGCATGTTTAAAAATCATTTTGGTTAAAATAAATATGCATGATTTAAAATCATTTTGCTTTAAATTAAATATGCATGATTTGATAATAATGATTTTACGAGAGAAGCCAAGTCTTGAGTCAATTGTCGGATCAAGATCACAATTAAAGAACGACTCATGTATAACTTTATTTCTTTGCTTAATCTTGATCTTTGTTTGTCTTGTGCTTGAATTTCGTTATGTATCAATTGCGCGCTTGTGCTTGGACCTCGTCATATGTCAATTTCGCATCGTTTGTCATTTATCAAAACCTACAAATATGAACACACATTTAGTTCAGTGCCTTGTGAGAACGTGTTTCAACAATTTCCCCCTTTTTGATAATGGCAAACCTTAATCGGGATATGCATATTAGATAATTCATAATGACGATCCAAGACAAGTAAATAGATATGCAATAAGACAAGTAAATAGATATGCAAATTAATTCCCCCTCAACATATGAATTTCCCTTCAATTTAATATTAAGTGCATAGCCCTTATTCTTCCCCCTTTTGACATTAGCAAAACAAGAATAAGCAAATAACTTGTTTATTGATTAACTAGAATTGCGATTTCATAAAAGGAATAATAAAATAAATAATGTCAACATAATCGATTAGTGATACTTGATAATCGATTATATATTAAAGAGAAATCGATTATTCTGAAGAGGAATCGATTATTCTGCACCAATCTTTTATAATCCCCCTGCCTTTAGGGCGATACCTGCAAAAATAAGTTAGGCTCCTCCGACGCTCAAGTTAGTAATTATGTAAAAGGGAAAATGCAATGCATGACTTAGATCAACGTGGAGTCAAGAATCCCGAGTTCACTACGAATTCGGAAGAAGGACTCTTTCTCTAAAGGCTTTGTAAAGATGTCGGCCAATTGATGTTTGGTTTCAACAAATTCAATTTCGACATCACCTTTGAGAACGTGATCTCTTATAAAATGATGCCTAATTTCAATGTGTTTTGTTCTTGAATAAAGAACGGGGTTCTTCGTCAAGCATATGGCATTAGTATTATCACATCTAAGAGGGATATGATCGATACTTAGGCCATAGTCCAAGAGTTGCTGTTTCATCCAAAGGATTTGAGCGCAACAACTCCCCGCGGCTACATATTCAGCCTCGGTTATGGACAACGCAACACTTACTTGTTTCTTGCTAAACCAAGAGATTAGAGAGCTACCGAGCAAATGGCAAGTGCCACTAGTGCTCTTGCGGTCCAATTTGCATCCAGCAAAATCGGAATCGGAATAGCCAACAAGTTGGCGTGAAGAACCTTTGGGGTACCATAGACCCACATTTACAGTACCAACAAGATACTTCAATATCCGTTTCACCGCAGTTAGGTGAGACTCCTTAGGACATGATTGATAACGAGCGCATAGGCACACGCTAAACATGATGTCCGGTCTACTAGCAGTAAGATAAAGGAGAGATCCAATCATACCTCGATATTTCTTGGTGTCGACTTCCTTACCTTTCTCATCTTTGTCTAGATGGTCGGATGTGCTCATGGGAGTGGCCATTGCTTTTGCGTTGCTCATTTCAAATCGTTTTAGCAATTCTTTGCAATATTTAGCTTGACAAATGAAGGTTCCCTCTTTCATTTGTTTCACTTGCAACCTCAATTTGAAATTAAGCTCGTCCATCATTGACATCTCAAATTTTGCTAGTCATGAGTTTTAAAACTCCTTGCATACAAATTTATTAGTTGCTCCAAACATAATATCATCAATAAAAATTCATTTTGAAATATAAAAATAATATCATCAAAGAAAATAATATCATCAATATAAATTTATCAACATACTTTTATTTTGAAAAATAATATCATCAAAAATTATTTTAAAAAAATATCATCAAGATAATTCATGCAATCTATTTTTCCTTAATGAAAAATTCCCCCTCAAATAAGGCAAACTAGAATGTAAAGACATTCCCCCTTACTTGAAGCATATCGCCTAAACACTTCTTCTTTTGGCATTTAGCAAGAAGAGAGTATATTAAGGCTACTTCCCTTTTTCGACATTTCCAGAATGTCAAAATGAAATAGGAAAGACAATGAGGAGTATGCAATATGAAGATTGCTAGAAATTTATCAAGACATACCAACAAAACATAGATATACCAATTGTTATAAAATAATGATAAAACCATTTGTTGGAAAACATAACAAATGTATCAAATGTTATTTTATTAACAGTGATACTAATTGTTATTTTTAGTAAAACATATTACCAAAAAAAATGTCAACTGTTAATATATAACAAATCAACAGTTTTATTAAAACCATAAATCAAATTTTGAAAAATATACCAACCATTATGCAGACCAAAAGATATATTCATCAAGAGTCGATTTTTAACAGAAATACTTTTATCAACTGTTAAAAACATGAATCATTTATTTCAGGAATATATCAATTATTTTTCAAACAAAAATAATAGCATTCATCAAAAACATGAGTGAAAGGTTTTTGACAAAAATATGCTAACAGTTAATACACACCAAAAAAAAATTATTTATGTTTTTAGTATATACCAATAGTTATTTAAACCACAAATAATAATTATTAATCATAAATGAAATGTTTTTATTAGAAGCAAGCTAACAGTTAATACATACCAACTGTTATCAATTGTTGCACAAACATTTCAAAGGTTATTTTTATCAAAAAGATACTAATTGTCAACAATTAGATTTTTATCAGAAAATAACCAAAACATGGATCAATCATTATTTTTAACAAAAATAATTGATACCAATTGTTATTTAAAAAAAATTATCAAAACATGAATCAATAATGTAATAGTTGATACCAATTGTTGTTTAACAACAAATTTTCAACACATGAATCAACAAAGATAATTGATATTAATTGTTAACAAGGATATTTAAATTGTTAACACATATCAACTATTACGATTAAGCACATCAAAAGTTTCAACAAAATAAGAACCAAATTGACAAATATGTTAATATCAGTTGTTGGCACATATCAACAATTCGGTTTTTATCAAAAAGGATAACTAACCGAAATTCCCCCTTGATGCAATAAGGTGTCATGCTTGGTGCATCTACTACAATATTGTAGCCTTCAAGCACACCTGCAAAAGTACCTAAGAATAGGTTTTTGGTACCCAAGCTGTTTTGGGTCCTTGAGAGTTAGGTGTAACATGCTGTTGTGCTTGACATGCAGTTAAGTGTCTAGTGAAACAAGCAGGAGCAATATGTCCAATTCGATTGCAATAATGACAAATGACATTACGATTATGCATTCGTCTAGGTTGATAGTAGTTGGACGGACGAAATTTGTTTACTCTATTTTCGACAATATGACTATTGCGCATTTCATGAAAATCATTTCTCCTACTATTTGTTCTAGGATATGCAGCATTTCTAGAATAGTTATTTCTAGGTTGAAAGCCATTTCTAGGTGTCCTAAAATGTTCAAAGTTTCTTCTAGTGTTTGGTCTAGGATATGCATCATTTCTAGAATAGTTATTTCTAGGTTGAAGGCCATTTCTAGGTGTCCTAAAATGTTCAAATTTTCTTCTAGTGTTTGGTCTAGCATGCATGTTGATTCTAGGATTGTTATCTCTAGGATGAACATTTGTTTTATTTATCCTAGGTTGAGCCTTAGGTGGTTGGGGTTTGGCTTCAATTTTTTCTTTAGGCTCGTTTTCAAAACCTATCCCATGTTTGGTCGATTTCAAATTAACAAGAACTTCATTCAAATTTTTATGAGAAGAATTGAACTTATCTAGGGTGCCCTTAAGTCTTTCTACCTCAATTTTTAGATGCATGCAAGAAATACAATTTTTACTAGAGCTCTCGGGTTTGTCGGCGCTTCTCTTGCCGAAAAATTTGTTTTCTTCTTTCAACTTCTCATTTTCCAAAATCAAATTTTCCAAATCTTTTTCTTTCAAAGAGAGTTGTCTTTCAAAATCTTTTTCTTTCAAAGAAGCATTTTCCTTAGTGTTTTTAACAGTTTCGGAAGCTTTAATGAATTCACTATACAACTCATCAAAGGCATTTTGCATTTCCTCAAGAGAATAGAAGTTTTTGAAAGAAATTTGACATACCTCTTCTTGATTGTCTTCGTGTGCCATAAGACAAAGATTTGCGGTTTCGTCTTCTTCTTCCTCACTTGACTCGTCTCCGGAGTCGCCTCCCCAAGATATGTATGCTCGTTGTTTCTTGAAGGGTTTCTTCTCCTTTTTGACATTTGGGCAATTTGATTTATTGTGCCCGATTTCTCCGCATCCATAGCACTTTACTTGATCTCCTTGTTGTTTGCCTTTTCGTTCATACTCTTTTCGCATGAACTTTTGAAATCTCTTAATAACGAGTCCGAACTCGTTATCTCCGTCCTCATCATTTTGAGGTTGACTTGTGCTTGCCTTGAGGGCGATTCTTTGTTTCCTTTGATCATTAACAAGAGGGTTAAGTATAGTAGATTCATAAGTTTTAAGATTACCTCTTAATCCGTCGATGGTAACATTTGAAATGCCAATAGACTCTTGAATCGCGTCGGCCTTGGAGCGCCATTCCGGAGTGAGACTTCGGAGAATTTTTCGGACAAGTTCCTTATCCGTGAAGGTCTTCTTAAGAGCATGTAAGTCATTAACGATTTTTGAAAATCGTTCGAACATGTCATCTACCCTTTCGCCTTCTTTCATGTGAAACAGTTCATATGCATGGGTTAGAAAATCAACTTTAGCCTCTCTTACCTGGTCCGTACCTTCGTACGTGATTTCCAGCTTATCCCACATTTGCTTCGCCGTTGTGCAACATGATATTTTTCTGTAATCATCAGCGTTTATAGCACAATACAATATGTTGATGGCTTTAGCATTGTTCTGCACTTTTCGAATATCATCCGCATCGTATTCATCTTCGGATTTTGGAACCCATTCATTTTCAACCTTTTTGGTTGGAATTTGTTCTCCCTTCATTATAACCTTCCACAGATGAAAATTATTCGATTGAATGAATATTCTCATCCTCTCCTTCCAGTACGTATAGTTTGTGCCATCGAATAGTGGTGGTCGGGTGGAGCATTGTCCTTCACCTATTCCTGCAAAAGAATCACGAGTAGAAGCCATGGATTGTTCTCTCAAACGGTTAAGTTTTTCAGAAAGTTGGGCTGTGATACCAATTTTTAGAATATACGCTTAACGCTTGGGGGGGGGGGGTGAATAGCGTTATAATAAAAAACAGCGTAAACTTGCGGAATTTAAAAATTGCAGGAATGAAATAAGTGCGATAAGTAAATAATAAGGAACGAACGCACCGATGTTATCCTGGTTCACCACAACCCGTGGCTAGTCCAGTCCCCGAGAGACTCTCTCGAGATTTCCACTAACTTTGTTAAGCTTACGGGTGCTTAACAAACCGTTACAAACTGAGAACTTGAGTCACACAAGCCTCAACAACCTTTGCTCGAAGATACCACACTTCAAGACTTCAACCAAAGGAATCACAACGTTCCTTCTTACAATACAAGGGATTAACACTTCCCTTCAAGTGTATAAAAACACTTTGCACTCAAAACAAGACTCTCCTCAAGAGTAGATATGAGTAAAATAAATACGCTCAAGAACGCAACAACTTTCGTCAAGAATTTGGCTCTCAAAAACTTATGTAATGAATAGAAAATGATGAATAAGAGAGTGTGCAAGCTTTAGCAATAATATGATCAGTTGTTGTACTTAAAAGACTGATTTTAAGATGTATTTATAGTGTTGAAAACATGCACAACCGTAGCCTAATTGCCAATTAAGAATTGTTAATTTTGTGCTAAAACAATCGATTGTCTAAATTGCATAATCGATTATTTTCCAATCGTCCAAAAATCATTCCCAGATTTTACGCATAATAATCGATTATCTAAATCGTATAATCGATTATCTGGCAACGTTCAAAAAATCTTTTTCAGATTTTACTTATAACAATCGATTATCAAAATCATATAATCGATTACTTGGCAACGTTCGAAAAATCTTTTTCAGATTTTACTTAAAACAATCGATTATCAAAATCATATAATCGATTACTTGGCAACGTTCAAAAAATCATATTCAGATTTTACTTAGGATAATCGATTATCAGAATCATACAATCGATTACCAGACAGAGTTTGAAAATATTTTGGCAACGATCATTTACATAATCGATTATGCTATATGTATAATCGATTATATTACAATCTTGAAAAATCGAATAGACACTGCCTCAACACAATCGATTGTCATAAGGTGCACAATCGATTATTTTGTAGCTTTGAAAAATCTGATGGACACTGCCTCAACACAATCGATTATCATAACGTACACAATCGATTTTCTTGCAGCTTTGAAAAATCTGATGGACACTGCCTCAACACAATCGATTATCATAAGGTACACAACCGATTGTCTTGCAGATGCCTTAACATAATCGATTATCTTTGTCCAGATTTTAGAGGCATGTTTAAAAATCATTTTGGTTAAAATAAATATGCATGATTTAAAATCATTTTGCTTTAAATTAAATATGCATGATTTGATAAAAATGATTTTACGAGAGAAGCCAAGTCTTGAGTCAATTGTGGGATCAAGATCACAATTAAAGAACGACTCATGTATAACTTTATTTCTTTGCTTAATCTTGATCTTTGTTTGTCTTGTGCTTGAATCTCGTTATGTATCAATTGCGCGCTTGTGCTTGGACCTCGTCATATGTCAATTGCGCATCGTTTGTCATTTATCAAAACCTACAAATATAAACACACGTTTAGTTCAGTGCCTTGTGAGAACGTGTTTCAACATCACTGACAATGAGTCAAACCAGGGTTTTTAATCTGCTTAACTATATGGTGTATGCACATAGTAATATGCTAACATTTGTCCCTTTTACTTAAGAGTCATATACCCTTTTTAGCTGCTCACAATAAGCAACCTGAATGCTTGAGACTCTAGGTATTTACAGGACCCTTTCTTACACCACAAAAGAAACAACATAACAGGAAACAAAACAAAAACAAAAAAACAATGAAAACAAAAAAAATAGAAATGCTTGATGGAATGCCACAAGAGCACACTTTATTGGAAACTGCAAAAATTATAGGGGTGCATTCAAATACATGAGGTTTACATCTTACACTCCGACATACCTCCAGTGCTCTATGATCTTCTCTACACATTCTTCCTTTGTACCAGATAACCTCAACCCATTTGACCGCAAATATGCTTTATAGTCTGTCAATGTTAGCTTCCTCAATTCTCCCTTTAGCTTCTTCAATTCTCTACCCTCTATATAACGCACAAAAGGTTGTAACTTGATATATTTATATGTTAGAGAGACCATAACTAGCTAATTAATTGTCTTGAGTCAGAACATGGAAAAAATTGTTACTAGTTGGAGAAATTTTCTACATTTGCCTCCACCGCGAAAAGGGAACAAGTTATGAACCCCTTTGAAGAATCAATAAGTGCATTGTAGTATATATATGTTAGGATCTACGGTTCACAAAATATTGTGAATACACCAAATTGTCCATTGAATAACGAGTAAATTGTTTTGCATCTTTTACTAATTCTATCCTCCTCAATGGCAGGCATAGGGTCCATAGTACTTTTGCACCCTTTCCTTCCGTGTCCACGAAAGCTCATGCAAAACATATATCAATAGTACTTCCATATAAAAATCTTCTTCCTGCCCACCCGGCTCCAGTAATGCAGGTTGCCTAACAAGAAGATAACACGATAACACATTTGCGCAAAACTCATGGACAAAAGAGGTCCACTTTTTAAATGAGTGTTTAGCCGAGATAGTCGTCGCGCCCAACCCCAGCAAACTCTTTTTAGTAGCTTTCAAAGTCTCAGCCCCTTCTTTTGCTCCTGTACTTGCTGATTATTAATAACTCACGCAACTGCAAAGTCTAGTCCATGGCGTGTCACCAATGCCATCCTCTAACATGCACTTCCATGGGTTTATCCAACAAAATTGATTGCTCAGATTGGTCTTTGATTGATAGACCATGTAGGTTTCCGGCAAATCAAATAGGCAATTCAACATTTAAGACTAGCCACCACAACATCACAGGTACTAGTTACAAAGTTCAATGTGGGACCATGCACATTTAAAGATCAAACTGATTTGTGCAGAAAGCAACTGAGTTTAAATCATTAATTTCAACTAAAAAGTAGAACACTGGGATTGGTTGAAGAATGATCAATTTGCTACAAAATTGATTAAAATTAATTAACCCTAACATTTTACTACAGTAACAGTGCAACTTAGTTTTTCTTTAGTTTATCCATACATTTGCCAGAAGCGTAACAGCAGAAAAATGAAAATCCTTATATACCTTGGAGAAGGCGAAGGACTCTGTCACACCCCGACTCCTTAGTTTCCTCTTCGATATCATCCTCATCGTCATATTCTTCGTAATCGCCATCGCTCTCGCTGGCCCAAATTACCCAAAAATTGATCATCATAAAATTTACAATAAACGATGTAATATTTGAATGAACATACTAACAATTCATATGGCCCAGCCTAATTAGTTTTGAATTGAGGCGTAAATTGATTGATAGATTAATCACTTGATATATTAATTGGAAAAGAATACCTTGAGGCGGAGGAGTCAAAATCATCGTCATCCGATTCTGATAATGGTTCTGATTCTTCTGAGCTTCCTTCTTCTTCATCTCCTTCTTCTCCTCCTTCTTCTTCTTCGGAAGAAGAGGAAATTTCAATAACACTGCGTTTTGCTTCTCTCCTCGTCGTCATCTCAATTAGTTAGACTGATAATTTGAAGCTTGTTAAGAGCAACAACAAAAGAGTACCATTTCATTTCAAATGCCCAAATTATACGGTCCCACTGATTCACGAAACCACATTTAAAGCGTCAAATTAATCCTTGATCTTAATAAAATGGTAGTATATTGATTTTTCCACTTTTAACATCACTTAGCTACTATTTATCATTAGAGATTAAGCTTCTGTGTTTGTAATGACAAGGGTAAATTTGCTTCAGCTGAAGGTAAATATAAATTACTCACTCCCATTCAAAATAAGTGTTTACTTCGCCATCTAAGATAAAAATATAGATAATTTGACTAAATTATTCTTAATTAAAATTTTCATATTATTAACTTGTCACATTTGGGACTTATTTGTTACATCATATTAATAGTCACAATTATAAAAATGTTATGAAATAATATAAAAGACAAGAACAATAATGCAAGAACAAGAGCAATAGAGAAAAGAGTAGAGAGAGTTCTTCTTATTGATACTTAGAGAATGTTAGGAATGATTTACAATGGTAGAGGGCACCTCTATTTATAGGGAGGAGGATGATTTAGCTACCAATAATAGGACTCTAGAATCTCTCTAATTAAAGACATTCACCTTAAATAGAAGTGTAGAATCTCTCTATTTATAACACTCCCCCTTGAATGTCTATTCAATGATGTGCCTCGTTAAAACCTTAAAACAAAACCCAATGGGAAAAATTAAAGTAAGGAAAAAGAGTACACATGTTTGAATATGCGCCTATTGGTTGCCTCGTTAAAAACCTCGCAAGGAAAACCCGGTGGGACAAAACCTTGTAATGGAAAAAGAGTGCAACGCGCATTAACTCCCCCTGATAAGAACATCAATTTATGTCCTTAAGTCTTCGCATCCCGATCTTGTGAACTAGCTTCTTGAAGGTTGACTTTGGTAGAGATTTTGTGAACAAATCAGCCATATTGTCGCTTGAACGAATCTGTTGAACATTTATATCACCATTCTTTTGAAGATCATGTGTGAAGAATAACTTTGGTGAAATATGCTTCGTTCTATCTCCTTTTATGAATCCTCCCTTCAATTGAGCTATACATGCTGCATTGTCTTCATACAAAGTTGTGGGTAGTTTATCACACTTCAAACCACATTTGTCTTGGATATGATGTATTATAGACCTCAACCACACACACTCCCGACTTGCTTCATGAATAGCAATTATCTCGGCATGATTAGATGAAGTAGCCACAATTGATTGCTTAGTCGATCGCCAAGATATGGCGGTGTCTCCCCAGGTAAACACATAACCCGTTTGAGATCGAGCCTTGTGTGGGTCGGACAAATATCCAGCATCAGCATAACCAACAAGATCCGGGCTGCAATTCTTGCCATAAAATAAGCCCATATCGGTAGTTCCCTTTAGGTACCGCAATATGTGTTTGATCCCATTCCAATGTCTCCTCGTAGGAGCCGAGCTAAATCTTGCTAAGACATTAACTGAAAAGGATATGTCAGGTCTTGTAGTATTTGCAAGATACATTAGTGCGCCAATTGCGCTAAGATATGGTACTTCAGGACCAAGTAGCTCTTCATTCCTTTCTTGTGGTCGGAATGGATCTTTGTTCACATGAAGTGATCGAACAACCATCGGTGTACTTAAAGGATGTGCTTCATCCATGTAAAACCGTTTCAGTACCTTTTCTGTATAGGTAGATTGATGAACAAAAATTCCGTTTGCCAAATATTCAATTTGCAAACCAAGACATAGTTTAGTCTTTCCGAGATCTTTCATCTCGAATTCATCCTTTAGATAATCAATTGCCTTTTGGAGTTCTATAGGGGTTCCAATAAGGTTTATGTCATCGACATATACGGCAAGTACAACAAATTCCGATGTTGTTTTCTTTATAAAAACACACGGGCAAATGGCATCATTTATATAGCCTTCTTTTAACAAGTACTCACTAAGACGATTATACCACATTCGTCCTGATTGCTTTAGACCATACAAGGACCTTTGCAATTTAATTGAAAACATTTCCCGAGATTTCGAATTGTGCGCGTTTGGCACCTTGAGTCCATCGGGAATTTTCATGTATATCACATTATCAAGTGAGCCATAAAGATAGGCAGTAACCACATCCATTAAGTGCATGTCGAGCTTTTCATGGACAGCAAAACTTATGAGATAACGAAAGGTTATCGCATCCATTACAGGCGAATATGTCTCTTCATAATCGACACCAGGCCTTTGAGAAAAACCTTGTGCAACAAGGCGTGCCTTATATCTTTGTACCTCGTTTTTCTCATTTCTTTTGCGTACAAAGACCCATTTATAGCCGACAGGCTTAACACCATTAGGTGTTTCAACTATAGGGCCAAAAACTTCACGTTTTGCCAGCGAATTCAATTCTGATTGAATTGCTTCTTGCCACTTTGGCCAATCATGTCTTTTTCGACATTCTTCAACAGATTGAGGTTCGAGATCCTCACATTCTTCCATAATGCTAGATGCTACATTATAAGCAAAGGCATTATCCACCACAATATCCACTCGATTAATATTTGCCTCAATATTAATTGGATTTAGGGATAGTTCCGTATTTTCCAGAGTCTCGGGCTCAATGGATTCTTCATGAATCTCAGAATTTGTTAAATCATGAGATTCTTTCGTGGTGTCATTTTGATCATTCTTTTTCCTCTTTCTAGGATTTCGATCTTTGGAACCTAATGGTCTACCATGCTTCAGGCGTGCATTTGACTCATTGGATATGACACTAGATGATTGTCCAACAGGGACATCAATACGGATTGGAACATTTTCCACGGGAATGTGGGATTTCGTTATCCTCTTCAAGTCCGTAAATGCGTCAGGCATTTGATTTGCTATTCTTTGCAAATGGATAATCTTTTGTACCTCTCTTTCACAAATAGAGGTATGTGGATCAAGATGAGATAATGATGCATTTTTCCACAAAATTTTCCGTTTGGTTTCACCAACTTCTCCCCCTAATTTTGGGAAAAGTGTCTCATCAAATCGACAGTCTGCAAATCGTGTAGTAAACAAGTCGCCTGTCAATGTTTCAAGGTAGCGAATGATGGAGGGCGATTCAAACCCAACATATATTCCTAACCTTCTTTGCGGACCCATTTTGGTGCGGGATGGCGATGCTATAGGCACATATATTGCGCATCCAAAAATTCTTAAATGGGATATATTGGGTTCATGACCCAAAACCAATTGCAACGGGGAATACTTGTGGTAATTCGTCGGTCTGAGACGAATTAGCATTGCTCCATGTAAGATGGCGTGACCCCATACCGAAGTGGGCAGCCTCGTTCTCATAAGTAATGGCCTTGCAATCAACTGCAGGCGTTTAATTAACGATTCTGCAAGACCGTTTTGAGTGTGAACATGAGCTACAGAATGTTCAACTTTTATCTCGATTGATAAGCAATAATCATTAAATGCTTGGGATGTAAACTCAGCAGCATTATCCAGTCTAATGGACTTGATTGGATTATCTGGAAATTATGCTTGTAGTCGAATTATTTGTGCCATTAAATTCGCAAACGCAAGGTTGCGTGATGACAACAGGCACACATGAGACCATCTACAGGATGCGTCTATCAAGACCATGAAATACCTAAACGACCCACTAGGTGGGTGAATAGGTCCACAAATGTCCCCTTGTATACGTTCCAGAAACGTGGGTGACTCAGTCCCAACCTTTGTTGGTGATGGCCTGATAATCAACTTGCCTTGATAACACGAAGTGCAAGGATATTCATTATTCGAAAGAATTTTGAAATTCTTTAACGGATGCCCATATGAGCTTTCTATAATCCGTCTCATCATGACCGATCCTGGGTGTCCCAATCGATCATGCCAAAGTGTAAAGGTATTGGAATCAGTAACCCTTTGGTTTACTGTTGAATGTACCTCAATTGCACTAATTCTTGTCCAATACAGGCCACAAGATAAAGACGGGAATTTCTCAATAACCCTCTTTTGGCCGGAGACATTCTTTGTGATGACGAGATATTCAAGATTATCTTCATCCATTGTCTCAATATGATAGCCATTCCGGCGTACATCTTTAAAACTCAACAAGTTTCTCTTAGACTTGGAGGAGAACATTGCATTCTCTATGATTAACGTCGTGCCTTTGGGCAGAGTTACAATTGCTCTTCCGGAGCCTTCAATCAATTTACTACTTCCAGAGATTGTAGTAACGTTTGCCTTACACATATTTAGTTGAGAGAAATATTTCTTTTCTTTGAGTATTGTATGTGTAGTACATGAATCAACTAGGCAAATACTTTTACAGTTGGACGTTGATCCAAGTTCGCTTTGTGAGATATCCATATTTGCTATCCCATAGTTTGACATACAAAAGAGATACACGAATATAAGAATAAACAAGTTCAATTCGTTTGTGTCACATAATATTTTCAAAATCTGCTGCTAACAGTTGACTAAGGAAATCAGATATGTTATCCATAATTGATTACTTTGCAGTTTGAAAATTTTAGTTTAAGCATTTTCTTCAAACAATCGATTGTTAAACACAAACAATCGATTGTTGAACATTGACAATCGATTGTTAAATACACACAATCGATTATTTGTTATTTTGAAAAACTTTCAGATCACGCTGTCTTAAGACAATCGATTGTTAAGTATAGACAATCGATTGTTGGCTATTTTGAAAAATTCCACTGTTTTAAGACAATCGATTGTTAAGTATAGACAATCGATTGTTGGCTATTTTGAAAAATTCGAGCACTGTTTTAAGACAATGGATTGTTAAATTTAGACAATCGATTGTTGGCTATTTTGAAAAATTCGAGCACTGTTTTAAGACAATCGATTGTTGGCTATTTTGAAAAATTCGAGCTGTTTTAAGACAATCGATTGTTAAACATAGACAATCAATTGTTGACTATTTTGAAAATTTCTGATTACTGTCTTAATGACAATCGATTGTTAGACATAGACAATCGATTGTGGATGATTTTTGAAAAATTCCAGATTACACTGTCTTAACGACAATCGATTATTAGACATAGACAATCGATTGTGGGTGATTTTTGAAAAATTCCAGATTACTGTCTTAACGACAATCGATTGTTAGACATAGACAATCGATTGTTGATCAATTGTTTTTCAGCTTTAATGCGAAAAAATTAGATAATCGACTAGTTTTTCAGGCTAGTCGATTACCCTTACTGGAAAATAAAAATATTATTGAAATTTGAGCATATTGAAGACATTCTAAAGAACTACTGCTAACATTGCATCATGAACTAACTAATACGAGCTAATACTAATGACTATTAGTTTATTCACTAACTAATACAAATAAGTAGAACAAAATCAAATAACTCCATCTTCTTTCATCACGGACCCATCACCGATTAGGTGGTCTATTTTCCGCTCGGGTTGCTCAAAGAAGTCTGCCATATCCAGGTGGGTGATGTCCAAGTTGTCGTCATAGACAAAATTTGTTTCAGGGCCTTTTCTCTTTCGAGATGCTTGATAAAGGTCAACCAAGTGTCTTGGTATACGGCAAGTCTTTGACCAGTGCCCTTTCCCACCGCAACGATAACATATAGTTTCTGAACCAATTGCCTTAGGATCTTCATGACCCCGTTTCTGCTTTCGGCGGTTATCTCTCCTTGGGGGTTGACGGACTTCATTGGAATTTCTTCCTTGTCTACGTCCCTGGCTATGACCCCGTTTACGACCATGACCATGGCCCTTTTCATGTTTGGCATAATGAGAGTGCACCTTATTTGCTTCAGGCAGTGGTGTAGACCCAGTGGGTCGATTTTCATGATTTCTCATGAGCAGGTCATTATTTCGCTCAGCCACTAGTAGAAGAGAAATCAGTTCAGAGTACTTTGTAAAGCCTTTCTCTCTGTACTGTTGTTGCAGTACCATATTGGAGGCATGAAACGTTGTAAACGTTTTCTCAAGCATATCATAATCGGAGATTTTATCTCCGCATAGCTTCAATTTAGAAGTAATTCTGAACATTGCAGAATTATATTCAGAAACGGACTTAAAGTCCTGGAGCCTCAGATGAGCCCAATCATATCGTGCTTGTGGCAGAGTGACCAACTTCAGGTTGTCATATCTCTCCTTTAAGCCGTTCCACAAGATGAGTGGATCCTTGACGGTGAGATATTCAATCTTCAAACCTTCATCAAGGTGATGGCGCAAGAAAATCAAGGCCTTCGCACAGTCTTGGGTGGATGCTTTTTCTCTATCTTTAATGGTGTCTCCGAGACCCATAGCATCTAAGTGGATTTCAGCATCCAATACCCATGTCATATAGTTCTTGCCCGAAATTTCAAGGGCAACGAACTTTCTTTTCGTAATGTCAGACATAATCGAAAATTAAATTAGGAAGAGGGAAATACCTTAGATTTTTCGAGAATGGTTCTTGAGACGGTAGAGTCTCGTGCTGATAACGTGTTATGAAATAATATAAAAGACAAGAACAATAATGCAAGAACAAGAGCAATAGAGAGAAGAGTAGAGAGAGTTCTTCTTATTGATACTTAGAGAATGTTAGGAATGATTTACAATGGTAGAGGGCACCTCTATTTATAGGGAGGAGGATGATTTAGCTACCAATAATAGGACTCTAGAATCTCTCTAATTAAAGACATTCACCTTAAATAGAAGTGTAGAATCTCTCTATTTATAACAAAAAAATAGTTATCTTAAATTATTTATCATTTTAGAAGTTCAAAATAAAATTAATAATTTTTTTTACTTTTTTATCCTTAGTAATAATTATTCTTGAAGATGGAGATAAGACATAAATAAAATTAATACTTAATGAAGAGAGATCATATCTTATGACATAAATAAGGATAGAAGAGTCTAATTACTTTCTTAATTAATAATTTCTTAAGGGACATGTAAAAGAGAAACACGATACATAATATGAGAAACAAAAAGTAACACTTAACATTAACTAGTATGAATATATTGCTTTGACTAAAAGTGTAACAACAATTTTTCGCGTCAAGAAAATTAAATAATCAAGACTGGAAAATTGCGTAACAAATGTAGTATTTGATTTCAATAAATGAAAGTGTTACAATCTCTATGGTATTCCTCTGATTCTTCAAGAATGCAAAGTATCTTAATGAGCTTGGCTTTGATTTGATTCAAGAGCTTGTAAAGCTTGATCTTGATCTCCTCATTGGATTTGAATTTGGGTTTGATCACGAACAAGTAATTTGATCTTGAACGCCTTGATATTTGATTTGGCTTTGTTCTTAATCTTGAACTTGAGCTTGATGATGGGTTTTCAATATCTTGGCCTTATGCTTCTTGTGTTTTTATGATCTAACAAACTTATCGTGAAGAACCAGATAGAGCACCTGGATATACATTTCACCTGGATATACATTTTATGTGAACTGGTCGAAGTCTAAAAAATCAGCAAATGGATGAACAACCATAGGGAGGAACACAACAGAGACGGTGACCTGGTCCCTTAGCGTTCTCCGGCACAAGCACAAGTCAGTGACTATATGCAATCAATATAAAGAGAAACACAACAGGGACCTGCTCCCTTAGGGTTCTCTTACAGAAGTACAAGTCAAGTGCACAGACGGAACGTAGCAGAAGAAAGTGACCATCTAGCAACTGCCACAGAAGAGGAACACTACTAGGACCTGGTCTGTTAGTGTGTCCTGACAGAAGTACAAAGTCCACTATCCAGCCGAAACGCAACTACCCAGAAGTGGCGGTGCAGACAGTACAGTCGTCACTTCTCATTAGGAAAAAGCGTACACCAAGAGTTGACACCACTATTCATTGTGTTATCCTTTGTGATAAAATAACCTGGTGCAAGACATGCCATTATTTGTGCATCCAGTGATATTGTCTTAAGAAACAAAAGTGTTCATTCTGCATTGAAGTCACTGGTGTATCAAGAACAAGAAAACAACTCCATTAAGGATCAGTTTCTAAATGAGTTTAGTTGAGTTGTAATCTTGTTATTTGTTCGTCAGTGTAATTCCTAGTTTGCTTTCTTAGTAACGTCATCTTAGGAACCAACCAAAATTCGTAAACTTCTGAGTTTATATTGTGACTAGGGATAGTCATATGTTTAATCCTTTGTAACAAGGATAGTTATAGAGTGACTTGTGGTAGTTGCATCACAAGTTAGTTTGAAGTCTTTGCAATAGGGTTTTTGCAAAATGGCTTGTAACAGGGAGGTTGCATGTTGGTAGAGTTAAAAGCCTACAAGAGTAGGTCGTGGTTTTCTTGATTCCCTTGTGTGGAATTTTTTCCACGTAGAAAATCTCCTACATTCTTTACTTTCCGTCTTTACTGCATTCTACACATTATCTCATAGAGAACTAGGTACTCTATAGTTTGGTGGACTCATATAAACTAATAATTGGTATTAGAGCGGGTCTCTCCTATCCGGCTAACACCTAGGAAGAATACTTAATGGCTACTGCACCAAATTTTGAAGAAGGAAAATCAACCTATAGACCCCCCAGATTCAATGGTCAATACTATGGCTAGTGGAAGACACCAGTATGCATGATTTTATGATGGAAGAAGATTCAAAGTTGTGGGACATCATTTGTAATGGTCCACATGTTTCCATGAAGAAGCTTGAAGAAACAGGACCATTGGTGTCCAAAGGGAGAAGAGAGTACAACGACATTGACAGAAAAGCTGTAGAAAAGAACTATCGTTCCAAGAAAATCTTGATGTGTGGCATAGGTACTAATGAGTACAATAAAATATCAACTTATGATACTGCCAAAGAAATATGGGAAGCTTTACATTCCGCACATGAAGGAACCACTCAGGTCAAACAATCTAAGATCGACATGCTCACCAATGAATATGAGCTCTTCAGGATGAAGGATAATTAATACATACAAGATATGCACACCTGATTCACCTTCATCATAAATAAGCTTCACTCACTTAGAGATGTCATTCCCAAAAACAAGCTTGTAAGGAAAATCCTGAGTGTTCTACCTGGGTCTTGGGAAAGTAAGGTAAATGCCATCACTGAAGCTAAGGATCTAAAAACTCTGACCATGGATGAGTTGATTGGTAATCTGAAGACATACGAGCTGAAAAGAAAGAAAGACCGTGAAAGAAGAGGGCCTAAGAAGGAAAAGAACCTGGTGCTTAAGGTTGGAAGCAGTGATTCAAGTGATGAAGATAGTGACATGGCCTATATTACTAAAAGATTTCAAAATATGATTCGAAGAAATGGTGGTATACCAAAGTGGGGCAGTTCAAGTAAAACAAGAAACAACGATCTCTGTCTGATGTGGAAAGTCGGGGCATTTCGTCAAAGACTGCCCATTCACAAAACAGGAGCAATACAAGAAAAATCCTGACAAAGTAGGAAAAAGGAACCTGGTTCCAAATAAAAGGTTTAATTGAAAAAGTGCTGCAGACAATATCGTTAAGCAGGCTCTTGCTGCTTGGGGAGACTCCTCGAGTGAATTCTAAAGGGAATCAGATGTAGAAAACAATTCCATGATGGCATTGAAAACTGAAGCAGCGAAGAATGATTCACTGTTCGCGTTGATGGCTCTGTCAGATGATGATGATGAAGATGAAAACGATAGGGTAAACTTTAGGGATGTGCAAAGAAATCTGAAATCCTATTCTTATAAGAAGCTAAGGTCTTTATCTAATGTACTAATTGATGCCTATTATAGCCTTGTAAATGATAAGGAGATCCTGACCATAAAACTAGGAGAGATCGAACAATCTAGAGATCATCTAGTGGTCTGTGTAGTGGACCTAAATGAGATCATGACTAATCTTGAACAAAAAATGAAAGCCTTGAATGAAAGAATAACTAGTGTGAAAAATGAGAGAGACGATCTCATGGTAGTAGTTGTTGATCTAAAAGAAACAATAGAATGCCTTAAAAATGAGAAACACACCTTAGAAGAAAGGGATGACTTGTTAGTAATATGCACTGATCTAGAGGAAACCATTGAGGGACTCAATAGATAACATAGTAATGTAAGGCTTGAGAAAGAGTGAGACTGACATCGTGCTTGAAAAGGAGTTAACTGTTGTGAAAACCAGTCTCTGTAGTGAACTCAAGAGGAATCACTAACTTCAAGCTGAATTGAGAAAATAAGAAATGATCTCGAGAAATCTCTGAAGTGGGCCTGGTCCTCAGATGTTGTCAGTGCCATGTATCTCAACAACACTGGGAGCAAGCAGCGCATTGGGTTCCAAAAGGAGAACAATCCCAACAACCCAAACAACAAGTGTGTCACTGTACCTGATAACTGGCTATGTACCCACTGCGGGAACAATATGCATTTGAAAAAAAAATTACTAGGCCAGGGTTTATTCTGCTCAGAAAAACAAAGTGTTTTCTGATGGAGAGATAACTAAAAAAGGACCAGGTACTACTCGCAAAAAGCGGATGTTGCCTGAATGGATTAGGAAATCCCTCATTCATCCTTTTTATCATAACAAGGGACCCAAACTAGTTTGAGTTCCTAAATCTAACCCTCGATTTGTATGATCATGGAACAGTGAGAGGAAGTGGATTGCGATGGACTATGTACAATGGATGCTAAAAGCACACAGCTGAAAACATCATGAATCTCTTCTCACTGAAAGCTCTGCACAAAGGGAATGTATCCATAAGAAGGAAGTAAAGGGTACATTCTCAAGTGAATGAAAAGGTAAAAAGGTTCTTTTGGCACTCAAGTGGGAGCGTTCACTATGTAAATGGCCTAAAAAGTGCAATCACCAATATGATAACTCGCCAAGTGGTCTAAGTGGACAAAGGAAACAAGAACATCCATTCCAGCTAAGAATAGAATCTCCACATACTGGTGTTATGAGAAGAGTGAAGTCGCAACCATGGCCTAAAAGATTGGTATATGCAAACTTCTCACCTCTGAATAAATTAACTCAGCAGGATCTGGTCCGTGGTCTGCCAAACTCAAGTGTCACCTGGGCATGAGATCACAAAATAAAGGGGGGGGGGGGGGGAAGAAGGAATCACACATTATTTCTCAACACTCAAGGACTCCACAACAAAATGGTATTGCTGAAAGAAAGAACGGAACTAGAAAATTCTACATGGAAAATGCTCATCGTCTGTGGAATCACCAATAAATTCTAGGCAAAGTTAGTAAATACTGATTTCTACGTGGAGAACAAGTGATGGTTCAAGTCCCTTGTAAATCAAAACCCACTAGGAGCTGCAAAATGAAGGAAAATGCCATGTTCTCAATAATAAGAAGGATCAGCTTGGGAAGCTCAATGCAAAAAGACGAGGAAAGGAATCCTTCTAGGTTATAATCCACAATACAAGGCCAGAAAGTCTCCAACAAAGGTCACACTAAATGGTAGGATGTGATCATGGGGTATTTAACAAGACACTTTCCCTTTCCAAGAAAGAATCAACGATGATCAATATTATGAACCGAAATTCTGTCTCAAATTGGAAAACCAAAGCCTCCCATCTGCATGACTAGTCAATCACTTGCTTTTATTCTAGATTTAGATAAACATGTATTTTTTTCCTTCCTTCTATATCTCCACTACATAATAGAATCAAAAGTGTAAGTCCGTAGGAATCCTACTTGAAGGCTGCCTAGTAAAAGATTAAAATACCTTAGAGGAACTCGGGACCTGGTCCTGTGTTGCCCCTCATGTGAGTGTTCTTTTAATCCTATTGAGTATGATGATGTTAACTATGCAGGTTTTTTATGGAAAAGGAAAGCACTTTTGGAACAGTTCACTTGTCATGATTCATGACTCATCCTTTGAGAGACAATGAAGCAAAACTCAATGGCCTCATCAACAACTGAAGAAGAATTACAAAAATAAGAGGATCAAGCACATTGAAGGTTGAGATTATCTTTTGATGGTCAAAATGAAGAAGGGATTGATCTCTGGGAAGTAATGCAGAACAGAAGACCAAATTCCATATATCTGCATCAAAGCATCGAGTAGAGAATTCTGGATCAATTATGGTGAAGATGGGGTCACAAGAGTCTAATGAAGAATCTGATCCTCCATCAGTTGGCTATGCAAAACAACACCAGGTAAAGATAGCTAAAGTATTTTCTGACCAAGCCTAACTCACTGATATACCCTTGTAGGTAGTAATGTGCTTAATTCTACATGCCCTCTCAAAAAAAAAATAACAAAATTAACTCATTTGCCATATCATCCGACTTTTTAATGTTTGTGTGTCATGTCTTTTCTTTCAAATCCTTTCATACCCTCTGCACGGTAACACTTCCCCACAAACCTTCTGTCGTTTTTCAAAACTATTCAGAACCTGTTTCGCTCTCCACTCATCATTAGCCCTTCTTCCAATAAAACTTCTTCCTCTCTCACAGCAAGTCATGAACCTTCTCTTTCTACTCGTCTACCAAGTACTCATCTAATGGAGATCAAACAATCGTCTTAATCTCTCACCATTAACACCGCTCCCACTTTGTTATTTTCCTTAAAATCATCCAGAGCATCACTATTTCATGCTTTCTACAACCTTACCCACTCCTGGCTCCTCCTCCACTCCTACAGTTTTTTCATTTCTGATAAACCCTACTTATCATCATTTTGTGAACCCTATGTCTAGTCAATCCTATGATCTCATCAAAAAACATACATGAGGTTTTACTTATCAAGTGTTAGAAGCCCCTAAGGATGATCCTGACCAATATCTAAACTCCTCCATGTTGGACTTAGTGACTCTCAAGAAGTCACTAGAAAAGGAAGCGGCTTATAACATCATAGCTATAGCTACTGAGAATATGATGAATGAAGGAGCATATCTCTCGTCTGAACACCAGGGGGAAGAAATTCCATTCCTAGGAGATGTAAGAACCACAACACTCCTCGAGTCTTTGGCTCATGAGATATTCTCAGAAAAGCCTTCTGATGAACCTGATCCTCTTTCATGCAAACTCACTCATACACTTCCTGTTCACTCCAAGCTTTAAGAGTTTTCCTCGAAATCACCCACTATCAGGTCATTACATTAAGAGAGTTTTGAATCCTCATTGCAGAAAAGTAAGATAAGTGTCAAGACAGGGAAAAAGAGGAAAACGAATCCAAGGGATTTCACCAAGAGTGTGTCAGTAAACCAGATAGACAAAGATGTTTCCATGGAACCTGATACTTAGTACAACAATCTATGACATCTCAACAATCTATGGAAAAGTCCTTTGATGAAACTGTTGAGGAATAGAAATGGTCATCCATGAAGAACTATAACAAGTCCAAACGAAGTCAAACTGTGCTAGCCGTGTGTCTGAGGACAATACTGTGGGAATGGCAAGCTAGAAAGGAAAGTCTGCCAAAGGGTCTAGAAAACAAAAAAAGGAAACTGTTAAGGAACCTGGTTCAGTAAGGTCCACGACCTGTGATGGTGGTCTTTGGTAGCAGAAATTAAGAACTCAGAAAGTGTTGTGGGGTCGCACATTTGATCCAGCAATTTCGGAGATGGCATGCATGAGACAAATTCTAGAGATTGTAGAATTTCAACAATGGGACCACTTGTTTAAAAGGAGCATGCTTCTGCTGTACAAAGATGCAGTACAAACTTTTTACGCATCTCTTTTCAATGTTGAGGGGTATCACATTTGTGCGCTCGTAAATAGGGTAGACATTATACTCGACACTTCAGCGTTGGGAAAGGCTCTCAGAATTTTGTGTGAAGGTATGTCCTCAGTTAAGGCGTCTGTGGAGTAAACTTTGGGATAGCTATCATGAAAGAAAAAGCTATGCAATAGGTAGAACATGTGCATAAAAAGGTATTGCTTCCTGAGTACCAACTTCTTTTTAAACCGGTCAATAAAGTGTACTTACCCCGCTCTGAGAGGCTCTCTATTTGAACTGGTCAATAAACCGTCAATGAGGAAGTTGCACGATTGACAAAGGAAAATGATAGACATGGGGCTCAATTACTTGAAGAAAAATTGTATGAAAATGCTCGACTAGACTTGGTTCTCAAAACCATTGTTGTCTCTTCCTCCAAGCCTCATTCCTTTAGTGTCCCCTAGGATCCTCTTAGTGTCCAGCTATTTTTGCGCCAAAATCTTATGGATGCCTTTTTACTTTTGTTTGTTTTTTGTGTGATGGCATGTTGAACTTAACCATTACTGCTCCTGACTTGCTCAGTCCAATGTAAACATTAATAAAAAAACTCCCCTTTTCTTTGCATGTACATTACTAATTTCCTCCGGCTTCTCTTTTCAGTCATGTTATGTGCACATATATGGCATGAGCTAGCTGTGTTAGACTTCTTTATGATTTACATGTTCTTTTTAATGATGCCAAAAGGGGATGTTGATACCCAATTTTTCCCTATATATTTTCAATATGCAAAATACTTTCAAAAGAGCATATATATGCATATATAAGCATGTCCAAGTGTTTTATTATTTCATATTTGTAAGGTTTCTAAATTGGATTTTCTCCCTTTTTAACCATAAAATCCCTAATAATTATTTCTAAAATTATTATTCTTGATAATTGATCCATTGGAATTAAGCCAGAATATAACTAAAGTAATTTTTACAAATTTAAAATTTTTATTTATTCTTTTAAAAGATAAATTGCACATAATTGCAATATTAGGCCTTTTAAGATTTAATTAGGTTTTATATTCATAAAATTAGATTCAATATTTTTAAATTTTTAATTATTTGTTATAAATCATTTTAGCCCTTTTAATTTAGTTTTCAGAAATTATTTACTATTTTTATAAATTAGAAAAGGGAAAACAAACTATTTAAATGATAGACCCTTTTGTATTTAAATTCTAGCCCAAATTGAACCCCATTTCCTCCAGCCCAATTTTAATTTTAACTCAACCCTAACCCTTTTAAATCCTATCCAAACCTAAATCCCTACCTACCCCATTTAATCTAGGCCATTGATCATTCAGATCAACGACCACCGTTCACCCTTACCTTTTTTAACCTAAACGATCACCCTAATCTAAATCATCCTCACCAACCCGCCGCTCTTGAATTGCCTTCCTCTCTAATTCTCTTTGAAACTTCACTCAACCCCTAGCCGCCGCCACCCAAATCCACCCTAATTCCCTTCAACCCCCACTCAATCCATGGACTCCTATTATTGTTTGAGATGTGTACTTGTCTCCTACGTCCCCTGGTGGCCCACTTGTATGATTACATGGACAGATCTCGAAGAGATCTAGTCGAGTCCTTGTTCAATTCCTATCTATGGTCTTTTTCCAGCCATCCATGGTTGTTTGAGTCAAATCCCTGACTTTTCTGGCTAGATCGGTAACTTTTCGAAGTCTTTCTCATCTTTCTGGGTTCTGTGTAACCCTAACTTCAAAGGCTTTCCGATTTTCTTTCAGATCTGTCTTAGACCTGTGTATGTTATGAACCTCTTAAGTGTTTCCCTTAAAGGTTATACTATTTTTTAAAATGACTCTTCGTCTTCAACAATTAGGGTTTCTTAACCTCTTTTAAGCTCTTCTCTGATTTTTAGTGTTGTTTTATGACTTTACAATGTTTAAACAATTTGTTCATGTTTTTCTTCTACCTAGTTCATCGTGTTAAAACCCTAGGTATTTTGGGTTTTATCCGGGTTATGAAGCTGTCTTTGTTTGTTTATATGTATACTTGTTTTGATTAAGTTTTTTGTGTTTGGATACTCTTCTTTGTTGAGTGATTCAGAGTTCTTACCATTTTTAACTCGATTATTGTTAATATCCCAATTTCTTAAAAGGTTTTCCTCACTTATTTTTGTGAGTTTAAAGGGTTCTTTATTTGTTTCTGACTTTCTTACTTGTTAGTTTGGTTTTTCACTCTAGTCCTATGTGACTACTTGACTTTGTTGACTACCATGCTTCGAGTAGGTTCTTTTACTACTGAGTCCTAGGCTACTTCTGCTACTACTCTATGTTTGTGTTGCTTCTTTTTTCAATATGGTTGGCCTTGAATGTCTGATACTCTTGTTCATTATTCTCTATTTATATGAAAAAGTGCATAATCATGATTCTTTCTTGATTGATCTCGATTTCCTCAAATTATGACTGATTGCAAAGTTTTTTTATAAACCCCTAATTGTACCCGTTTGTTTTAGTTGATTGATTCCTTTACTTTATTTGTTGTGATGTTGTATCTATGCTGAATCCTTTTCACAATTAAGTATATTTGTACTTAGACTCAATTATTTACTCTATTCTTTTAATGTCCCCTATATGATTAGAAATCAATCTTTCTCAAAATTGGTTTTCTTTCCTTAATTATCCTGTCAGTAACTGTTTGAAGAGTAATTCATTTATTAAAGGAAAGAACTTGTATTCATTGATTCTTATTGCAATTATTTCATGTTTGTATTAAAACTTTACTTGTTACCTTATTTTACACTCGTTTTCAAAACTATATATACCCTACCCTCTATTCTCTAAAAACACGAACAACTGAGTTCAAAAACACACACTTACACATTCAAAATTCTCTTTCTTTCTCTACTACTTGTGCTACTGCCCTATCTAGCTGGCTGAAAGCCAAAGCTAGACTTTGGAACTTTGATTGCTTAATGTTTTCTACACATTGCTCCTTCAACCCGTCTGTTTTTTAATTTAAATTCTGAAACTTAAACTTATGTGTTCCTTTGTTGTCAATTACTTCTTAATCCGCACTACCTTAATGGCTCATGCTGTTGCACTTTTGTTCAAATGTAATTAGCATGTTTACTTGTTCATGTTTGTATCTCTCAACTAGCATGTCTTCTAAGGTACTTGAGTCATGACTGATTATGTGTTTCTATTTGGGTCTTCTATGTCCCCAACCCCTACTCCCCTGTTTGTAACTGCTGAAGTATGTACTCCTTTCTAAACTTGTTCTGTATGTATGTTGTGGCTCCTACCCCCTTTTCCCTTTCAAAAACTATTTGTTAGGAATCTTCTGCTATTTTTTACAAACTCACTTCGAACATGTTATTTCTAAAACTATTTTCCAACTCAACTCCTTTGAGTCTATGTCCAACACTATCACATACACTCTTAGATCATTAGGTTCTGCCCCTCTTGTGTGAGCCTTGCTTTGGGACCCTTTGAGCTCCCTCTGAACCTTGACACATAACGACTGGTCCTTCCATATTGCACTTATTCTTGATTATGCAATCTAGGTTTGAGCATTGCCCGGGACATCTTGAGGTCCTTAGTGAACACTGACACACCCAGATATGAGAAAGGGCTTTGGAATAATATTGGCTTTTGAGGTGGTTCATTACATAACTTAGAGAGGAAGTCAAGATCAGTCTTCCCTATGGTTCTAACCTCTTATTTTTGCATTTTTTCTTATGTAATTCAGCACAGGATCTGTAATAATTTGTAAACAATTTGGGGTGGTTAGTAAAAGGGATAGGGAATATTCATGCTATAGTAAGGGGTAGAAAACATGTTAGTAGGTTTATATTCCTACTTGTGCGATAGAAACCATGCTTAGTACTCTTTTCATGCATTAGAGATCATGTTCCCTAGGACTTACGCTTACTGTTTTCAGCATCACCATTTCAATATCATATCACTTATAAAATCCTGTTTTAATTATGTTAATAACCGGATTTTCTGCGATCATGTTCCTACTGCCGTGCACTTAAAGATCTTATTTTAGGCTAAACAACACTAACAAACATATCATTTCAACATATCTTAGAAATTATGTTTAAACACTGTAATATTTGTGCATATAGAAATCCTGCTTAGGATTCTGCATGTACATCATTCTGCATCTCTGCATATTAGATACCATGTCTTTAGGATTTCATTTATATTTTCTTAAGCATTCTTAGGCTAACTATGAATGCATAAGAGGAATAAAACAATTTTACTCAGTTTTTACAAGCAACTGGCCATAATTCTATGTACTGAACACCTAGAACATCATGTTTTAGGTAGTATAAATAATCTCCAAACCGCCTTAATGATTCTAAATAACTACTGAATACTGCTTATGCCTTGGCAAGCCTTAGGTAATTACTTAAGTAAAACTAGAATTGCCTTTGTTTAATTATCAACTACTACAATCAGTAGGCAGGCCTGATTCAGACTTTTTTTATATAACGAATTTGGTTCTGACTTAAACACCCTGCTTTAGGATTCTTAATTCAGACCTTAATTGTATATAAGTCGTGCTGTCTATCTGCACTGCTTGCGGAGGTATAACTAATCCTTCTATTTGCTTATATGTTTCTCCTAACCGCAGTCTTATATGTTTTGTATCTCGCTTCAGCATTTTGCCTTTAAATCTAAGGAACATCATAACACCTCCTTCTTATAGGAATAAGAGTCATAAATTCCTCCGGGGCTGATAGGAATGGTACGGGTAACAGCATGCAATAGAGGTCGAGACCATCCCTCACTTTAATTACCTTCACGGGGCGAGAAAGGGTAGATATGGATATGATGACCGGTCACTAATACCACGTGTATCCCCTCTTATGAGAAGTGTCATACGGGTATTGTATTGATGTGATCGATATTACAAAAAAACCTAGGACACCCCTTTAATTTGTATTAGTAAGCTTAGACTATAACTCTTTTCAAAGCCTTGCTTTTATTAATCGTTTTTCAAACACTTGTGTATTCAAACTTAAATCCCCAATTACTTGAGCCTTTATTTGTTTATTTGCTAATTGCACAAATTTACAAAAAAAATTCTGGCCGGGAACCACACCAGTGGATCCTGAGGGGTGCCTAACACCTTCCATTTAGGATAATTTCAAGCCCTTACCCTATCTCTGGTTATCAAACATAGTTGTAGTTGAACCTTATGGATGCCCTAACGCACCTTAAAATCGTTACATGCCGAATCTTCAAACACCCAATTCCTAAAAGGAAATAAGTCATTACACCCTATGAATGTCGAAACACGGCTCCTCTTCGCGTAGGAAAAAAGGGGGCCGCGACAGCATGTCGACTCCGCTGGGGATATTTAGGCTTTTACTATTTCATATTGTTCTTGTGAATTTGTACCTCTCCTTTATGGCAATTACTTGTTTAATTCCTTTAAGCGTTTAATTCTCAAAAGTGAATTGACATATCTTCTTGGTTTCCTACCTTTTATGTTGCTTTAAATTATGAAACTGTTGTATTTATTGCTTTCTTAACATGCAAATACATGCTTTTAATTATTGTATAATCATGCATAACATCAATTCCCCTCGTGCCAAACAAATACTATAGCAACACTTTAATGAGTTGTTGCACTCTTCCTATATCATTACACCCTAAATTCGAAAAGGCATATTTATGGTAAAACTAGTTGATCAGCGGTGCAACCGACAACTTCGTGTTTTCGCCCTTGAGTTCCTCTCAAGGGTACTAGTCGAAATTCCATAGAAACCTTACTCAATTAAAATTGTGCATGCATCATGGTCAAACCTAGTCGAGTAAGTTATGTTTTCCACATAATAATCCCTTAAGATAGCCTTGACCAGAGTCCACTAGGTTTTCCTAAATCCAAATGGACATCATCACGTTTTGTGCATCTATTTGGAGAACTAATTGATATTAAATAGTCGAGTTTGGTGGGGGTATGGACCTAACCTTATTTGTCTTGCAGAAATATGAGGCGCGAAGTCCCCCGATTGGGCATGGTTACCAATATCCACCCGAGATTGCTAAGATGGTGGAGAGATTTACACTCTAGCGACAAAAAACTCATCAGAAAATATCTGGGAAATCTACCATCCCTCCTGGAGATCCAACATAACAACATGATCATAGAAACTGCCACATTGTTTTGGGATTGCGAAAGGGTCGTGTTCCACTTTGGAGATATGAAATGATGCCTTTTATGGAGGAGATAGAAGGGTTGACCGGTCTAGTGTAGGAAACTCCAGGTTTGCTAAAGGCAGGGGCTTCCTCAAAATGATGGGTTTGAAGAAGAATACAAAATTGACATGCCTGAAGGAATCATACATCCCTTTTGGCTACATGTATGAAAGGAACGATCACAGCAAATCCTACCGTACCTACCCTGACAAGTTTGCCATCACATCCTTGGGACACATCCATCATAGGGTTTTAATCTTCATGTTTCATTTCCTATGTATGATTGTGTTTCCGATGAATAAAGGAAGAATCCATTCCAGGCTAGCTATGGTAACTAAGACCCTAATGGAGGGGATTGGCGGGCAATCATCCAGCATCGTGCCCATGATCATTGCAGACATATACCAAGCCTTAGAGAAGTGTCAACGAGGAGAAAAATAGGCTGCAATCTACTACTTCAACTCTGGCTCATGGAACATCTCCAAAGGGGGGAATACCGATAAGAAATTCACCGAAAGGACTAGGATGATCACATCGCTTCCACTATCAAAAGCAGATGAATTAAAACCCCGACATGTCGCTCAGCCTGAGAATGCCAAAGAATGGGTTGAGCTCTTTGATGATCTGACTAAAGAATAAGTTCAATGGATGTTCGAGTGCTTTCCTGACCGAGGAGTTCATCCTTCAATCTGGAGATGCATATTTCCTGATACCAATTGGTCTAAGAGGAACCTACCCTTACGTCCTTCTCCGAGTTTTGAGTCAAGCTGGTAGAAAGCAAGTTATACCCAAGGTCGATAAATTAGCCATTTCCGAGCTGACTTCTAAAATGATGATAGTCCTTATAAATTCCAAGCCCAACATTTGTGGCATTGCAAGATCGTAATGGGGAAATACACCATGGAGCTAGACACATATCATGTTGGTTGTACTCTTTTCTATTCAGGTTGTTTGGAGGACAATCATGATGGTCTGGGCTAGCTAGGGTTTTTTCGAAGTCACAGAATTATAGATGAAAAGGTCGAGGCGCAAGTCATGTAAAACCATCTGCGCGAAAGGATCCATGAGTATGAGAGCGAACACCACGAGATATAAGATTCCAATTAGAAGCTGATTGAGGAACAGAAAGACACGGTTGTCAGCGCCAACAAGAGGTTGGGATACTTGGATAGAGGCATAGTAGAACTGGAAAGAAAATTTCTCGAAAGGGTTAAAAATTGTCAAGAGGCTGAAGGGACCAAATGTAGACATCTAGCCAGAGCATACTTGTTGTTGGGACTTTGCGAGTTAGGGAAGCTGTTCGACGGAGCCGAGGATGCAGAATCTGGGGAAGGTCCTTCTGGGACCAAGTAGATAGGAGTTTATCTTTCACTGTAAATAAATAAGGCCAATGGCCATTAGTGACTTTTATTTCCTGCTTATTTAGTGTCGATTTGGGATTCGTATGTTTTTATAATAAAATGAGGCATTTAGCATTCTATCTTCTCCAAATCAATTTATCACTAGGCATATCTTGGGCACAAAAAGGTTCCCAAATTAGGACACAATTTACATTCCCGTAATATGTGTTTAAATATTGCAATACTTTTTATAATCCTCACTAACTTGATTATCTTTTGTTTCTATTTTTGTTTTTATTATTCCCTTCCCCAAAGGTTAGTTCGCGCACTCTAGCATCATATTCTTATTCCACGAGATCCAGGGGGCCTCCACTCACTCCTCTTTTTAGTCCGGTTAAAAGTAAGAACAAGGGCAAGATGGACGATGTGAACAATGTCAGAAAGGACAAACCAACTAAATGGGTTCAGGCCACTGATGGCCATGGTATTCGGGTTCCTAATGAGAATGCGTCACAACTTGAATAGAAGCTGCTGAATTTCAGAAAGAGCTCGATCAGGTTTGGAATCTCGCAAGCCTGTCATTTTGCATCAACGCCCAGATATCAATTTCCCCAACACTCGAAACCTTACACTTTCTCAAAATATCCCAAAGAAACAGAATCATCCTGTTCCTCACCATCACACTGTTCCACCAAAGACCAAATGCAACACCTGCCATTACCCAAACAACATTCAACTACTCATCCCAGAAACCCAAAACTCCACAAACGACCATTTCCACACCCATACACCAGGCCACCATAACACTCATATCTACATAGAGACTATGCCACACTCCATTCAACCTATCTTAAGCCCACCTGAGTCTGATGAAAATGATCTGTTTATTAGAAACCTGGCTGAGGAACTTAAGAAATTGACTAGCCAAATTTAGGGTGTTGAGGAAAGAAAAGGAATCGAAGGGCTAAGCTATGATGATCTTTGCATACAACCTGATTTCAAATTGGCCGAGGGGTACAAACCTCCTAAGTTAGAAATATTTGATGGTACGGGTGATCCAAGGGTCCATCTGACATATTGGGACAAGCTGGTTGGAGTGGGAAATGATAAAAAGATTTGCATGAAGATGTTCATGAGGAGTTTGAAAGAAGATACGTTATCTTGGTGCATCAGCCAAGATCCCAAGAAGTGGTCAAGCTGGGTAGGCATGGCGTCTGACTTTATGGATAGATTCAGGTTTAATACAAATGTTCCAGAGGTGTTATATATTCAAAATTTGAAGAAGAAACCCATATAGACATTTCATGAGTATGATGCTCGCTGGAGGTCTGAAGCTGCTAAGGTCAGACCTTCCTTGGAAGAGGAATAGATGAACAAGTTCTTTTTTGGGCTTTGGACCCACAGTACTATGAACAATTGATGATGATTGAGAACCACAAGTTCTCCAACATTATCAAACTAGGTGAAAGAATTAAATAAGGTATCAAAAGCGGTATGGTCACAAACTTTGAGGCCTTGCAATATTCAAATAAGGCCTTACAGTCCAATGGTGTGTCCAAGAAGAGGGACGTAGGGGCCGTAATAGTTTCACAAAGGACTAAGTCTCCCCTCAAATACCAAACTTACCCAACAACTCCACTCAAATATCAACCAACCCCAAATTACAAAGCATATTCACCCTCATACCAATCTTCTCCACCAACTTATCAGTCATCTCCACCTCCTACATATCAACCTACTTCACCCAGATACTCCCAACCTGCTCATGTCTACCAAACCAATAACCCTCAACCATTCCACTATCAATCACCTCCTGCACGCCAAAACTTCCCTAGACCTAGACCTAATTTTGATTGCGGACCTCTAAAATAATATACAACCATCGCTGAACCTATCGACCAGTTGTATGAAAGACTCAAAGTTGTTGGTTATATCACCCCCATACCTGCTGCAACCTTTGAGAACCCTTCTTAGTGGGTTAACCCAAACAAATCCTGTGCGTACCACTCCGGCATGAAAGGGCACATCATCGATGAATGCCGCTCTTTGAAGGAAAAGATATAGTCCTTGATTGATAACAAGATTATTGTGGCAAAGAAACCCGCTCCAAATGTCTGCAACAACTCTCTGCTAGACCATAAGGGTGGAGGTATTGACATGATTGAAATATAAGATGACTGGGATCTTGAGGGATCAATCGGGTTGATCACAAAAGGTGATGACCCAAAGAAACCAACGATTACTCTCAATCCAATCATAGTCCAGATTCAACCTTCTGAGGACACTAAGGTTAATATATCCGTACCACTTGAGTTTGAAGCAACATCATCCGCAAAGACACCAACACCAATTGAGGTTAAATTCGTGTCTCCAACAAATGCACCCGCACCATTTGAGGTTGCAGTTTTTCCACCCAAGGCACATGTACCATTCGGGGTGAGGATAGCCATTCCAATCCCAGTGGCGATGTCAACCATGACACTATTCCATATAAATGTTGTACCCTGGAACTATACAGCCGAGGAAAGAAGGAAATGCAAGGTCATGTTTTAAAAAACTGTCGCTGTACAGGGTATGACAAGAACTGGTAGAGTCTATACCGCATAACACCTAGCTGAATCAAGCAAGCAGGCCTCCAGTTGGTCAACCCCTTATTGTGACAGGTCTGAACGACCTTTGGAGGAAGATACATGCCAAAGAATATTCGGTCATCGACTAGTTAAAAAGGACACGTGCATAAATATCCATTCTCTTTGCTGCAAGAGTCTGAGGTGCACAAGAATGCTCTATTAAAGCTTCAAACTGAGGCATCCGTACCAAGTAGCATCAGTGGTGGGTAAATGTCTAACATGGTAGGACAAGTGCTGGAAAGCCACAAGATCACCTTTCATGAGGACGAGCTGCCAGCTGAAGGGTTGGGGCACAACAAAGCACTGCACATCACCGTGCAATGCAAAGATTATTTCATCACCAAAATCTCGATCGATAGAGGTTCCAGTATTGATATTTGTCCGCTGGTAACACTCAAGAAGTTGGGTAAAAGGATGCATGAGATAAAAGATAGCACAATCAATGTGAAAGCCTTCGATGGTTCTCAAAGGTCCACCATATGCGAGATTATTCTATGTTTGCAGATGGGACCGACCTGGTTCGAGGTTGACTTCTACGTAATTGATATGCTAGCGTCTTAATTTGCTGCTGGGATGACCATAGATTCATGTGGCTGGGGCCGTAGCATCAACGTTGCATCAGGTAGTAAAGTTTGAATGGAATCACCAGAAAGTGATCATTCACAGTGACGGTAGCAACCTTATATACAGTGGCCGACCATTCCGAAAATCAAAGGAAAAAGGAAGCTGGGTGGGGAAACTTACTACCACATTGAACGGGTCAATGTTATCGACAAAGACAAATGGTGGGATAACAAAATGGAGGGTATATTGAATTGGAGTGGGTACGAAACTTACAAAAGGCTTGGCAAGAACCTCCAAGGAATCACTAAGCCCATAAAACTCATGAAAGATGGCACTACCTTCGGTTTGGGATATGATTACACCCGGGAAGAATTCAACAACTGGTCGCCACCATGGTGCAGTCCTTTCTATCCACTAGAGGAGCCAATACCGCATCTGGAGCAGACTTTCCAATAAGCTGACATTATTTATGGGTCATATGAAGAAAAGGCACTTGCAGCAGTGAAGAACTTATTCTTAGAAGATAGTGATATGGGCTGCTGTGTTATTCTCGAGGAGGAGGGGGAGGAAGGCCCTTCCATACAGGTTGTAAGTAGAGGGGAATATCTCAAGAATTGGACTATTAGAAAAACTAAAGCCTAACGTGCCTCGGGGTATCAATGCTAAAAAAAGCATTATTCATTGTTTTTACTAATTGATTTTCTCTTCGCATTTTCTCTTCCCACAATAAGATGTCGTTGATGTTCAAAGCAGTTGTTCTATTTAGAAAATCATTTCTGATTTTTCTTATGAATATTCTATCATTTTCTTTCCCTACTTTACCAATACAACATTAATATAACTTGTCTCGATGAACCAACGACTGTGACATACAATGATATAACGCAACAAACAGACATTGATTCATAGGAAGAAGACATACCCGGCGAGATTGTCAAAGAAGCTGAGAACTTTGAGAACGAACCTAAGTCCAACCTAGATGAGACCGAAATTGTCAACCTGGGAGATGCAGAAAACATCAAATCAGTGTTCATCTATCGCCATCAGAAAAGGAAGAATTCACAGAATTTCAAAAGGAATATGAGGACATATTTGCCTGGTCATATGATGACATGACTGGTCTGAGTACGTCTATTGTGGCTCAAAAACAACCAACCGATCCAACATGTCCACTGGAAAGCAAAAGCTCGGAAAGTTCAAACCTGATTTGAGTTTGAAAATCAAGGAAGAAGTCACCAACCAGGTCAAAGCCAAGGTTCTCATGGTAGTAGAATACCAGACATGGTTAGCCAACATTGTGCCAGTGCAAAAGAAGGATGGGAAAGTCAAAGTATGTGTCGACTACCGGGAACTCACCGGGCTAATCCAAAAAATGACTTTCCCTTGCTGAATATACACATCCAGATTGGCAATTGCGTGAAGCATGAGATGCAGTCATTAGTAGATTGCTTCGCTGGTTATCATAAGATCTGGATGGATGAAAAGGATGCTGAGAAAACGGCTTTCATTAAACCGTGGGGAATGTACTATTACAAGATGATGTCGTTCGGCTTGAAGAATACAAGGGCCACCTTTATGAGGGCCATGACTACCATTTTCCATGATATGATACACAAGGAGATAGAGGTGTTTGTAGATGATGTTATTATCAAATCTAAGAAGGCCACTGACCATATAGAAGATATGAGGATGTTCTTCAATAGACAACGGAGGTACAGCCTGAAACTAAACCCTGCAAAGTGCGTATTTGGGCTTCCTGCTGGGAAATTGCTTGGTTTTATTGTAAGCCGCTGAGGAATATAACTAGATCCATCGAAAGTCAAAGCTATTCAAGAACTACCACCGCCAAAGAACAAGAAGGATGTGATGAGTTTCCTGGGAAGGCTCAACTACATCAGCCGATTCATAGCACAATCTACAGTTATCTGTGAGCCATCTTTACGATGTTTAAGAATGACGCCGCTACCAAATGGACCGATGGCTGCCTAAGGGCCTTCAACAGAATCAAGGAGTACCTATCAACTCCACCAATCTTAGTCATGCCCGAGATAGGTAGACCCTTACTACTCTACCTTGTAGTGTTAGATGGAGCTTTTGGCTGCGTTCTGGGACATCATAAAAATATGGAGGAAGGAATAAGCCATATATTATCTTAGCAAGAAGTTCATCGTGTACGAGGCCCGGTATTACCTGTTGTGCTTTGACTTGGGTAGCTCAGAAGCTGAGACATTACTTCTGTGCCAATACTATATATCTCATATCAAGGATGGATCCATTGAAGTACATCTTTCAGAAGCCCATGCCCACTAGCAAGCTAGCCAAGAGGCAAATCATGTTGAGTGAGTTCTAAATTGTCTACATAACTCAAAAAGAAGTCAAGGGACAAGTTCTGGCAAACCACCTCGCTGAAAACCCCATGGATGCAGGATACAAACCACTGATAATGTATTTTCCTGATGAAGAGGTATTATTCATAAGATAAGAAATTGTAGAATTTTATGACGGTTCGAGAATGTTCTTCGATGGACAGGAAAACTTTAAGGGAGTGGGCATAGAAGCAGTCCTAGTATTAGAGACTAGTTAGCATTATCCGGTATCTGCAAACCTCAAGTTCCCGTGCACCAACAATATGGCCGAGTATGAAGCCTCCATCCTAAGACTCAAAATGGCCATTAACATTAACATTCAAGAACAACTAGTAACTGGAGATTCAGACTTACTTGTACATTAGATACGGGAAGAATAACCAACTAAGAAATCCAAGGTACTCCCGTATCTGCATCACATACAGGAATTGAGAAAGAGGGTCACGAAGATGGAATTCCAGTATGTTCCCAGAATCCAGAATGAGTTCACCGATGCATTGGCTACCCTATCATCTATGATACAACATCCTGACAAGAATTTCATTGATCCCACTCCAGTGAAAATCCATGATCAGGCAGCTTATTGTGCCCATGTTGAAGAGGAAGTAGACGGAAAGCCTTGGTTTCATGATATCAAGGAATATTGGGCAAAAGGAGAGTACCTAGAGCTTGCAAATCTTACTAAAAAATGCACACTTCGGAGATTGTCCAGCAACTTCATTTACAACATAGGAATCATGTACAGGAGGACTCCTGATTTGGGAGTACTAAGATGTGTCGATGCAAAGGAAACATCCAAGCTACTAGAGGAAATTCATGCTGGGACCTGCGGTCCACACATTATGGTTTGTCCTAGAGAAGAAGATACTCCGGGCTGGTTACTTTTGGATGACTATGGAAACGGGATGCATCCAATATGTCCGAAAATGAGACCGTTGTCAGATACATACAAACATGATAAAGTTACCTCTGAGCGAGCTCAACACAACAAGATCACTGTGGATATTCGCCGCTTAGGGAATGGACATTATTGGACCAATTGAGCCTGCTGCTTCAAACAAACACATGTTTATCCTAGTATCCATTGACACCAAATGGGTCAAAGCAGCATCTTACAAAGCAGTAAGTAAGAAAGTTGAAGCAGACTTTGTCCGCAACTGCATCATTTGTTGACGCAGGATTCAAGAGTCAATCATTACTAATTACGGCTCCACCCTCAACAGCGACTTGATGAAAGCAATGTGTGAGACTTAGAAGATCAAACACAAGAGTTCTACAACTTATATGCATCAAATGAACGCACTTATAGATGCCTCTAACAAGAATATCAAGAAAATATTGAGCAAAATGATAGAAAATCATAAATAATGGTACAATAAGTAATCATTTGCTTTATTGGGGTATCGCACCACAGTCCGCACATCAACTGGTCAACCTCCATTAACACTGCTCCCACTTTGTTATTTTCCTTGAACTCATCCCTAGAGTGTCACTATTTCACGCCTTTTACCACCATACCTACTCCTGGCTCCTCCTCCACCCCAACAGTTTTCCCATTTCTGATAAACCCTGCTTACCATCATTTTTAGAACCCTATGTCTAGTCAATCCTATGATCTCATCAAATAACACAGAGAAGGTTTTACTCCACAAGTATGAAAAGCCCCTGAGAATGATCCTGACCAGTATCTGAACTCCTCCATGTTGGATTAGTGACTCTAAAGGAGTCACTAGAAAAGGAAGCAGCTTATAACATTATGGCCATAGCTTCTGAGAGTATGATGAATGAAGAAGAATATCTCTCGTCTGAATACCAGGGGGGGAAATTCCATTCCTAGGAGATGTAAGAACCACAGCACTCATCGAGTCCTTGGCTCATGAGATATTCTCAGAAAAGCCTTCTGATGAGCCTGATCCTCTTCCCTGCAAACTCACTCATGTACTTCCTGTTCACTCCAAGCTCTTAGAGTCTTCCTCAAAATCACCCACTATCAGGTCACTGCAGCAAGATATTTTTGAATCCTCATTGTAGAAAAGTAAGAGGAGTGTCAAGATTAGGAAAAAGAGGAAAATGAATCCAAGGTATTTCATCAAGAGTGAGTCTGCAGAGTAATCTTTCGGAGTGAGTCTGCAGAGTAATCTTTCGGAGTGTACTTAGTTAAGGGTGTCTGCAGAGTAATCTTTCGGAGATCTATCATGAATGAACAAGCTATTCAACAGGGGGAACAGGTGCATAAAAGGTATTGCTTCCTAAGTACCAGGTTCTCTTTGAACACGTTAATAAAGTGCCCTTACCTCGCTCTGAGAGGCACTCTATTGCTACAAAATCGGATATGGTCCTAATAGAAATGCTTGATGAGTTTGTTCCAATCAATTTGCCAGCAATCATGATAGATCATATGCAAAAGGTCAAATTTTAAGGGTGAAAATAATGGGTTACCTTATGGCTTTCTCCTCACTCAGGTTTTCAGATTCTATAAGGTTCCCTTGGGGAATCCCAAAGTGGGCACACACAAGCAGACCTTTTCTATGACCACTCTAGAAGAATGTGAATGTATAAAAAGAGTTGGTGAAAGCATTTCGACCATTTCTCAACTGATCAACACTCAAAATATAGCTTCTAAGGAAATAAGAAGGCCGAGGGCTCGAGATGCAATATTGGAAACTCAACTTAGCTAACATTGTGCCAGTGCAAAAGAAGGATGGAAAAGTCAATGTCTGCGTCGACTACCGGGGTCTCACCGGGCTAATAAAAAAAATGACTTTCCTTTGCTGAATATACACATCCTGATTGACAATTGCGCGAAGCATGAGATGCAGTCATTTGTAGATTGCTTCCCTGGTTTTCATAAGATCTGGATGGATGAAAAGGATGCTGAGAAAATGGCTTTCATTAAACCGTGGGGAATGTACTATTACAAGATGATGTCGTTCGGCTTGAAGAATACAGGGGCCACCTACATGAGGGCCATGACTACCATTTTCCACGATATGATACACAAGGAGATAGAGGTGTTTGTAGATGATGTAATTATCAAATCCAAGAAGGCCACTGACCATATAGAAGATATGAGGATGTTCTTCAATAGACTACGGAGGTACAAGCTGAAACTAAACCCCGCAAAGTGCGTATTTGGGCTTCCTGCTGGGAAATTGCTTGGGTTTAATTGTAAGCCACTGAGGAATCGAACTAGATCCATCGAAAGTCAAAGCTATTCAAGAACTACCACCGCCAAAGAACAAGAAGGATGTTATGAGTTTCTTAGGAAGGCTCAACTACATCAGCCGATTTATAGCACCATCTACAGTTATCTCTGAGCCAATATTTACAATACCAAGTGGACCGATGGCTGCCAAAGGGCCTTCAACAGAATCAAAGAGTACCTATCAACTCCACCAATCTTAGTCATGCCCGAGCTAGGTAAACCCTTACTACTCTACCTTGTACTGTTAGATGGAGCTTTTGGCTGCGTTTTGGGACATCATAGAAATATGGAGGAAGGAATAAGCCATTTATTATCTTAGCAAGAAGTTCACCCCGTATGAGGCCCGGTATTAACTGTTGTGCTTTGACTTGGGTATCTCAGAAGCTGAGACATTACTTCTATGCCTATACTACATATCTCATATCAAGGATGGATCCTTTGAAGTACATCTTTCAGAAGCCCATGCCCAATAGCAAGCTAGCCAAGTGGCAAATCCTGTTGAGTGAGTTCTAAATTGTCTACATAACTCAAAAAGAAGTCAAGGGACAAGTTCTTGCAAACCACCTCGCTGAAAACCCCATGGATGGAGGATACAAACCACTGATAATGTATTTTCCTGATGAAGAGGTATTATTCATAAGATAAGAAATTGTAGAATTTTATGACGGTTCGAGAATGTTCTTCGATGGACAGGAAAACTTTAAGGGAGTGGGCATAGAAGCAGTCCTAGTATTAGAGACTAGTTAGCATTATCCGGTATCTGCAAAACTCAAGTTCCCGTGCACCAACAATATGGCCGAGTATGAAGCCTGCATCCTAAGACTCAAAATGGCCATTGACATTAACATTCAAGAACTACTAGTAACTGGAAATTCGGACTTACTTGTACATTAGGTACGGGAAGAATAACAAACTAAGAAATCTAAGATACTCCCGTATCTGCATCACATACAGGAATTGAGAAAGAGGGTCACGAAGATGGAATTCCTGTATGTTACCTCCGAGCGAGCTCAACACAACAAGATCACTGTGGACATTCGCCCCTTAGGGAATGGACATTATTGTACCAATTGAGTCTGTTGCTTCAAACGAACAAACGTTTATCCTAGTATCCATTGACACCAAATGGTCGAAGCAGCATCTTACAAAGCAGTAACTAAGAAAGTTGTAGTAGACTTTGTCCGCGACTGCATCATTTGTTGACGCGGGATTCCGGAGTCAATCATTACTGATAACGGCCCACCCTCAATAACGACTTGATGAAAGAAATGTGTGAGACTTTGAAGATCAAACACAAGAATTCTACAGCTTACATGCATCAAATGAACGGACTTATAGAAGACTCCAACAAGAATATTAAAAAATTATTGAGGAAAATGATAGAAAACCATAAATAATGGCACAATAAGTAATCATTTGCTATATTGGGGTATCGCACCACAGTCCGCACATCAACTGAGCAACCTCCATTAACACCGCTCCCACTTTGTTATTTTCCTTGAAATCATCCTTAGAGTGTCACCATTTCACGCCTTCTACCACCTTACCTACTCCTGGCTCCTCCTCCACCCCTACAGTTTTCCCATTTCTTATAAACCCTGCTTACCATCATTTTTAGAACCCTATGTCTAGTCAATCCTATGTTCTCATCAAAGAACACAGAGAAGATTTTACTCCACAAGTATCAGAAGCCCCTGAGAATGATCCTGACCAGTATCTAAACTCCTCCATGTTGGATTAGTGACTCTCAAAGAGTCACTAGAAAAGGAAGCAGCTTATAACATTATGGCTATAGCTTCTGAGAGTCTGATGAATGAAGAAGAATATCCCTCGTCTGAATACCAGGGGGAAAAATTCCATTCCTAGGAGATGTAATAACCATAGCACTCATCGAGTCCTTGGCTCTTGAGATATTCTCAGAAAAGCCTTCTGATGAGCCTGATCCTCTTCCCTGCAAACTCACTCCTGTACTTCCTGTTCACTCCAAGCTGTTAGAGTCTTCCTCAAAATCACCCACTATCAGGTCACTGCAACAAGAGATTTTTGAATCCTCATTGTAGAAAAGTAAGAGGAGGGTCAAGATTAGGAAAAAGAGGAAAACGAATCTAGGGTATTTTATCAAGACTGAGTCTGTAAACTGGATAGACAAAGATTCTGTTAGGGAACCTGGTTCCTTAGTACAACAATATATGATAGCTCAAAAGTCTATGGAAAAGGCCTCCGATGACACTATTAAGGAATAGAAAGGGTCATCTATGAAGTACAACAACAAGTCTAAGCGGAGTCAAATTGAGCTAGCCATGTGTGAGGACAATACTATGGGAATGACAAGCTGGAAAGGAAAGTCTGGCGAAGGGTCTAGAAAACGAAAAAGGGAAACTGTTAAGGAACCTGGTTCGATAAGGTCCATGACCTGTGATGGTGGTCTTTGGAAGCAGAGATTAAGAACTCAGACAGTGTGGGGGTCATACATTTGATCCATCAATTTTGGAGATGGAAGGCATGAGACAAATTCTGGAGATTGTAGAATTTCAACAATGGGAATATTTGTTTGAAGGGAACATGCCTCTGGTGTATGAAGATACAGTACAAACTTTTTACGCATCTCTTTTCACTGTTAAAGAGGATCACATTTGTGCGCTCGTAAATGGAGTAGACATTGTAATCGATGCTTCAACGTAGGGAAAGGCTCTTATAATTTCGTGTGAAGGTATATACGTAGTTATGTGTGTCTGCAGAGTAATCTTTCGGAGAGCTATCCTGAAAGAACAAGCTATTCAACAGGGAGAATAGGTGCATAAAAAGGTATGGCTTCCTAAGTACCAGCTTCCCTTTGAACTGGTCAATAAAGTGCCCTTACCTCGCTCTCAGAGGCACTCTATTGCTACAAAATCGGATATGGTCCTAATAGAAACGCTTGATGAGTTTGTCCTAATCATTTTGCCAGCAATCATGATAGATCATATGCGAAAGGTTAAAAATTTTAAGGATGAAAATAATGGGTTACCTTATGGCTTTCTCCTCACTCAGGTGTTCAGATTCTATATGGTTCCCTTGGGGAATCCCAAAGTGGGCACACGCAAGCAAACCTTTTCTATGACCACTCTAGAAGAATGTGAATGTATAAAAAGAGTTGCTGGAAGCGTTTCGACCATTTCTCAACTGATCAACACTCAAAATATAACTTCTAAGGAAATAAGAAGACTGAGGGCTCGAGATGCGATATTGGAAACTCAACTCAGTCAAGCAGCTAAGCCTGATTCTGTCAATAAGGAAGTTGCATGACTGATAAAGGAAAATGATAGAATTGAGGCTCAATTACTTGAAGAACAATAGTCTACAAATGCTTACTGGACTTGTTTCTAAAAACCATTGTCGTCTCTTCCTCCAAGCCTTATTTCTCTAGTGTCCCCTAGGATCTTCTTAGTGTCCAGTTATTTTTGCTCCAAAATGTTGTTGATGCCTTTTTTACTTTTGTTTGCTTTTTATGTGATGGAATGTTGAAATTAACCATTACTGCTCCTGGCATACTCAGTCCAATGCAAACATTAATAAAACAACTCCCCTTTCCTTCGCATGTACATTACTGATTTCCTCTGGCTTCTCTTTTCTGTCATGTTTTGTGCACATATGTGGTATGAGCTAGCATGTTAGACTTCTTTATGCTTATTACATGTTTGTTTTCATTATGCCAAAAGGGGGTGTTGATACTCAATTTTTCCCTATATATTTTCAATATGCAAAATACTTTTAAAATAGCATATATATATATATATATATATATATATATATATAAATATATATATATATATATTTATATATATATATATATATATATATATAAATGTCACACCCCAAAATCGAGGGGCACGATCAACGGACGATCGGGTAGCCCCAGTCAAGCGGACCTGGGTACCTTTTCTATCTCACGTGTTACCCCGCGATTTCAATACTCATTATTCAAGTGAAATATCCGTTTATAATTAAACACGTTCTTACGAGACATAATAACATGCATGCTAACTTTGCGCGGTCTACAAGTTGCACTGCCCAAATACAAAATATGTATGTACATAACCCATGTTTCCTGTATACGGAGCCTCTAGGGATACAAAAGCGTATTACAATACTTGCCGTTAATAAGGCTCTGGCTATACCTTACACAAATACCAAAATAAGACTCCGAGAAGAAAAGAGGCGTGAGCCACGTAGGGCCGCGAGAGGAAAGGGGCTCGCCAATATAACTGACGGAAAGTGGAGGAGGTGCTACTATCGGTGGACTAGAGCACCTGCTATAAAACCACCTACAGTCATAACAAGAACATAGCACCCCGAGCAAAAAGGACGTTAGTACATTTGAATTTTACTGGTATGTATGAACAAACTTTATCCCAAGTAAAATCAATCAATACACAGATAACAAACAGAAATAGAATCAATAATAAATGCACATGAAAAGAACAACCAAGGCCAAACAAGTTTCACAATCTCTCCTTTTCCCCTTTCAACATCATTTCATCATATCAATGATTTCAGAAACTTTCATTTCGATAGTGATAACGATCACATTCCATCCTTATTACCTAGTCCACCCTTATTACCTCGTCCACCCTTATTACCTCAGCCACCCTTATCACCCCAACCCAGAATTTATCATTTTGTGTTGTGGCGTGCAAGTATGCAACCATTATGCAGTACGTATACACGTTATGTGATCACATAGTGCGTCGCATAACCTCCCTCACCAAAAGTCACTAGGCAAGAATGCAATAACTATGCGGTCTGCATTACCAGAATACGATCACATTCTGGACCGCATAGTTGTCCTCCAATTTGGCAGTGGCCTGCCCAGGTATGCGACCATTATACAGTCTGCATACTCGTTATGCGATTGCATAGTGCGTCGCATAACGCCCAATTTCTAAAAAATCTTATCTTTCTAATTCTGGGGGTACTTTTCACTCAAAAGGGGTCTGACCCGACATTATTTTAGGCAAGAAATTTTTTTTACGGGTCATTACATCCTCCCCCACTTAAAATCATTCGTCCTCAAATGAAGATTTTTTAAATCAGTTGGTTTTGAAAACATGATATGCAAACTCCCAATTTTTCACTAACTCCCATATTTTTAGAAAATTTTGCGAGATTCTCTTTTATTATTAGAATTATCTACTTGTCAGAGAGCCCCCGAAACATATTTCCAAGCACCATTACACAATTCATGTTATCCCCACAACTGGTATATAGTTCATTACCTCAAGACTTGCACATATTCAATCACGTGTCACATTTTTGCACATAAATTGGTCACTTCAATGAGTCACATACAGTTCAACCACTTTAATACACTATATGTATTTCAATTTATCATTACTAATCTACATTAACATTAATCATTCACTTATCACATGAGTTTTTACAAAACATTCATTTACCAAAAGGGGTTGCACATGACTCAAATAATCACAACACATACAATTCTTGCACAACTTGAAGAGTTACAATATTAAAGCATTTAGGGGAAAATGAGGTGTCTTTGCACCAAACTGAACACAACATCAGTTTACTTAGAGATAATAGTTCGCACGATCACTACTAGGCTTATTCAAGCAGGTGGGGATATTTTTCTTTTATTTTATTTTCTGCTTCCCATGTGGCTTCCTCGACTCGTTGTCTTTGTCATAATACTTTAACCGAAACAATTTCCTTATTTCTCAATTTACGGACTTGCCTATCAAGAATAAAAATTGGAATTTATTCATATGATAACTTTTCATTAACCTCTATATTCTCAACTCGTACAATGGTGGATAGATCTCCAACCATTTTCTTTAATATAGACACATGGAACACTGGGTGTACTACTGACATTTTAGGGGGAAATTCCAGCCTATAAGCCATTTGCCCTATCCTTTGAGCGACCCGATACAACCCGACATACCTAGGGCTTAACTTTCCTTTCTTCCCAAATTGCATGACTCCCTTCATAGGAGATACCCTCAAGAACACCCAATCATCTACTTGGAATTCCAATTCTCTTCGACATATGTCCACTTAGGATTTCAGGTGAGTCTGAGCAATCTTCATCCTCTCTTAAATGATTTTAGCTTTTCCCATTTCGTGGTGCATGAGATCTGGCCCTATCAATTCTTCTTCACCCACTTCGAACCATCTAATCGGAGACTTATACCTCCTTACGTATAATGCCTCAAATGGGGCCATCTGAATACTAGCATGAAAAAACTGTTATTGTAAGCAAATTCTATAAGTGGCAAGTGATCACCCAATTACTTTGAAATTCAAGACACAAGCCCGCAACATATCTTCAAGCGTCTGAATAGTCCGGACTACTTGACCAACAGTCTGTTGATGGAAATTTGTGCTGAGATTCACCTGAGTACCCAAACCTTGCTGAAATGTCTTCCAAAAATTAGCTATGAACTAGGCCCCTCGATTTGAGATAATAGAAAGTGGAGTGCCATGAAGCCTTACTATTTCATTGATATAAAACTGAGCATGTTGTTCTGTAGTACTGGCAAGAAGTGAGCTGATGTAGTGACTCGATCCATTATTACCAAATTGAGTCAAACTTGCGCTGAGTGTGAGGTTACCCTACCACGAAATCCATGTTGATCATCTCCCATTTCCACATTTGTATTTCCATAAGCTGAGTTAACCCACTGCCCCACTGATGCTCAGCTTTTACTTGGTGACAATTTGGACATTTAGATACAAAGTCCTCTACACCCCTCTTCATATCGTTCCACCAATAAAGTTCCTTGAGATCATGATACATTTTCGTAGAACCTGGGTGCACAAAGTACCTAGAATTATGAGCCTCCACGATTACCCTCTCCCGAAGATTAGCCACATCTAGAACACATAGCCTACCTTGACATCGCAATACACCATCATCGCCGCCGACTGAAAATGCCGATATCTTGTTATTCTAAACTGCATCCTTCATATGTGCCAATGATGGATCAATAAACCGCTTTTCCTTGATTTCCGCTACAAGTGACGATTCTGCTCCATTATGCACCATAATATTCCCCTCGTCTGAGGTCGAAATACAAACCCCTAGACTAGCCAATAGATAAACCTCCCAAGCCAAGGGCCTCTGATACGCTCCCAAATGAGCCCAATTACCCTTAAACTTCCGACTAAGAGCATTGGCCACCACATTCTCCTTCCTTGGATGGTACAAAATATTCATATCATAATCCTTGAGAAATTCTAACCACTGTCGTTGCCTTAAATTCAATGCCTTCTGATTGAACAAATATTGGAAACTCTTGTGGTCTTAGAACACATACACATGGACCCCATAAAGATAATGCCGCCATATTTTCAAGGCAAACACAACTTCCGCAAGCTCAAAATCATGCATCAGATAATTCTTCTCGGGATTCTTGAGTTGCCTTGAAGCATACGCTATAACCTTCCCATGTTGCATCAACACACACCCCAAACCGACCCTAGAGGCATCACAATAAACCAAAATCCTTTTGTGCCTTATGGCAGGGTCAATACCGGCGCCGAGGTCAACCTGGACTTCAATTCCTGAAAACTTTTCTCACAAGCGTCAGACCATTGGAACTTAACTGCTTTTTGCGTCAACTTAGTCAATGGAGAGGCGAGCGTAGAGAATCCCTCCACAAACCTTTGATAATACCCTACTAAACCCAAGAAGTTACAAATCTCAGTCGGGGTCGTAGGTCTAGGCCAATCTTTCACTGCTACAATCTTCTAGGGATATCTTTCACTGCTACAATCTTCTAGGGATCCATATGAATCCTTTTACTGGAAAGAACATGACCCAGAAAGGTAACGGACTCCAACCAAAATTCAAATTTCAAAAATTTAGCATACAACTGGTGTTGATGAAGAGTCTGCAGATTTGTCCTGAGGTGATCAGCATGATCCTTTCGGCTGCACGAATAAACAAGGATGTCATCAATGAAAACAATCACGAAAGAGTCTAGAAATGGCTTGAAGACCCGATTCATAAGATCCATAAAAGATGTCGGTGCATTTGGTTAGCCTAAAATACATGACCAAAAATTCAAAGTGACCATAGCGAGTTCTGAAAGTGGTCTTAGGAATATCCTACTCTCTAATCCTCACTTGGTGATACCCGGACCGTAGATCAATTTCGGAGAAGAACCTTGCACCATACAATAGGTCGAACAAATCATCTATCCGAGGCAAAGAATATTTATTCTTGATGGTGACTTTGTTAGGCTGCCGATAATCAATATACATCCGGAGCGACCCATCCTTATTTTTGACAAAAAGAATCGGAGCACCCCATGGCGACACACTCGGCTATAAGAACCCTTTTTCTAATAAATCCGTCAGCGGCTCCTTTAACTCCACTGGGGCCATTCTGTATGGTGGAATAGATATTGACTGTGTATCTGGTAATACATCTATCCCAAAATAAATCTCCCTATCTGGCAGAATCCCCGAAAGCTCATCCAGAAGCACTTCAACAAACTCATTCGCGACTGGCACGGACTCGGGGGTAGACATTTCTGAAGTGGTGTCTCCCACTCAGACCAAATAATAGATACACCCCTTCTTAACCATCTTCAAAGCCTTATAGTAAGAAAAAAACCTACCAACCACACCATTCCCCTTCCACTTAATAACCAGCTCATTAGGGAACTCAAGTCTCATAACCCCTGTTCGGTAGTCAAGTTTAGAAAATCACGATTAAAGCCAATCCATTAACCATAATAACATCAAAATCCACCATTCCAAGCTCGATAAGGTCGGTCGTGGTAACACTACCGTGACAACACAATTCCTATAAACTCGGGCGGTTGTAATAGAATCTCCAACTGGAGTCGATACGGAGAACGACTCATGAAACTTTTTGGCTTCTATCCCAAAACTTGAAGCAATAAATGGGGTGACATAGGACAAAGAGGACCCCAGGCCAATAAGAGCATAACAATCAATGGCCTAGACAGATAATATACCTATAACAACATCTGGAGAAGCCTACCACTCAAAGCATAAAATCGGCTAGGTCCACCTCTACCATGAACTCCACCCCTAGTTGCACCATGCCCTGCTGGAGCTGGAGGACGCACGAATGATGGGGCAGAAAAGAACCGGATGATTGAGCAAATCCCCTACCCATGCTTTGACTAGGCGCACGACAGTCCCGCTGGATATGACCTCTCACCCCGCATCTATAGCACACCGGGACATACAAATAACAAGTCTCGTAATGGAACCTCCCATACTTAGGGAATGGAACCCTCCTCTGCTACTGTAATCTCCCTCTTGGACGACCGGATCGATGGGGTCTCCTACTGTCTAATCCTGGTCTCAAGTGACTGCTCTGCTGATAACTGCGCACAGATAGCAGTGCGCTCGCTGAAAAATAAGCATATGACTGGGATGGCCCTAATGGCCCTCTCCCCTGAACTGCTCTCCCTGAGTGACCCAATAATCGAGCCCTGCTGCTACTTTCCCATTCCGTCGTATCTTCAATTTTCTAGCCACTATGGCTTGAGCAAATCCCAAAATCTTTCTATTATTCATATCCGAGTGTAAGGCCGTTTTAGCATCCTCATTCACCCCAAAGGACTAAGACCCTGAACGAATTGTCGAACTCGAGCATCCATGGTCGACACTAATTTAGGAGCATACTTGGAAAATCTCACGAACTCCATATGGTACTCCCAAAAACTCATACTGCCCTGCTTGAGGACCTCAAACTCAGTGGAATGGGCGTCGTAGTCTCGGTAGGCAAGTAGTGGTCCATAAATGCATCTACAAACTCATCCCAACTAGCAAGAGGACTTTATCCCCACGGGAATCCTCCCACATCCCAAACCATGAATACGGTGCTCCCATTAACTTGTATGAAGCCAACTAAACTCACTCTGTCTCTGTAGCCTTCATCACTCGAAGGGTCTTACACATGTCATCAAGGAAATCATGCGGATCGGCCTCTGGGTCAGTGCATGTGAACTTTGGAGGGGCTAACTGCAGAAACTGGTTGTCTCTGGAGGTGGCGGAATCTCCCTGTCCACTGGAGGATGCAGAGGCATCATGAGATCTCTAGGCCCAAGCAGCCAGTAACTGGGTCAATATAAGGATGGCTCCTCTAAGGTACCCATCAAAGACTCCGAGACCGGGGGCTGGAACTGTATCAGGATCTGGAATATCAGCGGGAAGGATGGTAACACCCTCTTCCATAGCAGGAACAGGAACACTTTGATCTGGGATAGATGGGCTAGGTAGATTCAAAACCGGGGAGTCACTCTCACCCATGATATCAGGTACATGGTTCGTAGCCACACTTCGGGTAGCATTGGCCCCAAGGCCGAGTTTAGCTCTCTTCTTAGGGGCCGTTACTGAAAATATTGGAACAGAGCACTAGTTAGACATAAATACTTTCACTTTTCACTTCACTGCACGATATAGAATAACAAAGAGGAGGGTAATTTCCTAATTGTCCATGTATCCCCCTACTAATAAATGTGGTCGACAACACAGTGATAAAAAGGACTCTACTAGACACGGCTCTAAGACATCCTAGGACTCTTTTATAACTTTACGCTCTGATACTAAGTTCGTCACGCCCCAAATCCTAGGAGCACGACCGACGCTAAACCGGGTAGCCCAGTCAAGAGGACATGGGTGCCTTTCCTATCCCACGTGTTACCCCGTGATTTCAATACTCATTATTCAAGTGAAATAGTCATTTATAATTAAACAAATTCTTACGAGCCATAACAACATACATGCTTACTTTGCATGGTCTATAAGTTATACTGCCCAAATACAAAATACATAAATACATAATCCATGTTTCCTATCTATGGAGCCTCTAGGGATACAAAAGAGTTTTACAATACTTGATGGTAATAAGGATCCGGCTATACCTTACACAAATACCAAAATAAGACTATGGGAAGAAAAGCGGATGAGCCACGCATGGACCCCAGGGGAAAGGGGCTCACCAGTACAGTTGACGGAAAGTGGAGGAGGTGCTACTGTCGATAGACTGGAGTACCTGATATAGAACCACCTACAATTATAACAAGAGTATAGCGCCCCCAGCAAAAGGGACGTCGTTACATTTGAATTGTGCTGGTATGTATGAACAAACTTTATCCCAAGTAAAATCAATCAATACATAGATAACGAACATAACTAGAATCAACAATAAATGCACATGAAAGGAACAACCAAGGCCAAACAAGTTTCACAATCTCTCATTTTCCCCTTTCAACATCGTTTCATCATATCACTGATTTCACAAACTTTCATTTCGATAGTGATTATGATGACATTCCATCCTTATTACCTCAGCCATCCTTATTACCTCGTCCACCCTTATTACCTCGGCCACCCTTGTTACCCCTACCCATAATTTATCATTTTGTGCTGCGGCGTGCAACCCGATACCACCGGACAATCACATTTCACACAACAACAATAGTTCACAGTTCAATTACATAGCTTCAGGCTATCCAGAATATCAATTCACAATAACAATAACAATACTAAAAGAGTTTTCATTAACATTAGTACCACTTACATCATATCCAAGAGCCCGTATAAAATTCAAGTCACAAAGATAATTGCCCACGACAAGCCATACATTATATTACCACAGTTGTTTCAATTGCATCAATTACGACTTCTTTCTATCATTTATTACACAACCCTTACCACATAAACACATTCACACAGACACACACACACACTTGGTTTGTTGCCATTTATTCACACCATCATATCGAAATGTTTAACCAATAATGTTCAAGGAATATTAATCATAAGAATTCATAAAATAGGCGATCTTGCCTTAACCTCCGTGAAACAACCAAAATTCACGAATCTGGAGTTAGCCATATATATCTGGAGTCGAATTTCATTTTTAACTCCTACTCTCAATTCACCAACTACCTAGCACCGTCAATCTAGTTCACAAGTTAATACATATATCTTAAAATTGAAATTCACGAATACAACCCAAACTCACTTAGATTATCATCCCTTCTTTTTTGCAGATCTTTGCACCAACCCAATTTCTCTTACTAGATTTTAGGTATTTAAGAACATGCATGCATGGTTCAACTTATATTTTCAAGAATCTATTCCTGAGATCCCCATTTTTGTTTAAACTTGAAAACCAATGAAAAAGGGTTGGGGATTTTACCTGCAAGAACGAAGAAGAAAATTACTCGAAATTTCCCGACCTGGGTGACTTTGAAATATCAAATTGATAGAGATGAGACTTTCTCTCTCAAGAATCATCTTTTCCCTCTCTCTAGTTTTGTTCAGAAAATATGTTAAAATGAATGGCTGGGGTATTGTATTAAATAAGGGGTCGGGTTGAAAAATTAGAAAAATAGGAGCCTCGATATGGAATGCGGTCAGGAATGCGATCGCATTCCTGACATGCTGTCTGCAGACCGGTCGCAGATTGGCCCTAAAAATGGGCAAAAATTAAAACACAATGTGCAAGTATGCGGCCACTATGCATCCCGTATACATGTTATGTGATCACATAGTGCATCGCATAATCTCCCTGACCAAAAGTCACTAGGCAAGAATTCAATAACTATGCGGTCCGCATTACCAGAATGCGACCGCATAATTGTCCTCCAATTGGGTTGTGGCCTGCCCAGGTATGCGACCGTTATGCGGTCTGCATACTCGTTATGTGATCGCATAGTGCGTTGCATAACGCCTAATTTCTGGAAAATTTTATCTTTCTAATTCTGGGGGTACTTTTCACTCAAAAGGGGTGCGACCTGACATTGTATTAGGAGAGAAAGTTTTTTACGGGTCTTTACAATAAGTACGTCCCAGTATTTTGTTATTTTTTCCATATTTTAAACATTTTTAAATTGATTTATCTCCCTTTTTTGTACATAAAATCCCCAATAATAAATTCCAAAATTAATTTTTTGATAATTCATCTATTTGATTTTTATATTTATGACAAAATATGAATAAAATAATTTTTACATATTTTTAAAATTTTATTTATTAGTTTTAAAGCTAAATTGCACATAATTACTATATTAGCCCTATTAAGGTTTAATTAGGTTTGATATCCATAAAACTGGATCCGGTATTGTTAAATTATTAATCATATGTTATAAATCATTTTATCCCTTTCAATTTAGTTTTGAAAAATTTTTTTTCCTATTTTTATAAACTAAAATGGGAAAACTAGCTATTTAAATAATAGCCCCTTTTGTATTCAAATTCTAGCCCTAATTGAACCTCAATGCCCCCAGCCCAGTTTTAATTTTAACTTGACTCTAATCCATTTAAACCCTACCTAAACCCAGATCCCTACCTACCATATTTTGATCTAGGCCGTTGATCATTTAGATCAACGCTACCATTCACCTTTACCTTTTTTAACCCAAACGACCACCCTAACCTAAATCATTCTCACCAGCCCGGCGCCATTGAATCCCATTCCTCTCCAATTCTCTATGCAGCTTCACTCAAAACCTAGCGGCTTCCACCCAAATCCACCCTAATTCCCTTTAACCCCCACCCAATCCATGGACTCCTATAGTTGTTTGAGACGTGTACTTGTCTCATATGTCCCTTGGTGGCCCGCTTGTGTGTTTTTATGGAAAGATATCGAAGAGATCTGGTCCAGTCCTTACTCAACTCAAATACAGATCTCTTTCCGGCCATCCATGGCTGTTCGAGTCAGATCCTTGACTTTTTCGACTAGATTGGTAACTTTTCGAAGTCTTTCTCATCTTTCTGGGTTCTCCGAAACAGAAATTCTGACTAAGGAATTCTGTCGACCCGAGGGAAGGTGTTAGGCACCGGCGGATCCCGTGGTTCAAGCATGGTCGCTTCAACTATCATAATTGGCCTAATATTTGATTTTAAAATATGTTTTTCCTATGCTGCAATTTTTAAATTATTTACCACTTTTAATTAAATTTCAAGGAATGTTGAACGTCGTTTATATCGTGTCTTTGGATCACGTCACATGAAATGCACCCGGATCTGTAACACATTTATTTAATATTTTGGGATTCGGATTTAGGTCACATGAAATGCACACTTAAGTTTAGGAAGGTAAATTTATTAAATAACATGCCTAAAGCAACTAACGCATTGTTAACTTTGCGAGAGGCCATGAAAATTTGCTAAATGGCACGTCGTGTGTTCTAAGGATTTTAAAAGATATAATTAAGGAGAGCCACGCGGTTTGTGAATTTTTTTTGGCGCGGCGCACCTCAATTTGTTTTGTAAAAGACATCCTAAAGATGAACTATTATTATGTATTAAGGATTGTCTAAAAACGTAATTAATTAAAACTATGAATTAACTACTATTAAAAGCATTCAAGAAACTTGGGCCTCAAGATCAAGTCCAAACTCAAACAAGAGAATCTTCATTATTGAAGACCCTTTAATTCAAGTTTGCTACTTAACTTGAAAGGCCCAATCTTGCATTACAAAATTAAACCAATAACTTTAAATTAAGACTTTCAGCACATTGGGCTTCAAAGCGAGCCCAAGAAGAAGGATCATCGATTCAGCCTTATAAAGGATTGTCTAACATTGGGCCTCAGCACAAGCCCAATTTGGAGGTATTCCCAACGGTCCACAATTCAACAAAATGCCTTGGTTCAAAGACTGGTAATTCTTGGGCTTATTATTATACAACTGGGCCAAAATTTCATACTGATTTCAACTTGGATCTGCTAATAGTTTGCATAAACAAATGAAATGATTTATTTAAATCAGAACGTGTTGACCTTTAAATTCAATACACATATAGAAATATAGAACCAAGGAATCACATGAACCTGACCCAATGAACTGATACACAGAAAATGTTAAATAATTTGTAAATCAATTTTTTGCACTTGTCTTTAGTTAGTAGTAACGATTTTTGCATCGAAACACTTTTTTTACGTTGGATTTCTATAATACTGAATATAAGACATAATCAGGCTCAGTAATTTCAGTAAAAATAAAACAATTCAACGCCGAATCACATCAAACTGTACATTGATTTTTAACATCAAATCTCATACGCATTCACTCACTCACATACTAATGAACTAACATGATGATTCTTGGATTTTAACAGCAATTAAACTTCATTTATGACCATGGATTAGAAACTGGAAACAGCTACTGAAATTTTACCAAAATTAATATGAATTTAATTGCGGAAATGTTTCTAGCAAACAGTCCAATTATACAGTCCTTCAAGAATCAAATATGCTAATGAATCTAACAATTTCAAGCAAATTTAAAGACAACATAAGCAAATGAACAGATTGAACTAAATATCCATACATTACACTATCAAATCTAAGAATTTGAACAGATAAAAGAAAATAACAAGATTGGATAAGAGAATCAGCTCTGGACAGCTTGGGATTCAAATCATTCTTCATTCACATATTTCACAAATTCTTGACATTTAATAGTTAAGTGAACACCCAGAATTTGAACAAAAATAAGAGAAAACTGAGGGTCAGCTGGGCAGCAACAAGCAACAGCAGTAAGACTAATTTTAAACCTAGCAAATGATATCCAAGCAGTCCAGTAATTAGTTGTAGATGACCAACAACCAGTAAACAACCAAACCAAATTTGAATGACCCAAAATAGACTTGAAATAGACCCCCGGAACCTCTGAAACCTCAATTACTAAGATCACAAGGAAACTTAAGCCATTTTAACCTTAGAGAAGCTGGGCATTGAATTTAGAACTTGGCACTTTAAGATTACCCTAAGAAAATTCAATGGAATAGTGATTTTTCTGGAGTTTAGTTGCCTAAAATGTTTTTCAGTATTTTATTAGTGTTTTTTAATGCTCGGGAATCTGAATTGAACCCCAAGTAACAATGTCTTTATAGGCAAGTTACTAGGGCAAACTTCATACCTAAGTTTTTAAAACTTAGTCCTTTTCAATTTTTACTTTTAACCAATTGGTCCGTCAATTTATGACTTTCTACCCAAGTTACACTACCTAAAAGCTGAAACTCAAATTAACACCCTAACCTAGAAGCTTCTTATTTTAGTTATGAGCAGATTCCCTAAACTCAAATACCCAAACTACCCCTGACCACCCATGTTATTTACCTTGAAATTACTGACCCAGGTTAGACTAACACTAAAACTCTTAATTTAATCAAATGTGACCATAGTTAATTACCCGGTCATGAACTTTTCAAACACCCTCTGATTTAAACCAAACCCCCAAAATTAAGCTACCTAATTCAACTACACCTATTTTAAACTAGAAAAATCGTAGCTAAAACTACTATCATCAATTATTAATCAACAAAATTCATCAACATGAAGGCTCATGTTATCGGGGGGAATCTAAAAAGAAGAAATTAAAACTCAAATAAACTTGGTAAACCATAAACGAGGCATCGATTGATCACACAAGGAAATCGATCTAAATCAATTCAACAAAATGTGACAAGTATACTTGAACATGCTATTTTAAATAGAAAATCTAATTCCCTATCATTTTAGACACATGAATATCCCGAAACCTTAGCTAATCAGACTCGGAACAAGAATTAAAAGAAATGGACGAAAGTTGAACTAGTTAATTAAGCAAACTAAACAAGATAAAGTTTGAAACTTACCAGATGGAAACCCTAACATCTTCACGCATAGTGTTTTTTAGGTCAGAGCTTCAAGTTGATGTTCGAGCCACTTGGATGCGATTCGGTGGAAGATACACAAAGGTTTACCATGATGAAGGCAAGGGGAACCCTTTGGGATCAATTCGGAGCAGTTTGGAGGCTGTGAGATTTTGGCCGCGTTTATGAGATGGGACCTTCGAATTTGGCCTGAGGGAGGTCCGATGGCCATTAGGTGTTAATTTGGGACAGTTTGGCATGGGCGCCGCCGTGCCTTTCAAATGAAGATTTGAGGCTTTTGGCTAAGGTTTGAGGGCTGGTAATAGTTGATTTGGAATGAGGAGGTTGAGGTGGTCAGGTGGTGTTATTTTGTGGGTCATTTGAGAATCGTCGCCGGCGGAGGCGATTTTCGGCCAGCGGTTTGCGGTAGAGGGTGGCGATGTTAGGGTTTGGATCTCTGAGGTATTAGGGACAATGTGTTTGGGGTGGGGGTCATTTGGACTGTTAAATATTAGTTGATTGAGTCTTTCTGGCTGTTGGACTGATAAAACCTCAATGGCTAGGATTAAAAGCGGCAAACGGCATCGTTTTGGACTGTCTTAGATGAGAGACTAGATTGGGGGACGGTTTTTGGGCTGGGTTTAGGTATTTTAAACGGGTTTGGGGGTATTAAATGATTGGTCCAGGGTATCTTTTGGCCCTAATTGGGTCTTTCAATTATTAACAAAACAATTATTCCTACATAATCAAATAATTAAAGGGAAAAATCCTAAATCTTAGAATTTTGTAGGAGTAATTCATGCGGGGCAAAAGTCACATACTCACAGCTACCCCTCTTTGCACGGAAACACGAAGAGTTTTCGTGCAAAGATAAGTGAGCGGACACAAGCGATTTTTGCCCGTTTGTGTACTCCGTGAGAAGTATTTTGAGAAGCTTGACCGCACCCTACTTCAGAGGTTGCCTACATATCCCCGGATGAAGAGGAATATGGTCAGTATAGTTTAGGAGTGTTTGGTAGATGGGACTATGAAATTTGTGCTTTCACTGCTGATGGTGCTGCTACTGCTTGCTGACCTCCTTATTACATCATAGGAAAATCAAAAACTAAGCTAGCTATGCCTATCAACTATGAGTTACAAGATTCCTATATATAAATCTCTTGAAATTTGATCATGAGTCTTAGCTGATTTTGTTGTGGACTCTGATCTGAATCTTGATGCATGTAAGCTGTAGGTGCCGGTTCTTTCTTTAGCAATGGAAGAGAGCGGGACATGCGAAACTTGTGATTGTGAATCAGATTTGAGCGGTCCGCATCTTTCTTCTTCAATCCCTCTGAATTTGCTTCTTTTGATTCTTTTCTTCTTCTTTTTTAATTTTGGATTGAGATTTGCTATTCTAGTCATCTTAAATCCTGTGCCTTAAGGTGAAACCTATTCGGACACCAAAAGCAAATGAACAAACAAAATTTTCTACCCTAGTTTTCATTGGAAAATTTTGTGAGTTATTTGCAACACAAATCTAAGATATTTATTCGTTTAAAGTAGTAAAAGCCAAGATCGTGTATCCTTGGGATAGGGATTGAAGCCTTAAATTGGAAAGATTACCAGGTTATGTTGGCAAGTGACTGGGTTATGCCGGGATTGAAAGAAAAGAGTTCCTGCTGGGGATAAAGGGGAAATCCATGGTTTATGTCAGGATAGAATGAAAAGGCTCCTAGGTTATGCCAGGGCGATCCACGAGTTATGCTGGGATGAATGAAAAAGGCTCCAGGGTTATGCCAAGGTGATCCTCGGGTTATGCCAGGATGAGAAGAAAAAGAATCCTGCGTTATGCCGGGATAGGAAAGAAAAGACTCCTGGGTTATGCAAGGGGAATCCACGGGTTATGCTGGGATAGGAAGGAAAAGGCTCCTGGGTTATGCCAGGAGGATCCACGGTTATGCCGGGATAGGAAGAAAAAGGCTCCTAGGTTATGCCAGGGGGATCCACGGGTTATTCCAAGATAAGAAAGGCTCCTAGGTTATGCTAGGGGGATCCATGAGTTATACCGGGATAGGAAAAAAGGTTCCTGGATTATGCCAGGGGATCCACGTGTTATGCTGGGATATGAGGAAAATGATCCTGGGCTATGCCAGGGGGATCCACGGGTTATGCCGGGATAGGAAGGAAAAAAGTTCCTGGGTTATGCCGGGATAGGAAGGAAAAGGCTCCTGGGTTATGCCAGGGAGATCCACGGGTTATGCCGAGATAGGAAGGAAAAAGGCTCCTAGGTTATGCCAAGGGGATCCACGGGTTATGCCGGGATAGGAAGGAAAAAGGCTCCTAGGTTATGCAAGGGGGATCCACGGGTTATGCCGGGATATGAAGGAAAAGGCCCTTGGGTTATGCTAGGGGGATCCCCAGGTTATGCCGAGATAGGAATAAAAAGACTCCTAGGTTATGCTAGGGAATCCACGGGTTATGTCGGTATAGGAAGAAAAAGGGCTCCTGGGTTATGATAGGGGGATTCAAGGTTTATGCCTGGATGAGAAGGAAAAGGCTCCTGGGTTATGTCAGGGGAATCCATGGGCTATTCTGGGATAGGAATAAAAATGGCCCATGGGTTATGCTAGGGGGATGTACGGGTTATGCTAGGATGAGAAGGAAAAGGCTCCTAGATTATGCTAGGGAATCACGGGTTCTGTCGGGATAGGAAAAAGGCTCCTGGATTATGCCAGGAGGATCCACGGGTTATGCCTGGATAGGAAGTAAAAAGGCTCCCGGTTTATGCCATGGGGATCCACGGGTTATGCCGGGGTAGGAAAAAAGGCTCCTGGGGTACGCCAGGGGAATCCACGGGTTATGCCGGGATAGGAAGGAAAAGGCTCCTGGGTTATTCAGGGGGGATCCACGGGTTATGCAAGGATAAATGGAAAATTCTCATGGGTTATGCCAGGGCCAACTATGGGTTATGCCAGGATAGGAAGGAAAAAACTTCTGGGTAATGCCATGGGAATCCAAGGGTTATGCTGGGATGGGAAGGAAAAGGGCTCCTGGGTTATGCTAGGGGGAAAAAAGAAAATACCCTAAGGTTATGCTGGGGATAAAGGAAAATGACCCGCGGGTTATGCCGAGGAGGAGGCAGGAAGGTTATGCTGGGGACAACTACAGAATGTGGTCCTAGGTTTGGAAGGACGCAGTTAGAGATTGGAGGCCCTATGTTATTATGATTTTTTTGTGATTTTCCTTTTCTTCTTTTTTTAAAATTAAAACTACGAGAAAGGATTTGAAGAAAAACTTCCCTTTTTGGGCTGATCATTGTTGCGAAGTTGTTCCTAGCTCTTGCGCATTTCTTTTTGTTGCACCTGCTTTTTGCATGGTTGTTTGAATTGCACCTGTTTCAATTTTCAAATCGAGAACAATTGCTTGTTTGAAATGGTGGTTGGTTTTGTGCCCTTGATTGCTTGATCTCGGACTTGCTTCTGTTTGAGAACCTCTAATTTTCCAAACTTTGCCTTGTTGGTTTGTTAGGGGAACACAACTTTGCAATTTATTTCGCCTTCGTAGGTTTTTCATTTTTGATTTCTTTATCCCCACTTCTATTTTAGAACATTTGGGTACCTTGGCTTTTCGAAACTTTGCCGAGACAATTAGCCCAACGAGACTCAACCTTTCTAACTTCATTTTGCCTTTGTTGGCATTTCACTTTGATTTCCTTTCTTTTCACCCACTTATGCTTCTGAAGCATCAACCATCCTGGCCAGTCAGGATCAGCTAGATGCGCCTGCTGAGGCTGGATAAGATTTTTGTTAGGCAGAGCCCTGTAAAGCCAATATTGCCATTATTTCTTTGTATTAGTTTCGAGAAACAGAGTTAGACCGAAAGGTATCCAAGGAAAAGTAAGAAAAAGCAAGACAAATGAATTTAAATAGAAGTGTCCCTTTCGGGGAGAAATAAAGGACTTATCTGGGGTGCATGCGGACTTCAAATAGACGTGACATGCTTCTTGGGCTAGATGGTTGACCTGCACAAACTTTGCCCAACCTTCTCATAAACTCATTGACCTGTATTTCAAAAACCAAGGAGTCTTGCTAGGACTTCTAATGGTGATCAATGTCTTATTTTTGGCCGATGATGCCCTTTTAGGGTTTTTGCCAATAGACCTCTCTCATTTCTCTTCTCACCGTTGCCCGATAGTGCTTTTTACGAGTTTTCACTAAGCGAACTCTCTCATTTTCAATTTCTCTACTCACCATCGCCTTATGGTGCCCCAAGGTTTTCACCAATAAGACTCTCTCATTTTATTTCTCTCCGTTCAATCAAGTTCCAACAGTTGTGCCTCCACTCTGGCGCCTTTGCCAATTGATTGGAAGGACTTGGATGGGTTTTGGGTCAAAGGAATTTGGTTGAAATTACAACTGTGGAACCATTTTGGTGGGCTCATGGCCGAGCCATTATATCATCTTCCCCAGTTTCACTTTTTGGGAAAATTAGGATTTTTCTTATTGGTGTGACTGAACCCCATAGAGAGGCTGCATACGTATCCTTTCGGAATCAAGTCAGACGTAGTTCAGGAGTCTTTTGTTTTGATTTTTCTTTTGTTGTTTTTTTTCTATTTTTGTTTTGTTTTGTTTTCTCTTTCTCTTTCCTTTGTTTTTTTCTTCTTATTTCATTTCTCATTTCTTTTTCTTCTTTTTTTTCCAATTCTTATCTCAAATTTTTTTTCTTTTTTTTAATAACACTTTCAGGTTCCAAAGAGAGTAATCAAAGAAGAATATTCGGCTCAAATGGGTTTGCAAAATGGTTGATAGTATTTGGATAGCGTGAATGAAAGCCTTTGTCATCCCAAATGGACAGAGTCATCGTTGCTGGGACACATAGAACCTTTTTGGTGCGTCTGCGTTCACGGCTGCTTCGAGATCATCTCCCTTGATGTCATGCAAGTATACTACTCGTTTTGTCAATATCTTTCTGATGATGTATGGGCCTTTCCAATTAGGATCAAACTTTCCTTTTGCTTGCTGGTGGTGAGGAAGAACATGCCTTAACACAAATTGTCCCACTTCAAAATTCTTGGGGCGTACTCTTGTTATATGCACGGGCTATTCTTTTTTGGTACAACTGCCCGTGCTAGTTCGCAGCCATTCACTTTTCATCAATTAAGGTCAATTGTTCCAGACGAGTCTTGACCCACTCAGTGTCCTCTATCTCAGCTTCAACGATGATCCGGAGAGACGGGATTTCTACCTCCGCAGGTATTACTGCGTCAGTTCCGTAGACCAAAAGGTAGGGTGTTGCTCATGTTGATGTGCGCACTGTGGTGAGATACTCCAATAATGCGAAATGGAACTTTTCATGCCATTGTCTGGAGCTTTGAATCATCTTTCTCAAGATCTTCCTGATGTTTTTGTTTGCTGCTTCAACGACACCATTGTCTTTGGGCTGGTAAGGAATGGAGTTCCTGTGTGTTATTTTGAATTGTTCGCATATTTCTCCCATCAATCGACTATTCAAATTTGTAGCATTATCCGTGATGATAGTTGCTTGGATGGCAAAAAGGCAAATGAGATTGGGATGCAAATAATCCACCACGGATTTCTTAGTAACTGATATAAGAGTGATGGCTTCAACCCATTTTGTGAAATAATCAATGGCAACAAGTATGAATCTGTGACCATTTGAGGCTTTCGACTCGATTGGCCTAATAACACACATGCCCCAAGCTACAAATGGCCAGGGTTCTGACATGGGCTGCAGTTCCGTGGGAGGTACATGAATCATATTACCGTGCACCTGATATTGATGGCATTTCCGGACGAAGCTAAAACAGTCATTTTCTATGGTTATCCAATAATAGCTTGCTCGGATGATTTTCTTTGCTAGCACATAAACATTCATGTGCGGCATACTCTTGCGTGTACTTCATGCATAATCCTTTCAGCCTCTTCGGCGTCAATACATCATAGAAAATTGAGGTCTGGGGTCCTTTTGTACAGGATCTCATCGCTTAGAAAGAAATCACTTGCCTGACGTCTGATGGTTCTTTTTTGGTCCCTGGTGGCTTGCTCGGGATATTCTTGGTTTTTAAGAAATATCTTGATATCATGGTACAATGGCTGGGTGTTTGATTCAGCCTCAACGTATCACAGTACCCATGCCTTCTGATTTGGATTTCCAAGGGATCAATGTTGGCATTGCCTGGTTAGGGAAACATCGAAGCCAGAGTGGCAAGTGCGTCATCTAGTTCATTGTGACAGCGAGGGATGTACCTGAACTCTATCATCTTAAACCACTTGCTAAGATCTTCCACATGTTGCCGATAAGAAGTAAGTTAACATCTTGAGTTTCCCATTCTTCCTGGGCTTGCCAGATGATTTAATATGAATTCCCTATGATCAATAGTTCCTCGACGTCTTGGTCAATTGCCATATTCATGCCCATGATGCAGGCTTCATACTTGGTTGTATTGTTCATGCAAAAGAAACAAAATCAAGTTGTTATGGGTGAGATTACGATTTCCCTAATTCCCACACCTTTTGCGTTTACTGCTCCATCAAAGAACATTTTCTAAGTAGTGGTATCTTCGAATATTTCCCCCACCAAGTTCACCTCTTCATCTGGAAAATAAATGTTCAGAGGTTGGTACTTATCATCAACCGGGTTTTCGGCTAAATGATCTGCTAATGCCTAGGCCTTTAATGCTGTATGAGTGACATTGACTATGTCAAACTCAAAGAGCAGGATTTTCCATTTTGCTAACCTCCCCGTGGGCATTGGTTTCTGGAATATGCACTTCAAAGGATCCAACTTGGTTATGAGGTATGTGGTGTAGGCCTGCAGGTAATGCCTTAGTTTCTAAGCGACAAGTTAAAGCACAACAAGTTTTTTCCAGTAAGGTATACTTGGCCTCGTAGCTAGTAAACTTTTTGCTCAGGTAGTATATTGCTTGCACTTTCTTTCCAGTGATATCATGCTTCCCGAGAACGCAGTGAAAGGAACTTTCCAAGACTGTTAGGTACAGAAACAATGGCTTTCCTGGTTAAGGTAGGACCAAGACCGGTGGGTTGGATAGATAATCTTTGATCTTATCAAAAGCCTCTTTACATTCATCTGTCCATTTGATAGCTGCATCTTTCTTTAGCAATTTGAATATGGGTTCACATATGGAAGTCAACTGAGCGGTGAAATGACTAATGTAATTCAATCTTACTTGCCTTGATCAAATATCTGTAGCCCACACATACCCGGGTTTTTGCATCTTTCTTCGGCGCTGGAACTACATTGGCCAGCCATGTGGTGTACCGGACAACTCGGATCACTCCTGCCTCCAACTATTTTGTGATCTCTTCTTTGACTTTATCACTGATATCAGTTTTAAATTTTCTCTACTTTTGCTGTATCGAAGGGCACTCGGGATAAGTTGGCAATTTTTGAACCACCAAATCAACGCTTAGTCCTGCAATATCGTCGTATGACCAAGCAAACACGTCTTTGAACTCAAACAAGAGCTGGATCAATGTGTCTCGGGTCTTCTCATTTGTGTGGATGCTTATATTGGTTTCCGTGATTTCTTTGGGATCACTCAAGTTAACCAGGTTAGTGCCATTTAGATTTGGCTTAGGTTTATTTTCAAATTGTTCCAGTTCTCGATTTATTTCCCTAAAAGCCTCTTTTTAATCTTATTACGGTTCTTGGTATATTATTTCACAATTAGGCGGCATGTTTGGATCAGGGCACGAAGTCCGCAAGCATGTCATGTTGTTTAAAACCGCATTATTAGAACTGAAAGAAATCGAATAAAAGGAAAACAGCAAGAATCATAATGAATAAAGGAAAATAAACGATGTAAATATTGATTTCATTTCTTGTAATTGGAAGATAACATGGTTTACATTCGGAAAATCAGAAGACAAGAAACTAAAGAAAACATCCGAGTTACACCCTGGAATAACTAGCAATGCAGAAAAGGTGGCAGGACAAGTCTACCGGGACTCCTGCCGGATTGAGAATGTCGTAGCCTTCCAATTTTGCAGCTTGGCATTTGGTCCCATGTACAGCACCTCGGCAGTGCTCGAGCCTTCTCCTGGCTGAACCATGTGGGTTTCATATAGCATCTTTCTCATTGCCCCACATATTTCTTCAATTTCATCGGACGTCAAGGCCTCATCCTCTTCTTCTTCACTGTACTTTGGCCTTACAAATGTCTCATACAAATGTGGCAGTGGTTGAGGTAGAACCCACCCATCACGCTTTCTATCATTTGCACAGGTTATATCATCTGTCATTGGGTGGAAGCCTAACCCGAGGAACTTCTCAGTGGTGGGCAAGGTAATTGGCAGCTATCCCTTGCAGAGACATTCCAAGTCCCTTTCTCGGCTTATATCCATGTCGTATCATCTCTTTAGCCACCATAATGGATGCATTGGAAAGGAAGGGTTAGGGTCAGGGTTTTCCCTCTTCATACTGGTCGGCCACGACAACATCAAAGGCCTGATAAACTATGTACTCGCTGCCTTCTCTGGCTTCGAGGCAAGGAATGGAGGGATCCTGATAAATTGATTGATCATCCTCCCCATGGACCACGATTTCTTGATATTTGTGTTTAAATTGTACCATCTGATGAAGAGTGGAAGGTACAGCCCCTACTGCGTGGATCCATGGGCTCCCTAGAAGGTAGTTGTAAGATGTGTCCATGTCCAGCACTTGGAAGGTTACCTCAAAATCAACTAGGCCAGTAGTCAGAACTAAATCGATCTCTCTAATTATGTCCCTTTTGATACCATCGAAGGCTCGTACGCAGACATTGTTCAGGCGAGTCCTTTCAGTCCCAATTTCCATGCGTTGTAGTGTTGAAAGTGGGCATATGTCAACCCCAGAACCTCCATCCACCATTACTCTTTTAACTTAGTAACCTTCATATTTGACAGTTAGATGTAGGGCTTTGTTATGGGCGGTCCCTTCTGGGGGAAAGTCATCTTTACTGAATGTGATATGATTGATTTCAAAAAATATTTCCACCATTCTTTCTAAATGTTCCGCTGAGGTTTCTGTGGGCACATATGCCTCATTGAGGGTTTTAATTAGTACCCTCTGCTGTTCGGGGGATCTCATTAACAAGATAGTAAGGAGACTTGTTCAGGAAATTTCTGAAGCTAGTCAACCACTTGATAGTATGCCATTTTAATCTTTCGAAAGAAAGCTTCCACCTTTTCAGCACTCACTGGTTTTTTTGGGTGGGAAGCGCTTCTTGGTGGCTTTGTTCACTTCTTCCAGGTCAGAGTATTTTTTCACAGGGTAATTTTCTTGAACCGCTCCTGAGATTTCTTTGCCCTTATACGTCACCACGGTTTTATGATAGTTCCTAGGGACTGCAATGGAGTCTGTCATAGGCCATTGACCTGCACGGCCAATAACCAGGGGCTCACTCAGCCTTGGTGGATTAGTTGGCCCCCTCTCTACATAGGTTCCTTTGGGCACATACATCTAGGTAGTCTTGTTCAATTCAAATCTCTTGGGAGGACTCAGAGTTAGCTGCTTTTTCTTACGACCCTGCGGGACATATAGAAAAGCATCTTTGGCAGGTGTTGCCCCACTTTTATCCTCGGCTTTCTTTTCAGATTTGGGGTGTGCAGCTTTGTCTTTCTTTTCCCCTTCATCTTTCTTCGGGGAAGTTTTTGGCTTTCCCTCCGCGGCAGCAATGGCAATTATGGCTTTTTTGGCCGGATCAAATTCTTTATCCTCACAGATCATTCTGATTACCGATCCATTATTGTGGGCCAACAATGGGTTATTAGTCACGTTGAAGGCATCCTCATCCCTTAACACTATCTTCCTTTGTTCTATTAGATCCTCCACAGCTCTTTTCAAGGTCCAAAAAATTTTTGTATCATGTCTCTCAGCTCGTCAGCGATAAGCACATCGGGCACCCTATTGGTAAGAAGGCGATTATGGGTTTTGCCTGTTTAGAGGTAGGGGTTGCAGCAAACCCATTTGTATCAGTTTTAGGAACAGACTGGAATAGGGCTCACCGATTGGTGTAATGTTTTTCCTTGTGGGTGGTTCACGAGGACGGAAGTTATTTAGGGGAGGACGGGGGTCATAGTGGTTTTGCTGAGGAGGCTGGTTTCGTAGGAATGGAGCTTGGTTTCTATTGGCCTGTTTGCTACTGTCATGCAAAGGGTTGAGCGTTCATGACCGCATATGGTTGAGGAGCATACGGCATGTTCTGGTGAGGGCAATAATGTTGAGGGGTTCTTTCTAAGAACATGGGCCTAGGAGCATGGTGTCTTCTTGCACCCGTTGCTGCCATATATGTTTTCATCTTTTTTCTTGCCCTTCACAACTCCTCCAGACCCGCCATGGATGGCTTGGAAGGTTGCTCTAATAGAGGACTGGCTTAGGATTCTACCTGTTTTCAATCCATTTTCCACCATTTATCCGATTTTATAGCTTCTGCAAATGATTTACCTATAGCTAACATCATATTCTGGAAGTAATCAACTTCATGAGCCTGGAAAAACACTGTGAGCATTTTAACCTCATCCATCAGAGGCTTCACTCTAGATGTTTGTTCACGCCATTTGATTGCGTACTCCCGGAAACTCTCCGAGGGCTTCTTTTTCAAGTTTGCCAATGAGTTTCTGTCTGGAGCAATGTCTATATTGTACTGGAATTGTCTAACAAAGTCTCTTGCAAGGTCTTCCCAAATATGCCACCTAGACATATCTTGATCCACGTACCACTCGAATGCAATTCCAACCACACTTTCCCCGAAATAGTCCATAAGTAGTTCTTTTTTTCCCCAGGCCCCTCGCAGTTGGTTGAAATATTTCTTGAGGGGTGTAATAGGATCACCATGCCATCGTACTTCTCAAACTTTGAAGTTTTGAATCCCACAGGCAAATGCACGTGAGGGAATATGCATAAATTAGTATATACACACTTTTCTGCCAACTCAGCCCCTGCATGTTTTTGAGGCTTTGCTCTAGGCTTCTCATTCTCTTTGCCATTTCTTCCTGTTCCAGAGTTTTGGGACTCTTTTCCTGTCCAGTTTTGAACTCAAATGGAGGTGGATGCGAATAAGTATAGGTGGGGGGTACTAAAGAGGCTCCATTTGGGGGGGTGAGTGTTTAGACTTTAAAGATTGAAGGATCAAAAGTGGGCCTAGGCAATGCAGCCTGTGTTGTAGCTGAGATTGAAGGCGGTAAAGATGTTTAAGACTACATTGGATATGACCCTCTGGGGCGAACCTCTGAAGGTGTTCCCACAAAATGAGCTGAGATGGTTGGGTGTCCTAGTGGGATATTGGGATGACTAATTGGGACAGTGGAAGTTCTACTCATTCTAGGGAAAAGCTCGATAAATCCGGAAATTGCACTAGGCGGCTCTTTTCCATTTAACCAGGAGTCCCACATCTCCATCATGTGGAGAAGCAACAACTTGTTTTCCTCGGCGTTTGCTAATTCTGACACCGGGATACCCGAGATTGGGCTCTCGTCCGTGATAAGAATTGCTGGCAGACTGATTTCTGAAGACATTCGGATGCTTCCTTTTAACCTGGTGAAATATGGATGTGAAGCCAGGTTACCACAAAAACCTACCACCGTTTATAAAAATACTGGACTGGAATGTTACAAGTTGCAAATGCTTAGTTTGAGACAGATAATAGACAAGTAATCGCACGTTTGGGATCCACTTTTACAGTTAAACGGTTGTATACATGTCTTGCAACGGTTGCATGCTTCATCCCGGCTTTTTCTGGTCCCTTCCTATTTCCTTCTTTTATTTTCAACTCTATTCTCATTTTTCTTTTCCCTCTCTTTCCCTCATCCTTTTCTTATATTTCTCTATTCTTCTCTCATTATTTTAGGGACACAGTCGAACCTTATGGAGATTGCCAACGTATCATGACCCGCATGAATCCGACCAGGCATAGTTCTTGAAAATTAGGAATAGAGGAAATAAACTAGCTTTATGTTTTTCTGGATTTCAAATTTTCTCTTTATTTTCACTTTTTTCAAAAGAAAGACTTATAAAGCAAAAAAGAGAATATTTTTAGATTTTGATTTTTCTCCAACACTTTTGCAAAGAAAGACTTCAAAAGAAGAAAGATTTTTTTTTCGACTTTTATTGCCTTTTTTGGAATTTCAAAAGAAAAACTTCTAGAGAAGAAAAAAAATATTTTTTGCATTTATGAATTTTTATTTTAAAGTTAGGAAAGAAGTGCTTCTAATGAAAAAGAAAGTATTTTTGAATCTTGAGTTTTCTTTTCAATTTTTGAAAGAAGAATGAAAATATTTTGAATTTTTAGAATTTTTTATCGAAATTTTGAAAGAAAAATACAAAAGAAGAAAGAAAAAAAAAATTTTGGATTTTTTATTTTTTTTAAAATTTTTTGAAAGAAATACTTCTAATAAAAGAAAAGATATTTTTGAATCTTGATTTTTCCTTTGAATTATTGAAAGAAGAATGAAAATATTTGTATTTTTTTTTATTTTGAGAAGCAACTAAAAAAAATATTTTTTGCATTTTTTTAAAAAAATTCGGGTCTCAAGAAAAAAATTTCCTAAGCAAGGAAGTAAAATAATTTATTTTGGATTTTTGAAAATTGGGGGTCGGAAGCGATGAGGTTTGCCTACTATCTCACATCCAATGAGAATCAGACCCGCGTAGTACTGGAAAATTTGACGAAACCAAAATTTGAAAAACAAAACTTTTCTTTTCTTTTATATTTTCACAAATCCGGCAGAGTTTCAACGCTATTTTGAGTATTGATTTTTTCAAAATAGGTTATCATCCTTATCCATTGCTATTTCCTTTCACTCTCTCCCATTATTTATAAGTCGGTCAACATGCAGATCCGAAGCAAATAAATGTACAAGTAGCAAGTAAGATGTATCAGGATTGTCTCACCTGTCCTAGACGGACCCAACCCCTATGTTGAGTTCCCTAAGTCAAATGCATGTGAAGCAAACAAACGTTCCTACTAGGGATCCGGCATGAGGTTTTTGTTATACTAGGTTTTTAAACGTGGGTTTAGTGTTCTTGACCTGGCGTACCTGAGCGGACAACTCGAGCCAATGGGGGCAGCGTACCGGGGATACAGAAGCTCCGTCGGCTTAGCGGCTTGTCCGAATCTCGTTCTAAATAGGGATAAGACTCTAAACAGAAGAGAAGTCACACTGAGTGCACCCTTCTCGATGATGTGGAAGACTCAGAGAGAGGATGTGTTTCACAGCAGTTTATATAAACATTTCACAAAATATCAAAGCGGTAAAGAAATTAGCACATTAGGCATGAAACATATAGGAAAATCAGATAAAGCCAAATATAACAACTATTCTAAGCTCCAATTCTTGAACCCTGAACCGAAGTTGTAGGTTCCTTTTTCCCCAGTAGAGTTGCCAGAGATATCACATCTCCTTTTGTACACACCTACCTCGAGGGATAATGCATAAGGGAGTTTTTTCAATTTAAGTGACATTATTCAAAATGCGATTATTTAATAATCAGAGTCACCACTTGGGATAGGTTTTGGCTTTTGGTGTCCTAAGTCACCAGTTAATCTTGAATCCCAAGTCGAGGAAATTTACGACTTTCCAACTGAAGTCTGCAAACCAGAAATTTTGACTAAGGAATTATGTTAACCCGAGGGAAGGTGTTAGGCACCCCCCGAATCCCGTGGTTCTAGCACGATCTCTTCAACTATCATAATTTGCCTAATATATGATTTTAAAACATGTTTGTCCTATAGTGAAATTTTGAAATTATTTACCACTTTTAATTAAATTTTAAGGAATGTTGAACGTCATTTATATCGTGTCTTTGGATCACGTCACATGAAATGCACCCGGATCCGTAACACATTTATTTAATATTTTGGGATTTGGATTTAGGTCACATGAAATGCACACTTAAGTTTAGGAAGGTAAATTTATTAAATAACATGCCTAAAGCAGCTAAAGCATTGTTAACTTTGCGAGAGGCCATGAAAATTTGCTAAATGACACGTCCTGTGTTCTAAGGATTTTAAAAGATATAATTAAGGAGAGCCACGCGGTTTGTGAATTTTGTTTGGCGCGGCGCACTTCAATTTGTTTTTTAAAAGACATCCTAAAGATGAACTATTATTATCTATTAAGGATTGTCTAAAAACTTAATTAATTAGAACTATGAATTAACTACTATTAAAATCATTCAAGAAAACTTGGGCCTCAAGATCAAATATAAACTAAAACAAGGGGATCTTCATTATTGAAGACCCCTTAATTCAAGTTTGCTACTTAACTTGAAAAGCCCAAGCTTGCATTACAAAATTAAACCAATAACTTTAGAGTAAGACTTTCAGCACATTGGGCTTCGAAGCAAACCCAAGAAGAAGGATCATTCTTTTAGCCTTATAAAGGGTTGTCTAACATTGGGCCTCAGCACCCAATTTGGAGGTGTTCCCAACTGTCCACAATTCAACAAAATGCCTTGGTCCAGAGACTGGTAATTCTTGGGCTTATTATTATACAATTGGGCCCAAATTTTATACTGATTTTAACTTGGATCTGCTAACAGTTTGCATAAACAAATGAAATGGTTTATTCGAATCAGAACGTGCTGACCTTTAAATTAATTACACATACAGAAATATAGAACCAAGGAATCACATGAACCTGGCCCAACGAACTAATACAGAGGAAATGTTAAATAATTTGTAAATCAATTTTTTGCACTTGTTGTCACACCTCCTTTTTACACGGCTATCCTGAAGAATAAAACGTATAAGGGAGTTTTTCCAATTAAAGTGATATTACTCTAAACGGGATTATTTATTTATTTAGAGTTTCCACTTGGGATAGGTTTGGTTTATGGTGTCCCTAGTCACCGGTTTATTTAGAATCCCAAATCGAAGAAATTTTTTGACTGCCCAGATAGAGTCTGCGAACCAGGAATTCTAATTAAGGAATTCTGTTAACCCGGGGGAAGGTGCTAGGAAACCTCGGATCCCGTGGTTCTAGCACAGTCGCTTAAACTATTACAATTGGCTAAAAGTCTGATTTTTATACATGTTCACCCTATAGTATAATTTTAAATTATTTTTTACCGCTTTTAATATTTCTAAAGAAAATTTGCGATGTCGCTAATATGCCGCGAACCACGTCACATAAACGCACCCGCTGTTTTTGACATATTTCAACTTTATTGAGATCAGGATTTGGGTCACATAAATGTGCACCCATACTTAGGAAGGTAAAATTATTAAAGACGCGTCTAAAGCGACTAACGTGTTATTATCTTTGCGAGAAGCCGTGAAATTCACTAAAGGGCGTGTCCAAATTCCTAAGTATTTTAGTATGGGAATTTAAATAGGGCCACACAATTCATTGGGTTTTATTTGGCGCGGCAGACCTCGCTTCGTTATTAAAGGTCATCCTATAGGAAACTAGGAATTTCTATAAGATTTGCCTATTCAAGACTTAGTTAATTAGCCTTGGAATCCGGACTTTCAAACTCAAGTCCATATTTAACTAAGAAGAAAATCCCCCGTTATGCTAATGTGTTACCTAGTTCGAAGAGTCCAAATTCAGCCTAGTCGTATCTTCAATTAAGACTGACCGGCATGACTATTTGCGTTTGGGCCTTAAAGCAAGCCCAAAGCTGGAAGACAAATGAAACGGGGTTCATGACACAATTAACCCAAATGATTTAGTGAGAGGGTATCTTAAATTCACTGCTATGTGAATGGCCCTGATTGATCATGAAGAAACGACGTCGTTTCAAGCGTCGCCCATTTGGACCGGGTTTGGGGTGGGTTTATGGGTTGGTTTGAAGGGTTTGGGCTAGATATTTAAATGTAATGGCCCAATTCAGCTCTCCTAACAAGAAGACTAAAAATTTCATTTGTTTTATTCTTTTTCTCTTTTTAATTAATTAATCCTCTTTTGTTTTGTATTTTATTTTTTTTTTCAAATTTTAGTAAGTATAAAAAATAGACAAAACCGAAATTAAATTCTACAAAATAAACTAATTAACTTCTAAAATAACCTAAATCCCAAATTAAAAACAAGAAAACTAAACAAATGTAAAAAAAGACCATTTTTGTTATTTTTTCCTTATTTTGCAATATTAATTAACTAATAAACCTAAGAAAAGCATAAAAATTGAGTCCTAAATGCAAACATGCTATTTTTATATTTTTTATGAATTATATTAATTAAAAATGCACAAAAATCATGCAATTAATTCCTAAAAATTCAAATAATAAAAGAGATTCTTGACTTTAATGAATTCTATAGGAACATTTCGAGCGAGGCAAAAATCGCGTGCTCACAACTGCCCCTCTTTACTCGGAGACACGAAAGGTTTTCGGGCAAAGATAAATGAGCAACTAAGAGATTTTTGCTTGCTTGGCATTCCATGAGAAGTATTTTTGAAAACTTCCTGAGTGAACCTTGCTTCAAAGGTTGCCTATATATCCTTGGCTATAAAGGAATCATGTTAGTGTAGTTCTAGAGTATTTTGGTAGCTGGGACTACCAGGAGCTTTGATTTCACTGTTGATGACGTTTTTACTACTTGCTGACCTCCTTATTACACCAAAAGGAAAATCAAAGCTAAGCTAGCTATGCTTATCAACTATGAGCTACAAGATTCCTATCTATAGATCTCTTGGAGCTCGATCTTAAGTCATAGTTGGATTTGCCGTGGACTCCGATCTGAATCTTGATGCTCGTAAGCTGCAGGTGTCGGTTCTTTCTTCAGCATTGGAACCAATCATGACATGCGTGACTTGTGATTTTGAATCAAATTTGAGTAGCCCACATCTTTCTTTTCTCTCACTCCGAATTCCTTTCTTTTGTTCTTTTTTTCTTTTCTTTATTCTGGATTGAGAGTCGCTCTTCCAGTCATCTTGAATCCTGCACCTTGAGGTAAAACCTATTCGGTCACCAAAACAAACAAACAAACGAAATTTTCTGCCCTAGTTTTCACTGGGAAAATTTCGTGAGTTATTTGTAACACAAATCTAAGCTATTTCTATTGAAAACGATAAAAGTCAGGATTGTTTATTTTTTGGAAAGATTGCCAGGTTATGCTGACAGATGGACGTGAAAGAAAACGGGTCCTTGCTGGGGATAAGAGAAGGATCCACGAGTTATGTCGGCATAGGAATAAAGAGTCCCTACTAGGGATGAGGAAGAAAAATCCACGTGTTATGCAGGGATGATATGACAAAGATTCCTGGGTTATGCCAGGATAGGAGGAAAAAGGCTCCTGGGTTATGCCAGGGGAATCTGCGGGTTATGCCGGGGTTTGAGAAGAAAAGACTCCATAGTTATGCTAGGGGATCCACGGGTTATGCCGGGATAAGAAGAAAGGCTACTGGGTTATGACGGCATAAGAAGAAAGGCTCATGGGTTATGCTAGGGGAATCTGCGGGTTATGCCGGGATTTGAGAAGAAAATAATCCTTGGATATGCCAGGGGATCCACGGGTTATGCTGGGATAAGAAGAAAGGCTCTTGGATTATGCTAGGGGAGTCTGTGGGTTATGACGGGATTTGGGAAGAAGGGATTCCTGCTGGGGGAGCAAAAAGAAAGACCCTCAGGTTATGCTGGGGATAGAAGAAGCCAGGGAGACTGGAAAATGATCCTCGGGTTATGCCGGGGAGGTCCACAGGTTATGATGGGGATAGAGAAAGGGTTATGTCGGGGAATGAAAGAAAGGAATCCTCAGGTTATGCTGGTGATAGAAGGAAAATGGTCCTCGGGTCATTCCAGGGAGACTGGAAAACGATCCTCGGGTTATGCCGGAGAGGTCCACAGGTTATGCTGGGGATAGAGAAAGGAATCCTCGGGGTATGCGGGGAATGAAAGAAAGGAATCCTCAGGTTATGCTGGGGAATGAAAAAAGAAAGGACCCTCAGGTTATGGTGGGGATAGAGAGAAAGGAACCCTCGGGTTATGCCGGGGAATGAAAGAAAAGAACCTTAGATTATGCTGGGGATAAAAGGAAACTGGTCCTCGGGTAATGTCGGGGAATGGAGAAAAAAAGAACCCTCGGGTTATGCCAAGGAATGAAAGAAGAATGATCATCGGGTTATGCTGGTAAGGAAGGAGAATGTTCCTCAGATTATGCCGGGGAAGTCCACAGGTTATGCTGGGAATAGCTGGGGAATGTGGTCCTAGATTCGGAGGAATGGAGTTACGGATCAGGGTTCTAAGCTACCATGACTTATGTCATTCTTTTTTTCTTTTTTTCTTCTTTTCTTTTATGAAAATTGTGGGAAAGGATTTAAAGAGAACTTCCCTTTTGGTTGATCATTGCTGCAAGGCTATTCTTAGGTCCTGTGCATTTCCTTCGGTTGCACCTACTAATTATCCAATTGCTTTAGATTACACCTGTTTCAGATTTTCAAACAAAGGACAATTGTTAGTTCAAAATGGTTGTTGGTCTTGTGGCCTTGATTGCTTGATCCTGGCATCACTTCTGTTGAGAAGACCTTTGGCTTTCCAGACTTTGCCTTGTTGGTTGGTCGGGAGAACTCACCTTTTAGATTTATTTCACTTTTGTAGGCCTTTCGGTTGCGATTTCTTTGCCCCGATTTCCATTTCAGAACCTTTTGGTATCTTTCCTTTTGAAAAAATATTGAGACAATTAGCCTAGCCGGGCTTAATCTTTCTAATCTTCATTTTGCCATCGTGGGGTATGTGACTTCGATTTTCCTTCTTTATAACCTTTTCTACTTCCGAAGCGTCAGCCATCATGGCCAACCAGGATCGGGTAGATGCGCCTGCTCAGACTAGGTATTTTCTTTAATCCTTGCCAGGCGAGCCCTATGAGACCGGTCTTACCACCTTTTCTTATGGAATAGTTATGGAATCAAATTTATACCGAAAGGGATTCAAAGAAGCAGTATACAAAAGCAATCATACTGCTTTAAAAAGAAGCGTCCCTTTCGGGGAAGATAGAAGGATTTATCTGGGGGTGCATGCTGTCTTCAAATGGACATGACATGCTTCTCGGACTGGATACCCGACCCGTAAAATATTTCCAGCTTCTCGTGAACCACATTTCAACCTTTCAAAACTAGGGAACCTTACTCGGACTTTTGATGGTGATATATCTTCTTTTTGGCCGACAGCGCCCTTTTGGGTTTTCGCCAATCGACCTCTCTCATTTCTCTTCTCCAGTCGCCCGAGAGTGCTCTTTACGAGTTATCTCATTATCATTTTTTGTACTCACCATCGCCTTATTTCTCTCGGATCGAATCCAAACAATGGCGTTTGTCATTTCCCTGCCTTTGCCAATCGATTGGAAGGACTTGGGCAAGGTTTTGGGTAAAGGAATCTGGATAGAAATACAACCTTGGAATTGTTTTGGCGGGTTAATGGCCTAATCATTACATCATCTGCCCCACTTTCAATTTTTGGGGAATCAGAACTTTTGTTTTGGTGTGACTGAACCTTAGGGAGAGACTCCCTACGTATACTTTCGGAATCAACTCAGACGTAGTTCATGAAGCGTTTCCTAAACTAATTTTGTTTTGTTTTTGTATATATTTTTATTCTTTTTTTTCTGTCTTCTTTTGTTTTCTATTTTTTATTTTTTTATTGTTTTTCTTTTCTTCTTTTTTTATTGAATAGCACTTCCGGGTTCCAAAGAGGGTGATCAAAGAAACATAACCGCCTCAAAGGGTTTGCGAAATGTTGATAGTGTTCGGGGTAGCAGGAAAGAAAAGCTTTCGTTATTTCAACCGGACTGAATCATTGTTGTAGGGAGTACAAGCATAGTACCTTTTTACTGCATCTCCATTCACTGCTATTTTGGGATCATCTCCTTCGATGTCGCCCAGGTATAATGCTCCTTTGGGAAGTATCTTTCTGATAATGTATGAGCCTTTCCAGTTAGGAGAAAATTTCCCTTTAGCTTCCTGATGGTGAGGGAGAATGCGCCTCAATACCGCTGTCCAACCTCAAAATTCCTGGGGCGCACTTGCTTGTTGTAAGCACGGGACGTTCTTTGTCGATAAAACAGCCCATGACAAACCGCGGCCATTCATTTTTCGTCAAGTAATGACAACTACTCCCGCCGAGTCTTAACCCACTCGCTATCCTGAATTTCTGCTTCGACGATTATTCGGAGTGAAACAATTTCACCTTTCCGGGTATAACAGCTTCAGTTAACAATAAGTATGGGATTGCTCCTACCGATGTGCGCACCGTGGTTCGATATCCAAGCAATGCAAAAGGCAGCTTTTCATGCCATTGTCTTGAGCTTTGAATTATTTTTCTCAAAATCTTCTTGATGTTCTTGTTAGCTGCTTCGACGGCACCATTGGCTTTGGGCCACTAAGGAGTGGAGTTTCTATGTGTTATCTTGAATTGTTCGCATATTTCTCCTATCAAACAACTATTCAGGTTGGCAGCGTTGTCTGTGATGATGGTTGCAGGAATACCGAAGCGGCAAATGAGGTTGGAATGCACAAAGTCTACCACAACTTTCTTGGTGAATGACTTAACTGTAATGGCTTTAACCCACTTTGTAAAGTAACCAATAGCAACCAAAATGAATCTATGTCCATTTGAGGCTTTTTGTTCGATTGCCCAATGACGTCAATGCCCCAGGCAGCGAATGGCCAAGGTGCTGACATAGGATGCAGTTCAGTTGGCGGTGCATGAATCAAGTCACCGTGCACCTGACATTGATGACATTACGAAACGAAGCTGAAGCAGTCTTTCTCCATGGTTTTCCAATAGTACCCTGCTCGAAGTATTTTCTTTGCTAACACACACCCATTCATATAAGGCCCGCACACTCCTGCATGTACTTCATGCATAATCCTTCCGGCTTCCTCGGCATCAACACAGCTTAGAAAATTCAGATACGGGGTCCTCTTATACAAGATATCACCACTCAAGAAGAAACCACTCGTATGCCATCGGATGGTTCTCTTTTGATCCCCGTGGCCTGCTCAGGATATTCTTGTGTTTTTAGAAATTTCTTGGTATCATAATACCATGGCTGAGTGATAGGTTCTACCTCGGTCACATTATAATACCCATGCCTTTCCCTGATTTGGATTTCCAAGGGATCGATGTAGGCATTTTCGGGGTATGGCAACATGGAGTCCAAAGTAGAGCTTGCGTCTGCTAACTCATTATGACAGCGAGGAATGTACCTGAACTGTACCAACTTAAAATGTTTGTGGAGATCCTCCACATGCTGTCTATAAGGTATGAGTTTGACATCTCTCATTTCCCACTCCCCTTGGGCTTGCTGGATAATCAAATCTCAATCTCCCATGATTAATAGTTCATTGACGTCTTGGTTGATAGCCATATTTATGCCCATGATGCAGGCCTCATATTCAGCTGTGTTGTTGGTGCAGAAAAATCGAAGCCCGAGTCGTGCTTGGGTAGTGTTGACCAGTGGGTGAGATTAGGATTGCCCCAATTCCTACGCCTTTTGCATTTACCACTCCATCAAAGAACATTTTCCAAGCAGTGATGTCCTCGGCCGTTACCTCCACCTAATTCACCTCTTCATCCGGGAAATAAGTATTCAGGGGTTGATATTCATCATCAACCGGGTTCTTGTCTAGATGATCTGCTAATGCTTGGGCCTTCATCGCTGTGCGAGTGACATAGACTATGTCAAACTCGGTGAGCAAGATTTGCAACTTTGCCAATCTCCCTGTGGGCATCGATTTTTGGAATGTGTACTTCAAAGGGTCCAACCTAGTTATGAGGTAGGTGGTGTGGGCTTGCAGGTAATGCCTTAGTTTCTGAGCTACCCAAGTTAAGGCACCGCAGGTTCTTTCTAACAAGGTTATTTGGCCTCGTAACTGGTAAACTTCTTGCTCGGGTAATAGATGGCATGTTCCTTCTTTCTGGTGACATCATGCTACCCGAGAATGAAACCAAACGAGTTCTCCAGGACCATCAGATATAGAAACAATGGCCTCCCTAGTTCCAGTGGGACCAAGACTGGTGGATTGGACAGGTAGTCTTTAATCTTGTCAAAAGCCTCTTGACACTCATCAGTCCACTTGATTGCTGCATCTTTTTTTAACAACCAGAATATGGGCTCGCACATAGAAGTCAACTGGGTGATGAATCGACTAATGTAATCCAGTCTTCCCAGCAAGCTCATTACATCCTTCTTGGTTTTTGGAGGAGGTAAATCTCAAATGTATTTTATCGTTGTCGAATCCAGCTCGATACCTCTCTGGCTGGCGATGAAACCCAGGAGCTTGCCCGACGGAATCCCAAATGCACACTTGGCTGGGTTTAATTTCAAATCATACTTGCAAAGACTTTCAAAGAATTTTCTTAGTTCCCGTACATGATCACCTTGAGTCTTGGACTTGATAATCACGTCGTCCAATATACTTCTATCTCCTGATGCATCATGTCGTGGAAGATAGTGGTTATGGCCCTCATATACGTTGCCCCACCATTTTTTAAACCAAAAGGCATAACCTTGTAGCAATAAGTACCCCAAGGTGTGGTGAATGTAGTTTTCTCAGCATCTTCCTCATCCATCAACACCTGGTGATATCCTGCGTAGCAGTCCACGAACGACTTTATCTTGTGTTTGGCGTAGTTATCAACAAGGATGTGGATATTGGGTAAACGGAAGTTATTTTTGGGAATTGCCTTGTTCAAATCTCTGTAATCTACGAACACTCGGGTTTCCCATCTTTCTTTGGCACCGGGACTACATCGGCCAACCATGTGATGGATCGAACTACTCGGATTACTCCTCCCCAACTGCTATGTGATCTCTTCTATGATCTTGTCGCTGATGTCAGGCTTGAACTTTCTATGTTTTTGTTGGTTTATAGGGCATTTAGGATAAGTAGGCAACATATGAACCACCAAATCAACACTCAACCCCGGCATATCATCGTAGGACCAAGCAAACACATCTTTGAATTCAAAAAGGAGTCGAATCAGTGAGTCCCAGATTTCCTCATTTACATGGATGCTTATTTTGGTTTCCCTGATCTCGCTAGGACCACCCAAGTTAACCGGTTTGGTATTATTTAGATTTAGCTTAGGTTTATTTTCAAAATTTTCCAGTTCTCGATTGATTTCCCTAAAAGCCTCTTCTTCGTCATACTCCGGTTCTTGGTTCATTAATTCACGATTAAGTGACATGTTTGGATCGGGCACGAAGTCCGCGAGCATGTCATATTATTTAAAGCCGCATTATTTCAACGGGCCTCCCACCTGATTGGGAATGGCGTAGCCTTCCAATTTTTTAATTTGGCGTCTGGTCCAATGTAAAGCAGCTCAGCGGTGCTCAAACCTTCTCCAAGCTGAATTATGTTGGCTTCATACAATAGTTTCTCATGGCCCCACATATGTCTTTGATTTCTTCAGCCGTGAAGGTCTCAACTTCTTCTTACTCACTGTACTTTGGCTTCACAAATGTTTCGTACAAGTAGGATAAGGGTTGAGGTATAGCCCATCCATTACGCTTTCTACGATTCGCCCATGTTATATATTCTGGTGTTGGGTAGAAGCCTAACCCAAAAAACTTCTCTGCAGTGGGGCAAGGCAATCGGCTCAACTATCCCTTGTGTAGATCTTCCGAGTCCCTTCCCTGGTTTTAATCCTTGTTGTATCATCTCTCTAGCCACCATGATTAAGGCATTGGAGAGGAAAGGTTGGGGACATCATTTGCCTTCTTCGATTTGATCACCCACCACAATTTCGAAAGCCTGATAGACTATATGCTCACTAACTTCTTTAGCTTAGAGGCAGGGGACAGAGGGGTGACGGTAAATTAACTGTTCATCTTCACCATGGACCATAATTTCTTGGTTCTCGTGTTCAAATTTCAACATCTGGTGCAGAGTAGAAGGCACAGCTCCTGCTGCGTGAATCCATGATCTTCCAGGAGGTAATTGTGGGATGTGTCCATATCTAACACTTGAAAGGTTACCTAAAAATCAACTGGGCCAGTGGTCAAGACCAGATCAATCTCTCCAATTGTGTCTCTTTTAATTCCATCGAAAGCTCGAACACATACATTATTGGGGAGAATCCTCTCCGTCCTGATTTCCATTCTCTGTAATGTTGAAAGTGGGCATATTTCCACCCCGGAGTCTCCATCTACCATTACCCTTTTGACGTAGTAGCCTTCACATTTGAAGGTTAAATGCAGGGTTTTGTTTTGGGCGACTCCCTCTGAAGGCAAATAATTCTTACTGAATGTGATCTGATTGACAACGAAGAATATTTTTGCCATTCTCTCCAATTGTTGCACAGAGGTTTGAGGCGGCACGTAATCTAAGTTTTGGCAAACACCTTCTTGTGCTCCAGAGAATCTATCAGCAAGGATAATAAAGAGACTTGTTTAGGGGACTTCCAAAGCTGGTCCACTATTTCATAGTCCGGCATTTTCATCTTTCAGAAGAAAACCTCCGCCTCCTCGGTGCTTACTGGCTTGTTGCGTGGGAATCGCCTTTTTGTAGCACTGTTCACTTCCTCCAAGTCAGAATATTTCTTTACAGGGTGGATTCCTTGAGCTTCTCTAGTGATTTATTTGCGTTTATATGTCACCACTATTTCTTGATAGTTCCAAGGGACTGCACAGGTGTCTGTCAGGGGCCTCTGAGGTGCGCAACCAACCACCACAGGCTCATTCAGCCTTGGCGGATTAGTTGGTCCCTGCACCACATAGGTTCCTTTGGGTACGTACATAGTCGTGTTCAACTCAAATCTCTTCAGGGGACTCAAAGATATGGCTTTCAAAGCAGGGTCGAATTCTTTATCCTCACAGATTATCCCGATCACCGGTCCGTTGTTGTGAGCCGGCAACGGGTTGTTAGTCACATTCGGGACATCTTCATCCCTCAACTATATTTTACTTTGCTCTATTAGATCTTCCACGGCTCACTTCAGAGTCCGACAATTCTCTGTGTTGTGTCCTTCAGCCCTTGAATAATAAGCACATCGGACACCCTGTTGGTAAGAAGGCGATTCAGGGTTTTGTTTATTTGGAGGAACATGCTGAAATAGACCCAACTGGACAAGCTTTGGGAACAGGATGGAATAGGACTCCCCAATTGGCGTAAAGATTTGCCTTCTGGGTGGCTCCCTGGGACGAAAATTGTTTTGAGGAGGGCAGGGAGTATAGTGATTTTGATGGGGAGGCTGGTTTCTCGGAGCATGGTTCCTGTTGGCCTGTTGATGCGGTCGTGCAAATGGTTGGGCGTTCATAACCGCATAAGCTTAGGGAGCATAAGGCATGTCTTGGTGAGGATAATAGTGTTGAGGGGTTCTTCCCGAGAACATGGGCCTATGAGCATGATGTCTTCTCATTCCTGATGGTACCATCGAGGCTTCTTCCTTCTTTTTGTTCCTTGAGACCCCTCCCACCCCGCCTTGGATGGCTTGGGAGGTTTCTCTAATGGCTGACTGACTTAAAACTCTTCCCGTTTTCAAACCATTTTCTACCATTTCGCCGATCTTGATTGCTTCTGCAAAAGGCTTGATTATGGTGATATCATGTTTTGAAAGTAATCTGCTTCCTGGGCTTGTAGAAAAATAGTGACCATCTCTATTTCATCCATGGGTGGCTTCACCCTCGATGCATGTTCGCGCCACTTAATAGCATATTCTCTGAAACTCTCTGAAGGCTTCTTCTTCAAATTAGCCAAGGAATTCCTATCTGGGGCAATGTTCGATGTTGTATTGAAATTGCCTTACAAAATCTCTGGCAAGATCTTCCCAAATGTGCCATTGTGAGATATCTTGGTCCATATACCACTCTGAAGCAATGCCTACCAGACTTTGTCCGAAATATGCCATCAACAATTCTTCTTTTCCGCCCGCCCCACGCAATTGGTTGCAATACTTTTTTAGGTGAGCAATACGGTTGCCATGACCATCATACTTTTCGAAGTTTGGCATTTTATACTCCAAGGGAAGATGCACATTGGGAACATGCACAGATCTATATAAGAAACTCTCTTTTGCCCGCTCACGCCTTGCATATTCTTTAAGCTCTGCTCAAGGCTCCTCATTCTTCTTGCTACCTTATCTTGTTCGGCATTTTAGGGGTTTTATCCTGCACTGGCATAAGCTCATATGGTGGTTGAGGATAAGTGTATGTGGGGTATGGAGGAGGCTCAGTTTGGTAATTGGGGGTTTGGAATATAAAAGTCGTCGGATCAAACATGGGCCTTGGCACTGCGAGCTGTGTGGTGGTTGCACATAGGGAGCCGTAAAAATGTTGGGGACTGTGCCGAATGTGAACACCCGAGGACAGGCTTCAGAGGGTGCTCCAAAAAAATTGTCTAGTAGGATGGGTTGTCCCAAGATGATGTTTGGATGGCTAAAAGGAATAGTGGAAGTACCCCCTAATCTTGGGAAGAACTCAAGAAATACAGGGATGGCACTCGGAGGCTCTTTCCCATTTGTCCATGCATCCAACATTTCCATGACCCTAAGACGTAGGATCCTGTTTTCATCGGCTGTCGCAGACTCTAAGGCCGGGATGCCTGTAATTGGGCTATCTTCTGAGATGGGAATTGCGGGCAAAGTCATTTCAGACGACATTTCTGTGCTTCATCTCGATTTGGTGAAATATCGATGTGATGCCAGCTTACCACAAACCAACTACCATTTGTGAAACCTGGACTGGAATTTGTCAAGCGACAAACGGTTATTTTGAGACAGATAACAGATAGGGAATAACACATTGGGGTGTGATGCACCTAGGATGTCTATGTATTAGCAATGATCGCATGTGTCGTCCCGGCTCTTACTCCATTTCCTCTCTTTTTATTTCCACTCTTTGTTTTTCTTGCTTTTCCCTCTTTTGTTTTTCTTTCTCTCTGGTTTTTCTTTTATTTTTTTTCCTTTTTCTGTTTGGGTTTTCTCTCTTCGGGATTTTCTCTCTTTTCTTATTCATTCCTCCCCTTTCCCTTTGTTGTTTCTTTTCATTTTTGTTTTTAAGATTACGGTCGAATCCTATGAAGACTGCCTACGTATCATGCCCCACATGAATCAGACCAAGCGTCGTTCATGCAAATAAAGAGTGAAAAAATAAAATATACTGGAATTTTCAATTTTCATAATAACAAATTTTGGTTACAAAGACTCGAAAACTGACAGACTCTGATGAAAAGACGATCTGCAGGCTCTAAGAATAGCAAACCATCCCAGCGTCCACTCTATTTGAATGGCAGTGAGGGACTAAAAGTAAGATATCCATCATGCTACCCCTTCGAGCAAACTGAGCCCTTCAATTCCTATGTAAAACTCTTCTATGCAAGTTTTCTCCGCTGACCCATAGCTCATGAACTGGGGATGGTGGCACAAATGTTCGGTTATCCACATTTGCAACAATAAATTGCACCCCTCAAAGAAGTCAGTCCCGCCTTGCAAGTTGTGAGAACACGAAAGTTCTCAGCGACTATAATAGGCGCGAGTGTGCACTTGGCTTGCGTGTGTAGAGTGCTGACAACCCCTACTATTTTTATGTCGATGTTCCCATCTTTCCTCATAAACACCAGGAGCCCTAGGAAAGCCACCATAAAAGCGAAACGTCTATGCTCTTCCCATTTGACGCGGTTTCCTTTGCTGCACATTTTGTTATCTAGTTTTTTGAACCCCCCTATATAACCATATCTGCTATATAGGAAAGAAAATGTGCAACACTCCGCTGTCAAGTTCGAGTCGTGTACCACTCTGCTTATTTTCAAGGTATCTAAGAATGTATGCACAGCCACAACTCTTGAAGAAACAAAATACTTGTGTCTCAAAGGAAGCTCAGCATCTCCAGTGTACCCGACTATTTCTTCTACAGTTGGGGTAATTTCAAATATGAGAAATGGAACATATTGTGCGCTGGGTCCCAGCACATGACCAATGCTCTTATGATGTCTCCTCGGGGTACAATCTCTAATAGCCTGGGAAGGCCCCCCAAATATTTCTAGACATCATCTTGCCCTTCTATACCTAGATCATTCCACCACAGCAGCAACTCCAAAGGGATTCTGCTTACAAATGAAAAAGGTTCATTTTGGATTGTGCTCATCCTGCACATTTATTAAGGCGAATTAGCAACTTGAGACTTTATTCTGTTTGACTTCAAAATCAAAAACTTACCCCTTTCTTTTATGAAATTTATTTTCTAAAATCAAAGCCCAGCTTTGCGAATACAATCTTGCAGCACTTCCGGAGGAAGATTTTAAGGTTGTGCCCGCTAACCGGCCAACAATAAAATAAAAACCCAAAGGTGGCCGTTTGTGCAAAATCAGCCTTCCGACGTCCCTTTTGACAGCATTCAGTTGTTCTTGACAACAAATGCATCACCCGGTTTATTTAGGACAACAAATAAAATTTGGCATTTGTTTTCTTGTTTTGGCTACTTTTGCAAAGAGGGGGTTGGACCCGATAGGGGTTGCCTACGTATCTCGCACCTGACGAGAATTAAACCGGCGTAGTCTAGGCAAAATATTTTGTCAAAATCAAAATTTGTTGAAAAGGCCTTTTTTTTCTCTTTCAAAAATCCGGCAGCATTTCGGTGCTATTTGAACATTGGTTTTGCAAGATGGTTACTCTCATTCAGCCCTAATACTGCTATTTTTCTCAATTTTGCTCTCCTTATTCACAATCCGGTCAAACATGCAAATCCAAAGCAAATAAATGCGCAAGTAGCACGTAATATGCATCAGGATGGTCTTTTCATTTCTGGTCACCTATCCTAGACGAACCCAACCCCTGTGTTTAGTCCCTGCACGTGATGAAAACAAACGTTCCCACTGGGGATTCGGCATGAGGTTTTTTTATACTAGGTTAGAACCTGAGTATTTTTTCTAGACTGTGTACCCAAGCGGACAACTCGAGTCAAGGAGGGGGATACGTACCGGGGACCCGCAAGATCGTCTGGCTTAGTGACTTGTCCGAGTCTCTTTCTTATTTCAAGGTATGACACTAACAGAATAGGGAGTCACGACCAGCAAGCACGTCCCCGAAGATAAGAAGAGAAGGGTTTCATGACGGTTTATATACAATTCATCCAATATCAAAGCGGTAAAGCATTTAGCATCTATAGCATGGAACCTGTAATGAAATCAGATAAAGCCAAATATAACAGTTATGCTAAGCTCGAATTCTTGAACCCTGAACCAGAGATTCTGGGTTTATCCCCAGCGGAGTCGCCAGAGCTGTCACACCTCCTTTTTACACGGCTACCCCGAAGGAAAAAACGTATAAGGGAATTTTTCCAATTAAAGTGACATTATTCAAAATGGGATTATTTATTTATTTAGAGTCGCCACTTGCGATAGGTTTGGTTTTTTGTGTCCCAACTCACCGGTTTATTTAGAATCCCGAGCAAATTTTTGACTGCCCAAATGGAGTCTGCAAACCAGAAATTCTAAGTAAGGAATTATGTTGACCCGAGGAAAGGTGTTAGGCACCAACGGATCCTGTGGTTCTAGCACGGTCCCTTAAACTATTACAATTGGCTAAAATTCTGGATTTTATACATTTCATCCTATAGTGCAATTTTAAATTATTTTTTATCGCTTTAAATATTTCTATAGAAAATTTGCAATATCGTTAAAACATGTCGCAAACCACGTCAAATAAATACACCCGCGGTTTTTGGCATATTTCAACTTTATTGAGATCTGGAATTGGGTCACATAAATGTGCACCCATACTTAGGAAGGTAAAATTATTAAAGACGTGCCTAAAGCGACAAACGTATTATTATCTTTGCGGGAAGCCGTGACGTTCGCTAAACAGCGTGTCCCAAATTCCTAAGTATTTTAGTATGGGAATTTTAAGAAGGCCATGTAATTTATTAGGTTTTGTTTGGCACGGCACACCTCGTTTTGTTATTAAAGGTCAACCTAAAGTAAACTAGGATTTTCTACAAGATTTGCCTCTAGAAGACTTAGTTAATTAGCCTTGGAATCCGGACTTTCAAACTCAAGTCCATATTTAACTAAAAAGAAAATCCCCCTTTATTCCAATGTGTTACCTAGTTCGAAGAGTCCAAATTCAACCTAGTCGTATCTTCGATTAAGACTGACCGGCATGACTATTTGCGTTTGAGCCTTAAAGCAAGACCAAAGCTGGAAGACACATGAAATGGGGTTCATGACACAATTAAACCAAATGATTTAGTAAGAGGGTATCTTAAATTCACCGTTGTGTGAATAGGTCAACACAGGACTTAATATCAGCCCAAACTAGCAAGGTCAGCAAATATGCAAATAGCTTTCAAAATCTGTATTTCAAGTTATACCATACTTGAGATTCAGCTTCATTTTTCTATACATGTAAGTGATAGACAATACAAAGTGACGTGCAAAATTAAAACCAACTTTTAGGTTCACGTGTAATCAGTGATTCTATGCTTTATTGTGGCTTACAAGAGTAAACCTAAATGGACCTGTTGCAAATACTCGTTTGCCCTAAATTTAACAATAATATGAGCGTATTAGCTAATACAAGAATGTCACCATGATGTAGATATTATATTTGAACTACACTATCCATTGTACTACTGACTACTCTAACACCTAAAGGAAATTATACTACCATTAGTACTTTACTCATAGAATCCAAAAATAATTGCTTATACAGTCCAAGTTATACAGAATAAATAGCAGTCTATTTAATGATATCAAATTAAATGTCTAAAAACAAATGTCCATCAAAACAGATCCATGTAATAAAATAGAGGCAAGAAAGGGTTCTTCAGTATTCTTCTTCAAAACAAAACAGTCGTACACATGAATCCAATCTGTTCAACACTTGAATTTAAAGTGTACCTGGAGTTACAATTATCAAAGGAGAAAGGAGTCAGCAGTATTTTAGCAACAATACAGCATAGAAAATTAGCAGTATAGTCACAGAAATCAGCAGTTCAAATCTATTATGAACCCAAAAATAGCATTAACCAACAAAGGAAACATCAGCAAACCAAACGAAATAGCTTGAATAAAACCCCAATCAACTTGAAATCGAACCAAGGACAATTTCAAAAGGTTTAGCCCTTCAATCACACATATTTCAAGTCGTTTTCATCTTATATAGCTAGAACTTCTAATTGAAAACTGAGAATTTGAAAGATTCTTTAGAAAAGACTCTAAAGGAACAGTAGAATCTCTGGAATTTCAAGATTTTTAGACTTGGAATTTCTGGAAGTTTTGAGGGAATTTTTAGAATTTTCAGACTTCAAAACTTGGGAATATTGTATTAGGGATTTTAGACTGTTCAAAACTTCTTAATGAAGGCATTAACTTGCCTATTTATAACTAAAACTTAGGGCGACCCTTTTCTTTTGTTTTAACCATCAGTGCTTATCTTATTTTCATATTTTATTCAACTAGTCCCTCATTTCTTAACTTATGCCTCAAGTTTTAACATTAAGTGCCTAAAATTCTATTTTGGAACCTCCAACTGGAAGGTTCCAGGGGTTTACTGCAGGATTTTCATTATCCCAATACCTCTACTACCCTCCCAATCCACTGAAATTACCAATCTGAGTTAAACCAATCCCCCCCCCCCCCCAACCCTATTATTAACTCATTAACCCTAATTCAGCTATAACCAAGTTAACTAAACTAACCCAATAACTTCTTGAGGACAAAATACTGAACTTAAAACAAATTACTGATACAACTGGAATAATCTATCCTAAACGAACTAAATTAAAAAATCAAAATCAAACAATGCCTTACAGAACAATGATTAAAGACAATCAAGATTGTAGGAAAAAGAACAGGTTCGAAATACAAAACCAAATGACCAAACAGACTTAAATCATATTAACAGGAGACCCAAAAGAATACACAATCAATCAAACCAAGACAATCAGAACAAAAGGCACAGAAATCAACCCAAAATAGAACCAGAAGAGATTCATAAGAAGAAAAACAAAATAAAACCTAAAAATAATTCTAAAACAATTGCCAAGAGGGTCATAGATCAAACAGATATATAGTGATCAAGAATAAATTAATCAAAAGAAAGAAAACTCACTTATATGCCTTAAGATTCTGCTATTTCTTTGATTTGAAATTCGAGTGCCTCCAGCGAGATTTGAGGGCTACTGATGGTGGGTCTGGTACGAGGGAAACGGAGAGGTTGCATGGTGTGACTTTGCATGAATTTGGATGAAACTCCGTTTAGGTCCAGACTTTGATTTGAAATTCGACGACACTAGCTGGGATTTGAGAGGAAATAAGGTTGGATATGGGATTGGGAGACGGAGATGGTGCTATGGTGTAAAATTGGGACTGGTTTGGGTGAGCGCCACCAGACACGGCGGCAACGGCATCCACAAATTCATTTATTCGAAAGGTTAGGTTTATATTTGAAGGCTGGTTTTTAGGGGGTTGGAAAGAGGAGGAAGAGGAGAGGAGCAATTGGTGTTAATTAGGGTGGGTTTGGAGATACGACAGCGATGGCCGCGATTTCCGGCGGGCGGCCGACGGTGGAGAGACTAAGTAACAAGGTGGTGTTACATCGGCGTATTAGGGGGTTTTGGGAGATGGTTTGGGTGGTAGGGGGCCTTATCTGACATTTATATACCTAAAAACCTAGGCAGTTCTCCCCCGTTTGATCATGCATCATCAATGGCCCTGATTGATCATGAAGAAACGATGTCGTTTCAAGCGTCGCCTATTTGGACCGGGTTTGGGGTGGGTTTATGGGTTGGTTTGAAGGGTTTGGGCTGGATATTTAAATGTAAAATGGCCCAATTCAGGTCTGCTAACAAGAAGACTAAATATTTCATCTGTTTTATTCTTTTTCGCTTTTTAATTAATTAATCCTCTTTTGATTTGTCTTTTATTTTTATTTTTTTCAAATTTTAGTAAGCATAAAAAAAATAGACAAAACAAAAATTAAATTCTACAAATTAAATTAATTAACTTCTAAGATAACCTAAATCCCAAATTAAAAACAAAAAAACAAAAGAAATGTATAAAAGACCATTTTTGTAATTGTTTCCTTATTTTGCAATATTAATTAACTAATAAACTTAAGAAAAGTGTAAAAATTGAGTCTCAAATGCAAACATGCTATTTTATATTTTTTATGAATTATATTAATTAAAAATACAAAAAAATACAAACAAACACAAAAACCATGCAATTAATTCCTAAAAATTCAAATAATAAAAGAAAAATCCTGAATTTAATGAATTCTATAGGAACATTTCGAGCGAGGCAAAATCATATGCTCACACTTGTCTTCAGCTAGTAGTAACAATTTTTGCATTGAAACACTCATTTTACTTTAGATCTTTATAATACTGAATTTAAGACATAATCAGGCTCAGTAATTTCAGTAAAAAGAAAACAATTCAACGCCTAATCACATGAAACTGCACGCTCATTTTTAACTTCAAATCTCATACACATTCGCTCACTCACATAATGATGAACTAACATGTTGATTCCTGGATTTTAACAGCAATTAAATTTCATTTATTACCATGGATTAGAAATTGGAAACAGCTACTGAAATTTTACCAAAATTAACATGAATCTAAGTGCTGAAATATTTCTAGCAATCAGTCCAATTATACAGTCCTTCGAGAATCCAAATACGCTAATAAATCTAATAATTTCAAGCAAATCTAAAGACAACATAAGCGAGTGAACAAACTAAACTAAATATCCATATATTACACTACCAGATCTAAGAATTTGAACAGATAAAAGAAAATAACAGGATTGGATAAGAGAAATCAGCTCTAGACAACTCGGGATTCAAATCATTCTTTATTCACATATTCCACAAATTCTTGCCATTTAATAGTTGAGTGAATACCTGGAATTTGAACAAAAATCAGAGAAAACTGAGGGTCAGCTGGGCAGCAACAAGCAGCAGCAGTAAGACTAATTTTACACCCAAGAAATAATATCCAAACAATCCAATAATTAGTTTCAGATGACCAAAAACCAGTAAACAACCAAACCAAATTTAAGTGACCCAAAATAGACTTGAAATAGACCCCTGGAACCTCTGAAGCTTCAATCACTAAGACCACAAGGAAACTTAAGCCATTTCAACCTTAGAGAAGCTGGGCATTGAATTTAGAACTTGAAACTTTAAGATTAGCCTAAGAAAATTAAATGGAATAGTGATTTTTCTAGAGTTTAGTTGCCTGAAATTTTTTTCAGTATTTTTTTAGTTTTTTTTAATGCTCGAAAATCTGAATTGAACCCCAAGTAACAATGCCTTTATAGGCAAGTTATTAGGGCAAACTTCAGATCTAAGTTTTTAACACTTAGTCCTTTTCAATTTTTACTTTTAGCCAATTGGTCCCTTAATTTATGACTTTCTACCCAAGTTACACTACCTAAAAGCTGAAACTCAAATTAACACCCTAACCTAGAAGCTTCTTATTTCAGTTATGCAGAGATTCCCTAAACTCAAATACCTAAACTACCCCTGACCACCTCGGTTATTTACCTTGAATTTACTGACCCGGTTAGACTAACCCTAAACCTATTAACTTAATCAAATGTGACCATGTTTAATTATCTGATCATGAACTTTTAAAATACCCTCTGATTTTAACCAAACCCCCAAAATTAAGCTACCTAATTCAACTACACCTATTTTAAACTAGAAAATCATAGCTAAAACTATTATCATCAATTATTAATCAACAAAATGCATCAACATGCAGGATCATGTTATCAAGGTCAATCTAAAAAGAAGAAATTAAAACTCAAATGAACTTGGTAAACCATAAACGAGGCATCGATTGATCAAACAAGGAAATTGATGTAAATCAATTCAAGAAAATTTGACAAGTATACTTGTACATGCTGTTTTAAACAGAAAATCTAATTCCCTATCATTTTAGACACATGCATATCCCTGAACCTTAGCTAATCAAACTCGGAACAAGAAATAAAAGAAAGGGACGAAAGTTGAACTAGTTAATTAAGCAAACTAAACAAATAAGGTTTGAAACTTACCGGATGGAAACCCTTAAATCTTCACGTATAGTGTTTTTCAGGTTAGAGCTTCAAGCTGATGTTTGAGCCTTATGGATGCGATTCGAGGGAAGCTATGCACATGTTTACCATGAGGAAGGCAATGGGAACACTTTGGGATCAATTTGGAGCAGTTTGGAGATGGTGAGATATTTGCCGAGTTTTTGATTTGATATTTGAGACAATCGGTGTAGATTCAAGGGATGGGACCTGTGGAATTTGGATGAGGGAGGTCCTGTGTCGATGGGGTGTTAATTTGGGACCGTTTGGCGTTGGCACCGTCATGCACGGCAGCGGAGCCAGCCTTTCAAATGAAGATTCGAGGATTTTGGCTAAGGTTTGAGGGATGGTAATTGTGGATTATGAATGAGGATGTTGAGGTGGTCAGGTTTTGTTATTTTAAGGGTCATCTGAGAATCGCCACCGGTAGAGGTGATTTTCGGCCATCAGTTTGCGATGGAGGGTGGCATCGTTAGGGTTTAGGTCTCTGAGGTGTTAGGGACGATGTGTTTGGGGTGAGGGTGGTTTGAATAGTTAAATATTAATTGATTGAGGCTTCCTAGCCGTTGGATTGATTAAACCTCGATGGCCAAGATTAAAAGAGGCAAACGTCATCATTTTGGACTGTCTCAGATGAGAGACTGGATTGGGGGACAGTTTGTGCGCTGGGTTTGGGTATTTTAAATGAGTTTGCAGATATCAAATGATTGGGCCAAGGTATATTTTGGCCCAAACGGAGTCTTTCAAATTTTCAGCTTTCTTCTTTTTTTTCTTTTTTTTCTTTCATTTTTATTTTCAAAATTTATAAAAATCCTAAATTAATTGCAAAATTTCAATTTTACCTATAAAATGTAAACCAATCTTATATAATTATTAACAAAACAAAATTAAAGGAAAAGTTACCTAAATTCAAAAATTAAAATTAAAAGAGCAAATTGAACCTATTTTAGTTTTTCCTTTTATAAAATAATTAATTGCTAATAAATGCTTGAAAAATGATTAAATCAACTTTAAAATGCGCATGCGACATAGTTTTTGTATTTTTTAAGAATTATCCAAATAAAAAATGCAAATAAAAATGCAAACAAACACGAAAATTATGCAGTTATTCCTACAGAATCAAATAATTAAAGGGAAAATCCTAAATCTAAGAATTTTGTATGAGTAATTCACGCGGGGCAGAAATCACATGCTCATAGCTTGATTATGCAATCTGGGTGTGAGCACTGCTCGGGACCCCTTAAGGTCCTTAGAGAACTCTGACACACCCAGATATGAGAAAGGGCTTTGGAACAATATTGGCTTTTGAGGTGGTTCATTACATAACTTAGAGAGAAAGTCAAGATCGGGCTTTCTATGGTTGTAACCTCTTATTTTTGCATTTTTTCTTATGTAATTCAGCACCAGGTCTGTAATAATTTGTAAAATATATTTGGATGGTTAGTGGAAGGGATTGGGAATATGCATGCTATAGTAAGGGGTATAAATATGTTATTAGGTTTATATTTCTACTTGCACGATAGAAACCATTCTTAGGACTCAATTCATGCATTAGAGATCATTTTCCCTAGTACGCTTACGGTTTTCAGCATGTCCATTTCACTATTATATCACTTATAAAATCATGCGTTAATTGTGTTAATAATCCGAGTTTCAGCGATCATGCTCCTACTACCATGCACTTAAAGATCCTGTTTTAGGCTAACTATGAATGCATAAGAGGAATAAAATAATTTTACTCAGTTTTTTGCAAGCAACGGACCATAATACTATGTAATTAACACCTAGAAAAACATCTTTTAGGTAATACAAATAATCTCCAAACCATCTTAATGAGTCTAAATAATTATTGAATACTACTTATGTCTAGGCAAGCCTTAGGTAATTACTTAAATAAAACTGGAAGTGCCTTTGTTTAATTATCAACTTCTACAACCAGCAGGCAGGCCTGATTCAGGCTTCTTTTATATAATGAATCTGGTTCTAACTTAAACACCTTGCTTTAGGATTCTAAATTCAGACTTTAATTGTGTATAAGTCATGTTGTCTTTGTGCACTACTTGCGGAGGTATAACTGAGCCTTCTATTTGCTTATATGTTTCTCCTTATTGTTGTCTTATATGTTTTGTATGTCGCTTTAGCATTTTGCCTTTAAAACTAAGGGTTAGCCTAGAACCTCCTTCTTATAGGAATATGAGTCCTAAATTCCTCTGTGACTAATAGGAATGGGATGGGTAACAGCATACAATAGAGGTCGAGACCAACCCTCGCTTTAATTACCTTCACAGGGTAAGGAAGGGTAGATATGAATATGATGAGCAATGCACTAATACCACGGGTATCCCCTCTTCTAAGGAGTGTCATACCGGATATTGTATTGATGTGATTCATATTACAAACAAACCTAGGACACCCCTTTTATTTTATAAGTATACTTAGACTATAACTCTTTTCAAAACCTTGCTTTTACTAATTGTTTTTCAAATACTTGTGTATTCAAATTTAAATTCCCAATTACTTGAGCCTTTATTTGTTTATTTTCTAATTGCTCAAATTCATAAAACATTGTCTGGCCGGGAACCACACTAGTGGATCTTGAGTGGTGCCTAACACATTCCCCTTACGATAATTTCAAGCCCTTACCCTATCTCTAGTTATTAAACATGCTTGTAGTTAAACCGTATAGGTGCCCTAACACACTTAAAATTCTTAGATAGAGACTCTTCAAACACCCAGTTCCTAAAAGGAAATGAATCATTACACCCCATTGAAACTCGGACTCCTCTCCACGGAGGGAAAAGGGGGCACGTTAAGGGGGAAATTTGAGGGGTAATAGCTTTTTTGTGAGGGATAATAGCTTTGTGTAAATTATGCTTTGTGTATAAGTGAGGGAAAATGACAAAGGAGGGAGATCTGAGATTAAGGGGGAACTTCATGTCATTTTGGCACCTCATCTAGTTATTTCTGCTCTAAATTTATATTGTCTATGCCTAAATTTGTCATCATCAAAAGGGGGAAATTGATGGATTTTCAATATCTTGGCCTTCTTATGTTTAGATGATCTAACAAACTTGTTGTGAAGAAATAAATAGCGCACTTGGATATGCATTTCACTTGGATATGCATTCCACTTGGATATACATTTCATGTAAACTGGTCAAAGTCTGAAAAATCAGCAAATGGATGAACGACCACAGGGAGGAACACAACAGGGACCTGGTGACCTGGTCGCTTAGGTTTCTCCTAAACAAGCACAAGTAAATGATTGTACGCACTCAATATAAAGAGAAATATAAAGAGAAACACAACGGGGACCTGCTCCCTTAGGATTATCTGACAGAAGTACAAGCCAAGTGCACAGCTGGAACGTAGTAGAAGAAAGTGACCATCTAGCAATTATCACATAAGAGGAACACAATTAGGACCCAGTCCGTTGGTGTGTCCTGACATAAGTACAAATTCCACTATCCAGGTGGAACGCAACTGCCCAAAAGTGGTTGTGCAGACAGTACAGTCGTCACTTCTCATTGGGAAGAAGCGTACACCAAGAGTTGACACCACTATCTATTGTGTTATTTATGATAAAACAACATGGTGCAAGGCACACCATTCTTTGTGCATTCAGTGATATTCTCTCAAGAAACAAAAGTGTTTCGTCCGGTATTAAAGTCACTGGTGTCAAGAACAAGAAGACAAATCCACTAAGAATCAGTTTCTAAATGAGTTTATGTACATCCGTAGTTGAGTTGTAATCTTGTTATTTGTTTGTCATTGTAACTCCTAGTTTGCTTTCTTAGAAGCATTGTCTTAGGGCAAACCAAAATTCGTAAACTTCTGAGTTTATGTTGTGACCAGGGAAAATCATAAGTTTAAATCCTTTGTAACTAGGATAATTATAGAGTGACTTGTGGTGGTTGCATCACAAGTTAGTATGAATTCTTTACAATAGGATTTTTGCAAAGTGACTTGTACTAAGGAGATTGCAAATTAGAAGAGCTACAAGAGTTGGTCGTGGTTTCTTTGATCCTCTTGTGTTGGATTTTTTCCACGTAGAAAATCTCCTGTCTTCTTTACTTTTAGTCTTTACTGTATTCTATTCATTATCTCATAGAGGACTAGGTACTTTATAGTTTGGTGGACTCATATAAACTAACACTTGAACTTGTAGCTTGAGTTCTTGAGTGCTTGAACTTGTAGCTTGTAGAAAAATATACGGTGTTTGATCCACGAGCATTCTGCTTGCTTCTTGTTATCACTTCTGGTGTCTTCTAGCTTTGTGAAGAGCTCTATCTATAGTTGTAGAGAGTGGTGTGGCTCCACAATTTGATTGGTCCGTTTGAAGTGATCAATACTATCTAGACACTTGGCATGATTTAATTGGCTTATTTACTTGGATTGGATTGCCACATTACTTTATACATGTCATGATTTTACTTGTCTTGGATTGCCACATCACTTGACACATGGCATGATTTTGTTGGCTCATTCTTTTGACTTGGATTGCCACATCACTTGACACGTGACATGAGCCTGGGCTTTAAGATGGGCTAATAGCCATTTGGACCTTGGGCTAATGAAGTGGGCTTATCATTGAATTTATAGTCGAATTAAATGTACTAGCCCGGCACTTATATCTTGAATTTAAATAATTAACTCAATTTACTAGCCACAATATTTATTTGGACTAGTGTCTTGAATTAATATGGTTCGAATAATTTGTAATTTAAAATCGAACTAAATTTATATACTTACAAATACCCCCTACTTCAAGACTCATCGCAGTTGGCCTTAGAAGATCAGTCTTGAAGTACCAATGACGTTCATTCATTTAAGAGAAAAATCTAATAAAACTTTGTCAATGCTGCGTAAATCTATAAGATTAGTCACGTCAATATCCTTCTAAATTATACAATATAATTTGTTTGTCATTGCTAGTAGCTTTTACTTTTTAATTCACACTTCAACATTAAAATGATAATATTGAAGTCATGAATCCTAAGCAAATGAGTAAGCTTAATCACCATCAGTTGCATACGAAATTTGAACATTATATTTTGTGCAAAAGGACGAAATTCTCTTTCCTGTTATGAAATAATATAAAGACAAGAATAATAATACAAGAATAAGAACAATATAGAGAGAGAATAGGGAGAGAGAAAAGTATTCTTATTAATACTTGGGGTTATTTACAATGGGGTAAGACCCCTCTATTTATAGGAAGAGGAATGACTTAGCTTCAAGCTAAAACTCTTAGACATTCACTCTAAATAGACTTCTATTTTATAACACTCCCCCTTGAATGTCTATTCAATAATGTGCCTCATAAAACCTTAAAACCAAAACCCATTGGGAAAAATTAAAGAAAGGAAAAAGAGTACACATGTTTGAATATGCGCCTATTGGTTGCCTCGTTAAAAACCTTGCAAGGAAAACCCAGTGGGACAAAACCTTGTAAGGGAAAAAGAGTGCAACGCGCATTAACTCCCCCTAATGAGTACATCAATTTATATCCTTGAGCATTTGCATTCCAATCTTATGCATCATCTTCAAAACGATCTTTGGTAGACGTTTGACAAATCAACCATATTGACTTGAATAAGTATGCCGCACCTTGAAATTATCATTCTTGATAGATATGAACATCTTCATATAATGTCGTGGAATAACTCTTCAATATCTTCATAGGCATTCTCAATGCCATCATGCTTATAGTTATAGCAAGATACGTACGTACACAAATTGTACTAAGGATGTGGTACTTCAGGACCAAGAATTGCATATGCTTCAAGCAACTTAAATCTTTCAAGTTAAGTCATATAAGCCATATAATAGACTTTAGATGCATATCAAGTTTTCCATGTCATGCTAGACAAATAAGATATCGAAAACTGACTATACATACCTTTGACTTTGATACTTTCAAGCATTTGAACTATAGGTTCAAAACTACATGTCTTTCATATGGAATCAATTCTTCTTGAATTGAATCTCTTCCATTTAGTCACTTTCTTTGGGTCAGTAAATGCGTATAGCATGCTTTGCAATATGTTTGCAATTGAATTATCCTTTTTATGAACTTCAGGTTCATATCATGATATTCGGGGATATACACAAATGATAATTCATCTCATGTAACCTTTTCTCAAGTGTTTATCATGTCTCCCCCTCATGTTAGTAAAGCTAACTTGTTTCCTCAACTTTGGGAAATCATCTTTGTGCATTATCATGTCAATATACACAACACATTAATAATAAGATGAGATTATTTGGTTCCTGACCTTGAACCACTTGTGAGGGGAGAATATAATATACTCTCGTATACAACGTATATCAAACTGATATATATAACTTTGTTCTCATAAGAAACAGTTTAGCTATTAAGTGGAAGCACTCAATAATTATCTTGCTAAACCAACTTTGATATAAACCAACTTATCAAGATGAACTATCTTGAGTAGAAAATCTGGAAATTATGCTCGAAGTTATATTACTGAGCAATTTACCTCGCAAGCACCGGCCAGGCTGCGGGTCAACAACAATTGCGCATGTAACCATATCATAGATGCATCATATGTGGTATACATGGCAGGTGAATGGGCCCATATTCACCTTTAATATTTCCAGAATTTATGGGCTTCAACCCGAACTCTTTAGTTGGTCAGTTCATTAATGAGAACAAGTGATACAAGAGAATTCGTAAAGAACTTTCTAGTTCTTTAATATTCACCTATGTGAATTTGCACATCATACTTAAAATGAGATGGCTAACACGAATGTCAACTGAATAAATTATCAATATTGGTAAACTTCAAATTTACACCATGACATGTGCACTTATCAATAACTTCGGGTTTATTATGACATGGGTTTTTATACCAATAGATATCCACTTTATTGTGGCATTCTTTCGTTTGTGTAGTACAAACTAGAGAACAAAGCGGTAGCTTTTCATATGCAAATTACCCCGCTACAAGTTGTAGTAATAGGAGATATCAAAGCCTTCCTTTATTTATAGTCTCAATATAATCAATCGCTTTCGCGTGTACTTTGGAAACTGAATAAGTTTCATTGAGACTTACTACAGCACAATACTCAATTGTGTTTCTCCAACATAGTAATAATTGGCTCTTCTAGAGCTCTCAATTAATTTTGTATTACCACAGATTCATCAACATCCATGTGGTGAATATCTTTCTTAAAGAGAAAGTTATACCATTATGGTCATGTCAAACTTATATGCAAGATATGTTTCTTGCATTATCGTTGTCCTTTAATAGTCATATTTCCAAAATACTTTGGCGTACAATAGGTACGTGACCAACGATCATTCATGCCATATATCATCTCAAACCTCCTTCTAGGGATGAGTGTGGTATCATCTCAAACCTCCTTCTAGGGGTGAGTGTGGTATATTTAATACCAATTTCATGTTCATATTCTTCCAATAATGAATATGTATTCGTGAATCAAATGTTGTCACATTCACTTCGAGGATATGTGATTTTGTTATCCTTTTCAAATCAATAAATGCGTCAGGCATTTGATTTGCTATTCTTTGAAAATGGATAATCTTTTGTGCCTCTTTCTCACAAATAGAGGTGTGTGGATCAAGATGAGATAATGATGCATTTTTCCACAAAATTTTCCGTTTGGTTTCACCAACTTCTCCCCCTAATTTTGGGAAAAGTGTCTCATCAAATCGACAGTCTGCAAATCGTGCAGTAAACAAGTCGCCTGTCAATGTTTCGAGGTAGCGAATGATGGAGGGCGATTCAAACCCAACATATATTCCTAACCTTCTTTGCAGACCCATTTTGGTGCGGGATGGCGGTGCTAAAGGCACATATACTGCGCATCCAAAAATTCTTAAATGGGATATATTGGGTCCATGACCCAAAACCAATTGCAACGGGGAATATTTGTGTCAATTCGTCAGTCAGAGACGAAGTAGCATTGCTGTATGCAAAATGGCATGACCCCAAACCGAAGTGGGCAGCCGACGAACTAGTATTGCTGCATGCAAAATGGCGTGAACCCAAACCAAAGTGGGCAGCCGACGAACTAGCATTGCTGCATGCAAAATGGCGTGAACCCAAACCGAAATGGGCAGCCTCGTTTTCATGAAGAATTCAAGATTATTCTCATCTATTGTCTCCATATGATATCCATTTTGAATGATATCTTTAAAACTCAACAAGTTCTTCTTAGACTTGGAGGAGAATATTGCATTCTCTAAGATAAACGTCATGCCTTTTGGCAGAGTTACAGTTGCTCTTCCTGAGCCTTCAATCAATTTACTTCCCATGGTTTGACATACAAAAGAAATACACGAACATAAGAATAAACAAGTTCAATTCGTTTGTGTCACATAATATTTTCAAAATCTGCTGATGTCAGTTGACTAAATAAATCAGATAGTCGATTATATGTTTTCCATAATCGATTACTATGCAGTTTGAAAATTTTAGTTTAAGCACTTTCATAAAACAATCGATTGTTAAACACACACAATCGATTGTTGAACATTGACAATCGATTGTTGAACATAGACAATCGATTATTTGCTATTTTTGAAAAACTTCAGATCACACTGTCTTAAGACAATCGATTGTTAGACATAGACAATCGATTGTTGGTTATTTTTGAAAAATTCCAGACCTCACTGTATAACGACAATCGATTGTTAGACATAGACAATCGATTGTGGATGATTTTTGAAAAATTCCAGATTACACTGTCTAACGACAATCGATTGTTAGACATAGACAATCGATTGTTGACTGTTTTTGAAAAATTCCAGATCACACTGTTTTAAAGACAATCGATTGTTGATCATTGACAATCGATTGTTTTGCAGTTTTTATGCGAAATATGAGATAACCGACTAGTTTTTCAGGTTAGTCGATTACCTCTACTGGAAAGTAAAAATATTATTGATATTTGAGCATATTGATACATTCTAAAGAACTAATACTAACATTATGTCATGAACTAACTAATACGAGCTAATACTGATGGCTATTAGTTTATTCATTCACTAATACAAACAAGTAAAATAAAATCAAATAGCTCCATCTTCTTTCATCACGGATCCATCACCGATTAGGTGGTCTATCTACCCCTCGGGTTGCTCAAAGAAGTCTGCCACATCCAAGTGGGTGATGTCAAAGTTGTCGTCAGAGACAAAATTCGTTTCAGGGCGTTTACTCTTTCGAGATGCTTGATAAAGGTCAACCAAATGTCATGGTATACGGCAAGCCTTTGACCAGTGCCCGTTTCCACCGCAACGATAATATATAGTTTATAAACTATTTGCTTTTGGATTCTTATCGTATCGTGGTTGTGGCAGAGTGACCAACTTCAGGTTGTCATATCTCTTCTTTAAGCCATTCCACAAGATAGGTGGATCCTTGACGGTGAGATATTCAATCTTCAAACCTTCATCAAGGTGATGGCGCAAGAAAATCAAGGCCTTAGCATAGTTTCAAACCTTCATCAAGGTGATGGCGCAAGAAAATCAAGGCCTTAGCATGGTTTTGGGTGGATGCATTATTTCTGTCTTTAATGACGTCTCCAAGACCCATAGCATCCAAAATGGATTTAAGTATCCAACACCCATATCATATAGTTCTTGCCCGAAATTTCAAGGGCAACGAACTTTCTTTTCATAATGTCAGACATAAACCAAAATTACATCAAGAGCGTGTTCATACTTACGGGCTCTATTACAATTATCACATTCACTTCAGAGAATGGATCAAAATCATGTGCTTTACACAATCTCATGTCAAATATTACTTTCATAAAGTGAAAGATTATTTTGAGAATCCTTATTGTTCTCATTACCACAATAATGACGATTATAACTTCGTCTATTGCCATGTCCACATCCATTGTACCTTTACGGTAATTAGTCTTCTTTCAGACTTATCACATACTGCTACCACATTCTCTAAAGGGAATGGAGCAAATTCAATTGGACGGAATTCTTTGTCACGTCCACATTCATTGATACCTTCATGGTAATATTTTAGTCTTCTTTCAGACTTATCATATACTGCTTCCACATTCTCTAAAGGGAATGGAGCAAATTCAATGGGACGGATTTTCAATTATTTGCCCACAATCATACATGAATTTAATCATGGCAGGACATAGAGATTTAACCACTTCATGTGGTTATAATTTCTTACAAACTCCATTAGAGTTATAATCAAACTTTGTTTGTATATTAAATCAAATCGTAGAATTTCAAGAATTTGAAAGGGAAAAGTAAATTACTTACCTTTAAGGTATACCAATTATATTTTCAATGTTTTCTTCCTTTTCTCCACTGATGCAGACGACGGCGGCTTAATCTTCTTAAAGAGCTTCTTGAGAAGGTAGAGTCTCGTGCTGATAACGTGTTATGAAATAATATAAAGACAAGAACAATAATGCAAGAATAAGAACAATATAGAGAGAGAATAGGGAGAGAGAAAAGTATTCTTATTAATACTTGGGGTTATTTACAATGGGGTAAGACCCCTCTATTTATAGGAAGAGGAATGACTTAGCTTCAAGCTAAAACTCTTAGACATTCACTCTAAATAGACTTCTATTTTATAACATTTCCCTTAATTTGCTAGGAATTATTTTTGTTGTTTCCTAGCATTCCACGGAGAGTTGGCATTTGAGATTAGTTCCAACTTTGAATTCAGCTAGATTACTATCTTGCCTAGTCCATGTAGGACTCTTAATTAATCTGATTCCTTTAGGGACAGATGATTACCGTATGCTAGCACCTCCTATTTTTAGAGAAATAGACAAAAGCTTAGACACATCTAAATTGACTAGGAGAGCTCTTTGCAACATTTATATAAGACATGGGTCTTTATATCTTATAGCGTATTGCTTGTCTCAATCAGAGACCCATTCTGGTAATTGTTCTTTATACTCACCTTATGCATGGTATTCTTTTAACAGCTGGTCCATCTTGCTGTGAAAACTTTGTTGCTGTGTTAATTTTCTATTGATAATATTGAAATCTTCTTTCAGTTGGTCTTACTTCCTTTTATTGGCTTTTTGTTTTTTGTTTTCCTGTGATTAAAGTAGCAAACCAGCATGTAGTGCAAGATACCTAAAGATCAATTTCATTATAAACGACATAGCAGTGGAGATCAGTATCCGTAGACCTCTGCGTGAATGATCCTTTTGTAAGCATCTAACTGACATGTGTTTGGCTAACTCTTTCGCCTTTATTGTTTACTGATTTCGATATTGTAATCAAGCCAAGTCTTTAATCTTTGTGTTGCACATGTACGCCTAGCTTTCGACAATAGTTGTAGTATTCGTAAGGCAACAACAACAACAATCCAGTATAATTCCACTTAGTGGGGTCTGGGGAGGGTAGTGTGTATGCAGACCTTACCCCTACTCTAGGTAGAGAGACTCTTTCCAAATAGACCCCCGACATCCTTCCCTCCAAGAACTAGTTCCCACCTTGCTCTTGAGGAGACTCGAACTCACAACCTCTCGGTTGAAAGTGCTAAGCAACCCCTCTTGTCCTATAGTATCCGTAAAGCATTGGAAGATAATGGTAGTACTTAATTGGTTTGGTTGCCTTAGCTTTGGACTTCCTCCACATAATCAAATATCGCGTAATTAATTTTCTTCAAAACTCATATTGAGAATGTGGTGCACCAGAAGAATTAGCTATTCCGAAGACGTTTTTTTTGTTGCTTTGTTTTAACATGAAATAACCTTTCATGAATTAAAAAAAAAATTTGTACTTTTCTTTTACTCTGCTCATTTTTGTTTTCTTTTTGCAGTAGTAAAGGAAGTAAATTAGAAGTTACTAACTCTTTTGACAGGTAACTTCTATCATTAGCTTGTATTTCATTGTGCCGTCCTTTTTTAACACCCATAAAGTTCAGGAAAAGTAGCAAATATTAAGCGATTAAAATTTACTCACCCCGAGATTTTACTCATGTTGGCAAAAAGAATTACTTCATACGCATTATTTGAACAAGGCGAAAACTTTATATTGTTTCAAATGGAAAACTCTCTTTTTTTAGGCTAATGACGATTACATCGTCTAAGCCAAAGATTTTATTTTTCCTGGAAATTTAACTTGATTTTATGTGAGGCGAAGACCACTACACGTCTGAGTCAAAAATTAACTTTATCCGAAGTGAAGACCATTACGCCGTCTAAGCTAGAGACTCTATTTTATTTGAAGAATTGACTTCACTTTATTTGTTTCATAGACCATTACACCATCCGAGCCAACGATTTATTACGTCTCAAAATTTGACTTTCTTATCTATGACAAAGACCATTACATCATTTAAACCAAAGACTTTACTTTATCTGAGGCAAAGACCATTATACCGTCTGAGCCAAAGACTTATTTTATCTTAAGCAAAGACCATTACACCGTCCGAGCTAAAGACTTCATTTTATTTGAAGCGAAGACCATTACATCGTCTAAGCTAATGACTTCATCTTGTTTGAAGATTTAACATCATTTTATCTGAGGCATAGACCATTACACCCTCTAAGCCAAAAATTTTACTTTATCTTTGGATAAGATTATTACACCATCTAAGCCAAAGACTTTACTTTTATCTGAGACAAAGACCATTACGATGTACGAGCAATGATTTATTTTATCTGAAGTGAAAATAACCTTCCAAATTGAAGACTTCACTTTGTCCGAGGTTAACACCATTACACCGTCTAAGCTAAAGACTTTACTTTGTCCAAGGCGAAGACAACCCTCTAAGCTGAAGACTTACTTTGTCTGAGGATAATGCCGTTACACCGTCTAAGCTAAAGACTATATTTTGCCCAATACGAACACCACTAAATTCCATTATACAGTCTAACTTGAAGATTTTACTTCACCACAAAAAGATTTGTCCTTTTGGCGCAAAGGAATAAAAACTCGTCCTCATTTCGAGATACATGAATCAGAGATTGTATGAAGCATGATTTTCTTTTTTTTTTTTAAACTGACTGCCAAGAATATCTCTTCAACTTCAATTTTCACATGTAATTTTATTATCTCATTTATATAGATATCTTTCTCCTTTTCTTTCTTTTTTTTTTTCAGGTAGAAAATATGAAGAATTCAACTTGACGACTTGGAAAACTTGAAGAATTCAGCTAAAAAACATAAAGGTCTTGAAAACTTTACAGCCTGCTAAAGACTATAATTGGCTTGAAGATACCAATCTCAGTGAAGAGGCTCAAGTTATTCTACAGTTTATAATGAGTGAGCTTATTTGTTTTTAACAATTTATGGATTTGATAACTTGGCATACTTGAATACTGCAACTTTAAGACCTAGCGGGCTTGAATACTTCAAATTGATGATGTAATAGACTTGACAAAATCAACTTAACTTAGAATTGGAGCCTTCAACTTGAATATTTAGACTCTTATTAAATAAACTACAATCATTCCATCAAAGACCTCAATTTGACATGAAGGACTTGCCGCCACTGACCCATCAAGATACGACAGGGAGTTCAATGAAAGAATACATGTACACCTAATTTTCAAGTGTCAATCAAGTGAATTATATTCCATCGTACCTCATTTGAATAATTCCTTGGGTAATATATGTTTTGAACTTATACGACTGAGCTTAGAATAAAACTCTATGCTTCCTATGTACCTCGGTAAAGAGGATCAAGTTATTCCGTAGATCAAAATGGGTGAGTTTTTTTTTTCTTGGCGTCCTAACTTTTGCCTAAGCCGCCTCTTTCGAAGTTTTCAACCTAGCAGACTAATTTTTTTGTGTCCTAACTTTTGCCTAAGCCACCTCTTTCTAGGTTTTTAACCTAATGGACTTTTTTGGTTTGGACCGTGTACAGTTTATACCCTTGCGGGCTAGGAGTAATATGTAGTTTATGCTCATGTGTTAAGGAGCATATTTTTTTTCTTCAAAGATAGTATCTCTTCATGAATTTTTCATTGATGGGGCCAATCCGCAAACCTTCTAAGTAAACTATCTTGTAAGCACCACTTGAGTATACCTCTTGTACAATATATGCCCATCCCACTTAGCAGAGAATCTACCTCCAGATGGACGAGATGTAATAATAGGCCTTTTGACCACAAGAATTTGTCACCTACTTGGAAAGATCTAAGGCGCACCCTTTTGTTAAGATATCGAGACATGCGAGCTTGATAACATTCAAGGCTTTGTTGAGCTTCTAGCCTCTTTTCATCAAGAGCTTCCAATTCTTCAAGGCATAACCAAGCATTTTCTTCATCAGTGAGTCCTTCTTAAATGGAAAACCTCAACGATGGGATTTGGCGCTCAAGTTGAAGGACGTTTCAACTACATAAATAAATAAATAAATAAAGAGTCACTTGCGTTACTGTGCAATATGTTGTCCTATATGCCCAAATAGATTCTTCCATCCTTTCATACTAATCTCTCTTAGACTTAGAAACAAAAATTTTCAATAAGTTATAGAGTGTATTATTAAATACTTCAGCAAGTCCATTGGCAGCAGCATAATACGTGGAGGAATTGCGTTGCTTGAAGTTAAAAAGTCACATATTTCATTCATTAACTTGTTATCAAATGGCTTACACTTGTCTGTCAATATATATCGAGGAATGCCAAAGCGATAGATAATATTGACTCGGATGAAGTTAGCCACATTTTCCTTCTTTACGTCTTTAAGAGAAATAGCTTCAGCTCACTTTGAGAAGTAATTAGTTGCAGCTAAAATGTACAAATATCCACCAGAAGACTTTGGAAATGGACCGAGAACATCCAAACCCCAAACATCAAATGGTCAGGAAGCAATAGTTGGGTGTAATACTTCAGATGGTTGATGTATGAAATTAGTATGGAATTGGCAAGCTTTACACCTCCGAGCGTAACCCAAACAATCTTTCACAAAGGTTGGCCAATAATACCCCATTCTTTTTATGTGGAAATAAAGTTTTGGCAGAGATTGATGCGCACCACATAGTTCAGAGTGTGCTTCTTGCAAGGCTTGAAGGGATTCGTCAGTCCCCAAACAACATAGAAGCGCTCCATTAAATGATCGTCAATAGAGTGTATTCTTCTAATAAAGAAAACAAGGGGCTATCCTTCGGATTTTTGTTTCCTTCAAGGATTTACTATAACAAAGATAATCGATTAATGGTTGTCGCCAGTTTTCAATTTCAACCTTAAGAACGGAAGCAATATGCTCAACTTCGCTTTCTTCTTCCTTGTAGTCATTTAGTGGAGGAACTACCCATATTTGGCAAAAAATGATTTTTATCTTATCAGGCAAAGATAATGCAGAAACTAAGACTGCTAACATATCAGCTCTCTTATTTTCCTTTCTTGGAATATGTTGAATAGTTACCTCTCCAAGCCAACTTACCAACCTTTGAGCATACTTGTGATATAGCACCAACTATGGCTTCTTGACCTCATAGCTACCCAAAATCTGATTGATCACTAACTTGGAATCTCCAAAAACTTGTAATTGCAATTGTTTTATATCTATAAACATTTCAAGCCCAAGTATGAGCGCTTGATATTCAGTAACATTATTGGAGCATCGTTGTGTTAGAGTGAAAGAATAGGGCAAAACTTCTCCTTGAGAAGTGATAAACACTATTCCAGCACACAGCTCCTTCACGATGTGCAGCGCCATTAAAATACATCTTCCAAGGAGGCTGAATTTCTATGACCATTGCATATTCATCAGGCAATTCATCAGACAACTCCCAATCATCTGGAATTGGATGGTCAGCTAGGAAGTCTTCTAGTGCTTGTCCATTTACTGCCTTTTGAGGAACATACACAATTTCAAATTGTTGAAATTGAAGGTACCATCTTGTTAATCGATCACATAGGACTGGTTTAGATATGACAAACTTGATAGGGTTCACTATAGAGATGAGTCGTACAACGTGAGCCTGGAAGTAATGCTTTAGCTTTTGAATAGAGAAGACAAGTTCCAAGCATAACATCTCAATGGGAGAATATTTGAGCTCATTCGGCATCATCATCCTACTCAAGTAATAAAGCGCATTTTCTTTGACTCCGTTGTTTCCTTGAGCAAGAAGCGCTTCTATTGACCTTTCAAATGCTGAAATGTATAGTATTAATGGCTTTCCAGGTATAGGGGCTACTAGTACTGGAGGCTTCATCAGATAAGACTTAATGCTTTCAAAAGCATTTCTACAAGCTTGGTCTCATTTAAAAGGAACCCCTTTCTTCATGAGGCGGCTAAATAGTTGGCATCTTCTAGCCAGATTCGAAATAAATCTTCTAAGATATGCCAACTTACCCTACAAGCTCTTTAATTCATAAATATCTTTAGGCTCGGGCATTTTTAAGATAGCATCCGCCTTAGCTTGATCAATTTCAATACCTCGATGTCAATCAATAAAACCGAGGAACTTCCTGAAGTAACTCCAAAATCGCACTTCAATGGATTCATTCTGAGTTGGTATCTCCAAAGTCGTTCAAATACCATCCTCAAATCTTGCAAGTGAAAATCTTTCTTCCTTGACATTACCACCAAGTCATCAACATAACACGTCACATTTTATGAAGCATGTCATGAAAAATATTTTTCATGGCATGTTGATATGTAGAACCAGCATTCTTCAAACCAAAAGGCATTACCTTGTAGCAGTATATACCTTTAGGGGTGCGAAAGGTAGTAAGTTCTTCGTCCTTCGGCGCCATGCGAATTTGATTATATCCAGATGAACCATCCATGAAAGACATCACCTCGTATCCAGTTTTTGCATCAATCATGAGCTCAAGGATATGAAGAGGAAATTCATCCTAAGGACAAGCGTTATTTAGGTCTCTAAAGTCAACACAAACTCATATTTGGCCATTCTTCCTTCTTATAGGGACGATTCTTGAAATCCATGCGGGATATTTAACTTCACGAACAAAACCAGCCTCAATAAACTTGTTAACTTCGGTTTCAATCAAGGGAACCAGTTCAGATCTGAAGCGACATTGTGCTTGCTTCACAGGATGAGCACCTCGTCTGATAGCAAGATGATGAACAGCCACGTTGGGGTCTAAACCTGGCATTTCTTTGTAGCTCCAAGCAAATACATCTTTGAACTCCTTAAGTAGCTCAATATATTTGCCCTCTTCATCATTAGTTAGAGTGGCACTTATATATGTGGGCTTTGGATCTTCAACTACTCCGAGATTGACTTCTTTTAGTGCATCAACAGTTGTCTTCACCCCTTCTTCAAACTCATATGGTGCATATTTAGCGTCTTCATCCTCTAAAGATCAGCATCATTGAAAGAGATGTGATAACATACATGAATATCAAGGCACTTTTCCTCGACATCCGCACAAGATGAAGCATTTTGTTCATCATAAATGATGATATGATATGATGACCCCATACTTTCTTCATCTTCCTCCCGTTCTTTAGTGTGTACTATAGTATGAGCCATTACTTTGAGGACCATTTTGCACGAAACTACAAGTTTGGTCTCTCACCTCATTCTAGAAGGAAACAGCGTGTGGTCAAAGTCTCCTTTTTAGCAAAGATAGGTGCTCCAATCCTTCTATCAGTTCCATGACGCTTGTTTTCCTTCCTCATTGGTCCCAACCTATCACAACCTGAAGTACAACGGAACAGTGACAGAGCCTATTTTGTAGTATTTTATGCCTCTCCTTACTTTTAAAACCCTCCCAAAACTTCTAAAAACCCTAAGAAACTCCAACCCCTTTAGGATTTTTCTGATGCTTTAGGCTCATTTGTGTGTCGCTTTTAGATTTTTTAAACTTATGAAACAAGGAAAATGGTGTGCCCTTTATAGCCAAAACTAGGGTTGCCTTCAGATTTCTATTTTACACCTCTAGTCCCTCTTTTTAATTTTTAGTTTTGCTAGTTAACCCCTTATTTATTGACTTGTTTCTCAAGTCACTGCACTAAGTTACTCATATTTAACTTGAACCCCACCCTAGAAACTTCTAGATGGTTCTATCTTAGTTAATACAATATTCTTTCTATCCAAAATACCTAAAATGACCTTTTACTCAATCTGAAATTACCAACCTAGTACTAACTAACCAAATAGGATCAACAGGAATCAAAGCGCACTAAAGAACACAAGCATAATTAAATTAAAACCCTAAATAAATCCTAATTCAATACAAAGCAAAGAAATTCTAATTGAAAAATAGAAGAATAAAGAATACAAATCATGCATGAAAAGTAAAATAGAAAAGAAGATGGGAATGAAATACCTACTTCAAATTTAAACTCTGGCCGGTTGAACTTAGAATTAACCGAACTAAAACTGTCCTTAATCATGTGTTTCTATGAGAAAACACAAGATTAGGACTATTATAATCCAAAATCAGTGAACCCCTGAGCCTTGAGAGATTAGGGTTTCCGGCAAAACTTCGATCTGAAATTCGAGGCGGTCTAATGAGATTCGAAGGGATTCAGTTTAGGGTTCAGGAAGAGGAGGGTGAGGACAATATAGGGTGTGAATTTGGTAGGATTTGGAAGAGTTAAGTTTTTAGCCGGAGTTTTCGATTTGATATTCAAAGGGATTGGCCGGGATTTGATGGAAAATTAGGTTGGATTCGGCATGGGGAGGCGACGGGGAGCACATGGTGTATTTTGGTGTTGTTTGGAGACGGCGCCCTCGTGGGCATCAGAGTCGGCGACCACGGATTCAGATATTCGACGAGCTTGAGGGGGATTCGAAGAAACCTGATGGTGGGGGTGGAAAGGGGAGGCTGAGAGGGTCTTATGGTGTAAATTTGGTGGTATTTGGTGGCCGGCCGCCGAAGTGGGCCAATTTCTGGGGCAGTCTATGGCGGTAAGCGGAGGGGTCTCTAGGGTTTGCTAGCAAGGGTGAGAGAGACGAGGCAAGGGGTGATGGGGTTACGACATATAAATATCACATGGTACCTAGTTCCTGACCGTAGGATCAAAGATCCTCGACGGACAGGATCAATCACTCATTAGAACGGGGTCGTTTTGGGATAACAAAAGTGGACCGAGTAATTTGGGTTTGGGCTGGGCTGGGCTGGGAAACGGGTTTTGGGCCTGGATTGGGTATTTTTGGACTGGTTTAAATTTGCAAAAATGGCCTAATTGGTCTATAATTGAGGCCACATTTCAAATCCTTCTTTTCCTTATTTATTTTAATTTCTAAATGATTTTATTAAAACTAAATTAACATTAAAAATAGCAAAAACTTGATTTAAATCTAAAATTAAGCTAATTAACTTTCAAATTAACTAAACCCTAATTTAAAAAGAAATTAAGACATATTTGACACTTTAAAAGTAAAAATGCAAAAAGAACTAATTTTTACTATTTTTTGTTTTTTCCATGCTATTACTTAATCATTGAACCTAAAATGTTAGAACTGGTATCCTACACGCAAAAATGCTATTTTTGTATTTTTTTTATGAATAAAATGTACTCAACATGTAAACAAACACACAATTTATGCAATTAAATTTTAAAAATCACACATATAAAGAAAATCCTAGTTTTACAATTTATAGGAGTAATTTAAGCTAGCCAAAAATCACATGCTCACACAAAGTATGATTCAACCTCGGGGAAGGGCTTTATCATCATCAACTTTCTTCTTTTTTACCCCACCTTCGCAGTATTTCAAGCACTGATGGTAGGTGGATGAAACCAGTTTGTTCTCGTGTATCCATGGTCTTCCTAACAATATATTATATGAGTTTTTTGCATCGATCACGTGCATCCATGCACTCGAATGCAAATCTCCCATATTTAATTCCAATTTCATAGCCCCTATAGCTCTTTGCCCCACTTGATTGAACCCTTGAATGATCAAATGACTTTCAAAAAGTTCATACATCGGTATGCCAAGCTCTTTGATAGTATGGATTAGGAGAATATTGACACCAGACCCATCATCGATCAAGATTCTACTTATTCTCTGTTCTCTCACAAAGCCAACCATAAATAGGGGGCGATTATGGTGTGTTTCACCAAGCAAAATATCATCATTAGTAAATGTGACTTTTTGCATCACAAATATCCATTTCTTCAGAATTCCCAGTGAGTGTTTCAAGCAAGGGAGGTGGCAAAAATGATGAATCCTCCTTCTTTGTATTTTCTTCATCTATATTATAACATGAGGCCTTGATATATTCACAGGAAGCTCGCGAGTGTAACTATCTTGAAAGGAATTCCTCCAATGTCACTGTAGCCTTTGATACTGATTCTATGCCATTTTTGCTTTCTTCTAGTTCTTCTTTATTATTTTCTTCTTGGGTCTTTTCACTATTTTTACCCAAGTCAATTACTTATTTGACTCCCTTTATGAATTTGTCTTGCAGCGTCTTCGCCGAGTCAAAAGAATCCAACCTTCATCATCAGTTTGATCATCATGTAGTTTACTTTTCTCTTGAGATCTCTCCTCCATTATTAGTTTATACGCCATAGGGAGAAGCAATGGTTTGCTCACATCGATAGGTTCAAAGTCACCAAATTTAATCATATTTGGTGATGATGCAGTTTGGATGTCATCACATTCATGTACTTAGACAAAATTGCAAAAGACAATGGGATCAAGTGAACCAAAAACAAAAGAGACTTCATTCTAACTATCTTTCTCATCCTCAAGCAAGATTTTTTCTTCAGCGGCCAAGTCCATGACTTTCTCGTTGAAGACAGAGAATTTTTCAATAGGGTGGCTAATTAGCCGATGGTACTTGTAATAATTTGGATCATTAGTCTTTCTAGCTCGGTCTGGCCGCTTCATTTCAGGTAACTCAATGAGTTTCAACTCAAAGAGTTCATCAAATATTGATGGAAAATCGGAGTCGAAGAATGGATATTTATTCGCTTGCATTTCCTTCAGACTTAACTTTTGGCCAACTTTATCCTGTAAGGATGTTATGTTCACAATTTGCTTCTTACTCACTTTTGTAGTGACCTTTAATGGTAAGGCATTAACATTCATTGATTCCTTGCTCTTAGACTTTGGCAAAAACTTGTCTCCTTTCTTTATTTATTGTTTATCCTTCACTTTGCGAGGTTCATAAACAGGTGGCCCTTGATTTCCACTTGAAGACATACTTAACTCCATATTATAAGCACATGTAGACAATTCTTCAAAAGACTTAGGTTTACACTGCAGGATAAAGTCCCCAATGAATTCCTTGGATACACATTTCTGTTCCAGAATCTTCATTAAGTCTGTCTTTACAATTGAGGCTTGCATTCCTCCATCGATTGATGAAATCGATAACTGGTTCATCCTTCCATTGATGAGTATTTGTGAGTTCAACCATACTTACAATGCGCCTTGTGCTATAGAAGCGATTTAGAAATTCATGTTCAAGTTGATCCCAGCTATCGATGAAACAGCATCGAGATTTGTGTACCAATCTAAAGCATTTTCGTTTAAGGAACAGACGAACTGCTTTACAAGATAATCTCTATAGGTTCCAGCATTATTACAAGTTTCGACGAAGTGTGCAATATGTTGCTTCGTTTCCTATACCATAAAATTATTGAAACTTTGGGGGTTGATAACATGCATGCATCTTCAAACTATCAATTCTCGTAGTGTAAGGCTTTGCATATGCGAGAGAAGACTTGGAAACAACATCGTACTTATCTTTGATGATTTCCATAATGAAGTCTTTCAATTGGTCAATGGGAATAACCCCGTCAGATAAAATCTAAAATTCTTTAGGAGTCGTTGTCTGCCTTGCAGATGGGTCTCCTTTATCTTGCATCATTGGGAGCTTTCCAGGTGCATGACTTGAATCTCCCTCCGTCATGCTTTCAACTCTATCTGTCAGCTTGACAATTTGATAATCGTGATCTTGCATGTGCATCGTTAACCCTTCGATTGCCTTTGTTAAATTTGTGAGTTATTCTTCAACAGTTGAGGTATTAGTCACCATTGCTTGGATAACAGTCGTGAATAGTGGAGCAAAGCACGAATTTTCTCTTACACCATACTTTGAGTGGAATACCACATATGGAGTGCTTGAAGCAGATCCAGTGATCAAGACATCATCATCACCCTGTGTGATGAGATTCTTAGATCTACAAGGGCTAAGTAGAGCCTACGTCTTTTCAACAATTTCAGCAATTTTCGCTCCTTCTTCCAATTCAATTGGAAAAGATCTTGCCCTCTTTGAGGATTGAAAATCAAAGATAGGAACCGATGCAGACGGCATTTGAAATAATTTTTGTCACATCAAGTTTGTTTGTTCCTAGTGATAGGTCCTACGCTTTCCATAGTAGCATCTATCAAGTTTTCCACATTAGATGAAAACTTGTAATCTATAGCCTTAGCAGTAGTGAATTTGAAATTGATCTTCTTATGAGCCATTTCTGTATTCTTTAAATTTGGTAATTTGAAAAGATAAGAGGTAGAGATTGTCCCACTGGGAATGACAGAAATTTGTAACAATAAATTTTCGCATTGAGAAAATTAAATAATTAAGACTGGATAATTGCGTAACAAATATAGTGTTTTATTTCTATAAATGAAAGTGTTACAATATCTATGGTATTTCTCTGATTCTTCAAGAATGCAAAGTATCTTAATGAACTTGACTTTGATTTGATTCAAGAGCTTGTAAAGCTTGGTCATGAATTTCCTCTTTGGACTTCAATTTGGGTTTGATCACGAACAAGTAATTCGATCCACGAGCTCTCTTCTTGCTTTTTGTTATCACTTCTGGTGTCTTCTAGCTTTGTGAAGACCTTTTTTTATAGTTGTAGGGAGTGGGTGGCTCCGCCATTTGATTCGTCCATTTGAACTGATCAATACCATCCAGACACTTGGTATAATTTAATTAGTTCATTTGTTTGGCTTGGATTGCCACATTACATGACACATGTCATGATTTTGTTGGTTCATTCTTTTAACTTGGATTGACACATCACTTGACACGTGACATGAGCCTGGGCTATAAGATGGACTAATAGCCATTTGGACCTTAGGCTAATGAAATGGGCTTATCATTTAATTAATAGTCCAATTAAATATACTAGCTCAGCACTTATATTTTGAATTTAAATAACTAACCCAATTTACTAGTCACAATATTTATTTGGACTAGTGTTTTGAATTAATATGGTTCGAATAATTTACAATTTAAAATCCAACCAAATGTATATGCTTACAAAAAGAATAGTCCATTATTTCTTTTTCACTCGATAAAAGGCATAGTTAAAAGTGCTCCAACTTACCGCACTTACCGAAGCAATAAAGAAGGAATAAACCTTTAAACTTCTTCTCAAAATGGTCACCTTACATAGAAAATTAGAGTAATTTAAAACACTTTTAAGAATATACAAATAAGGGAAATTTTGAAAAAAATATTATTTAATTTTTTTTTATTTGATAAGTGGACACTTACTTTAACCCCAAAAAAGGCAAGTGGGCACTCTTTTTTAACGGAAAGGAGTATATAATGTAATAATGGTATAAGTTATACTATTAACCATAGCAAAATGCTACAGCTGATATTTTGAGCTTCTCTGTTACTTGTTAGCTCAGCAGATCCGTTACTCTAATACTAGATGAAACAAACATTAACTTCACCTGATGAATAAAAAACCTAAGCAATTTGAAACTAACTGAAAAGTTGTTCTACTGGAATATAACATTATTTAAGATCCATTAAAGTAAAAAGGTTTTCTTTTTTTCTTCTTTTACACCAGGTGAAATTACTAGATATGCTAAGATGCTGTACTGTCTTAAGTAATCACAGATTGAGCATTTTGCTCCTCTTACCTCTGGTTTGAGATCCCGGTGCACCACACCTTGAAGATGGCAAAATGCAACAACTTTCAGTATATGTATCATTACAGACTTTGCATCATCTTCTGTGTACTTCCCACCTCTGCAGGACAAAAAGACACCTGCTTAGTACTCTCTTTTCATCAAAAGATCTGCCACAATTCAAAACTCACAAGATTCAAATTCCAAAACAAGGGAAACATAGCGAAGAGCAAGAACAACCTCGAGAGTATTCGATCCAAAAGCTCGCCTCCTTCACAAGCCTGAAATTTAACGAGATTAATCAGCAGTACTTCAAAGAGCAGTGTGATAAGGAAAATAAGCAAATCCAGCTCCTGATAACAGCAAAATACAATGATTAAACCCATATATTTACTAATAGAGAATTAACAAAGTGTCGAGCTACTTGAAACCCTGGTAAATAACCAACGTCTAAAGCTGAGTTTGAGACTAAATTTAATTGCAAATGCAGATGCGATAAGCGTTTGAGTGACCAAAGCTTACTCCATGACTATGTACACATTGTTGGGGTCTTCATATGCATCATAAAACTTTACTAAATTATTATGTCCCGTCAAAGCTCTTAATATCTTCACCTCCCTTCTCACATCCTCAATGGCTATTGCAGTAGTCATCTGGAGAAAAAAATTAGGATCAGATATTTCAGATAAAACTCCAGAAAAGAATAAGAAATCCACTGATGAACATTCAGAACAACAATAGTCATGATCACATTATGCAACCTAAGCAAAATAGAAAGATCAAACTACAAACATCAGAACAGCTATATAATTCCACAGGACCTTTTTTTATGGATTTTGGGGGGAGCTGTTGCGATCACTCTCAACTACTGATATGTATGTTAAAAAGGTCCATCCTTCAAACTCTCAGCTCCTTAACTATACAAACCGAGCAACTGATAAGTGATAACATTGTTCAAGAAGTTTTTTGCTGCTTTCATCATAGAAATTCATGGTGAAAATGTTTCAGCAATAAGCCCCCTAAACTCTACAAAAAGTTTGATTTTGGTAAGGAAGGGAGGGGTGGTGGAAGCGGCTGTTGCTGCTTTACTTATTTTGAAGGCAAACTTATCAATCTCCTCTAAAGTTGTCTGGAACAAGTGGAAGGCAAAAAAAACATATTTAACTCCATCTCTCCATTTACTTAAGAAAAAGATAAAAGAGCTACTGTGTAAGATATATGGATTTATATCTAGACATATGGACTTATATCTACGCACATATGAACAATATATGGATAATTATATGTTATGTGCTACCTTTTGGTTTGGCCTAATTATGTGGTCTTATGGACATTATGTTAAGGGGGCCAATGTGTTGTCATACTAAAGTGTAGGACTAATGTGTAGATACACAAAAGGGTAACCTTAGTTTATGATGGGCTAACTAAGGTTACAAATGTAACTATGTCTACATGAATGCTTGTGACTCTTGAGTTTTGTAACTCTTGCAAGACATAACTCAAGACATAACTTTTGTCTTGTAACTCTTGTCTCTTGGGTTATGTAACTCCTAGAGTTATAAAGTGGGGTTATGGTTCCCATTCTTTAGCAAGACAAGTTCTTCTTCTTCCCATTGAATCAAGAACCATATTGTCCATTGTCTTGCAAATAGGGTGGAAAACCATAAGCCAAATTTGATCATTGTCATATTATTGTTATTGTGTAACAATTCTCATATTGTTAAATCTTGTGGATTCATTCTTGTGGTAACATACAAACTTCAAGAAACTTGAAGAAAGGATCAAGAGGTTCAAAAGGAATCAAGGACAATTATCAAAGGTGGTTCATAAAATTCCACACATATGGATTCAGGTTAGCTTCCGCTCATGTAGTTGTAATTCCGGATTATTCAATATGAAGGTTGTTGTCTTTAGTAGGAATCATAATCCTAACACTGTGTTCTAAGTCGTCATGAGCATTAGCCCTCCTCATTGACTCCCCTTACGCTGCCCTTCCTCTTTTCGTTCCACCCAACTAAAATCTTGATATTCTATTTATTCAAAATCAATCCCTCTTTTAGTCCATCTTATGGGCAATCAAACAGATTAACTTTCAGATTCTAAAAAGAAAAGAAACAAAAATTAGACTATAGTGCACTGCAAACTAAGGGTGTACTGTGGCCCGGGCCTGAACCGGGACCGGACCGGGCCCGCGGTCCAGGCGGGCCTCACGGCCCTAGTGGGCCGGTCCTGGCGGTCCGATAGGCCCGCGACGGCCCGGTCCAAAACATAAAAACCGTGAGCCCGGGACCGCAAGCCGGGCCTGGCGAGCCCAACGGCTCTATTTTTAAAAAAACAAATCAGTAACGGCTCCAATTCAAAATAGCCGTTTGGAACTTTGTAAAATAGCCATTTGGCCCACAAACTTTATACAATTACACGTTTTCCCATATCTCAACTATAAATACCCCCTCATTCTTTCATTTTTATTCATCAATATCTCTCTTTCAATCTTTCTACTACAATTGCTTAATTTATTGTTGAAAATTCGTGAAAAATTGTGAAGTTGTTGAATTGAAGTTTTTAAGTATTCAACGGTTTTCAATTTTCAAGAAATTGTTAGGCAATCTGGTAAACTCGTTTCAACTGTTACGTTTTAATAATATATTTTTGTGTGGTTTAGTTTGCATAACTATAGTTAGTTGGCAGTTTCTTTGAAAAAAATATTCGGTAAAGGAAAAGATAAAACCGGTGAAAGTAGTGGCCATAATACTACCCTTCCCCCGGCTCCTCGACCTACAAAAGATAAGCAAGTTGAAAGTAGTCGCCAACCTAGACGTCCTACTCCGCCTCCCGTAATGCTTGATAGTTATCACCCTTGTTTTTAATTTACCAATAGTGAATTTCTACACGATGGTGCAGTAGGTGATAGATTAGATAATGAAATTATGAATGCTCTTTATCCTAATGAACCTATCTTAGAGGAAAATGAGGATGATGATAAAACCCAAGCACCAGATTTAGATGATTCACCTACTAGTCCTGTTCATAATTCAAATAATGCACCGGCCCACCCACTTGTAGAAACTCCAACTTTTAGTAGACAACCTGCTAAACGTCCAGAAACATCATTAGTTTGGAATTTTTTTACTCAAGTAAGAGAACTAAATAAGGCTAAGTGTAAAACTTGTGGGAAATTACTAGTTCATAAATTTACTGGAGACCGTAGCAGCACGGGTAATTTGACTAGGCACATAAAAACACACCCTACAGATAGGGCTAGATTTTTTCAAATGCAAGCGCAGCAAGAGGGGACAAGTGTAGATTCTGCGGTAACCAGGAATTAACACTGTCACCGGAGGTATTTTATATTACGATCCAAATAGAGATCGTGAAGAATTAGCAAAGATGATTACTGTTATGCACTTACCTTATACTTTTGCTTCTAATCCTAATTGGGTTCATTATATTAGAAGAGTTTTTAATCCTACTTATAAAGGTTGGCCTCGCGCAACAGTTAAGGCCGATATTTATAAATTCAAACATGAATATGAACAATATTAGCGCTATTTATTTACTCATATACCTAATCGGATTTCTATTACTACTGATATTGGTAGAAGTAATAATGATTGTGATTATCTAACTGTTACAAGTCATTGGATAGATGAGGACTGGACAATGCAAAAACGTATAATTGTGTATAGAATAATTAATTCATGTCACACAGGTAAGTTTATAGCTAATACTGTTTCAGATATTTGCAGATATTTTTGCTTTAGCGATAAAATAATGGCAATTTCTATGGATAATGCTTCTAGTAACACTAGTGCTATAGGCATGCTTACAAAAACACTAAATCCTGCATTTAGTAATATTTTCCATGTTAGATGTATTTGTCATATTTATCATTTAATTATCGGTGATGACATGCGAATTTTAACATAGAAATTTAAAAGGTTCGAATGGCTCTTAATTGGCTTTTTTATTCAAACCGTAGAACTAGACTTAGAGAGTATTTTAAAAAATATGATGAATATGGCCTTAGAGAAAGAAAGGTTCCTAAACCTTGCCCGACTAGATGGAATTGTATGTACGAAAGTTTAGTAGTTCCATATGAATATAGAAACCTAATTAATGCAACGTTTAATTCTCGGGTAGATGGTGAGGATGATGATGAAATGCTTACTACCCAGGATTGGACGAATGTTAAAATTCTTTTAGATTTTTTAGAACATTTTCAAGTTGCTACAAATGTATTTTCTGGGCAATATTATCCTACTATTTCAAACTGTTTAGTTTATATTGCTGCACTAGCTGATTTGTTTGTTGAATTTGGCGAGGGTGGGGATATTTATGAACTTGCTATAAATGAAATGAAACAAAAATTAAAAAAATATTTTTTCCCTATCCCTCCTATTTTTTGTGTTGCAATGTTAAATCCTACAATGAAATTGGGAGGTCCTCATTTTTGGTATTCAAATATTTATAAAGCTTTAGATCTTTCAAACGAGGAAGTTTCTACACTTGCAGATGCAAAAGCATCAATTAAAATTAATGCTCAAACAGTTTATAATGCTTATAAAGTTGCCTTAGAGCATGCTACGCCATATATTCCAACCCCTACTTCGTTTAGCTCACAATCGTCTAAAAGAGCTGCGGGCTTAACAGCTCTTAAATCTTGGACGGAGTTCCAGGGTTCTCAAGGTGATAATTATGAAGAAATTTCACATCTAAATGAGCTTCAAATTTACTTGTCTCAGGGACTTGAAAAGGAGAATCCAGACGACTCTTTCGATCTTTTGGAATGGTGGAAGTCAAGGGAAAAACATTTTTCGGCTCTTGCAAGGATGGCTCGGGATGTTTTACCAATTCAAGCTTTAACTATTGCATCGGAGAGTGCTTTCAGTCAAGAAAGACTACAAAAAGGTGATCAGAGAGCGGCGATGAGGGATAGCTTGAAAAAATCGGTACTTTTTAGAGATTGGATCCGCGCGGAAAGAAGAAACTTTGGAATTGCAGAATCAAAATCGGCGATAGATGAAGCTTATGAAGAAATGATAACGGAATTTTAGGAGGATTCGGCTTCGCCCGGAAGTGGTGATGAACAAGCTTCGTTTCCACCACCACCAACACAACCTCCTCCCAACCTTGACGGATTTATGAGATTCGTTAGAGATACAATATTGATTATGATGTAACTTGTACATTGGCTTATCTTCTTTTAGTTTTTTTTTCCTTTTAATGGTGGTATTAGTACCTTGTTGTGCTCATTCCATTGGGGGAAGAAAGACTAAGAAAGATATGACATTTTGAGTAATAAAAATTATAAGACATATCCTTGAATATCTTTTTTCACAATATTTCTTTGTCTTTACTTCGAATTATTTATAAGCTAATATATATATATATATATATATATATATATATATATATATATATATATACATATAACATACAATATATATTACAAGAAAATATATACGAGAATCTATATACATAACATACAACCTAAACTACAAGAAAATATATAAGTAATAACATATATACATAAGATACAATATATATAAGAGAATATATATACATTATACATAAGAGATACAATATATATACTACAACAAAATATATAACTATATACGTTATAATATATATATATATATATATATATATATATATATATATATATATATATATATATATATATATATATATATATATATATATATATATATATATATATATATATATATATATATATATATATATATATATATATATATATATATATATATATATATATTTGTATATATATATATATATACAAAATATATAATATATACTAATTACTACAACACAATATACTAATTACTAGTACCACCATTGGCAGATCATCTTTTAGTTTTTTTTTCCTTTTAATGGTGGTATTAGTACCTTGTTGTGCTCATTCCATTGGGGGAAGGAAGACTAAGAAAGATATGTCATTTTGGATAATAATATATAAATAATATACAATATATACTAATTACTACAACACAATATATACATAATATACAATATATACTAATTACTACAACACAATATACAATGAAATATATATTATATATACTATACTAAAATATATTCTATACGATACTAATAACTACTATACAAGATATTGCCTTAAGAAAAAACTGCCAGGCCCGGCCCGCTAAGCCTACGACCACTGTGGGCTTAGGCTCGTCACGGGCTGGTCTCACCCGCCAGGACCGCCAAGCCTAGGACCGCCAGGCCCGGATCAGAAAGTCCGGGACCGCGAAGCCCGGCCCGTTTAGGCCCGGGCCAAAATACACCATTACTAGGGGTGTAATGTGGCCCGGCCCCGGGCTTAAACGGGCTGAGCTTCGCGATCCCGCGCTTTGTGTGCCGGGCATGGCGGTCCTGGTAGGTGAGACCATTCCATGACGGGCCTAAGCACATAGTGGTCCTGGGCCTAGCGGGCCTGGCGGGTTGGTTTTTTTTAAGGCAATGTATAGTATAACATATGTTTTATATAGTGTACTAAGTTATTAGTATAGTATATATAATATATATTTCGTTGTATATTGTATTGTAGTAATTAGTATATATTGTATATTATGTATATATTGTGTTGTAGTAATTAGTATATATTGTATATATTATTACCCAAAATGTCATATCTTTCTTAGTCTTCCTTCCCCCAATGGAATGAGAACAATAAGGTACTAATACCACCATTAAAAGGAAAAAATACTAAAAGAAGATGTGTTAATGGTGGTACTAGTAATTAGTATATTGTGTTTACTAATTAGTATATATTGTATATTTTGTATATATGTATATTCCCTTATATATTTTCTTGTAGTATATATTGTATCTTATGTATATATATATATATATTCTCTTATATAATATCAAGTAGTATATATATGTTGTATATTATGTATATATTATAACATATATAGTTATATATTTTGTTGTAGTATATATATTGTATCTCTTATGTATAATGTATATATATTCTGTTAATTGCATCTTATGTATATATGTTATTGTTTATATATTTTCTTATAGTTTAGGTTGTATGTTATATATTCTATGTTATATATATATCAATAATTCGAAGTAAATACAAAGAAATATTGAGAAAAAAGATATTCAAGGATATGTCTTACAATTTTTATTACCCAAAATGGCATATCTTTCTTAGTCTTACTTCTCCCAATGGAACGAGCACAACAAGGTACTAATACCACCATTAAAAGAAAAAAAAACTAAAAGAAGATGTGCCAATGTACAAGTTACATCATAATCTACATTGTATCTCTAACAAATCTCATAAGTCCGTCAAGGTTGGGAGAAGGTTGTGTTGGTGGTGGTGGAAATGAAGCTTGTTCATCACCACTTCCGGGCGAAGCCTAATCCTCCGAAAGTTCGGCTATCATTTCTTCATAAGCTTCATCTATCGCCGTTTGTGATTCTGCAATTCCAAAGTTTCTTCTTTCCGCGCGGATCCAATCTCTAAAAAGCACCGATTTTTCCAAGCTATCCCTCATCGCCGCTCTATGATCACCGATTTGTAGTCTTGCTTGACTGAAAGTGCTCTCCGATGCAACAGTTAAAGCTTGAATTGATAAAACATCCCGAGTCATCCTTGCAGAACCGAAAAATGTTTTTCCCTTGACTTCCACCATTCCAAAAGATCGAAAGAGCCGTCTGGATTCTCCTTTTCAAGTCCCTGAGACAAGTAAACTTGAAACTCATTTAGATGTGAAGTTTCATCATAATTATCATCTTGAGAACCCCGGAACTATGTCCAAGATTTAAGAGTTGTTAAGCCCGCAGCTCTTTTAGACAATTGTGAGCTAGACGAAGTATGAGTTGGAATATTTGGCCTAGCATGCTCTAAGGCAACTTTATAAGCATTATAAACTGTTTGAGCATTAATTTTAATTGATGCTTTTGCATCTGCAAGTGTAGCAATTTCCTCGTTTGAAAGATCTAAAGCCTTATAAATATTTGAAAATCAAAAATGAGGACCTCCTAATTTCATTGTAGGATTTAACATTGCAGTAACACCAAAAATAGGAGGGATAGGGAAAAAATCTTTTTAAAATTTTTGTTTCATTTCATTTTTGGCAAATTCATAAATATCCCCACCCTCGCCAAATTCAACAAACAAATCAGCTAGTGCGGCAATATAAACTAAACAGTTTGAAATAGTAGGATAATATTGCCAAGAAAATGCATTTGTAGCAACTTGAAAATGTTCTAAAAAATCTAAAAGAATTTTAACATTCGTCCAATCTTGGGTAGTAAGCATTTCATCATCATCCTCACCACCTACCCTAGAATTAAACGTTGCATTAATTGGGTTTCTATATTCATATGCAACTACTAAAATTTCGTACATACAATTCCATCTAGTCGGGCAAGGTTTAGGAACATTTCTTTCTCTAAGGCCATATTCATCACATTTTTTAAAATACTCTCTAAGTCTAGTTCTACGGTTTGAATAAAAAAGCCAATTAAGAGCCATTCAAACCTTTTCAATTTCTATGTTTAAAATTCGCATACCATCACCGACAATTAAATGATAAATATGACAAATACATCTAACATGGAAAATATTACTAAATGCGAGATTTAGTGTTTTTGTAAGCATGCCTATAGCACTAGTGTTACTAGAAGCATTATCCATAGAAATTGCCATTATTTTATCGCTAAAGCAAAAATATCTACAAATATCTGAAACAGTATTAGCTATAAACTTACCTGTGTGACGTGAGTTAATTATTCTATACGCAATTATACGTTTTTGCATTGTCCAATCATCATCTATCCAATGACTTGTAACAGTTAGATAATCACAGTCATTATTACTTCTACCAATATCAATAGTAATAGAAATCCGATTAGGTATATGAGTAAATAAATAGCGCAAATATTGTTCATATTCATATTTGAATTTATAAATATCGGCCTTAACTGTTGCGCGAGGCCAACCTTTATAAGTAGGATTAAAAACTCTTCTAATATAATGAACTCAATTAGGATTAGAAGTAAAAGAATAAGGTAAGCGCATAACGGTAATCATCTTTGCTAATTCTTCACGATATCTATTTGGATCGTTATACAAAATACCTCCGGTGGCAGTGTTAATTCCTGGTTGAAAAAATCTAGCTCTATCTGTAGGGTGTGTTTTTATGTGCCTAGTCAAACTATCTGTGCCGCTACGGTCTCCGGTAAATTTATGAACCAGTAATTCCCGACAAATTTTACACTTAGCCTTATTTTGTTCTCTTACTTGAGTAAACAAATTCCAAACTAATGATGTTTCTGTACGTTTAGCAGGTTGTCTACTAAAAGTTGGAGTTTCTACGGGTGGGTGTGCCGGTGCATTACTTGAGTTATGAACAGGACTATTAGGTGTATCATCTAAAGGTGCTTGGGTTTCATCATCATCATCGTCATCCTTATTTTCCTCTAAGATAGGTTCATTAGGATAAAGAACATTCATAATTTCATCATCTAATCTATCACCTACTGCAACATAATGTAGAAATTCATTATCGGTAAATTGAAAACAAGGGTGGTCATTATCAAGCATTACGGGAGGCGGAGTAGGACGTCTAGGTTGGCGACTACTTTCAACTTGCTTATCTTTTGTAGGTCGGAAAGCCGGGGGAAGGGTAGTATTATGGCCAATACTTTCACCGGTTTTACCTTTTCTTTACCGAACATTTTTTTCAAAGAAAAATGTCATACTAATTATAATTATGCAAACTAAACAACACAAAAATATATTACTAAAACGTAAGAGTTGAAACGAGTTTACCGGTTTGCCTAACAACTTCTTGAAAATTGAAAATCGTTGAACACTTGAAAACTTCAATTCAACAACTTCACAAATTTTCACGAATTTTCAACAATAAATTAAGCAATTGTAGTAGAAAGATTGAAAGAGAGATTGAGAGAGATTCATGAATTGGTGAATAAAAATGAAAGAATGTGGGGGTATTTATAGTTGAGATATGGGAAAAATTGTAATTGTATAAAGTTTGGGGTTAAATTAAAGTTTCGGGGCCAAATGGCTATTTTACAAAGTTTCAATATTTTTTTAAAAAAAAAATTTAAAAAGAGCCTTTGGGCCCGCCAGGACCAGCCCAGACCCGTCTGGCGGTTTCGGGCCTGGCGGTCCCGGGCTCACGGTTCTTCACTTCTGGACCGATCCATCACGGGCCTATAGGACCGGCAGGCCCGGGACCGCCAGGACTGGCCCACCAAGACCGCGGGCCCGATCCGGTCCTGTCCCGATTCAGGCCCGGGCCAGATTACACTTTTAACCATTCCTGCAAACAATGGAGCTTCCTTAAAACAGTCAAGGACATAACAACATAACTAAAAATAGCATAAATTCTGCCACTACACTAGAAGCTACAATTTAGCTTCATACTTCCATCACTTTCACAACCTCTAAACTTAATTACCAAAATCAAAGCTTTGAACTTAAATCTTCAACTATAACACCTAGGAAATAGTAGCTGTTGGACCTATTTGACAAAAAATTAGAAATAGTTGCATGAATAGACATTTGGAAAGTAGATCTGACCACTGTTACTCGAGTACTTGGAACACACAGATCATATAGCAATTGAATCAAATTTGAAAAAGAAAATAAGAGTATAACCAAAGGCCAAACCTTTGATTTGGGGATGACTTTTACAGCAACCTCTTGTCCCTTGACTTCACCTTTCCTAAACTTAGCTTTACAAGTATACCCAAAATGCCCTCTTCCTACTTCCTCTCCCATCTCATACTTGTTCCCAAAATTCTTCGAAAATCCGAAGCTCTTATCTAGTCCCGCACCGCCTCCACCTCTGACCTCAGATTCATTTTCTTCGGGTATTGCAGACTCGTTTGATTTCACGGTGCCGTGTCGCCGAGCCAACAGAGAACGGATGTGCTTCGCCGGAGAAGGCGGAGGGAACGGCCGTTTAAAGAACCTCATGGAGTAGAATTAGAGCTGGCATTTGTAGCCGGAGATCTCGCCGGAGATTTCTTTGAGAACAAATAATGCGCCGGACTTGGACTGTAGAAAAATGGCGACTTTTTACCCAAATTAGGTTCGTCCTTCTTTGTCTGATGGCTGTTAACATCGTCGTCATTGCTCGGTCCAGATTTCACCGGGAGTGTAGCGCCGTCGCCGGCGACGGTAATGTTATCGCCGGAAAAATTTGAGTGTTTTGAAGTGCAAGCACCCATTGGCTATTTTTGAAGCTTTTATTTTTATTTTTTTTGCTTCAGAAACGCAATGTAATGTAGTTGAAGAACAAAGGGAAAAGAAAAGAGTAGTTCAAAGTCGAGAGAATAGCATGAAAACGAAATTATTACTATAAAGTAGTGTTGCTTAATGGAGGTTTTACTTTGAAGTTTTGAATGTAAGAGAGAAGAAGAAGAAGATGGATGCGATAAAAAGGAAACGACGATGTGTTCGCTTTTGTCTCAATAAGTTGCAAGTGTTATGAAATAATATAAGAACAAGAATAATAGAGAGAAAAGTAGAGAGAGATGAGTATTGTTATAGATACTTTGGGATGATTTACAATAGGAGAGAACCCCTTTATTTATAGGGAGGTGGTGACTTAGCCACCAAGTAGTAAACCCTAGAATCTCTCTAAATATAGACATTCACCTTAAATAGGATTCTATTTATAACAGTCCCCCTTAAATGTCTATTCAATAATAAGCCTCGTTAAAACCTTAACCAAAACAAAACCCAATGCGAAAAATTATAGAAAAGGAAAAAGAGTACACATGTTTGAATATGCGCCTATTGGTTGCCTCGTTAAAAACCTTGCAAGGAAAACCCAGTGGGACAAAACCTTGTAAGGGAAAAAGAGTGCAACGCGCATTAACTCCCCCTGAAAAGAGCATCAATTCACATCTTTGAGCATTTGCATTCCAATCTTGTGCACCATCTTCAAAACCATCTTTTGTAGAGATTTGATAAATAAATCAGCCATATTGATTTGAATAAATATTCTGCACCTTGAAATTATCATTCTTGATAGATATGAACATCTTCATATAATGTCGTGGAATGACTCTTCAATATCTCCATAGAGGTATTCTCGATGCCATCATGCTTATAGTTATAGCAAGATACATATATACACAAATTGCACTTAGGATGTGGTACTTCAGGACCAAGAATTGTATATGCTTCAAGCAACTTCAATCATTGACTTTATACTTTCAAGTATTTGAACTACATGTCCAAAACTACATGTCTTTCATATGGAATCAATTCTGCTTGAATTGTATCTCTTCCATTTAGCCAATATTTTTGTTTGTATTCGACAAACATAAGATCCTCATCGATATTTAGCGCTATCATAGATGTCGTCGACGAACATTTTATATCGGTTCCAGTAAATTTTCATAAAGACATAACATGGAGATCTCTTTATTCATATATTCAGGTACCTGAATCTCTCGTGAGATTATATGAAGTGTTATGTCATGTGATCTTCTAGATCACTTGCCTCCCCATTATGATCACTTTGATCATTTGCTCATCTTCTTTATTAAGAAGTTATTTCGAAACCTATTTGTCTATAAGCTTTAAGCGTATCAAAGACTTTGTCCTTCTGGAACTTAATATGAGCATTTGCAGTGAGAATATAGTTACTTTCTTTGGGTCAGCAAATGCGTATAGCATGCTTTGCAATATATTGCAATTGATAATTTATGAACTTCAGGTTCATATTATGATATTCGAGGATCTATATATACAAACGATAATTCATCCTATGTAACCTTTTCTCAAGTGTTTATCATGTCTCCCCCTCATGTTAGAAAAGCTAACTTGTTTCCTCAACTTTGAGAGTCCATCTTTGTGCATTATGGTGTTAATGAAAATATACACCGCACATCAATAATAATAAGATGAAATTATTTGGTTCCTGACCCTGAACCACTTGTGAGGGGAGAATATAATATACTCTCGTATACAACGTATATCAAACTGATATATATAACTTTGTTCTCATAAGAAACAGTTTAGCTATTAAGTGGAGGCACTCAATAATTATCTTGCTAAACCAACTATAATATAAACCAACTTATCAAGATGAACTATCTTGAATAGAAAATCTGGAAATTATGCTCGAAGTTATATTACTGAGCAATTTACCTCGCAAGCACCGGCCAGGCTGCGGGTTAATAACAATCGCACATATAACCATATCATAGATGCATCATATGTGGTATACATGGCAGGTGAATGAGCCCATATTCACCTTTGATATTCCAGAATTTATGGGATTCAACCCGAACTCTTTAGTTGGTCAATTAATTAATGAGAACAAGTAATACAAGAGAATTCGTAAAGAACTTTCTAGTTCTTTAATATTTACCCATGTGAATTCTCTATTACTGCACATCATACTTAAAATGATATGGCTAACCCGAATGCCAACTGAATAAATTATCAGTATTGATAAACTTCAAATTTACACCATGACATGTGCAATTATCAATAAACTTCAAGTTTATTATGATATGGGTTTTTATATCAATAAACGTCCACTTTATTGTGGTATTCTTGTGTAGTACAAACTGGAGAATAAAACGGGTAGTTTTTCACATACAGATTATCCCGCTACTAGTTGTAGTAATAGAAGATATCAAATCTTTCCTTTATTTATAGTCTCAATATAATCAATCGCTTTCGCATATACTTTGGAAACTGAATAAGTTTCTTTGAGACTTACTACAACACAATACCTTATTGGTAATCAATTGTGTTTCTCCAACATAGTAATAATTGGCTCTTCTAGAGCTCTCAATTAATTTTGTACTACCACAGATTCATCAACATCCATGTGGTGAATATCTCTTTTAAAGAGAAAGTTATACCATTATGGCCATGGTCAAATTATATGCAAGATATGTTTCTTGCATTATCGTTGTCCTTTAATAGTGATATTTCCAAAATATTTTGGCGTACAATAGGTACGTGACCAACGATCATTCATGCCATAATAATGACATTATTTTCATATATCATCTCAAACCTCCTTCTAGGGGTGAGTGTGGTATATTCAATACCAATTTCATGTTCATATTCTTTCAATAATGAATATGTATCAGATGTTGTCACATTCACTGCGGGGATATGTGATTTTGTTATCCTTTTCAAATCTGTAAATGCATCTGGCATTTGATTTGCTATTATTTGCAAATGGATAATATTTTGCACCTCTTTTTCACAAATAGAGGTATGTGGATCAAGATGAGATAATGATGCATTTTTCCACAAAATTTCCCGTTTGGTTTCACCAACTTCTCCCCCTAATTTTGGGAAAAGTGTCTCATCGAATTGACAGTCTGCAAATCGTGCAGTGTACAAATCCCCTGTCAATGTTTTGAGGTAGCGAATAATGGAGGGCGATTCAAAACCCAACATATATTCCTAACCTTCTTTGCAGACCCATTTTGTTGCAATATGGCGGTGCTACAGGCACATCTACTGCACATCCAAAAATTCTTAAATGGGATATATTAGGTTCATGACCCAAAACTAATTGCAACGGGGAATATTTGTGATAGTTCGTCAGTCAGAGACGAACTAGCATTGCTGCATGCAAAATGGCGTGACCCCAAACCGAAGTGGGCAGCCTCGTTTTCATGAGTAAATGAGGTATTCAAGATTATACTCATGTATTGTCTCAATCTGATATCCATTTTGAATGATATCTTTAAAACTCAACAAGTTCCTCTTAAAATTGGAGGAGAACATTGCATTCTTTATGATAAATATTGTTCCTTTAGGCAGAGTTATAGTTGCTCTTCCGGAGCCTTCAATCAATTTAATTCCCATGGTTGACAACAAAAGAAAATATTACGAACATGAGAATAAACAAATTCAATCCGTTTGTTTCATATTTAAACAATATTTTCAAAATCTGTTGAGGTTATTCGAATAACTAAGTTGATAGTCGACTATCCTGGGATGCAGTTATTAGGTTATTCGAATAACTAAATTGATAATCGACTATCTTGGGAAGCAGTTATTAGGTTATTCGAATAACTAAACCTGATGTTCGACTAACTAGCCTTGCGGAAAAATCCAGTTTTAATGCGAAATATTGGTTAGTCGAATAACTAATTAGTTATTCGACTAACTTAGTAAACAGTCATCAGGTTAGTCGACTATCTAAATCAGATAGTCGACTATCTTGCCTTGCGGAAAAATCCAGTTTTAATGCGAAATATTAGATAATCGACTAACTGTTAGGTTAGTCGATTAACTCTACTGGAAAATAAAAATATCTTTGAAATTTAAGCATATTGAAACATTCTAAAGAACTAATACTAACATTATATCATAAGCTAACTAATACGAGCTGATACTAATGACTATTAGTTTATTCACTAACTAATACAAATAAGTAAAATAAAATCAAACAATTCCATCTTCCTTCATCACAGATCCATCACCAATTAAGTGGTCTATTTTCCCCTCAGGGCGCTCAAAGAAGTCTGCCACATCCAAGTGGGTGATGTCAAAATTGTCGTCAGAGACAAAATTTGTTTCAGGGCCTTTACTCTTTAGAGATGCTTGATAAAGCTCAACCAAATGTCTTGGTACACGGCAAATTTTCGCCCAGTGCCCTTTTCCACCGCAACGATAACATATAGTTTCTGAACTATTTGCTTTTGGATTCTTATCATATCGTGCTTGTGGCAGAGTGACCAACTTCAAGTTGTCATATCTCTCCTTTAAGCCATTCCACAAGATAGGTGGATCTTTGACTGTGATATATTCAATTTTCAAACTTTCATCAAGGTGATGGCGCAAGAAAATCAAGGCCTTAGCACAGTTTCAAACCTTCATCAAGGTGATGGCGCAAGAAAATCAAGCCCTTAGCACAGTTTCAAACCTTCATCAAGGTGATGGCGCAAGAAAATCAAGGCCTTAGCATAGTCTTGGGTGGATGCATTATTTCTGTCTTTAATGGCGTCTCCAAGACCCATTGCATCCAAATGTATTTCAGCATCCAACACCCATGTCATATAGTTCTTGCCCGAAATTTCAAGGGCAACTAACTTTCTTTTCATAATGTCAGACATGAAACAAAATTACATCAAGAGCGTGTTCATACTTACGGGCTTTATTACAATTATCACATTCACTTCAGGGAATGGATCATAATCATCTGTATGTGCTATATACAATCTCATGTCACATATTACTTTCATAAAGTGAAAGATTATTTTGAGAATCTTTATTATTCTCATTATCACAATGATGACGATTATAATTACGTCTATTGCCACGTCCACATCCATTGATACCTTCATGGTAATAATTTTGTCTTCTTTCAGACTTATCACATACTGCTACCACATTCTCTAAAGGGAATGGAGCAAATTCAATTGGACGGATTTTTTTAATTCTTTTCCCACAATCATACATGAATTTGATCATGGCAAGGCATAGAAATTTTACCACTTCATGTGAGTGTAATTTCTTACAAACTCCATTAGAGTTATAATCAAACTTTGTTGTCTATGTTTGTATATGAAATCAAATCGTAGAATTTTAAGAATTTGAAAGGGAAAAGTAAATTACTTACCTTTAAGGTATACCAATAAATGTTGTGATATCAAATATACCTCTTGAGTTTCCATCCCGTTGCATTACTTTATGATGATACCATCTCTTCTATTTTTCCGTATAGAAATTCTGGAAGAAGGAAGAAATCAAATTCAATTGGTTAGAGACTCGTGCTGATAACGTGTTATGAAATAATATAAGAACAAGAACAATAGAGAGAAAAGTAGAGAGAGAGGAGTATTCTTATTGATACTTTGGGATGATTTACAATGGGAGAGAACCCCTTTATTTATAGGGAGGTGGTGACTTAGCCACCAAGTAGTAAACCCTAGAATCTCTCTAAATATAGACATTCACCTTAAATAGGATTCTATTTATAACAGCAAGTGAATATTTTAGCTTTCTTTTTTATATTAAAAAAAAGTAGGATATAATTTTTATTTGTATCTGTGGCGTAAATGCTTTAATAAGTTTAGTAACAACAACAACTACTAACCAGTATAGTCCCACAAAGTGGCGTTTGGAGAGAGTAATATGTATACGAGCCTTACCCCTACCCGAAAGGTCAGAGAGGTTGTTTCCAATCGACCCTCGGCTCATTAAAGGAAAGAAAAACAAAAACAAAAACAAAAAAGCATTAATAATTTGACTATATTTTGTGTATATTACAAATCAATATCTACATTAAAAAGATAAGATGGGATAAACATATAAATCATCTTAAAACATGTTTGAATTGAAGCCAAAAACCTATTTAAGGTGAAGGTCAAAATTTTCAAAATCATATTTAAATCTCGATTCAAATGGCTATTGGCAGAATTATAAAGCTTGAGACCTCAAGAATTTCATGGCGATCTACCATTATAGAAAAGCATTATTGGAGAACCTCTATATATTTAAATAATTTAGGTCTTAAGTTTTTTTTTAATGATATATATTACGGTATCAATGAACATAACTTTTAAAATTATTAAGCATTAGAATTTCATTTGAAGAGTGTATTTGAATGTGGAGGTAAACATAAAAATTCCTTTTATAGACAACTTAATTTCTTCACTTTTCTTTAATATCGACATAAATTAGTTTCAAATACCTTGAATGTAAAACTAGTCATTTAAGTTTTTCTTTTTCAATTATAAAAGCTATTAACAATGACACATAATCAAATAAAATTCACAATTGATCGCAAAATAATACCTCACAGCAACTGGAAAAAAAATGACTACTTATATTAGAAGTGTTCAAGCCATCTTATTAAGTTTCATGTAGAAATCTTATGCTTGATCTTTTTTTAAAATACGATATTATATTAGTAAATAATAAAAATTATAGTAATAAAATTATTTTTATGTGATTTATATATTGTGAGTTAGCGTTTTTTTAAATCCTCTATAAACACGATATATTTTGTATATCGGACTACTAAAGTAGATAACGAGAATATACTTCTTTTACCTATACTAAGGGGAGTGGGGTTTAAATGGATAATTGACGATTGACACTTTAAAATTTAGCAGTCCGATAAAATAGTTGGATGTTTGGGTTATTTAAATTTGAGAACAGACGAAAAGTGAAATGAGATTGAGACAAAATTAACCTACGATTTTGTCTTGAAAAGCTTTTAAGTTTTGTGTGTTAATATTTGGGTAAAACCAAAGAAGGGGAACAAGGGACAATTCTTCTGTTTTGGCATTTTGCAGCAAAAGAATCTTCACATTCCAAATTCCAAGTTTTCAAAACTCTTTGCCTTTCTTTATTTTGAATTTCTTGGAATTTTACAAGCTCCTTCAAATGTTACCCCTCTGTGTTTGAATATGATCTACTAAATACCCACAAGTAACCCCTCTTGCAGTAATTGCATAGTAACTCCGTACGTCATGAGTTACAGCGTAAAAATTTTGATTTTTGAAAATTGTATATTCCTTGATAGGTGTAGTCAGAAAAATCTAAACCAAATTAAATCTTGAAAAAACTAAACCTTGAAAAAATTAATTTCAAGATTTTAGAAATTGTAATAGGTGTTTTAGATCCACTCCTAAAAATTTGGTCAAATCGATTACAGCCGATCGACCGACTTCTCCGATGGAAAAATCGATCAAAGCTGATCAGATTTTTAAAATATTCTCTTTTTAGTTCTTTTTTATGAAACCGGCCGAATTTATCCTAAAATGCGGGAAATTTATTGTTCGACAAATCGACTAACTTTCGTCTTCATCTAAAGTATATTAAAATTGATATTCAGAAAATCGATCGAAATCAATCGGTTATTTTAAAAATTCGATCGATTCCATCGGTAATTTTATGTTTTTAACAAAATCAATCGAGATAGGTCGATTATTTTCATGCATAATAATGGTCTAGTGGTAGAATAGTACCATGCCACAATACAGACCCTGTTTCTATTATGTCGAGGAAGAGACAAACCTTGAACGACAATAAATCATACAATAAGAGAGAAATCTACCAAAAAAAAATAAAACATTTAACGTGGTTCGGTCAACAGACCTACGTCCACAACAGAGATGAGCAACCCATTATAATAAAAAGAGAGTACAAAATATCGAGAGAACAATCTCACAAAGAGGCAAACACAAATGACACACTAATACTTGTCCCGTAAAGTTCTCCCCTTAAACACGACTCTCAAATCTCATATGATACATTGTGGATACTCATCTCTACTGTGGACGTAGATCTGTTGACCGAATCACGTTAAATGTTTGTGTCTCTTTTGGTAGATTTCTCTTTTATTATATGATTTATCGTCGTTCAAGGTTTGCCTCTTCCTCGACATAACAGTGGTATCAGAGCCTTGGTTATTTATCTGGGTTGTTACAGAACGGAGGCGAATATGAGCAAGATGGTATGTTTAAATGGGAAAAATGATAATGTTTGGAGAAGCAAGATGAGATTTGTTGTTCGTGAAGAAGATGCATCTACCCGTTTCAGTTCATAAACCTGTATATCTTATGAAATCGGAATTTCAAGCACCAACAAGTGTGTGGATATATACGATAATGGATTGAAGATAATGTTCGCAACCATATTATGAACGAGACACGTACGAGATCATTGTGGGAAAAGCTAAAGACTCTTTATGCTTCAAAAATTGGGAACAACAAGTTGTTCCTGCTAAAACAATTGATGACCTTTAAATACAAGGAAGGCAGCCCTATCCTTGATCACATAAATGATTTTCAGGGCGTCCTCGATCAGCTATCTGGAATGGGAGTTAATTTCGATGATGAGATACAAGGACTTTGGCTTCTTAATACTTTGCCTGAATCTTGTGAAACTCTTTTTGTTTCTTTGACAAACTCAGCTCCTGGAGGTAAGGTGACCATGGAATATGCCAAGAGTTGTGTGTTGAACGAGGAAGTGAGGAAAAAATCTCAGGGTTCATCTTTATAATCAGATATCTTGGTTACAGAAGACCGGGGGAGAGATAGAACAAGAGGCTCAAGGAATAGTGATAAAAGTAGAAGTAAGTCAAGGTCTAAATACTATAATATTACATGCAACCACTGTGGCAAGAAAGAAAATATCAAAAGGTTTTGCCGCAAGTTGAATCAAGACACTAGACAAGAAAAGAAAGTTGAAAATAGCGAGAACAATGTTGATGATATGTTCGATATGACCTTCTTTTTGCTTATTCAATTTGGTATCCCATGAGACTAGCTGGATAGTAGATTCTGGAGCTACCTCACATGTCACACCAAGAAAAAAAATTTCATCTTATACTCCTGTTGATTCTGGAGTGTTAAAGATGGGCAGTGCCAGTGAAGTTAAGATATTTGGCGTTGGCACAATTTATTTAAAAATTAATAATGATTCAACATTAGTTCTTCAAAATGTCAAGCATGCTCCATACTTTTCTTTCAATTTGATCCCCCGCGGGACGATTAGAAGATAAAGGTTACTATAATATCCTCTTTAATGGTTAATAGAAGCTCACAAAGGCTCCTTAGTAGTGGCTCACGGAGTCAAGTTGGGTCAATTATATGTGACATAGGGTTCTATTATTAATGACTCCATAAATTTGGTAGAAAGTGATATTTTATCATAACTGTGGCATCGAAGATTAAGTCATATGAGTGAGAGGGGGATTACGTGTTTGGGTAAGAAAAGTTTGCTTTTTGGTGTAAAACAAGCAAAGGTGAAAAGGTGTATTAGCAGGCAAACAGAAAAGAGTTTTCTTTCATAGCCATCCTCCATCAAGAAAGCCCGATTTATTGGAGCTAATATGCTCTGATTTGTGTGGTCCTTTTAAAGTAAAGTCAAAAGGTGATGCACTTTACTTTGTAACCTTCATTGATGATCATTCTCGTAAGCTCTTTGAAATCTAAAGATCAAATACTTGGCGTGTTTAAGGAATTTCAGGCCTTAGCTGACGGACAGACGGGGAAGAAATTAAAATATATTCGCACTAACAATGGTGGTAAATATTGTAGTCCCTTTAATAACTATTGCAAGGAACAAGAAATTTGTCATCAGAAAATTCCGCCCAAGACACCTCAATTGAATAGTTTGACAGAGAGGATGAATAAAACTCTAGTTGAGAGAGTTAGATACTTACATTCAGAGGCTAAAATTCCAAATACAATTTGAGCGGAAGCACTTAATATTGTTGTCTATGTTATCAATTTGTCTCCTACTATTACTTTAGATGGTGATGTCCCAAACAGAGTTTCTTTTGCCAAAGATGTTTCTTATGATCGCTTGAGAGTTTTTGGATGTAAAGCTTGTGTGCATGTTCCTAAAGATGAGAGATCGAAACTGGACGTCAAAACTAAGCGGTGCATCTTTATAGGTTATAGTCGAGATGAGTTTGAGTATCGTTTTTATGATCCAGTTAACAATAAAACTTATTAGAAGTCATGATGTAATATTCTTTGAAGACCAGACTATTGAAGAAATTGATAAAGTTGGGAAGACAGATTCTTAGAGTAATGAGAGCTTAGTTGATATTGATCCAGTTTCTATTGCTAAGGCACCTATTGCACACGAAGAAACCCAAGACAATGGGGGAGATAATGATCAAGATCAAAATGATCATCATGGTGTAGATGTTATGGATGCTTCAATTGATGAGGTTATGGTTGATCGGCTACTAATTTCTGCTTAGGTAACTACTTCGAATGCTCCTGAAACCTCTCTTAGAAGATCTACAAGGGAGAAGCAATAATTTATGTGATATCCTCCTGATGAGTATGTACTTTTGATTGACATGGAAAAATATGAGAATTATGATGAATCCATGCTAGATACTCATAAAGATCAGTGGATCGAAGCCGTGGAAGATGAGATGAAGTCACTCCTTGAGAATGACACATATGAGTTGGTGAAATTGCCGAAAGTTAAGAGAGCTTTACCTAACGAATGGATATTCAGAATAAAGCAAGATAATAATACCTCTGCATCTAGATACAAGGCGAGGTTAGTTGTTAAAGGTTTTGGCCAACAGATGGGAGTTTACTTTGATAAAATTTTCTCCCCTGATGTGAAAATGTTTTCTATTCGTATGGTTTTGAGCTTAGCCGTAAGTATAGATTTAGAGGTTGAGCAGATGGATGTGAAGACTGCTTTTTTTTTTCATGGTGATTTAGATGAGGAAATTTATATGGAGTAGCCTGAGGACTTTGTAGTTAAGCTTGCAGATACGCATGCATTTTGCAGAAAATTGGCAGGCATGAAGCCTATTAATAGTTCCTCTACTTGAAGACATATTTTCTCCTTGGATGGAGGGAGAGTTTGTTGGGCATATGCCTATGTTATCCATCCAAAGGCCCAATGGCCTAATCCTATTTTCTTTAATTTTCATTCCTATTCAATATTGGATTCGGTATTTATTCCTATTTTGCGTTGGTTTTGGTTTTGAAAGAAAGCACAACTCATGATCTATAAATAGGACAACCTTGGAGAATTATTCTATACTCATAGACAGAAGTCTTTGAAAGACTAAAGTATTTAAGAGTGGCTTTGGGGGAGCTTTCATCAGGAGGGAAAAGAGAAGAAAAGTATTTGTGTTGTTGCAGATTTTTTTTTCGACTAGCCAATTTCAAATCACGTTTTTGAAATTCGTTAATTGTTGGATTGGCCTGAAACTTTGACCAAGTATTTGTAACATCTTGTATTTGACTTGGACATTGGAGATCAGATTTTGTGGCTTGTGGAATCTGATTTCAAGCCTTGAACAACAGCCTTATTTTTGTGGATTCTCCTCTTTCTTCAATTGACTAGTTGTTGCTATTGTTGCTCCATGTGTTTGCAATTGTTGTATAGCCAATTTGGAGAACGTTTATAACCCTTTTATTGTTATAGTGGAGCTTTTTGGATCTTTATGATCCCGTGGTTTTTACCTTCGATTTGAAGGGCTTTCCACGTTAAAATTTGGTGTTCATTATCTTCTTCATTTTTCAGATTTGCCTCTTCCTCGACATTACAATTTCAATTCCTAGATGGTATATCTTTTTTAATTATATAATTTTAAAAAATCGATCGAAGTCAAGTCGATTTCTATTTTTTTGATCTGTTGTAAAATTTAATAGATCGACTCATCGAAATTGTCACAATCGACATTACAGATCATACGATCGTCGATCGCCATAAATCGATCACTTTCGATCAATTTTTATCAATTACAGGCTAACATTGGTTGGCTTTAGCAGTTGATTTTTGCTCTGTTTTTAATAGTGATCTAGAAATTTCTCATAAAAGTATAATAGACTTAAAAAAGATGTTTAGAGTCGATATACCAATTCAAGTCAAAGCAATTTCGTCAAACCGAAACTATCTTCTTAGGATTTTTTGTTAGTTTCAGTCAAAAATCAAACAGCTGGAATCACGCGCTTCACTTTTGAAGTTCTACAATATTGTTTGTAGATGCTATTATCGATCGAATAAAGTTCAAACGTAACTCTTTCTTGATTCTAAGCTTTTCCAACAAAATTTTCAATGAATGGGGTTCTTCCTTCTTAGGCATTAAGTCATAAACGACTTTCTACCAATTAATTAAAATCTTTTATTATTGTCATTAAAAATATCTTATTATTATCATCATTATCATTATTATTATCATAATCATTTTCGTTATCGTTATCATCACCATTTGTAATTATCATCTATGGTTGGAGATTGAATTAGTAGACTTATTCCATTTCTAATACGTGCTTAAGTAATTGTTGATTTGTAGTTAGGAACTTGTTTACTAGCCAGAGGAATATTGTTGAACAATAAGTTGCATTCTGAAAGAGATTCTCTGATATGGAAATAGTAAATAAATCACGATGCATCCCCGAAGAAGTCAAAGGAAAATTTAAACAATTCATGTTCATTAAAAATGGATGGAACTGGTCAGCAATGCTTTTTGGTTGAAGAGTTGGGTTGAACAAGACTTTGCCTTGAGCCACAGGAATTAACAAATCTCCTGTTGTTAATAAACATAAAGAAAATAAAAGGATAAACATAATCCTATAGAGATAGAACTTACAGTTTGTTTCAATATGGTTATTTTATATATAATATTTATTTTAAGTATTATTTTAAATTTAGTGCATGTATAGTATAGTTAAATTCATTATTACGTAATAATAAAAAGACTCATTATATAATACATGATTTAATTTGCTATGATCGTGTTGTTACTTTATTTTATATTTTATTTTTTCATCTTGCCCTTACTATAATTCTATTTAACTCTTCATTCTACTTTTTTTAATCATTATTATTCTACTTTATACTATAGTTTTTCTTCGTAATATTGTATGGGTATTTTTTAAATTGTTGGTGTATTATGAAACGATGAAAAACAATACACTCTCTTCAAATATTGTACAAACTAAAATATTACAGCACAATATAATATAATACAATAAAAAATGACAATCATCCCGACAGTCTGTTAAAAGACAAATTAAACTAGGTGCAACTATAACTAAATAATCTAATAATTTTATAAAATAAATGACTTTGCACCATATTTGTTATAAATACACTTCTATTTAAGGTGAATGTCTTTAATTAGAGAGATTCTAGAGTTCTATTCTTGGTAGATAAATCATCCTCCTCCCTATAAATAGAGGTGCCCTCTACCATTGTAAATCACTCCTAACATTCTCTAAGCATCAATAAGAAGAAATCTCTCTACTCTTCTCTCTATTTGCTCTTGTTCTTGAGTTATTGTTCTTGTCTTTTATATTATTTCATAACACGTTATCAGCACGAGACTCTACCGTCTCAAGAACCATTCTCAAGAAATCTAAGGTATTTCCCTCTTCCTAATTTAATTTTCGATTATGTCTGACATTACGAAAAGAAAGTTCGTTGCCCTTGAAATTTCGGGCAAGAACTATATGACATGGGTGTTGGATGCTGAAATCCACTTAGATGCTATGGGTCTCGGAGACACCATCAAAGATAGAGAAAAAGCATCCACCCAAGAATGTGCGAAGGCCTTGATTTTCTTGCGCCATCACCTTGATGAAGGTTTGAAGATTGAATATCTCACTGTCAAGGATCCACTCGTCTTGTGGAACGGCTTAAAGGAGAGATATGACAACTTGAAGTTGGTCACTCTGCCACAAGCACGATATGATTGGGCTCATCTGAGGCTCCAGGACTTTAAGTCCGTTTCTGAATATAATTCTGCTATGTTCAGAATTACTTCTAAATTGAAGCTATGCGGGGATAATATCTCCGATTATGATATGCTTGAGAAAACGTTTACAACGTTTCATGCCTCCAATATAGTACTGCAACAATAGTACAGAGAGAAAGGCTTTACAAAGTACTCTGAACTGATTTCTCTTCTACTAGTGGCTGAGCGAAATAATGACCTGCTCATGAGAAATCATGAAAATCGACCCACTGGGTCTACACCACTGCCTGAAGCAGATAAGGTGCACTCTCATTATGCCAAACATGAAAAGGACCATGGTCATGGTCGTAAACGGGGTCATAACCAGGGACGTAGACAAGGAAGAAATTCCAATGAAGTCCGTCAACCCCCAAGGAGAGATAACCGCCGAAAGCAGAAACGGGGTCATGAAGATCCTAAGGCAAATAGTTCAGAAACTATATGTTATCGTTGCGGTGGGAAAGGGCACTGGTCAAAGACTTGCCGTATACCAAGACACTTGGTTGACCTTTATCAAGCATCTCGAAAGAGAAAAGGCCCTGAAACAAATTTTGTCTATGACGACGATGAGGACATCACCCACCTGGATGTGGCAGACTTCTTTGAGCAACCCGAGGGGAAAATAGACCACCTAATCGGCGATGGGTCCGTAATAAAAGAAGATGGAGTTATTTGATTTTGTTCTACTTATTTGTATTAGTTAGTGAATAAACTAATAGTCATTAGTATTAGCTCGTATTAGTTAGTTCATGATGCAATGTTAGCAGTAGTTCTTTAGAATGTCTTCAATATGCTCAAATTTCAATAATATTTTTATTTTCCAGTAGGGATAATCGACTAGCCTGAAAAACTAGTCGATTATCTACTATTTTCGCATTAAAACTGAAAAACAATTGATCAACAATCGATTGTCTTTGACTAACAATCGATTGTCATTAAGACAGTGTAATCTGGAATTTTTCAAAAATCATCCACAATCGATTGTCTTTGTCTAACAATCGATTGTCATTAAGACAGTAATCTGGAATTTTTCAAAAATCATCCACAATCGATTGTCTTTGTCTAACAATCGATTGTCGCTAAAGACAGTGTAATCTGGAATTTTTCAAAAATCATCCACAATCGATTGTCTTTGTCTAACAATTGATTGTCGATAAGACAGTGTAATCTAGAATTTTTCAAAATAGCCAACAATCGATTGTCTATGCATAACAATCGATTGTCTTGAAACAGTGTGTTCTGGAATTTTTCAAAGTAGCCAACAATCGATTATCTATGCATAACAATCGATTGTCTTGAAACAGTGTGCTCTGGAATTTTTCAAAAATAGCCAACAATCGATTGTCTATGCATAACAATCGATTGTCTTAAGACAGTGTGATCTGAAGTTTTTCAAACTAGCAAATAATCGATTGTGTGTGTTTAACAATCGATTGTCAATGTTCAACAATCGATTGTTTGTAAGTAACAATCGATTGTTTGAAGAAAACGTTTAAACTGAAATTTTCAAACTGCAAAGTAATGGATAACATATCTGATTTTGTTAGTCAACTGTTAGCAGCAGATTTTGAAAATATTATGTGACACAAAAGAATTGAACTTGTTTATTCTTATATCTCTTTTGTATGTCAAACTATGGGATAGCAAATATGGATATCTCACAAAGCGAACTTGGATCAACATCCAACTGTAAAAGTATTTGCCTAGTTGATTCATGTACTACACATACAATACTCAAAGAAAGGAAGTATTTCTCTCAACTAAATATGTGTAAGGCAAACGTTACTACAATCTCTGGAAGTAGTAGATTGATTGAAGGCTCCGGAAGAGCAATTGTAACTCTGCCCAAGGGCACGACGTTAATCATAGAGAATGCAATGTTCTCCTCCAAGTCTAAGAGAAACTTGTTGAGTTTTAAAGATGTACGTCGGAATGGCTATCATATTGAGACAATGGATGAAGATAATCTTGAATATCTCGTCATCACAAAGAATGTCTCCGGCCAAAAGAGGGTTATTGAGAAATTCCCGTCTTTATCTTGTGGCCTGTATTGGACAAGAATTAGTGCAATTGAGGCACATTCAACAGTAAACCAAAGGGTTACTGATTCCAATACCTTTGTACTTTGGCATGATCGATTGGGACACCCAGGATCGGTCATGATGAGACGGATTATAGAAAGCTCATATGGGCATCCGTTAAAGAATTTCAAAATTCTTTCGAATAATGAATATCCTTGCACTTCGTGTTATCAAGGCAAGTTGATTATCAGGCCATCACCAACAAAGGTTGGGACTGAGTCACCCACGTTTCTGGAACGTATACAAGGGGACATTTGTGGACCTATTCACCCACCTAGTGGGGCGTTTAGGTATTTCATGGTCTTGATAGACGCATCCTGTATGGTCTCATGTGTGCCTGTTGTCATCACGCAACCTTGCGTTTGCGAAATTAATGGCACAAATAATTCGACTACGAGCACAATTTCCAGATAATCCAATCAAGTTCATTAGACTGGATAATGCTGCTGAGTTTACATCCCAAGCATTTAATGATTATTGCTTATCAATCGGGATAAAAGTTGAACATTCTGTAGCTCATGTTCACATTCAAAACGGTCTTGCAGAATCGTTAATTAAACGCCTGCAATTGATTGCAAGGCCATTACTTATGAGAACGAGGCTGCCCACTTCGGTATGGGGTCACGCCATCTTACATGCAGCAATGCTAATTCGTCTCAGACCGACGAATTACCACAAGTATTCCCGTTGCAATTGGTTTTGGGTCATGAACCCAATATATCCCATTTAAGGATTTTTGGATGCGCAGTATATGTGCCTATTGCACCGCCATCCCGCACCAAAATGGGTCCGCAAAGAAGGTTAGGAATATATGTTGGGTTTGAATCGCCCTCCATTATTCGCTACCTCGAAACATTGACAGGCGACTTGTTTACTGCACGATTTGCAGACTGTCGATTTGATGAGACACTTTTCCCAAAATTAGGGGGAGAAGTTGGTGAAACCAAACGGGAAATTTTGTGAAAAAATGCATCATTATCTCATCTTGATCCACATACCTCTATTTGTGAAAGAGAGGTACAAAAGATTATCCATTTGCAAAGAATAGCAAATCAAATGCCTGACGTATTTACGGACTTGAAAAGGATAACGAAATCCCACATTCCCGTGGAAAATGTTCCAATCCGTATTGATGTCCTTGTTGGACAATCATCTAGTGTCATATCCAATGAGTCGAATGCACGCCTGAAGCGTGGCAGACCATTAGGTTCCAAAGATCGAAATCCTAGAAAGAGGAAAAAGAACGATCAAAATGACACCACGAAAGAATCTCATGATTTAACAAATTCTGAGATTCATGAAGAATCCATTGAGCCTGAGACTCTGGAAAATACGGAACTATCCCTAAATCCAATTAATATTGAGGCAAATATTAATCGAGTGGATATTGTGGTGGATAATGCCTTTGCTTATAATGTAGCATCTAGCATTATGCAAGAATGTGAGGATCTCGAACCTCAATCTGTTGAAGAATGTCGAAAAAGACAGGATTGGCCAAAGTGGCAAGAAGCAATTCAATCAGAATTGAATTCGCTGGCAAAACGTGAAGTTTTTGGCCCTACAGTTGAAACACCTAATGGTGTTAAGCCTGTCGGCTATAAATGGGTCTTTGTACGCAAAAGAAATGAGAAAAACGAGGTACAAAGATATAAAGCACGCCTTGTTGCACAAGGTTTTTCTCAAAGGCCTGGTGTCGATTATGAAGAGACATATTCGCCTGTAATGGATGCGATAACCTTTCGTTATCTCATAAGTTTTGCTGTCCATGAAAAGCTTGACATGCACTTAATGGATGTAGTTACTGCCTATCTTTATGGCTCACTTGATAATGAGATATACATGAAAATTCCCGATGGACTCAAGGTGCCAAACGCGCACAACTCAAAATCTCGGGAAATGTTCTCAATTAAATTGCAAAGATCCTTGTATGGTCTAAAGCAATCTGGACGAATGTGGTATAATCGTCTTAGTGAGTACTTGTTAAAAGAAGGCTATATAAATGACGCCATTTGCCCGTGTGTTTTTATAAAGAAAACAACATCGGAATTTGTTGTACTTGCCGTATATGTTGATGACATAAACCTTATTGGAACCCCTATAGAACTCCAAAAGGCAATTGATTATCTAAAGGATGAATTCGAGATGAAAGATCTCGGAAAGACTAAACTATGTCTTGGTTTGCTAATTGAATATTTGGCAAACGGAATTTTTGTTCATCAATCTACCTATACAGAAAAGGTACTGAAACGGTTTTACATGGATGAAGCACATCCTTTAAGTACACCGATGGTTGTTCGATCACTTGATGTGAACAAAGATCCATTCCGACCACAAGAAAGGAATGAAGAGCTACTTGGTCCTGAAGTACCATATCTTAGCGCAATTGGTGCACTAATGTATCTTGCAAATACTACAAGACCTGACATATCATTTTCAGTTAATGTCTTAGCAAGATTTAGCTCGGCTCCTACGAGGAGATACTGGAATGGGATCAAACACATATTGCGGTACCTAAAGGGAACTACCGATATGGGCTTATTTTATGGCAAGAATTGCAGCCCGGATCTTGTTGGTTATGCTGATGCTGGATATTTGTCCGACCCACACAAGGCTCGATCTCAAACGGGTTATGTGTTTACCTGTGGAGAAACCGCCATATCTTGGCGATCGACTAAGCAATCAATTGTGGCTACTTCATCTAATCATGCCGAGATAATTGCTATTCATGAAGCAAGTCGGGAGTGTGTGTGGTTAAGGTCGATAATACATCATATCCAAGACAAATGTGGTTTGAAGTGTGATAAACTACCCACAACTTTGTATGAAGACAATGCAGCATGTATAGCTCAATTGAAGGGAGGATTCATAAAAAGAGATAGAACGAAGCATATTTCACCAAAGTTATTCTTCACACATGATCTTCAAAAGAATGGTGATATCAATGTTCAACAGATTCGTTCAAGCGACAATATGGCTGATTTATTCACAAAATCTCTACCAAAGTCAACCTTCAAGAAGCTAGTTCACAAGATCGGGATGCGAAGACGTAAGGACATAAATTGATGTTCTTATCAGGGGGAGTTAAGGCGCGTTGCACTCTTTTTCCCTTACAAGGTTTTGTCCCACCGGGTTTTCCTTGCGAGGTTTTTAACGAGGCAACCAATAGGCGCGTATTCAAACATGTGTACTCTTTTTCCTTACTTTAATTTTTCCCATTGGGTTTTGTTTTAAGGTTTTAACGAGGCACATCATTGAATAGACATTCAAGGGGGAGTGTTATAAATACACTTCTATTTAAGGTGAATGTCTTTAATTAGAGAGATTCTAGAGTTCTATTCTTGGTAGATAAATCATCCTCCTCCCTATAAATAGAGGTGCCCTCTACTTGTAAATCACTCCTAACATTCTCTAAGCATCAATAAGAAGAACTCTCTCTACTCTTCTCTCTATTTGCTCTTGTTCTTGAGTTATTGTTCTTGTCTTTTATATTATTTCATAACAATATTATTATTGTTGTTGCCGGCTGAGCTCTTGACTTTTAATTATTTTTTTCTTTGACATTAGCAAGAAGATATTAAATAAAATTGAGCATAAATTCATATTTAAATACAGATTGAATATTAAATTTTTGATTTCAATGCATTCACCTTAACTCGTCAAAATCTTATTAGCGAGTACTTAACTTTGATTCACTGCATTAACCTTTTAACAACAAGGGGGATCCGACCAATTTTACTCAAAAACATCATGGATAATAATGTCACATTTCTATAGTGGTTATGACTAATGATTAAGGTGGTGGTGCCGACTTTTCTTTTCCCCATAAAAGAGGGGCTAATTTATTTCCGCAGAAATACTTTTCTTTGGGTGCAAAACTCCTAAATCCGACACAAATACACTATTTCCACCGTCCCACAACCTTCAGCCAATCCTCATCTATCATCTTCACTTCTCTATGTTACATCAGGTGCTTATTTCTAGCAGATAATTATTTTATTTATTAGATAATTAATATTCCCTCCGTTATAATTTTATCTTTATCTAATAAGGTTGTTTATCAGGCGGATTGAACGATTATTTACTTTTAACGGTTTGGCTTAACAGTTATCCGTTTTTAAATATATTAATCTGTTAGCCATTCAATAAGATATCAGACAAATTGATATTGATTTAGCTTTTATCGGACGATTATCAAGCGATTTTGACCTAACATACATATTCACAAATCAATGTTTATCCAGCGATTTTCATCTTTTGGTTCACTTCAAAGCAACTCACTTTAAAATAATGGTTCTTTCTAGGTAATTATACCAACAGTATACATGTCCAACTAAGCTAAGGAACCAATCACATTAGATACCAAAAATAAAATATCAACATGAAAACATCTTAGGCTTAACTACAATGTGGGAACTAATCACTCAACATAATAGGACTGACTCCTCTTCTCTACAAACTTAACGAACAACACGGAGTGTCTATTCTGAAATCATCAACTTTTAAGATCCAATAAGTGCTGCTCAAACTCATTTAATTTATAACCGTTAAATGATAGCCACCAAGACCACAGTCAAGCAATTAAACTAGTAATCCACATCTTGCACCAAAGATAAAAATACTTACAAAGCCAATTACAATATCCTTCCAAAATCAATATTTATTCGACTTAAGTCATGGCAAAAGGAAAAAAGTGCAAGAATAGCCTTCTACAACTAAATATGTTGAGCATTTTGTCCTGTCAGCACACTAAAATTTTCTAACTTAGAGAATAGACTATAGAGACAGAGACGGGTTTGTTTTTTATTATTCAAGTTCAAGGTTTTTTTTTATATTTAATATATATAAATAAAATAAATTATATATATATATATATATATATATATATATATATATATATATATTTAATTATTTATATTCTTAACGGGTTAACAGATTATCCCTTATCGATAAGTCATTAATAAAAAAATTTTAATCGGTTTCTCGTCCGTTAAACCGTTACCAGTAAGCCATTAAGGTTCGGTTCGGTTCGATTTTCGTTTCGAATTGGGTTGGAACATCCCTATTGCGTAATAATTTATAGTCACATAAAAATATATATGCGTTATTTTATATTATAAGTGCAAAAACCATCGCTCTTTCTTAAAATATATACCCAATTAAATAAATTTACATAAATTAAGATAGAAAAAATATATTTTTTATGAATAATTATTTATATAAAAAGTTCTTCTCAATTGATAAAGATTTTTTACCAACTTTTATTGAAAAGACGAAACAAGGATAGGAATGGACCACCTAAATCTTGGACGGAGAACTTAACATGATAGTGTCCATAAACTTAAATTTTAAGTAATGTAAATATATGTCGTCTGATCTTCAATTCCAAAGACCAAAAGCTTCATCGCTCCATCTTCTTCTTTGCTACCTCTGTGTATGTAGTTCACCTACACTGAGATTGCCATGGCGAGAGGAAGAGGCAGACCCAAAAAAGTTCTGGTGCCCATCTATGCTAACAACACTATTCCCCCAAAAACTGTTAACACTGAGCTACAATCGGTTAGTACTGTTTCATTGAAACCCATCGACGATGTTGATGCTTTGCCCCATGCAAATACAGATCTACAGTCATCTGGAGCCCCCGTGCTTACAGCAGCAGCTGCCAAGGTTGGTAATGACACAGAGCTTGTTACTGTTTCATCGAGCACTGTTTCATCGAGTACTGTTCCATCGAGTACTGCTACATTGACCCAGGCGATGGAGCCCTCTGCACAAACTGAAACTCTGGTACCTTCTCATCTTCCGGTGCAAGAAGAGATAGGTAATGTCCTCATGCAGAACCCTGAGCAACCAGTAGATCCAGATCCAGTTAAGGAGACAAATGCAGCACCCAAAGGATGGGCAAATCTCTTTCAGAAGAATAGATTTGCATCAAATGGTATGGCCTTGGAGTATATTCCACCAACTATGATCGATGGTAAGCCTGTTGGCCAGTTGCTGAAAGAGGATGTGGAGGAGGAAGAGCAAAAATGGAAGAGTGCCTTAGTAATTTTTGTGTTTGGGAATGGACCAGGATTTAATGCTATGAAACGATTCATTAATCTTCACTGATCACATGTCCCAGAACCTGATTTATATTACCATGAGGAGGGCTACTATGTAGCCAAATTCCTGTCCATAGAAGATGCCAAAGAAGTGATGTGTGCTGGACCATATACTATTGCTAACCGGCCTATGATTTTGAAACAGTGGTCTGCTGATTTTGACTTCACTGCCGAGTTTCCCACTGACATTCCTCTGTGAGTGAAATTCCCTAATCTCCCTATGTCCTGCTGGGGTATTAGATCATTAAGTAAGATAGCCAGTGTTCTGGGAAAGCCTATATATGCTGATGAATGCACTACCAAACAGACAAGGATTTCATTTGCACCATGCTCATATAGGTAAATGTTTCCAAAATGTTGCCAAGTGAGATTGAACTCATAGATCCAAATGGTAAGAAATTTGTTCAGGAAGTGGAATATGATTGGAAGCCAACATACTGTGAAAAGTGTCTTATGGTTAGACACAACTGTTTGGCTGCCCCTAAACCTATACACAAGCCTAAAGTTGTTCAATAATGGAGACCCAAAGTGGTAAATGACAATGTTATGCAGCCTCCTAAGCAGCAGACCATACCAGAGCAGATGGTGTTCCCTTCTGTAATAGCTGATCCTGTAGTAAATACTGATATGTTCATACAGGTGGATAAAGGCAAACAGGTCCATACTCCAGCTTTCAATCTTACAAACTTCCCCCCTTATCTCCTGTGGTGTTGAGTAATCGATTTCAAAGCATGTCAGATGGTAGACAAGGTAACCCCCTGATAAAGGGGGTCCGAGCCATACACAATGAAGTTGGAATATTAGAGGTGTAAATAAGAGATATAAACAAAAGGAAGCTAAGGAATACTTTAGACAAAATAATTTTAACATTGTCAGTTTGGTAGAGACAAAGGTTAAACAACAGAATGCAGGGAGAATAGCTAATAATTTAGTTCATGGCTGGAGGTTGCTAGCTAATTATATGGACTCCCCAAGAGGTAGAGCCTGGATCCTATGGGATGATCAGAAGATTAATGTCACTGGTATTCAAGAGGGAGACCAGTTTCTTCATTGTAGGGTCAACACTCTTGCAGGGGACTTGGTCTGCCTCCTCACTGTAGTCTATGGTCATAATGGATTGGATCAAAGAAGGTTATTGTGGCAGCAACTTCAGAGGCTTGCTAGTGGTATAACTGTTCCTTGGCTGGTTGCAGGGGACTTCAATGCAGTATTGTCTATTAATGATAGGCAATCATGTAACCAGGTAACTCAGGCTGAAATACAAGATTTCACTCAATGTATGCAAGTGGCTGAACTATCAGAATTGCCTTGGAAAGGGGCTTTTTTCACATGGTCTAATAAGCAAACTGGTTCTGATAGAGTTTGTAGTAGACTGGATAGAATATTTTGTAATTATGAATGGATGATTAAGTGGAGTCATGTACAAACTGTATATGATCCCCCTTTAATATCTGATCATAGTCCAATGGTCCTTACTGTTTATGAAGATCACAGGCTCAGGAAAAAGCCCTTCAGATTTTACAATGCATGGACTAATCGCAAAGACTTTCAGTGCATTGTCAAGGAACACTGGAAAAGCACTGCACAAGATACTCTCAAGGAGGTCTGGATCAATCTCAAGACACTCAAACCTGGTCTTAAATCTCTAAATGTTAGAGAATTTAAGAACATCACACAAAGAATTGAGGATAGCAGGAGGGAACTGACTGACATCCAAAATCAGATGGGGCTGCAATACACTGATGAGTTACAGACTAAAGAAAAGGATCTGATATTGAAGTTGGAGAAATGGTCAATGATAGAAGAGAGTATACTGCAACAGAAGTCCAGAGCCAGATGGATCCAATTGGGAGACTCAAATAATAAGTACTTTAATGCTCTACTGAAAGAAAGAAATCAATTCAAAAGTATAACAGAATTGGTTACAGCAGGAGGCACCAAAATCACTAATCCAGATGCAATCAGAGATGAGATCAAATGTTTTTACAAATCCTTGATGGGTACATCAACAGCCTCCTTACCAGCAATTAACAGGTCTTATATGGATAATGGTCCTAAACTCACACGCACCCAGATGCAACAATTAATTGCTGATGTTACTATGGATGAAGTTGTAGACAGTTTAAAGTCCATAGGTGATCATAAAGCTCTAGGTATTGATGGTTACAATGCTACTTTCTTCAAACAGACATGGTGTATTACTGACAATCAGATCAGTAAGGCTATTATGGACTTCTTCCAGACCAGCAGAATGTATAAACCAGTTAATTGTGCCTCCCTCACCTTGATTCCTAAAGTTGCTAATCCACAATCAGTCAAGGAATTTCGACCAATTGCTTGCTGTTCAGTTTTGTATAAAATCATCTCCAAGATTTTGGCCAATAGACTACAGAAATACATAGCTAGTATCATCTGTGATACCCAGGCAGGGTTTATTCCAGGAAGGAGGATTGCTGACAATGTTATCCTAGCTCATGAACTGATTAAACATTATGCAAGGGCTCATGTATCTCCTAGATGCATGATTAAAATTGACTTACAAAAGGCATATGATTCTGTTGAGTGGGTTTTCTTACAGCAGGTTATGGAATCTTTAAACTTCCCAAACAGGTTTATTAGATGGATCATGGAATGTGTTCAAACAGTGAGCTATACAGTCATGGTGAATGGGAAACTACAGAACCTTTCCAAGCAGCCAAAGGATTGAGGCAGGGTGATCCAATTTCTCCTTTTCTGTTTACTATAGTGATGCAGTACCTCAGTAGAGCCCTTTGTGAACTTAAAGAGAATTCTGATTTCTCATTTCATCCTGGCCGCAAGAAGTTGGGTGTTACTCATCTCAGTTTTGCAGATGATTTGTTGCTGTTTGCTAGAGGAGACCTGAAGACTGTGTCTACTATGTTTAAATATCTATCTCATTTCACTGAGGCATCTGGTCTGAATGCTAATCTAAACTAAAGTTCTGTCTATTTTGGTGGTGTTCCTTCTGATATACAGCAGCAAATTGTAGCTCACCTTGGTTATGCATATGGGGAATTACCTTTTAAATACCTGGGAGTTCCCCTATCTACTAGGAAGATGTCTTTGCTGCAGTGGCAACCACTGGTAGATAAAGTTACTGCCAGGATAACTTCTTGGACTTCTAGAAAGTTGTCCTATGCAGGCAGAATTCAACTGGTGCAAACAGTAACTTTTGGCATACAGGCTTATTGGGCTCAAATCTTCCTTATTCCTTCAAAAATTCTCAAAATGTTAGATGCAATATGCAGATCTTATATTTGGACAGGTACTGCCAGTATATCAAAGAAGGCATATGTAGCTTGGGATAAGGTTTGTCTGCCTAAGTCTGCTGGAGGATTAAGTATTATGAACTTGCTATTATGGAATAGAGCTGCCATTGCTAAGCTTGGGTGGGATTTGGCTCACAAGAAGGATGTATTGTGGGTTAAATGGATTCATGCTGTATACATTAAACAACAGCAGCTTCATGCTATTAAAATTCCTAACCAAGCCAGCTGGATGGTAAGGAAGATTATAGAAGCTACTGTTGCATTGCACCAGTCCTAGCTATTGTCCCAATCAGAGTGTTCTATCAAGAAGCTGTATCTACACCAGATTGGGCAGCTGCCCAGAGTTGTGTGGAAAAATCTAACCATCCAAAACTGTGCCAGGCCTAAGGCAGTGTTTAATCTTTGGCTGATACTGCAGGATAGGTTACCTACCAAGGATCGATTGAGACAATGGAATCCCAGCATGGACAGCATCTGTACACTATGCCAGCAGGACATGGAGACCAGGGATCACCTCTTCTTCTCTTGTCCATTCACCATGTTATTGGGACAGCAAACAATGCTTTGGATTGGTGTAACTCAACCTAGCTTTCAAAGCTGGGATCAATACATACAATGGATCATAACCATGGCTAAAGGCAGGACTACTCGAGCTCATAGTATCAAAATGACCATTGCAGAATTGTGTTATAACATTTGGTTAGAGAGGAATTCAAGGTTGTTTAGGAATGTGTCAAGCTCATATGGACAGTTACTTAGGAATATTGCATACACATGTCATATTAGGAGTCCTATTAAGTTTAGCCTACAACTCCAGCATTCTCCCTGTAATTAGAAATATAGGATTAGTAAATAGTAGTTAACTACGTCTCTCCTTTTGTGATAGTCAGCTGTGTGTAGCTGGACTATAGCTTTGTAAAGAACTCCCTTTGGTGATTAATACAACAACTTAATTACCAAAAAAAAGACCAAAAGGTTTATCGAAGGATTTGTTAATACAGAGCGATGTGATATTGCACATATAGCGTTTTTTATACGTCTATATATATAGCATAGAAAAATAAAATGCTATAGTTGTCAGTCAAATCGATAATATATATATAGCGTGCAAATATAAAAGGAATTTTTACATTCCTATGCCACATATAAAACCTTATTATCCTCAATATTTAAGGTTTGATTTAATTACACTTAGTATACCAAATTACTAATTCTATACCATAATTAATTAATGGTATAACTAATTATATATTTTTTACTCCTTAATTAAAGGAATCTGCACGTTTCTCTCTCCGAACCCCTCAATCCCACCCATGTTTTACCCATACCCACATTCTTTTTACCATTTTCGATCTTCTGAAATCAAATTCTCCCTCTAAATTCACAGAAAATTGAAGAAACCCTTCAATAAAGTCGGTTCCTCATTTTACTCCAGTTGAAATTCATCAATGAGAACAACAAGGTTCATCAAAATTGAAGTCAAATCTTCAAAGTTCATACATACATTTACCTTCAGCTTCAAATTTTCTCAATGAAGAAGAACAAACCTTCAAAGAGACAAGAGAGCAGTAATTCTACCATTGATAGCGTTAAAAAGCTTTGAATTCAAATTTGGGTTTTCAAAAATCATTATTTGTTTTGATTAGGTGTTGTTGAAAATAATTGGAAATATGTTTTGGAGTTTATATCTCAATTTTGAGGGGTTTTGGTGAAGATTAGACTTGGGTTTTGACTGAAATTCAGATTGAAACTCGAAAAAGAAGAAGAAGAAAACATACTGCAGAAATTGTAGAAAAATTGTGGATTGTTTTTTGCAGAAGATTTTGTAGAAGTTTTAGTCATTTTGGATTTGTGAAAACAGAAAATAGTGCATCTACAATTAGAATACAAATAATCCATAATTTATCTACAAAATATTTACAAACTGGATACATTGAATTTTAATGTCCCAATTTCCATTTCAATTGTAGCATAATTGGCATTTTCGACATAATTGTACTTTTTGCATAAGATTTGTAGAAGTTTTAATAGTTTTTGATTTGTGAAAACAGAAAACAAAACACCTACAATTATCTATAAACTGGGTACATTAAATTTTTATATCTCAGTTCCCATCCAATTGTAGCATAATTGTGATTTTTGACATAATTAAAATTTTAGAAGATTTGTAGAAGTTTTAGCCATTTTTTATTTTTGAAAACAGAAAATAAAGCATCTACAATCAGAATATAAATAATCTACAATTTATCTACAATTTCTGCAATATGTCTTCTTCTTCTTCTTCTTCTTCGATTTTCAATCTGAATTTCAGTCAAAACTAAGTCTAATCTTTACCAAAAACCCCCTTTAAAATTGAGATATAAACTCCAGATTATATTCTCGGTTATTTTCAACAACACCCAATCCAAACAAATAATGATTTTTGAAAACCCAAATTTGAATTCAAAGCTTTCAAGTTTTTTAATGGCTTTCAATGGTTAAAAATATTTGGAAGAATATTTACTTCCATAATTGTAGCGTTGTGAGCATGTGATTTTGCCTAGCTTAAATTACTCCTATAGAATTCTTAAAAGTAGGAATTTTCTTTATTGACGTAATATTTTATTATTTAATTGCATAATTGTGTGTTTGTTTGCATTTCGAGTGCATTTTAATTGATATAATTCATAAAAATATCAAAAATAACACGTTGGCATTTAGGATACCATTTATAATATTTTAGGTTCATTAATTAGTTAACATCACAAAAAAGGGAAGAAAATAACAAAAATAGTCCTTTTTGCATTTTTACTTTTAATTTTGAGTTTTCCTTAATTTCCTTTAAATTAGGATTTAGTTAATTTTGAAACTAATTAATTTAATTCTAGAATTAAAATTAGGTCTTTATTCATTTTTATATTTGTATATAACAAAATCAAAAAAAGGAAGAAAATAAAATAAATAACAAAAAGAAAAGGAAGGAAAATTAAAAGAAAGGTGGTCTTATTAAAAAGACCTACTTTGGGTAAATTTTAATTAAAATCTCAGCCCAAATTGCTTCAACTTCGGTCCAGCCCAACTTAAATACCCGGTCCAAATGCCCAGTCCCCAGGCCATTGAAATGACGTAGTATAGGGATGCTACTACGTCGTTTCAGGTGCTAATTTAATTAAGTTAATCATGGCCTTCCATCCATCATAATCCGACGGCCCTGATTTCACCTTGAGATTTAATAAAAGTGTCCGAAATTATGGAAACCCTAAAGACTAACCCCTCTTCCTCGTACCTCAGTCCCTCCGCCGTCTACCGCCGGCCGAAAATCGCCTCCGCCGACGGCGATGCTCCGATGACCCCTTAAATTACACCACCCCACCTCCTCAACCCCCTCTTTCTAGATTTTCCACTGGTATTCCTCGAATATCCGCCGAACCTCTTGAATATTTGTTTGAAGTAGAGGCTGCTCCGTTGTGTGCAGTAGCGTCGACGCCAAACAACCTCAAAAGAACACCATAGGCTCTCCTAACTTCCCTCATCCCAGATCTTTAAGACTCATGCCTCGGATACATGCCGAGCTCCTCGAATATTATATTGAAAAACTCCGGTCGAGTGTCACCACCACCAAACTACCCAAAATATAACACCTCCTAGTCCCCTCATCTCTCCCATCTTGAAACCACCGTCAGAATCCCTCAATTGTCTCTGCAACTCCTCAAATCTGAAGCTAGGGTTCAGGAGTGATGCATGAAGACCCTAGAGTTCGAACCAAAGGATATAACCTACGTTTCCTAATTGCTTTTGTTAATATTTCTCCGCCTCACTGTTTTTAGTTAATTTGAGTCTAGATAAGGTTACGTTTGAAATTGCAAACGGGATTCCATTGGTTTTAATCAAGTTAGTTCAAGTTCTTCATTAGTTTTAATTGATTTGGATTCAAGTGGTGATAGGCTCTTACAGTTGAGTTGATATCCTTGTAAAATCCTTAAGTTTAATCAGCTTCAATTCAAATAGTGTAAATCTTTCATGTTTAATTCCTGATTTGAACTGGTTGTATGGTTTGCTACTGATTTTTTAAAGGTTTTCTGTTAGAGCTACAATTTTAATTTGTTCTCGAATGATTCCTTGTTTGCTGTTGATTTTTTTAAGATTTCATTCATGTTTCTGTTTTTATAATATTGCTTCATTTTGAATTGTTGATTTGTTCATTCATTGTTAGCCTCAGGACTTTGGTGTTAATTAGGGTTATTTTTCAGTTTTGATTGGTTAGTTTAATTGTTAGGTTTTCTATTATTTTTAGGAATGGTTTGGATATAGCTGAATACTCTAGCATTGGTTTGCTTAACCATGGTCAACTGTGACCCAGTTTAAAGGGCTTGGGGTTGATTGACCTAGAATAGTGAATACTAGGATAATTCAGGGGTGCTTTGGGTATTTTAAAGCAGGGAATCTTGCAGTAACTAATTTGGAATCCACTAGAACTTTCTAGATGGAGTTTTAATTTAAAATCCAGGATTTAAATAGTGTTACTTGGCCAACAAGCCAATAATTAAAGGGCTAACTAGTTAAAATCTGAATTTAAAAAGAGGGACCTAGGGTGTCAATAAAAATCTGAAGGTTGCCCTAGGCTTTGCCTACAAAAGGCATACTCCTTGCCTTGTGTAAAAAAGGGGAGAGGCATAAAATAATTAAAAAAATTCTGAAAAATTCCAGACAATAAAAACTGAAGAAAATCAATATTCCATTGCACCCAATAGAGTGATTCTTAATTTCAAAGCTCTAAACTAAAAGTTCCAGCTTATCTAGGGGTAGAAATGATTTAAGTTTCCTTGTGATGTTGGTAATCAAGGTTCAAGGGTCCCTGAGGTCTATTTCAAGTTCGAATTGGTTCGTTCAAGTTTGTTTTGGTTTGTTTACTGGTGTTTGTTCATCTGAAACTAAGTCCTGGGTCATGTGGTGTCATTTCTTGGCTCAAAACAATTCAAAATTGTTGTTCACTGTTGATTGTTGTTTCTGACTCTCCTCCTTTCCTACTTTTCTTAATTTCCAGGTACATTTCTAGCCTCAAGTGATTTGTACAGTTTGGATCAGCATATGTGACTGAATTGGAAGCTGAATAATGAATCAATACCTGCTTTTTCACATGAATTTCATATTATTATTTAGTTTAGATGCTTAGCTTAATAGTGGACAATTGCCTATTTTGTATTATAGGACTATTTGGAGTATACTAGACTGCTGGACTTTTATTGAATTATATGCGTGTCTGTTAATGGTGCTAGATTTAATGTATTTAATTGTGTTCCCATGAAAATTAAAGTTTAGAGCATGATAATGCTTTTAGTAGCGTTAGTTTTAGTCTTGTTAATAGTATAAGAGTATGATTTGAATCTAAAAGCAATAGGTATACTCACCACGTTAAGAATTGAATCATCTCCTGTAGCTTTAAAAGGTCTGGCTGTGTTAATTCGTTCAAACATGAAATTCAAAGAGTCAAATTCAATATCAGTATTTACATTGTACTTCATGTTAGCTTAAGGATTCATGAACCGCTTGAAATTGCTATCAAAAGTCCAGATTAAATATGTTAATTCATCAATATATCCATGAGTTAATTAATGAGTTCGATTGGCCTGGATTAATACATCTTCGATTTGAATAAGTTTGGGCCTTTCCTTTGTGTAAAAAACCATTAGGTTAAATTGATTTTGAAATTAGTACTTTGGAGATTCAAAAAAATCAGCATTAGCTTTTGGGCTCATTCGTGAGCCCATCACGATAGTTTGTCATTTAGATGAGATTTGGGCTTAATTACATGCGAACAAGCCCAGATATTGTTAGTCCATTGAACTAGAACATTTGCTGAGTCGTATGGCCCATCGTTGGAAACCTCTTTCTATTAAAGCTGTTAAAATTTTTCTCATTTTTGGGCCAGTTTTCGAAGCCCAATGTACTGAAGATTTGAAGCCATATTCAAGGTTATTAGTTTAATTTCATAATACCAGCTTGGGCCTTTCAAGTTAAGTAGCAAAATTTGTTAGAAACACGTTCTCAATGCAATATACTAAACGTGTACTCTTTTGTAGGTTTTGATGAATGACAAACGAAGCAAAAATTGATATATGATGGAATTCAAGTACAAGCGCACAATGGTTGCGAATAAGATTGAAGTTCAAGAGATAGCCTTTAATTGTTATTGAGTTGTTCTAAAATTGTAATCTCGATCCTATAACTTGACTCATAGTATGGCATCTCTCATAAAACTATTTTCCAACATCATGCATATTTAATTCTGTGTCAAAAAGATTTTCAAACATGCATATTTACATTAGACAAAATGTTTTCTAAACATGCCTAAAAAATCTGGGCTAAAATAATCGATTATGTACTTATGATAATCGATTGTTTCTGAGCCAAGACTGCATGACAATCGATTATGAATTAATGGTAATCGATTGTGAGTAAGACAGTGAACATCAGGTTTTTCCAAATCTGCATGATAATCGATTGTGAACAAATGACAATCGATTGTTATTGAGGTAAAGTTTTTCAATACTCAAAATAATCGATTATGAACTAATGGTGATCGATTATGTTGAGACAGTGTCTTCCAGTGATTTTAAATTTAACTAAGTAATCGATTATGTCTTTAGATAATCGATTATCACTGAGACAGTAAGTTTTATGATTTTCAGAAAATAACAAGTAATCGATTATGTCTTTAGATAATCGATTATCACTGAGACAGTAAGTTTCATGATTTTCAGAAAATAACAAGTAATCGATTGTTGCAAAGGACAATCGATTGTTGAAGCTGACCATTGTCAAATGATTTTCAAATACCATAAGGTAATCGATTATAGATTTTATATAATCGATGTTTTGCTTAAAATCTGGAAATGATTTTTAGAACGTTGCTGAAGTAATCGATTATAGATTTTATATAATCGATGTTTTGCTTAAAATTCGGAAATGATTTTTAGAACGTTGCTAAAGTAATCGATTATGGACTTAGTGTAATCGATTATCTGATTTTGAATATTGCCAGTAATCTATTATAGATTATGTATAATCGATTGTGAAGCGTTAAATCTGGGATTGATTTTTAAACTGACTGGCAGATAATCGATTATGTGGTCTTAATAATCGATTATCACTGAGTAATTTCAGCAACTCTTAATTGGCAATTAGGCAACGGTAATGCCAAGTTTTTCAACTATAAATACAGCTTCACTTCAGTGTTTTAACAACAACAACATACACAAACTGATCATTACATTGCTATAAGCTTTCATTCAATTATTCTTCATTTTCTACTCATTTCATAAAGCTTTTGAGAGCCATATTATTGCTTAAAGTTGTTGTGATCTTGAACATATTCTTTTACTCATATCTACTCAATAAGGAGTACTTTAGTTAAGTGAGTGTCCAAGTATTTGATATACTTGTAAGAGAATTGCGATTCTCTTGTTTCAAGGAACTTGCGTTTCCTTGGGTGAAGTCTTTGAGATTGCGATCTCCGAGCAACTGTTTGAGGCTTGTGTCCTCAAGTGTGTAACGGTTTGTTGAGCACCTGTAAGCTTAACAAGATAGTGAAAAATCTCGAGAGAGTCTCTCGGGGATTGGACTAACCACGTTGGTGGCCAACCAGTATACATCTTTGTGTAAGTTTATTTTTCTGCATTTATTTTACTTCCTGCAAAGTTTAAATTCCGCAAGAAAACGCTAAATTTTATTAATACGCTATTCACCCCCCTCTAGCGTAAAGCGTAGTTTCTAACAATTGGTATCAGAGCCCAACTCTCTGAAAACTTAACCGTTTGAGAGAACCATCCATGGCTTCTACTCTTGACTCTTTTGCAGGAATTGAAGAAGGACAATGCTCTACACGACCTCCTCTATTCAACGGCACAAACTACTCATACTGGAAGGAGAGGATGCAAATCTTTGTGCAATCAAATAGCTTTCATTTGTGGAAAGTATTCACCAATGGAAACCAAATTCCAACCAAGAAGGTGGAAGACGAATGGGTTCCAAAGACCGAAGAGGAATATACCGCGGAGGATATTCGTAAGGTTCAAAATAATGCCAAAGCTATAAATTTATTATATTGTGCTGTTAATGCTAACGACTACAGGAAGATATCATGTTGCAAAACAGCAAAAGAAATGTGGGATAAGCTTGAAGTGACATACGAAGGAACCGACCAGGTACGAGAAGCTAAAATTGATTTCTTAACTCACTCTTATGAACTATTCCACATGAAGGAAGGAGAAAAAGTAGACGAAATGTTTGAGCGATTCTCAATGATCGTGAATGATCTACACGCCCTCAAAAAGACGTTTACGGATAGAGAACTTGTCCAGAAGATCCTCAGAAGTCTCACTCCGGCATGGCGATCAAAGGCCGTTGCAATCCAAGAATCCATTGGCATCACAAATGTCACAATTGACGCATTAAGAGGTAATCTCAAAACCTATGAATCAACTATACTTAACCCGGTTGTTGATGATCAAAGAAGGCAAAGGATTGCTCTAAAGGCTAGCCAACCACAAATTGATGAGGAAGGTGACAATGAGTTTGGACTCGTTATCAAAAGGTTTCAAAAATTCATGCGCAAGGAGTATGAATGCAAGAACAAAAAGCAAGGCGATCAACTAAAATGCTATGAATGCGGAGAAATCGGGCACATAAAATCAAATTGCCCTAACATCAAAAAGGAGAAGAAACCCTTCAAAAAGCAACGTGCATACATCTCTTGGGGAGGAGATTCCGGAGATGAAGCAAGCGAAGAAGAAGACGATGAAGCAGCAAATTTATGTCTCATGGCTCAAGAAGATGGCAAAGACGAGGTAAGTCAAATCTCCTCTCAAAATTTCTTTACTCTTGATGAAATGAGAAATGCTTTTGATGAACTATATGCTGAATTTATCAAAGCTTCAAAAACTGTCAAAAGTGTTAAAGAAAGCGCTTCTCTAAAAGAAAAAGATTTTCAAACACAGCTTTCATTAAAAGAAAAAGAATTAGAAAAACTGGTTTTCGAAAATGAGAAGCTAAAAGAGGAAAACAAGTTTTATGGAAAAAGAAGTGCTGATAAACCTGAAGGTTCTACAAGAAACTGTTCTTCTTGTGTGCTTCTTAAGAATGAAGTAGCTAGACTTAAAGGCACATTAGATAAGTTTAATTCTTCGCATAAAAACTTGAATGATGTGCTTGTTAATCTAAAATCAACTAAACATGGAATAGGATTCAAGAATGAAGAAAAGGTTGGTGCTAAACCACAACAACCTAGAGCTCAACCTAGGACTAATAACCAAAATGCTTATCCTAGAAGTAGAAATCCTAGAAATAACTTGCATGTTAGACCAAATAGTGAAAATGCTAGAAGACCTAGAAATGATGCATATTTTAGGCCAAACCTTGAACAATTTAGAAGACCAAGAAATGACCCTCCACCTAGAAATAGATATTCTAGAAATGATGCATATTTTAGACAAACTTGTGAACCTCCTAGAGCTCATAATAGGAGGAACAATGGTGTTCAAAGTAGAGTAAGCAACCTTCATTCATCTAGTTACTATGTACCTAGAAAAATGCATAATCCCAATGTGACTTGTCATTATTGTAGACGTATTGGTCATATTGCTCCCGCTTGCTTTACTCGTCACAGACATATAAATCAATTGCATCATTATAACATGCCTAACCCTCAAGGACCCAAGATGGCATGGGTACCTAAAGAACATTAATTTGTTTTGTAGGTGTGCTTGAAGGGATCAAGTGTACTATGGTACCTTGATAGTGGATGCTCCAAACACATGACGGGAGATGAATCCAAATTCCTTCAACTAGAGCACAAAGAAGGAGGAAGTGTCATATTTGGTGATAACAATAAAGGAAAAATCATCGGCATTGGTTCGGTCGGTAAGGACGAAAACTCCTCTATTAAACATATACTACTTGTGAAAGGTTTGAAGCATAATCTCTTGAGCATAAGCCAATTATGTGACAAGGGAAATCTTGCTCTATTTGATTCGGATGAATGTCTTGTATTTAGACGTAGTGATTTCAAGATCATACTTCGTGGTTTTAGAATTGATAATATCTATATGGCTGATCTTGCAAACTCCTCACCCAAATATGTTGATTGTTTATTAAGCAAAGAGGATAACTCTTGGCTATGGCATCGTAGAGTAGCACACATGAACATGCATCTCTTGAACAAGCTTCTTTCTCAAAACTTAGTAGTTGGTCTTCCCAGTTTAAAGTTTGAAAATGATTCTATTTGCGATTCTTGTCAAAAAGGGAAGCAAACCAAAGCATCTTTTAAGTCCAAGAATATTGTTTCAACGTCTAGACCTTTGCAATTACTTCACATGGATTTATTTGGTCCCTCTCGTATTGAAAGTCTTGGTAAAAATAAATATGTTTTTGTAATTGTTGATGACTTTTCTAGATTTACTTGAACTCTATTTCTTGCAAATAAAAGTGATGCTTTTCAAAATTTCAAGTATTTCCTTAAGCGTGTTCAAAACGAAAAGGAATCGACCGTCACTTCAATTAGAAGTGATCATGGGGGAGAGTTTGATCACAATCTCTTTGCGGATTTTTGTGACGAACTCGGAATCGAACACACCTTTTCCGCTCCACGGACACCACAACAAAATGGGGTGGTGGAAAGGAAAAATAGGTGTCTCGAAGAGATGGCAAGAACCATGCTCGACGAAGCTAAGATTCCCAAATACTTTTGGGCGGACGCCGTGAGTACCGCTTGCTATGTCTTAAATAGAGTAGCAATTCGGCCGATACTCATGAAAACCCCATATGAACTTTATAAGGGTAGAAAACCCAACATTTCTCATTTACGTGTTTTTGGTTGTAAATGTTTTATTCATAATAATGGCAAGGACCAATTGGGTAAGTTTGATGCTAAATCGGATGAAGGTATTTTCATTGGTTATTCCTCACGTAGCAAAGCATATAGGATCTTTAACAAAAGAACCCTAATTGTGGAGGAATCCCCTCATGTTGTGTTTTCCGAAGATAATACTCGCTTGGCGAGAAAGGAATCCGGTTTTGATCTTGCAGGTATCTTGGATAGCTTGAAAGATAAAATCCAAGAAGAACCTTCAAAGGAAAACAAAAATGAAATTGGGGAACAACCAACGGAAGAAGCGCCACAATTAGAAAAAGAAATAAATACGCCTAACGAGTGGAGAACGATCAAGGATCATCCTCTCGAACAGGTAATTGGCGATGTTGGAGAAAAGGTAAGTACCCGAAACTCTCTTAAGAACACTCTAGGACACAATTCTTAAGAGTTCACGGCATTACTTGTTAACACTAGTGTAATTTATTAATTTCGCTATAAATTACTAACTTGAGCGTCGGAGACGTTTAAATCTATTTTGCAGGTACCACCCCAAAGGTAGGGGGAATTATGAAGTGTTAGCACAAAGTAATCGACTATTTCAAGTCACTAATCGATTATTTTCTGTGCAGTACATCGATTATCAGTATCAATAATCGATTGTTTATGACTGATTATAAACATTATGCATCTGTGTTTAATTTTTTCACTTCCTAAATTGCATAATCGATTTCCGCCTCAGTCATTCAGCAATGCTTTCTACAACAATCGATTATTTGATAAATTCTGATATTCTCCAAGTTCACTGTATCAAGTTAGTTCCCTAAATAATCGATTACCAAGAATTGACAATCGATTACTTCATATTAATTTTTGTTACCGTTTGGCTCCTCAATCGATTCCTGTCAGGTCTTTAATGCTCCATAATCGATTACCAAACCTTAATAATCGATTATTTCATTCAAATTTTTTACCGTTTGACTCAAGAATCGATTTGTCAGATTCAAAATCTCAAATACAATCGATTATTTCAGTTCAATAATCGATTATCTAACGGTCAGTAATTTTAATTCTTACCGTTTTTTGACTGCTCCTAAACCAAAATCTCAGCAAATGTCTCCATTCAATGCTTGATAATCCTTTCCTCTATAAATAGGCATCATAAGAGCTCACATTCACCCACTCAAGCACTATCTCTAGTATTCAAAAACTAAATCTCTTCTATTTTCTTTGCCAAATTCCAGCAGATTTCTCTTAACATGTCTGGACGATCTTCAAAACGTTCCCGATCCAAACATGGCGCATCAGCCTCAACCGCCCCTCCTCCTTTAAATTTTCCATACCAAGACGGTGCCGTCTTGTTCTTTGAATCTGAAAATGAACTCACAAAGTTCCTATCAAAATTTGAGAAACGCACCATTCTTCCTCCTCGGTTCTCAAATAGTAAACTCCTTGAGCCTTTCACCCCTGCCGCAAATATGTTAAAGGAGTGTCAACTATATGACTTCTTGCTTCTCACTCATCCTCACATAAACACAACTCTCGTTCAAGCTTTTTATTCAAACCTCCATAAAAATGAAGATGGCGAACTTGTCACCTCCATTAATGGGGTTCAAATTCTTCTCTCTGAAGAGAATCTCCACACCATTGCCCGCCTTCCAAATGAAGGTGAAGACCTTTACCGGTATGTTGATAAGGCCGGGGTTCTCTTTGATGAAACCACCCTTCTCCACCAAGCCGGTATAACTTCCTATGATCCATCTATCTCTACCCGTCGTCCTACCATAACGGGAATGGATCCAAACTACCGGTTGATTCTTTACTTCATCACCCGAGTCCTCAAGCCTAGACGACACAATCACACCACCATCTCCCAGGAGGATACCAAACTTCTGCATGCCATTGTCACCGGAGCCAAAATAAATTGGTGTCGGCTCATCAAAATTCATATGCTCGATGCCATCGGTGATGACATGCCTCTTCCTTATGCCCTCCTCATTATGAACTTCCTTGAAGCATCCGGATTTGTCACGGAAAATGGTCCTCTCAAAGGGAGTACCAAAATTTGGGAAATCTCGGAGTCTTCTTTCCATCATGATGGTGATCATGCTCCTGCCCCTTCTTCAAGTCGTCCACCCCGTCGTGCTCGTTCGTCCCAAGAGCCTACTCTCCAAACCATATCCGACCAGCTCGCTCAACTCACTCATGAGATCCATGGATACTTTGATCATGTCAATTATCCATATGCAGCTCTCGTTCCTTTTGAAGCAGCGCCGGATAACGAGGCGGACAACGACGGAAATGAATAAATTTTTTTGTGTGGTTTTTACTGTTGATCTTTTGGTTCCCATTGATGTACCCTTTTTTTTTCAATAAATAAACCTTGTTTATTTCATCCTTTTGCATCTTTCCTTACTAATTTTTTATTGCTAATGGCAAAGGGGGAAGAAAACGGGATATCGGGTATGCACCACCTCTTAATTCATTGATTGCTTATAAGCTAAAATTGAGGGGGAACTCTTAAATTGAGGGGGAATTGCATAATTGTTACTTGTCTTGAATTGTCAATATCTTTTGCCTAAATTGCATATCCCGCTTAATGTTTGCCATTATCAAAAAGGGGGAAATTGTTAGAAACACGTTCTCAATGCAATATACTAAACGTGTACTCTTTTGTAGGTTTTGATGAATGACAAACGAAGCAAAAATTGATATATGACGGAATTCAAGTACAAGCGCACAATGGTTGCGAATAAGATTGAAGTTCAAGAGATAGCCTTTAATTGTTATTGAGTTGTTCTAAAATTGTAATCTCGATCCTATAACTTGACTCATAGTATGGCATCTCTCATAAAACTATTTTCCAACATCATGCATATTTAATTCTGTGTCAAAAAGATTTTCAAACATGCATATTTACATTAGACAAAATGTTTTCTAAACATGCCTCAAAAATCTGCGCTAAAATAATCGATTATGTACTTATGATAATCGATTGTTTCTGAGCCAAGACTGCATGATAATCGATTATGAATTAATGGTAATCGATTGTGAGTAAGACAGTGAACATCAGGTTTTTCCAAATCTGCATGATAATCGATTGTGAACAAATGACAATCGATTGTTGTTGAGGTAAAGTTTTTCAATACTCAAAATAATCGATTATGAACTAATGGTGATCGATTATGTTGAGACAGTGTCTTCCAGTGATTTTAAATTTAACTAAGTAATCGATTATGTCTTTAGATAATCGATTATCACTGAGACAGTAAGTTTTATGATTTTCAGAAAATAACAAGTAATCGATTATGTCTTTAGATAATCGATTATCACTGAGACAGTAAGTTTCATGATTTTCAGAAAATAACAAGTAATCGATTGTTGCAAAGGACAATCGATTGTTGAAGCTGACCGTTGTCAAATGATTTTCAAATACCATAAGGTAATCGATTATAGATTTTATATAATCGATGTTTTGCTTAAAATCTGGAAATGATTTTTAGAACGTTGCTGAAGTAATCGATTATAGATTTTATATAATCGATGTTTTGCTTAAAATCCGGAAATGATTTTTAGAACGTTGCTAAAGTAATCGATTATGAACTTAGTGTAATCGATTATCTGATTTTGAATATTGCCAGTAATCGATTATAGATTATGTATAATCGATTGTGAAGCGTTAAATCTGGGATTGATTTTTAAACTGACTGGCAGATAATCGATTATGTGGTCTTAATAATCGATTATCACTGAGTAATTTCAGCAACTCTTAATTGGCAATTAGGCAACGGTAATGCCAAGTTTTTCAACTATAAATACAGCTTCACTTCAGTGTTTTAACAACAACAACATACACAAACTGATCATTACATTGCTATAAGCTTTCATTCAATTATTCTTCATTTTCTACTCATTTCATAAAGCTTTTGAGAGCCATATTATTGCTTAAAGTTGTTGTGATCTTGAACATATTCTTTTACTCATATCTACTCAATAAGGAGTACTTTAGTTAAGTGAGTGTCCAAGTATTTGATATACTTGTAAGAGAATTGCGATTCTCTTGTTTCAAGGAACTTGCGTTTCCTTGGGTGAAGTCTTTGAGATTGCGATCTCCGAGCAACTGTTTGAGGCTTGTGTCCTCAAGTGTGTAACGGTTTGTTGAGCACCTGTAAGCTTAACAAGATAGTGAAAAATCTCGAGAGAGTCTCTCGGGGACTGGACTAACCACGTTGGTGGCCAACCAGTATACATCTTTGTGTAAGTTTATTTTTCTGCATTTATTTTACTTCCTGCAAAGTTTAAATTCCGCAAAAAAACGCTAAATTTTATTAATACGCTATTCACCCCCCTCTAGCGTAAAGCGTAGTTTCTAACAAAATCAAATTAAGTGGTCTTCGATCATGGAGATCCTCTTGTTCGAAATCGGACTTGATCTTGAAGCTCGAATCTCTTCGAATGCTCTTAATAATTAATTCATAATGTTAATTAATTAGGTCTTTTAGAGACAATCCTTAATAGAGAATAATAGTTCCTTTTAGGATGACCTTTAAATAAATCGAGGTGCACTACGCCAAACGAAATCCATAAATTGTGTGGCCCTCTCCAAATACTTACATAAAAACACTTAGACATGGGGACGTGCCATTTAGCAAATTTCCATGGCATCCCGCAAAGTAACAACGCGTTAGTCACTTTAGACACGTTCCTTAATAAATCTACTTTCTTGAAATCGGATGCGCATTTCATGTGACCCAAATCCAAATCCCAAAATGTTGACTAAAATGTGTCAAGGATCCGGGTGCATTTCATGTGACGTGGTCCGAAAACATATTTTAAATGACGTTCAATTTCCTTAAAATTAACTAAAAGCGGTAAATATTTTTAATTACAATATAGGATGACATGTATCCAAATCAATTAATAAGTCATTTATAATAGTTTAAGCGACCGTGCTAAAACCATGAAATGCGAGGGTGCCTAACACCTTCCCTCGGGTTAACAGAATTCCTTACTCAAGAATTTTTGGTTCGCAGACCTTATTGGGGAAGTCGAAAATTTCCTCGATTTGGGATTCAAGATAAACCGGTGACTTGGGACACCAAAAGCCAAACCTATCTCAAGTGGCAACTCTGAATAAATAAATAATCTCATTTCGAACAATGTCACTTAAAGTGGAAAAACTCCCTTATATACTATTTTTCAGGGTAGTTGTGTAAAAAAAGAGGTGTGACAAGCACGCCTAAATATGAATATATGGAAGAATATGATTTGATCAGATTTACACCAACTCTTTTTAGAATATTCTGTTCCTCAATTTTAGCTGGGCAAATTAGGAAGATTCAGCTACTATTAATTAGTATTTAATGATTGTTATAACAACCGTAGAAAAAATGTGGATAAGGTAGGTAAATTAAAAACTATGCACATTTTTAGTAATAATGTTTCGTATATGGTATGAGAAAGAGAAAATCTCAATACAAAACGCTATACCTTAACGGCAAAAGTTACCGTTAAGGTATAGCATGTATATTTGGACGTTATATATAAAAAGGTAACTTTTTTTTACACTTATTAATGTACTTTGAATCCAAAAAAATAATAATTGGATTCCGGACCCCTCTTCCCCCTTATATTCTTTAGCTCTTCGCATCATCCAAATGTCAACATCATTAAAGGAACAGAAATAAATACTGAAATATAATAAAGGACTAGAGAAAATGGGTGAGTTGTACTATAATATGCTGGCGAAATTTCAGAGTTTGAATGCGACAAGCTATTAAAGCAACGACAGATTAAGAGCAATATTTTCTAGATTTTCAGTTATCCAGAACAATTATATTCTTCAACTAAGCACCACCTAAGTTGATGTGCCATGCATAACTAACCAGAAGTTTTGTCCCCACCAAAACCTGAGTCCAGAAATCCAGTCTGGTTGAGATGACTGACGTCGCCCCAGACTTTAATGGTCCATTCATCCTCATCAGATATGCGAAATATATTAACAGATGTATTCATGATTTTCCCTGGTGAAGGTCCATGCGGGAAAGCCCGTCTGTGGAGTGCTCTGATTGCACCACCGTGAGATACCACAACTAGTTCTCCTGCATTCGAAACAAACACTTTTTATGTGCACAAATGATCTTTGTAAGATCTGACCCTTAACCAATCTCAATGGTCAAATGTACCTCTGTGCTCCTTTGCAATCCTATATAAACAAGATGTGCAACGTTGGTAGAGTTGATCTAAACTTTCCCCACCACCCTGCAAATAAGTTTGAATAAAGTCAATCTCATACATGCACCCCTTCATTACACAGACCGTCATCTTTTTCTCCCTCTTATCTTGTTCTTTTTTTTCCTTTTAAGTTATTCACTTATATTTTTATGGGAGATCGGCGTGGTTGAACAAGCTTGATCCTATATTCCTCAAGTCCTGATTCTATCTAATTCATTTCTGGTAGATGAAACTTATCGTGAAGAAGGATTTTCAGGTCAATTTGCACCTTAAAAGCTCACAGATACTACATCCATAGCTAATGCAGCACAGTGAAGAATCACGTTACCTTACATCAACCATACACCCCAACTCCCTCCAAGAGTAAACCGCTGCCCTTCCCCACTTCGCTTAATTGGTGACACCATCCCCTAACCTTACCTTAGAGGTGGAGGGTGCTTATCACTCGAGAAACCCTCCCTTGTCCAAAGCACATTGAACAAATTATACTCAAAAACATTCGTTTTTTTAAATTCAAAAGAGATAAGGTGATACTCGTCAAGGCACCACTAGCACAAGGAGGTGGAAAACATAGGAGAGTGGGTACTCTCTGGAATTTCCAGATCTTTCTGCACAGATACAAAAGCCTGATAGGCCTTCTGTCGACTTTTGGCTGCTTCACGAAGAGAATAGCTTTGAAGATCTCCTAAATGTCTCTCTCGAAGGTCTGGATCCTTAATCACCTGGAATTAAATATAAAGCAAGGATGACGATATAAAATAATTAGACTAATCCAACAGGTCGGCCAGTCAAATTTTATACAAAGATCTTATACACGCATACTTGTCAAACTCCAACTCTTTTTCCCTTCTTCACATGTCATCACTCATAGAAATAACAAACAGAATATCATATTTGCGCCACATAAAACAGGTATGCGCTCCTGAAACCTTGGACATGGTCATGTTGCATTCTACATTTCAAACATGAAAAAATCAAACAGACTTTATACCATAGTTGTTGAATAGCAGTTATGAATCTATGCCTTTCTTAGCCCAATAAGAGCATTCTAGCCCATTTTTTTCAATTGGTGGAATGTTTTAGCTAATAGACAACAAAATCCTTATTGACTATCCAACTACAGAATTACATAATACCAGTGCCCACAATCAAACAAATGTTCTCTTATTAAAATTTCCCACAGTTAAGAAATTGCTAAATTCTGCTGTTCCATAGTAATAAGAAAACTACCACGACATATAGCAAAATCACGACTCCTTTCCAGTTTCCAGACACTCATAACAAGCAACACCTAGAAGAAACGGAAGAAGAAAGGGAACAGTACCCAACTGCCACAAGTTCACAGAAAATATGATTAATAAAGGAAAAAGATAACAAACATTTAAAAAAATGTATTAAGATCTCTGAACTGGGAGGAGTTTCTGAAGTGGGGGGAACAAAGCAAATAGCACAAGATGAAACTGGTTAACCAAAAGCAACATGTACAGGTTTCTCATTGGTAGCACATAAGAAGACCGAATCTTATTCAGGAAGTTACATGAAGAGTATGGTCCTCGTAATTGTCTCAGCTGTCTCATAGGCCCGCTTCAAATCGGAAGAGTATGCAATGGAGATCCTTGGCTCCATAGAGAGCCGGGCTGCCACCTTTGAACAAACATATTTCAGGAGCTAAGCACAGATAGGAGAAAAAGAAATAAGGAAAGAAACAGGTGAATTCCACGTAATCCCCCGTGGCTTTCCAATTTGGAAATCTTTTACCTCTCTCCCACTCCCCCCTCCCCCCCCCCCCCCCCCAAAGAGGGGATGACAGAGTACTCTCCTCGACCATGGTCATTAGCAAATGGAGGTGTAGTCCATTACTCGACTCTTCCCAAGGTGGACATGCTACTTTAATGGAAGGAAAGTCGGCAGAGAAAGAGGGGAGGTGGGAATTGATACCAGCCAACCTTTGCTCTCTCTCTTTCTTTTCCCTGCTTTTTCTCTTTTTATAATGTACTTTCATACATAATAATATATGTTGCTCCCAGAAAAGGCTTTGAGTAATGAGAAGGATAGTGTGCGCATCAATTCCAGTGGTTCGTGAGGGTTAATTGAAACACCTTCTTAACAAAAGCATATTGTTCCTTCATCGTGACTTACCGCCATAGCTTGCTTTCTCCCAATGTCATTTAGTTCAACATCTAAATGCCCCTGGTCAATAAAGGAAAACAATATCACTTTAACTTTTCTTTTTCTTCATTCATATAAGTTTAGCTTTTTGCTTTCAGTAATTATAACCACTTGCTGATTAGCCATATGCGGAGGAGTAGAAGATATTCAAGAGTATAATTTCTCATCCGAATCATAGTCATCAGAGCAACAATTACTGAAATAATCCCACAAATCATCAAGAACTTATAAATTTACAGACATATTAACAAGGATTTTGGCACTTTGCATTTTTCCTATCCATATTACATTATGCCATTTATACTTTAAAAGCTTCACCTCTCCATAATCTTAAAAAACACAGCACATTTTCCATATTTAGTTTTCATATCATGTTTTCACCGGTTGCATTATGCCAGTTATACTTCACAAGGTTGCTGTCTGCCATTTACAAGCTTTATCTCCCATTCTCCTCTCCTCCCCCCCCCCCCCCCCCCTCCCCCCCAACACCTACCGCCCCCCGGGAAGACAGCCGTCTGATCTTTCAAAGGGTTGCTACCTAGCAAAAATATGCATCTATAACTGTTTATGGTTTTATTAACTGCCTTTCACAAAATATCCAAAGGTACATATTATCTCGAAAAGTTATTTCTCTCTTATAATCCCAGAACTCCAGTCTTATTCCCATTTCATAAAATTTTGGGGCATGTTAGAGTTATGAGTCTGCTGGAGATTGGATCAAAATGATGGGTTGGCGTGGTAAAGTTTGATATCTTAAAAGTAGAGACTATAGGAAGTATATATCCACAAAATATACCCAACAAATTGCAATGCTAGAAACCTGAAAAGTGAAAAGACACTTTGAATCTACAAAAGTAAATGAGTTTTATTCATTAACCCAAAGCAAAAGGAAGAAAATTGAAGGTAACTAGTTTTTCAATATCAGAAATAACTAGAATGATTAGTAGAATAGAATACCTAGTGTACTCTATTGTAAATATTTACTTAAATTCCGCTTTCTGGCTAAACAAGAATGTGCATTACAATACTTGATACTAAAGGATATCTCGAAAGAAGGAATAACTAATAAAATAGTATAAATTTGATTGAAAGACAAAATATAACCTAAATGCAAATATTAAGTTCAGGCGGTTAGTAGTGTCCGATGATGGCAGTTTGATATTTACTTTTGTGAACTATCTAACAGAAGTTAATGAAGGAAAGATCACTGAAACAACAAATTGAAGAATAACAGTAGACAGTGTAATCTTAAAACATAAAAGGCAGGTGTTTTGGACAAAGTAGGTTGGAGGCTGATGATCGTCTACAGCCTAGATTACAGAACTAATAGGCTCTGCTTCCATGTCTCTAAAGCAAGCGACATCATTCAGCTAAACAACAGCAAATCATAAAGCGCAGCTAGAAAAAACCTGAATTTTGAATTTTAGAAGCAACTTTCCACTGAGTTTCACCGTGACCGATAATAATAATCTCGGTAAAACTCGGGATAACATTTTCGGCTTTGACATCTCCATCACACTCAGATTGCAGTACAACCCTGTTATGCACACATGCAAACGTTCCAATTTTAGGGCACAAGAAGGTAGAAAATCAGCACTCTAGTACTGACATCCATGTAAAAGAAAACGTGTTAAAAGTATTAACCAACCAAAGAGGGGAAGAACCGAATTTCAGTTTTCTAATCTAGAAAACAAAACCAAAAAAATGAACTAAAGAGTAGAAAAGCCCAATCGAACGGACTGATTAGTACCATTAACTAGAATCCAGATCAACAATTCAAGTATTGACATAGACGATTGACATCCATGTAAAAGGAAAACAATGTTAAGAAATGTATTGGATAACCAAAAAGCGGAGAAGCATATTTGATTTACCGATGTAGAAAAATTGAACAGAGCATATTAAAATGGAGTTCTGACACAATTACTTATAAAAATAAAATTATTTAACTTTGTTTGCTTATTTATTTTTCTATTTATATGTCCTACTCGTAATAGTTTTTGTAGAATTTCTTTTATTCTCTAAATCTTTTTTATTTCTATGCTTTTTTTCTTCTTTTTTCTTTTTTTCTTTACTGCTTTTCTTTTTTCTCGTTTTCTTCTTTTTTTCTTTTTTTTTTAATTTCATTTAACTTCTTTTTAATATTTTTTTCCTCTTGATAATCTAATTTTATCTACTATTTTCACTATTTTTATCATTTTTTATAAAATAAGAAAAATAATTAATATAGTAAATATTTATTCACCTTTTTAATATAAGTAGTACAATATACCTTTTATTTTATTTTTCTTTTTTACTTTTTAAATTCAATTATTAAACTGAAATAATATCAGTTGTCACTTGATCTAATACACTGAATATCACATTGACTGCTGTTGAGCACCATAAATTACATAATAAGATTTTAAAATCAACACGTGATTGCTATGCAAACCTTGATCTCATTCTCTATAAATATCAATACACATCTACCATTAGCAGTAATAAAACCAGTTATAGAGCAAGAAAATATAATCTAAGGCAATTAAATCTTCATATATACTAGTTAGAATAAAAATGATAATAAAGTATTAAAAAATAGAACAAAAGTATAAATAAGTAGTGAAAAAGTCTTCTAGTACCATGTAATACCAATATGGTATATATGTATACCAATAAAGCATATGATTTCTCTAGAATATTGCTACAACTATCTGCGACTATACTACTCTACCAAAACATTAAAGGACGCAATAAAAATATGAGAAAATTACACGCTCGTATTGCAAGTTAAATATTCGCAAAATAACTTGCTCATTTCATATACTAAGAGGGTATATAATTGTATGAGGTCGTTCCAACTATTGCCTATAACTATAAAAACTATTCATATACATAATTTATGTGCATTGGCATACAAAAATTCTAGCATTAGCAGCTCATGTTGATATAAATAATTTCATAATAGAATTCACTTAAAATGCAGCTAAAACAACCAAAACAATGTTCAAACTAAAATATGATACCAATATGACATATATAACTATAACAACATGGTATACAGATTTACTAGTTAATTTTCGTCAACTATATCACTATACTACTGTTATATAGCACACATGCATAAAGAGAAAAATAAAAAAATAGTGTACCACATATAAATATGATAAGGTATTTCAAGACATTGTACTAAATTATTATTATTAAAAGAAAAATCAAATATTGTACCAATTAAATGCAGCTAATACAACCAAAAAACAATTCAACTAGCATATGATACCAGTATAGTATATAGCTATACTAATAGGGTACATAGTTGGAACGAATTGTATACTAAAATGGTATATTTGTATACTATTTGGGTATACAATACAAATTCATCTTCTTCTCTAGTTCAATTATATTTCAACCCAAATTTCTAAAATTTACTACAAAACCATCAAATTGACTAAGACTTTAGCTACAACCTCCAATCAAATATCCAAACTAACCCATACAAGATCGGATCAAAACAATTAAAAACTCAAACAGACTAAGTTATGAGTTTCATGCTTCAAGGTCCGTCAATGGTGGATTTAAATTTTTGTACAATAAATCTCCAAAAACCAGCATCAAAGGTACAATCTACACATCAAAGAACATTATCAGCTACATTTAATTGGAGACCGATGGTGTAGTGCTGGATCAATTTGGTTCTTGTAGTGCATCCCATGAAAGTTTCCTTTACTGCTGGATCGATTTGATTCAGCACACCTGCTTATAATAACACAATGTTGATCGAATAGAGACTTCCTACAGATCCGTTCTTGCACCTGAGTAGAACTGCAATTCTTCAAAGGAGAGAGTTCCCTCAATACAACAGAAACCTTTGCAGATTCGTTTATGATGAACAACACAAATCTGTACTTAAGATTTTATAATTCTTGAACGTAGCATTTGAATGACCGGTACCTAATTCTTATGAAGCATCATGCTATGGCACTTCGAAACTACAACTATGTGAAATGTCCCGTGACAAACTTTCGAAGAACTTCACAATATTGGGAACCATGTATAGACTCAGCTTCTGTCATCACGCAAATCATCTTGTCACATTTATAGATACTAGTTGCTAGATGCACAACATTAATTCGATACATAGGTATTCTATTGTGGGCGGGTAAATAGTATTAATTGCATATGGTATTTAAGGGTAAATAATTTGAATTTAAAGGGTATAAAGTAAGGTTTTCTCTACAATATCAAATCGATCCAACTGATCAATACGACTCCAATAGTCATTGATACAAATGATATCCACATAAAGCAAAAAAAATGTTAAATAAGGTATAATCTAACCAAAATTGGAAACACCAAACCGTAGAGCTTATAGAGACTGACATTTGCTTAAAAGATAAAGAATGATAAACAAAGCGAACTGAAATGAGGAGGAATTAAACCAAACCACACCACAAGCAAACTGGAAGAGGAAGAACCGAACCGATCCAAACCGCACAACAGGCAAACTGAAGAAAAGGGAAGAACCAAACTAAACCGCCACAGGCTACCTGGAAAATAACCGAACCAAATGAAAATGCACAACGGGCTAACTGCACAAAGGAAGAACCGAACAACAAGCTGACTTGAAAAGGAATAACCGAAACAAACCGCAAAACAGGCTAATTGCAAAAAGGATAATCAACAACAGGCTAACTGCAAAAAAGGAATTATCGAACCGAACTAAACCGCATAACAGGCTAACTGCAAAAAGGAATAACCGCACCGAACCAAGCAGCACAATAAGCTAACTACAAAAAGCAATAACTGAATGAACGATAAGAGGGGTTGCCCTGATGGTAAGCAACCCCCACTTCCAACCGAGAGGTTGTGAGTTCGAGTCTCCCCAAGAGTAAGGTAGGAAGTTCTTGGAGGTAAGGATGCCGGGGGTCTATTTGGAAACAGCCTCTCTACCCAATGGTAGGGTAAGGTCTGCGTACATGCAACCCTCCCCAGACCCCACTAAGTGGGATTATACTGGGTTGTTGTTGTTGTTGTTTGAATGAACCACACAATATGCTTACTGAAAAAATGTACTCCCTCTGTTTTAATTTATGTGAGCATATTTCCTTTTTAGTCCATGCCAAAAAGAATGACTCCTTTCATTATTTAGAAACAGTTTACCTTTATGTAATAATTTACCGCCACACAAAATATATGTGTGTCATTTTACACCACAAGTTCAAAAGTCTTATCTCTTTTCTTAAAATTTGTGCCCCAGTCAAATGACAACAACAACAACAACTACCCAGTATAGTCCCACAAAGTGGGGTCTGGGGAGGGTAATATGTAGACGGGCCTTACCCCTACCCGAAAGGGCAGAGAGGCTGTTTCCAATCGACCCTCGGCTCAGTGAAGTAAAGGAATAACAAAAACAAAAACAACAAAAAGAGCATTAGTAACTTCAACATAAATAGCGTAAATAATTATCTAAACATAAAAACCTAAAAATAAAAAACATAAAAATTATAAATAAAATAGCATGCAATAATATTAGACAGTAACTAGCATAAGACAAAATCCAATACACAAATCATCTATAAATAGCCCTGCCAAGCCTCACCCAACCCCGGGTGAGGAGTGTGAAGAACTCTAGGGGCCCCTATCCCACAACCCTTATACTAGACCTCCATACTTTCCTATCCAGGATCATGTCCTCAGAAACCCGCATTCTAGCCATGTCATGCCTAATCACCTCTCCCCAATACCTCTTAGGCCTCCCTCTGCCTCGCCGTACGCCGACCATCGCCAGCCGCTCACAACTCCTCACCGGGGCGTCAGGACTTCCTCCTCCGCACATGCCCGAACCACCTCAGCCTCGCTTCTCGCATCTTCTCATCCACCGGGGCCACCCCCACCTTCTCACGAATAACTTCATTTTTAATCTTATCTAACCTGGTGAGCTCGCACATCCACCTGAGCATCCTCATCTCCGCAACCTTCATCCTCTGAACGTGAGAGTTCTTCACTGGCCAGCACTCCGCCCCATACAACATGGCAGGCCTAACCACAGCTCTATAAAATTTCCCCTTGAGTTTCTGTGGAACTTTCTTGTTACACAGGACTCCAGATTGTTAGAATTTATGCCCGTCACTAGAGGGGGGGGGGGGTGAATAGTGCGGCACGAGATTATTGATAAATATTACGGAATTAAAAATTGCAGGAGTAAAGTAAATGCGGTAATTAAGATAGTAAGAAAAGAGCACACCGAATTTATCCCGGTTCACCACAACGTGGTGTTAGTCCAGTCCCCGAGAGACTCTCTCGAGATTCCACTAACTCCGTTAAGCTTACGGGTGCTTAACAAACCGTTACACTTGCTCGTAGATGTACACTCTACAAGACTTCAACTTGCTCGAGGATACCACACCTCAAGACTTCACCTTGCTCGTGGATACCGCACCACAAGACTTCACACACTAAGATTGAGGGTACTTAGCAAACCCGACAATCAATGAGAAGATATGGTCTTCTCAAACACCTTTCTCTTTTACAACAATAACTCTCTCAAAAGAGTAGATAAAAGATACAATATTAGCTCTATGAACAACTCAAAGTTGTCTCTCAAATGGCTCAACAAAAGCTCTATAATGATGCACAAATGATATCAATATGTATATGAATAATGAGAGGTGTTGTGTGTATAAAATCAGCTCAAAAGTCCTCTATTTATAGGTGGTAGAAGTTGTATGTCCGTTGCTTAATTGACAATCAATTATGCTGATTTTATGCAAGGATAATCGATTATCAGATTATTGTGATATACATAATCGATTATGTTGTTACAGCGTTCAAAAAACTGGCAATGGATAGAGAATAATCGATTATGCTCTTGAGGATAATCGATTATTGACTCTTGCGGAAATTTCCAATAAATGAAATTTCCCAAAATAATCGATTATCACTTTCGCATAATCGATTATTCTATTATGCTGTCCAGAAATGACAACTTACTTCAAAAACCATTTTAGTTAAAATGAAAACGTTAAAATCATTTTGTTTGAAGTATTTGAAATATGTTTATGATAAATATGATTTGATAAAATGATTTTATGCATATTTATGATGACCTATGTTGAGCCAAAAGACGAGATAACTTAAGCGTTGCTCTTACATTGGTTCTACCTAACGACCTACGCCTTGGGTCTTCGGTCTTGAACTTTTGAGCTCGTCTTTGGTTTGTCTATGCAATCCATTCATCAATATGCTTCTCGGCATTCTATCTTGATTGTTTGCTAATGCATCTTCATTGTTTGTCATACAATAACATTGTTTAACAGGTTGACTTCATTGTTTGTCATTCATCAAAACTATACCTGAAAATCATGCTAGTACAACCAAAGTGCACATATCATGGATATAATGATTTTCTACACTGATGCAAGCCTCCACTTTGACCACCCCGCTCATATGCGATGAGTGACGTCCCCGTCAATCTTTCCGTCCCCCTGGATCACTGACCCAAGATATCTGACACTGTCCCTCTTGGCGATGACCTGTGATCCAATCCTATATGACTTCCTTCTCCAGCTGTTTTGCAAGTGGAGAAGCCATAGCTCCGGCAATAAGCTGGGAGAAAGAAGGATAATCAGATGAATCAGGGCTCTGATCGGAGAAAAAACTGGAAACTAGGGACATTGGTCCTGGGCTAAAAGAAGGCAAGTTACTTAAAAAGGATTCAAACGACGGCCGAGGTGGAACTATTAAAGCTGGAAACGACAAGCTCCTCCTGTTTCCCCTATTTTCAGTCTTCAGAAGAAAAAAATTCTATCAGCTGGAGCAGAACAGTGAGTATTTATTTTTACTAAAGAAGAAAGAAAGACAATTAGATTATAATTTGAAGTTGTATTTTTCTGTTGCCCCAGTCAAATGAATTCACATAAATTAAAATAAATGGAGTATAACCAAACCGAATCAGACAAGCTAGCTGAAAAAGCAATAACGGAACCAAACCAAACAGCACAACAAGCTAACAATAAAATGAATAACCGAACCGAACCAAATCGCACAACAGGTTAACTGAAAAAAGGAATAACCGAACCAAACTAGATAGCAGGCTAAATGAAAAAAGGAATAACTGAACCAAACCACATAATATTCTAACTAAAAAAGGAATAACCGAATCAAACAAAACTGCACAACCGAACCAAACCGCACAACAAGTTAATTGAAAAAAGAATAAGCGAACCAAACCAGACAGTAGGCTAATTGGAAAAAAGGAATAACCGAACAAAACCAAACCACATAATAGGCTAACTAAAAAATGAATAACCAATCAAACTAAACCGCACAACCGAACCAAACTGCACAACAGGCTACCTTAAAAAAAGGAAAATCAAACCAAACAGCATCACATGTGATCACAGGTTAACTGAAAAGAGGAAGAACCGAACCGAACCAAACCGTACCACAGGGTTCCCAATCTAGAGAACAAAAGTGAAAGAGCAGTCAAAAATTGAAATGACAAAAAAATGTAACCGACTGAGAAATGCCCTTCCTAAAATTCAAAACAATGACTCACATGGCCAGCTGATATCCATGTAGAAGAGAGAAAAAGAACGCTAGCAACACATTCTAAAAAGAGGAAGAACTGAACCGAATTTATCTAATTCGCTTACTAGGAGCCGAACCAAATTAGGCTGCTCGAGATCAAATTACAGTTTTCCAAAAAAAAATCGAACCGATCTCCTTTTAACCGAGTTCAAAAGAACCAAACTGAACCGACTGATCCATGCCCCAACTAAGAATTCAATTCAACATTTTAGTACTGCCATAGACGGATATCCAGTTAAAGAAAAAGTTGAAGGCATTGGCAAAATAATGATTCCAGTACTGAAGCAGACTACAGACGACTGACATCCACGCAAATGAGAAAAAAAATTGACTAAGGTAAAGAGGGAGAACGAACCAAACTAGAAACAAATGCCGGTTCGGTCAAGGTTTACTGAAAACAAAATCGATAAAAAAAACAAAATAATCGAACCGAATATCGATCGAAAAGTTAAAAAACAGAAACCGAATGACTGATGAGTAGTACAACCCAGAATTTAGATCAGCCATTGCAGCAGAGGAAATGCAAGATTGAAGCTCAAGCTTGATCTGAAGTGAAGCTTGAAAATTGAGGGCTCTCCGCTCTGAGGGTGACGGAGAAGTAGAGGAATGAGTTGTCAGGCTGAATGTGATTCTCGTTTAAGCCATGTTCAGTTACCCCTTCTGCAGTAAAATTCTATACAGGACCTCATATATTATATTACATAGCTGTTATGAAATAATATAAGAACAAGAACAATATAGAGAAAAGTAGAGAGAGAAGTATTCTTATTGATACTTTTGAGATGGTTTACAATGGAATAGAATCCCTTTATTTATAGGGAGGTGGTGACTTAGCCACCAAGTAGTAAACCCTAGAATCTCTCTAAATATAGACATTCACCTTAAATAGGATTCTATTTATAACACTCCTCCTTGAATGTCTATTCAATAATGTGCCTCGTTAAAACATTAACTAAAACAAAACCCAATAGGAAAAATTATAGAAAAGGAAAAAGAGTACACATGTTGAATATGCGCCTATTGGTTGCCTCGTTAAAAACCTTGCAAGGAAAACCCAGTGGGACAAAACCTTGTAAGGGAAAAAGAGTGCAACGCGCATTAACTCCCCCTGAAAAGAGCATCAATTCACATCCTTGAGCATTTGCATTCCAATCTTGTGCACCATCTTCAAAACGATCTTTTGTAGAGATTTGATAAATAAATCAGCCATATTGATTTGAATAAATATTCCGCACATTGAAATTATCATTCTTGATAGATATGAACATCTTCATATAATGTCGTAGAATGACTCTTCAATATCTCCATAGAGGTATTCTCGATGCCATCATGCTTATAGTTATAGCAAGATACATATGTACACAAGTTGCACTTAGGATGTGGTACTTCAGGACCAAGAATTGTATATGCTTCAAGCAACTTCAATCTTTCATGGATTGACATATAACTTAAGTCATATAAGCCATATAATAGACCTTAGATGCATATCAAGTTTTCATGTCATGCTAAACAAATAAGATATCGAAAACTGATTACACATACCATTGACTTTATACTTTCAAGTATTTGAACTACATGTCCAAAACTACATGTCTTTCATATGGAATCAATTCTGCATGAATTGTATCTCTTCCATTTAGCCAATAGTTTTGTTTGTATTCGACAAACTTTAAGATCCTCATCGATATTTAGCGCAATCATAGATGTCGTCGACGAACATTTTATATCGGTTCCAGTAAACTCATAAAGATATAACATGGAGATCTCTTCATTCATACATTCAGGTACCTGAATCTCTCATGAGATTTTATGAAGTGTTATGTCATGTGATCTTCTAGATCACTTGCCTCCTTATTATGATCACTTTGATCATTTGCTCATCTTCTTTATTAAGAAGTTCTTTTGAAACCGATTTGTCTATACGCTTTAAGCGTATCAAAGATTTTGTCCTTCTAGGACTTAATATGAGCATTTGCAGTGAGAATATAGTTACTTTCTTTGGGTCAGCAAATGCATATAGCATGCTTTGCAACATGTTGCAATTGAATTATCCTTTTATGAACTTCAGGTTCATATTATGATATTCGAGGATCTATATATACAAATGATAATTCATCCCATGTAACCTTTTCTCAAGTGTTTATCATGTCTCCCCCTCATGTTAGGAAAGCTAACTTGTTTTCTCAACTCTGGGAAATCATCTTTGTGCATTATCATGTTAATATACACATCACATTAATAATAATAAGATAAAATTATTTGGTTCCTGACCCTGAACCACTTGTGAGGGGAGAATATAATATACTCTCGTATACAACGTATATCAAACTGATATATATAACTTTGTTCTCATAAGAAACAGTTTAGCTATTAAGTGGAGGCACTCAATAATTATCTTGCTAAACCAACTATGATATAAACCAACTTATCAAGATGAACTATCTTGAATAGAAAATCTGGAAATTATGCTCGAAGTTAGATTACTGAGCAATTTACCTCGCAAGCACCGGCCAGGCTGCAGGTTAATAACAATCGCGCATGTAACCATATCATAGATGCATCATATGTGGTATATATGGCAGGTGAATGGGCCCATATTCACCTTTGATATTTCCAGAATTCATGGGATTCAACCCGAACTCTTTAGTTGGTCAATCAATTAATGAGAACAAGTAATATAAGAGAATTCGTAAAGAACTTTCTAATTCTTTAATATTTACCCATGTGAATTCTCTATTACTGCACATCATACTTAAAATGAGATGGCTAACCCGAATGCCAACTGAATAAATTATCAATATTGATAAACTTCAAATTTACACCATGACATGTGCAATTATCAATAAATTTCAAGTTTATTATGATATGAGTTTTTATATCAATAAACGTCCACTTTATTGTGGTATTCTTGTGTAGTACAAACTGGAGAATAAAGCGGGTAGTTTTTCACATACAGATTATCCCGCTACAAGTTGTAGTAATAGAAGATATCAAATCTTTCCTTTATTTATAGTCTCAATATAATCAATCGCTTTCGCATATCTTTGGAAACTGAATAAGTTTCTTTGAGACTTACTACAACACAATACCTTATTGGTAATCAATTGCGTTTCTCCAACATAGTAATAATTGGCTCTTCTAGAACTCTCAATTAATTTTGTACTACCACAAATTCATCAACATCCATGTGGTGAATATCTCTTTTAAAGAGAAAGTTATATCATTATGGTCATGTCAAAATTATATGCAAGATATGTTTCTTGCATTATTATTGTCCTTTGATAGTCATATTTCCAAAATATTTTGGCGTACAATAGGTACGTGACCAACGATCATTCATGCCATAATAATGACATTATTTTCATATATCATCTCAAACCTCCTTCTAGGGGTGAGTGTGGTATATTCAATACCAATGCGTCTGGCATTCGATTTGCTATTCTTTGCAAATGGATAATATTTTGCACCTCTTTTTCACAAATAGAGGTATGTGGATCAAGATGAGATAATGATGCATTTTTCCACAAAATTTCCCGTTTGGTTTCACCAACTTCTCCCCCTAATTTTGGGAAAAGTGTCTCATCGAATTGACAGTCTGCAAATCGTGCAGTGAACAAATCCCCTGTCAATGTTTCGAGGTAGCGAATAATGGAGGGCGATTCAAACTCAACATATATTCCTAACCTTCTTTGCAGACCCATTTTGGTGCAATATGGCGGTGCTACAGGCACATATACTGCATATCCAAAAATTCTTAAGTGGGATATATTAGGTTCATGACCCAAAACTCATTGCAACGGGGAATATTTGTGATAATTCGTCATTCTGAGACGAACTAGCATTGCTGCATGCAAAATGGCGTGACCCCAAACCGAAGTAGGCAGCCGACGAACTAGCATTGCTGCATGCAAAATGGCGTGACCCCAAACCGAAGTGGGCAGCCTCGTTTTCATGAGTAAATGAGGTATTCAAGATTATTCTCATCTATTGTCTCAACATGATATCCATTTTGAATGATATCTTAAAAACTCAACAAGTTCCTCTTAGACTTGGAGGAGAACATTGCATTCTCTATGATAAATATTGTTCCTTTAGGCAGAGATATAGTTGTTCTTCCGGAGCCTTCAATCAATTTAATTCCCATGGTTGACAACAAAAGAAAATATACGAACATGAGAATAAACAAATTCAATCCGTTTGTTTCATATTTAAACAATATTTTCAAAATCTGTTGAGGTTATTCAAATAACTGAGTTGATAGTCGACTATCTTGGGAAGCAGTTATTAGGTTATTCGAATAACTAAATCTGATATTCGACTAACTAGCCTTGCGGAAAAATCCAGTTTTAATGCGAAATATTGGTTAGTCGAATAACTAATTAGTTATTCGACTAACTTAGTAAACAGTCATCAGGTTAGTCGACTAACTAAACTGGTTAGTCGACTAACTTAGCTTGCGAAAAATCTAGTTTTTAATACGAAATATTAGATAGTCGACTAACTTATTAGTTAATCGACTAACTTTACTGGGAAGTAAAAATGTCTTCGAAATTTAAGCATATTGAAACATTCTAAAGAACTAATACTAACATTATATCATAAGGTAACTAATACGAGCTGATACTAATGACTATTAGTTTATTCACTAACTAATACAAATAAGTAAAATAAAATCAAATAATTCCATCTTCCTTCATCACAGATCCATCACCAATTAAGTGGTCTATTTTCCCCTCAGGGTACTCAAAGAAGTCTGCCACATCCAAGTGGGTGATGTCAAAATTGTCGTCAGAGACAGAATTGGTTTCAGGGCATTTACCTTTTAGAGATGCTTGATGAAGCTCAACCAAATGTCTTGGTACACGGCAAATTTTCGCCCAGTGCCCTTTTCCACCGCAACGATAATATATAGTTTATGAACTATTTGCTTTTGGATTCTTATCATATCGTGCTTGTGACAGAGTGACCAACTTCAAGTTGTCATAGCTCTCCTTTAAGACATTCCACAAGATAGGTGGATCTTTGACTGTGATATATTCAATTTTCAAACCTTCATCAAGGTGATGGCGCAAGAAAATCAAGGCCTTAGCACAATTTCAAACCTTCATCAAGGTGATGGTGCAAGAAAATCAAGGCCTTAGCACAGTTTCAAACTTTCATAAAGTGAAAGATTATTTTGAGAATCTTTATTATTCTCATTATCACAATGATGACGATTATAATTCCGTCTATTGCCACGTCCACATTCATTGATATCTTCATGGTAATAATTTTGTCTTCTTTCAGATTTATCACATACTGCTACCACATTCTCTAAGGGAATGGAGCAAATTCAATTGGACGGATTTTTTAATTCTTTGCCCACAATCATACATGAATTTGATCATGGCAAGGCATCGAAATTTTACCACTTCATGTGAGTGTAATTTCTTACAAACTCCATTAGAGTTATAATCAAACTTTGTTGTCTTTGTTTGTATATGAAATCAAATCGTAGAATTTCAAGAATTTGAAAGAGAAAAGTAAAATACTTACCTTAAATCCTGAATTTTAATCAGATTAAGGAAGAAATTGTTTGCGTAAACAGATTGGAAAAGATGCAATAATCCGGCATGGACCATTGGCGGATTGTTCGTCCCATCCATGCACAAGCCAGAAAATAGTTCATCGGGAAGCGACAACAAATTCCGGCAACTTTGGTCGACTCCGGCGGCCAATTTGATGCCGGAGAACACGACATATTTTTCCGTATAGAAATTCTGGAAGAAGGAAGAAATCAAATTCAATTGGTTAGAGACTTGTGCTGATAACGTGTTATGAAATAATATAAGAACAAGAACAATAATACAAGAACAAGAACAATATAGAGAAAAGTAGAGAGAGGAGTATTCTTATTGATACTTTTGGGATGGTTTACAATTGAATAGAACCCCTTTATTTATAGGGAGGTGGTGACTTAGCCACCAAGTAGTAAACCCTAGAATCTCTCTAAATATAGACATTCACCTTAAATAGGATTCTATTTATAACAATAGCTATCTTTTTATTTTTTATAGTCAAATTTTTATTTATGGTCATCTCGTACGAGCCATAAAATAAATTTTGTATTATTTTTCTCTCTCATATTCACTTAAATTTTCTCTTATCCCCTGTCCCATATCTATTTTTCCTCTCTCTTTATACTTCAGGATGTCTTCTCCTCTACCGGATCAATGATGAAGATAAAGGCACTAGACTTCGGCTTTTGTTGCTTCTACTTTTGATAAGCGGCAGAGAACGTGACTTCTCCTTCAAGTACGGAGAAGAATTCGTCGATGGAGGCAGTCTATTAGAGCGGCTTCTAAGTTTCTACTTCTCCCCTTCATCACATGCTTTGTCTTCAATCCGATAATTACGTGCTAATCGACTAGATACTGATGCTGCTTCAATAAGACGATATTAGAGTTGTTCTTGAACAAAGATGATAGAGCTGGGGGCTGAGCAATTTGAATTTTCTGTTAATATATTTCAATGTATCTCGATGTATTTCATTGTATTCATTATCTTTTTTTTATTGTATTTCAATGTATCTCGTTGTATTCTATGTATTTCATTATATTCATTGTCTTTTTTTAATTGTATTTCAATGTATTCTATGTATTTTATTATATTCACTATCTCTCTATATTCCATGAATGTATTCATATATTTTTAATTAATATAATTTATGCATTCAGATGTATTATATAATTTCTCTGAATATTGCTATATTTTTAGGGTGTATTTCGGTTGAGAATATTTTTTATAACTGAAAATATAAAATTTGTGTGTTATAATTGAGTTTGTTGAGTTATATTAGGAGCCTATTATGTTAATTGATTCACTTTTCGTTTAAAAATAGTGTAATCCCCTGTTTCATATCGTGAATGTGAATACAGTCGAATACAATAATCTGTCTAGCTGTAGTTCCATGTTTCACGTTATGAATACAGTCGAATACACCTCAATACAAAAATCTGTCTAACTGTAATCTCCTATTTCACACCTAGAAGTGCTATTGTATTCATGAATACAGTAGATTAAATACATTGAATTCACTCTAAAAAATTTGAAAATATAACTATTGGAAGTAATATAGTAAATGGTACTTGATCGGGACATGTGGAGGCCGAGTACTAAGGTTGTAGGTTAGGAAGTAGTTGAGTCTTGCCTTATGTCATAACTTTATGAGACTAGTTTGGTAGGTATACTATTTTACTTTTGCTTCGTATCTTTCTTCTTGATTTCATGTTGTTCATGTTTTTTATATTATTTTATATTATTTCTATGGTGTTACTGATATTGTCTCCTTTTGTCTGTTTATCTTCTTGAGCCGAGGGGTAGGGGTAAGGTCTGCGTATACACTATCCTTCCCAGACCTCACTAATGAGATTTTAGTAGGTCACTGTTGTTGTTGCTACTAAAGTAATATAGTAAATGGTAGCTACAAATAGCTAATAATCACTAAAACATAGTGATTTCTGAAAGTTTCTCAATTATATACTACAAATATTCATCGGTACTCACTGTCGAAGACTAGGCTCTTGGTTCAGCCCAATATAACATGGAACTGGATACATTATTGGTTAGCAGAGTAGGACTGAAAAGGGAGCCCACTACAAAGCCCAGTCTAGTTGAAATAGATCTGGGTTTATAGAATTTTGATAAGGGATTTTTTTCATTCATATTCATTATTTGAAACCATATTACCTTTAATGTCTATGCATAGATAATTACCCAGCATTAATAAGAATTGTTTACAAAATATATACAATCCATCTTAAAAGGCTCCCAAATCCATTATTTGTGTATTCAATCAAGGAATTTAGTTACACTCTTTTTTTTTTCTCCTCTTCTATTTTCTTATTTTTCTTCCGCCTTATTTTTCTTCCGTAAGGCAATCTCTACCTCTCATCTCAATTATTCAATCACTAAAGTTCAAGAACATTGAAATGGCTTCAAAGAAAATTAACTTCGTTTCAACTTTCAGCAAGGCTGCTAACTCCAGGTTCTATGCTGATATGGAAAGCATCCTCGATGTCACCTTTGGAAGCTTCAGACCAGTTAAGAGGAGAAAAGAAGGCTCTTTAGGACAACAAGCACCCCAGGTGCTGTCCGTATCAACCCCTGTTTTCCGATCTTCATCCTCAAAAGGAGTAAGATATGCCACAAATGCATCTGAAGGAGGAAACGATGTTGCTGGTAAGATCAAGAAAACTCTTGATTTTCTTGACCTCTCTGGCTCCAAGCACTCTGCTGTGAAGGAAGATGATGATGCTTTAAGTGACGAATCCTCCCCACTTACACCACATAGCGTGAGCCAATCAAGGATCAATATGTGTGAAAATCCATGCTACTCTCCGTCATCCATGACAATCATGCAAGCCATGGTGACAAACAGTTCATCCATGGAGGAGCAGTTGGCAAACTTGACGGAAGCAATCGCTAGCTTGACCAAATGCATGCAAAATCAAGAGGCTAGAATTAACAAGCTAATAGATAGGGTGGGAATCTTGATGGAAGAAGAATCTACCCATGCACTCGGCAAGCTCCCAGAAGTTCTATAGAGTGACTCTCCCTTAAGGCAAACAACATCCACTAAGGCTATCCATGTCTCATCTGAAGGGATGATTCCAATCGATCAACTGGAAGAGTTCATCGAAGGAACCATTAAGAACAAATATGAACTTGCTGCCAAAATCTCCCTTACATATGCAAAGCTGTACATTGCAAAGGTCGATATGTTGAAGATGTCTGTTGGCTATCAACCTCCGAATTTTCAACAGTTTGATGGTAAAGGTAACCCGAAGCAACATGTTGCGCACTTCGTGGAGACGTGCAACAATGCTGGGACTAATGAAGATTACCTCATCAAGCAATTTTTCCACTTGCAAAAAAGAAATTCTTTTGACTGGTACACGGACCTCGAGGCTGGATCTATCAATAGCTGGGATCAACTAGAGGAAGAATTCCTCAATCGCTTTTACAGCACAAGACGCACCGTGAGTATGATAGAGCTTACAAATACTTGTTAACGAAAGGGGGAACCAGTTATCGACTTTATCAATCATTGGAGGAATGCAAGCCTCAACTGCAAATACAGGCCTAGTGAATCTTCAGGCATAAAGATGTGCATCCAAGGCATGCATTAGAGATTGCGCTACATCTTGCAAGGTATCAAGCCTAGCAAATTTGAAGAACTTGCAACTCGTGCCCATGACATGGAATTGAGCATGGCCTCCGGTGGAAATGAAAGGCTGCCCATCTGTGAACCTCACAAAGCAAATGACAAGCAAGAAATCAGGAAGTGGGGCAAGTTTGTACCCAAGTCTGAAAGCAAAGAAGCTATGAATGTCAATACGTCACCTGTGAAGTTCACGACGAAGGTGAGCAAGAAGCAGAGTATGAAATCCACTTCTTTTAAAGACAAGCCAAGTGGAAAGTTGACTCTAAAAGAGATGCAGGAGAAAGAGTACCCCATTCCTGGATTCTGATCTGCCAGCCATTTTCGAAGAATTCCTCGATTTAAATCTCATCAAGTTTCCGGAGATGAAGCGACCAAATGTAGCTGGGAAAACAAATGACCCAAACTACTGCAAATATCACCGACTTGTAAGCCACCCTCTAGATATGTGCTTTGTCTTCAAGGATAAAGTCATGGACTTGGCTCGCAAAATGAACATCGTGCTTGAAGATAAGAAAGCAAGTGCAAACTAAATCTCCATAACCTTTGGCACATTCAATCCGGATGAATTATATGGTTTTCAAGAAAGAAAAAATGAAGAATTACTGGAGAGAGACAAAGGTGAACTCAACCAACCTGATAATGATGAAGGTTGGACGTTGGTGACTCGTCATAGGTGCCACAAAAGGAGCCCACGAAAAGAATCAGTGGAACAACCAACAAGGGAAATGGTGGTAAAAAGACCAATAAAAAAGAATCCAGTTAGGCATTTGAAGAAAGAAAAGGTGGAGATGCACCACCCTCAAAAGCCACGAAATCAGTGACCTTGCAGGAGTTTTTACCAAGTTGGTTCCGCATGAAGATTTCCCATGAAGGCATTGATGCCTCTTGTTGCCATGCTGACAAAGGGGAAGAAAAGAGTGATGACCTACCATTGGCACCATCTTCGGAAAAGCCCATCGAGTCCACTCCTCAAGAAGTTAATGATTGTAAGGAAAAGGTCACATTCACAAATGAGGATCTTTTGCTAGGTTACACTCCTCATAACCGCCCATTGTTCCTGGTTGGCTATATGCGCGATGAAAGGGTAACTCGGATTTTGGTTGATGGAGGATCCTAGGTGAACATTTTTCCAATCCATAATGTGAAAGAACATGGTATTCCCATGAACGAACTCTCAGAAAGGGATGTGATGATCCAAGGATTCAACCAAGGGGGGCAAAGAGCCATTGGCGCGATCAGGCTTGGAATCACTATTGAAGATATGCAATCAAGTGCATGGCTGCATGTAATAGACGAGAAGACTTTATACAATGTTTTTCTTGGGAGGCCTTGGATACACGAGAATAAAGTTGTTCCATATACCAACCATCAATGTTTAAAATACTACGAGGGTGAAGTCGAGAAGACGGTAGTTGCTAATGATGAGCCATTCACCGAGGCTGAGTCACACTTCACCGATGCAAAGTTCTACTTGAAGAACCGCATTGTGAAGGAGCTTAAAGTTGATGATGGTACGAAAAGCAAGAATGATGAACCATGACTAAAGAGCTGATGTGACTATTAGAAAAGCCAAAACTATTACTGAGGAGGTACCCGCAACGTAAATAAATATCATAAATGGGATATTGCGTCTTATGGAAAGAAAGTAAGTCCAGCACTCCAATATGTCCCTAAAAGGAAGAAAGATGAAGGCGAATCACATAATCTCCAAACTAAGATGCTAAGGGAGTTAACTCTTCCGGTAAAATTAATTGAGGCAGTAAAGTTGTCCTCAAAGCCGCTTGTAGGGTTTGTAGCCCAAAATTATTTGCAGAATGTGGCACTCCCTACAAAGCGAACGGATGAAGGTTTCGATCCTAACGCTTACAAACTATTTGCAAAGCTGGATACAATCCCAATGAGCCGTCAAATTTAGGGAAGCTCCCATCAAAGGGTGAAATTAGGCAACCGCGTGAAGGTCTGGGATACAAGAAACCGTCACCCGTGCGCAGCTCAACAAGAAGGGCGAGTAGCAATTATATCAGTGTAGAAGATGAATCAGTCGCTTCTAACAAGCCTTCTGTCTTTGATCAACTTGGAAAATCAACTGTGAGAACTTCTATATTTGAGAGATTGGGTCCATTAAAGAAGGGGAATAAGTTCCAGAGAAATCATCGAAATACAATAACACCAGCTTCACCCAAAATTCAATAGATCTCTAAGGATTTCCAAAGTTTGGTTCATTCCAGAATGAGGCGACAAACAAAACTGGTGGTTTCATGTGAAGAAGTATTGAAGGTAAAGCCATATACTGTTGTCTACACTAAGGAACGTGACGAAGATGAAGAAAGTGTAGGTTCTTTGTATCATGCCACTGTACAAGGCGAGAATGGTGTTTCGTCTTTGATGGAAGATAATGCGAAATTGGAGGATGTTTCGCCGTGTTATCACATATACTCCAATGATAGAGACCCTCAAGAAGATGAAGATGCAAAAAATGCTCCACCTGAACTTGAAGAAGGAGTGAAGACCATAGTTGATGCCTTAAAAGAAGTTAACCTTGGCACCGATAAAGAACCAAGACCCACCTAGCTAAGAGCTCTACTGGAAGCTGGTGAAGAGAACACTTATGTTGAGTTACTCAAAGAGTTTAGGGATGTCTTTGCTTGGAGTTACAAAGAGATGCCTGGTTTGGACTCGAAAATAGCAGTCCATCACCTTGCAGTCAAAAATGGTGCTCTCCCGGTTAAACAAGCTCAAAGGCATTTTAGGCCAGACTTGGTTTCTTGATTGAAACTAAAGTTAACAAGCTCATTGAAGCTGGCTTTATTTGTGAAGTTAAATACTCAATATGGGTTTCAAGTATTGTTCCTGTAAGGAAGAAGAATGGCCAAATTCGAGTGTGGGTTGACTTTAGAGATCTCAACAATGCATGTCCGAAAGATGAGTTTCTGCTTCCTATTTCAGAGCTGATGATCGATGCTACTACTAGTTATGAGGTAATGTCTTTCATGGACGGCTCGTCGGGCTATAAATAAATGCGCATGGCACCAAAAGATGAAGAGCTTACTGCATTCCGTATCCCAAAGGGTATTTATTGCTACAAGGTAATGCCTTTTGGCTTGAAGAATGCTGGTGCTACTTACCAAAGGGCTATGTAGAATATTTTTGATGATCTTATCCACAAGAATGTCGAATGCTATGTTGACGACTTGGTGGTGAAATCGAGAGAGAAGGGCAACCACTTGGAGGACTTGAGGATGGTATTTGAATTGCTCTGGAGGTACCATCTTAGGATGAACCCATTGAAATATGCCTTTGGAGTTACTTCCGGAAAGTTCCTTGGTTTCATTGTCCAACATCAAGGGATCAAAATTGATCAAGCCAAAGTGGATGCCATTTTGAAAATGCCTGAGCCTCAGGATACTCATGAATTGAAAAGTATGCAAGGAAAGTTAGTGTACCTTAGGAGATTCATCTCGAACCTAGCTAGGAGGTGTCAACCATTCAGTCGCTTTATGAAGAAAGGTGTCCCTTTTAAATGGGACCAAGCATGCAGTAATGCCTTTGAGAGCATTAAGTCCTACTTGATGAAGCCTCCAGTATTAGCATCCCCTATGCATAGAAAGTCGTTGATACTATACATTGCGGCACAAGAAAGGTCTATTGGAGCACTGTTGGCCCAAGAAAATAGTAAGGGGAAAGAAAACTATCTTTACTACTTGAGCAGGATGATGACACCAAACGAGTTGAATTACTTTCTAATTGAGAAGTTGTGTTTGGTGCTACTCTTCTCAATTCAAAAGTTGAAGCACTACTTTGAAACCCATGTTGTTTTTCTAAAGCAAATCCCATCAAGTTCGTGATGTCAAAACCTGTTCTTAGTGATCGACTAGAGAGATGGTACCTCCAATTTCAATAATTTGAGATTTTGTGCATCCCTCAAAAGGCTGTGAAAGGAGAAGCATTGGCAGACTTCTTGGCAGATCATCTGATACCTAATGACTGGGAGCTAACTAATGAACTACCTGATGAGAATGCAATGTTCGTTGAAGTTCAGCCTCCATAGAAGATGTACTTTGATGGTACTGCGCGTCATGGGGGAGCCGGGGCTGGCGTAGTATTTATCACTCCCCAAGGTGAAGTCTTGCCCTACTCCTTCACCTTGACACAACTCCGTTCCAACAATGTTGCTGAGTATCAAGCATTAATATTTGGGCTCGAAATGGTTGTTGATATGAAGCAATTGCAATTGCAAGTCTTTGGTGACTCCTAGTTAGTGGTCAATCAGCTTTTGGGTAGTTACGAGGTCAAGAAGCCCGAACTATTCCCATATCATGATTTCGCTAAAAAGTTGATGGGCTGGCTCGGTGATGTGACTATTCAGCATGTGCCAAGGAAAGAAAATAAGAAGGTTGATGACTGTCGAAGCCGTTTTGCCACTTGAGCGTCAAATACCTTCGTTATGACTGGATATTCAAGAAGGGATCACTGATGAAGAAAATGCTCGACTTCGATTAGCAGAGTTAGAAACTATTGATGAAAAGAGATTGGAAGCTCAACATAGTCTTGAATGCTATCAAGCTCGATTATCTCGCGCCTTCAATAAGAGAGTTAATCCGAGATCCTTTCAAGTAAGAGATCAAGTCCTTGTTGTACGAAGACCCATAATTACTTCCCTTAAACATGTAGGGAAGTTAACTTCAAGATGGGATAGGCTATATGTCGTACAAGAAGCTTATTCAAGTGGGGATTACAAGCTGGTTGATGTAGATGGTATGAGAACCGGCCCTATCAACGGAAAGTTTTTGAAGAAGTATTATCCATGAAGTTGAAAGTCATAATGCTCCTCGACATACGAGCCTAAACTTCAAGTCATGATGCTCTTCGACGTACGAGCCTAAACTGTAAGTCATGACGCCCCTTGACGCGCGAGCCTAAACCGCATGTTGCTACACTCCTAGTCCGCAAGAGTATAAATTGGGTACGGCCCCAAATAAAAGTTCGCTAGGTTGAAAATCTCTAAAGAGGCGGCCTAGGCAAAAGTTAGGACGTAAAAAAAATAAAAAAATAAGAAATATCTGTTAGGTTTAAATCTCGAAAGAGGTGACCTAGGCAAAAGTTAGGACGTAAAAAAAAATCACCCAGTCCGAACTACGGTATGAGTTGATCCTCTTCACCTGGGTACGTAGGCAGCTTAGAGTTTCATTCTAAGTTCAGTCGCATAAGTTCAAAAGATACATATTGCCCCAGTTGTTGTCCGAGTGAAGTATGGAGGAATGAAAAATCAAGCTGAAATTCCATCCTCTTGTGGAACTTTGATCTCATTTGATTTAAAAGGGGCAACCCTCCATGGTAAATTGATATCTTCAAGTCTGTTAGTACTTAAGTTGAAGTCCCAAAGTTGAAGTCCTCAAGTCTGTCGGTCTTCAAGTTGAAGTCTTCAAATTCGCCGATCTTCAAGTTGAAATATTTAGGCCATCCAAGTCTCAAAGTTGAAGTCTTCAAGTCCGTTTGTCTTCAAGTTGAAGTCTTCAAATTCGCGGATCTTCAAGTTGAATATTTAGGCCCTCCAAGTCTCAAAGTTGAAGTCTTCAAGTCCATCTGTCTTGAAGTTGAAGTCTTTAAATTCGTCGATCTTCAAATTGAAATATTTAGGCCATCGAAGTCTCAAAGTTGACGTCTTCAAGTTCTTCGGTCTTCAAGTTTCAATCTTCAAATTCGTGAATCTTAAAGTTGAATGGTTTAAGCCCTCTGAATCTTCGAGTTGAAGTCTGCAAAGTCCACAAAATCTTCAAAGTTGTCCAAGTTTTCAAGTCGATGTGATCTTCAAGTTGAAGCTTTATTACTTTCCAATCTTAAGGTGGACATATAAGTCCCTTTTCACCTTAAGGTTGCCTCTTCGAGGGTTTGTCCTTAAAAGGAACTATAACTTTCCAATCTTAAGGTGGACATATGAGTCCTTTTGCATCTTAAGTTGGCCTCGTCGATAGTTTGGGTCACATTGAGAGTAATCTCTTTAGTAGTCGAGCCATTTTAAGAGTAATCTCTCTAGTAGTCGGGCCATTTTGAGAGTAATCTCTCCAAGAATTGGGCCACATTGAGAGTAATCTCTCCGGTAGTCCAGCCATTTTGAGAGTAATATCTCCAAGAATTGGGCCACATTGTGAGTAATCTCTCCGGTAGTTGGGCCATTTAGAGAATAATCTCTCCAAGAATTGAGCCACATTGAGAATAATCTCTCCGGTAGTCGGGCAAGGATGAGTACTCATCCCCTGACACCCCAAGTTTGTCTTCTTCATCCATGGATCACCTTGTTGAACAAGAACATATCTTTATCGCTCGACCTCCAAAAAAAGAAAAAAATGGACAACAAAACAAGAAAAGCATAAAAAAAGAAGAAAAAATTACCTTCGCGTCAATGTTTCCGAGTTCATAAAACTATACTCAAATGTCTTGCAAGAACTGTTGTTGATGCTAAAAGAATTAATAGCCTACGATTTATATAGATATTTGAAAGAGGGTTTTGGGAAGTTATTGTCAATGTGGTACATTACTACAAATTGTTTCCTACCAAGATTTGGCTGACGGAGGCGGCGACAGTTAGTGGACTCAAAGTAGGAGTCTCGCTGGAAAGGATGTCAAGGTTGATTTCTACGTAAATGAATTAAGTATACATCATTTAACTTATTCGAGCCTAACCGCCTGACCACTACTGCTTTAGTCTTTTGATAATAAAGGAAACAATGAATTCTTTGGCAATGGTTGTTCAAATGGCAATAATTATATGCCTACATAATTTGGCATTATTCTTATTTGATGAACTGATATTCATAATCTCAAAGAATAAACTATTGGCATAGTTCCTACTTGACTTAGAACTCCGAATTCAATTCTCCGTAAATACTTCAAGTTTAGTCCATAAAATGTTTTAACACCCCGACAAACCTTGAAGCAGGGGTATTTGTAAGCATTTAAATTTTACTGAATTTAAATCGATAAAATAATGCAGGTTATATTTCAAATATATTTGTCTAAATAAATTTATTGGGCTAATATAATTAGACTAATTACAAGTCCAGTACATATGAATTAAATAAATAAGTCTTAATTCATTGGGCTAACCCATTTAATTAGACTAAAGTAATGAGCCCACTTCATTAAGCCCAATATGTCATTTCCCTAGAGGCCCAGGTTGGTGTCACGTGTCAAATGATGTGGCGCACCAAGTCAAATGAAAGAGCCAATAGGATCATGCCACGTGTCAAAATGACAAGGCATGCCAAGTCACACTAAAAGACCAATGAAATCGCGCCACGTGTGCAAGTGACATGTTCTAGCCAATCGAATGCGACCATGTCACACTTCAATTTGATTGGTCGGAAAGAGTTTGTTCTTATCACAACTCTTCCCTTCCACAACTATAAATAGGGGTCTTCATAACTCAAAAAAGACACCAGAAGTTATAACAAGAAGCTAGAAAGAGCTCGTGGATCAAACACTGCAAATTCCTCCACAAGTTTCAATCTTCAAGTTCAAGCTCAAGAACGAAGAATAGATCAAGTATTCAAGCTCAAGAATGAAGAACAGTTCAAGTATTCAAGATCAAGAGCGAAGTCAAATCAAATACAAGGCGTTCAAGATCAAGGATACTTGTTTGTGATAAAATTCGTGCAACAATCAAAGTGTTCGCAAAGGATAAATAAAATTCAAATTCAAGATCAAGCTCAAAGACCCTCGAATTCATATTAGAAAAAGTAGAATCAGAGGAATCATAGAGATTGTACACTCAAATATTGAAAATCAAATACTACTATTATTGCGATATTTTCGGTCTTGATTTTATTTTCTCGATGCAATTTATTGTCTACATCTGCTCTCTTTTTCTTTGCCTTGCATTACTGAAATTAGGGATTGAGTGATAGAGAGAATTCCCAATTCTTTGCTACAACATCCAATTCAAACAAATAATAATTTTTAAAACTCATATTCGAATTCAAAACTTTAATAATTTTTAATGATTATTAATGGTGGAATCGTGGGTGAGTGTAAGATATGTAGGGGAAGGGATGGGATGTAGAGAGAGAAACGGGGGAGGGGGGGGGGGGGGAATTGGAAGATACATTAGAGTAATTTTATGACCCAAATTATTATCATTAATTCTCTTAAAATGTACATAATGTAACTGGGTATATAATATATATAATTATAGTAAAACTTGAGTAGGGATAGTAATATAGTTTCATATACTATATAAGAATGTAAAATTTCCATTTTATAATGATGTTTAAAGGCCCAGATAATATCATCTTAGTTTAGTTCACATAATTGTAATAGTAAATGGAATATTTACATTCCTATACACTTATGAAAGTATATTACCCTTCATACTCAAGTTTTACTATAATTATATTTTATATACCCGATTACTATTTATGTACATTTTAAGGGAATTAATGATAATAATTAGTGTCCTAAAATTATTCTAACATATCTTCCACTCCCCACGTTTCTCTCTCCACATATCACCCCCTTCCTACACGTATCTTTCACCCACCCACAATTCCACCATTGACAACCATTAAAAAATTTTGAAACTTCGAATTTGGATTTTCGAAAAATATTATTTGTTTGAATTAGACGTTGTTGCAAAGAATTGAGAGTTCTCTCTACGTCTCTCCCTATCTCTCAATCCCTAATTTCAGTAATGTAAAGCAAAAGGAAAAAAGAACATCAATTCCACCATTGACAACCATTAAAAAGTTTTGAAGCTTTGAGTTCGAATTTGAGTTTTCAAAAATCATTATTTGTTTGGATTGGGTGTTATTGCAAATAATTTGAAATATGGTTTGGAGTTTATATCTCAATTTTGAGGGGTATGGGTGAAGATTAGACTTGGTTTTGGATGAATTTCAGATTGAAACTCGAAGAAGAAGAAGATAATATGATATACATTATATTTACGAAATTGTAATAAAAATATAGAAAAATTATATTATGTTGTTTATATATATTTCTTTTATTTATTTAACTATTATATGAAAGTTGAACAATATTGTATAAAAATTATATTTAAGTTGTATAATATTATAGTTGTATATAACTGAGTAGAAATAATGTATGAAAATTATAGATAAGTTGTATAATATATAATTAGTTGTATGAAATTTATTTTTACTATGTATAAATCAGATACAAAATATACAAAAGACATATTGTATAATTTTGTATAAAATTGGTATTTAAGTTGTATGCTATTGTAGTTGTACTTAATTGGGTAAAAATAATGTGCGAAAATTATAGATAAACTATATAATATATAACTAGTTGTATGAAAATTATTTTTACTATGTATAATTTATATACAAAATATAAAAAAAATATATTGTATAAATTTTATAAAAATTTGTATTTAAGTGGATGGTTGAATGTAGCCTTGTAAGCCACAGCCAACCTGCAAAACTCAAAACCGAATACATATAATATAGGTGTTTGCTTCTGTTATTTCAGGTATTAAAACTATAAGTGTGCAAGTTGTCAAAGGATTTTGCTTATTGTGTATTATAGGTGTTTGCTTATGATTAATTTTCTGTTTCCAACCACAGTATACAATTCCACATGAGGAGAGTTAGTTTTCTTTTAGAGTGCAATTGAGTATTCAGACATTCATATATATACTTACGATAATTTCATCAGTTAAGAACCGTTCTAAGTTTACTTATGAAGATAGTAAAGTTGTAAGTAATAATTAATAAAAACGAAATCCAAAGTATACTGATTGTGTCACACTCCTTTTCTACACTCCTTTTTTAGCCTCGAAAAAGATATAGATATATGTATGTTATGTATTGTGGATTAAAGAGTTTTTTCAACTAAAGTAACAAATTTTGAGCAGGGATTATTTTATTTGCTAAGTCGCCATTTGGAATTAATTTTTCGGTGTTCCAAATCACCATTTATTTAAATCCCTAGTGAAAGGAAGGTTTGACTTTATTATTATCGGTCCGCAAAAAACAAAGCTCGGGTAAGGAATTCTGTTGATTGGGGAGAAAGTGCATGGCATTTTCTGAGTCCGTGATTCTAGCACAGTCGCCCCGTTACGCAAGCAAATCCGCAGTTATGAGAAGGATTATTAGTATATATTACTTTAAAAAAAGATTACTATATTAAAAAGGAACTAATTAAATATTAGTATCTCGTTATGCAAGCGAATCCGTAATTTTAGCAAAGAATTAACTAAAACTAATAAGTATGGTATGCGATTATTGAATAAGTTTATTGAATGTTAAACATCATGCTACACGAGCGATTCCGTGAGTTAAAACGCGCCTACTAATTCCCTAACGTTTAAATTAATTAAGAAAGCAATTAAATTATTTTAATTAGTTTAATAAAAAAGCTGATTCAAATTTATTATTTAGAGAAATATGACACATGAATTTGGACAAACTTTATTTGTTTTGAGGAAATGAGTCACCCGAGGAATCACCAACAGTTGAATAAAGAGAACGGGCCAACAACTTATTGAAAGAAAATATGGGCCACTAACTTATTTATTAGCATTGGGCCAATATGCATCCTTATTAAACCCGTCCCAATATATTATGATTCAAAACCAATCCCATGTATACTGAAGATCTAACGTGGTCCCCTTTTTTTATTAAATCTAATTTGTTATAAATAGAACTCTATTTAGAGTGAATGTCTAAGAGTTTTAGTTTGAAACTAAGTCTTTATCTTCCTATAAATAGAGGGGTCTTACCCCATTGTAAATCATCCCAAGTATCAATAAGAATACTCCTCTCTCTCTCCCTATTCTCTCTATATTGTTCTTGTCTTTTATATTATTTCATAACACGTTATCAGCATGAGTCTCTACACAATTAAGATAAGCAAACATCAGCGCCTTCGTATTAAATTTGCTTTTCTCCTTGAGATTGAACTGTTTGATTGTGCTGCTCATTGAAATAAATCAGGTGATATGTTCCAATATTACTTTATCCTCTTTTTGATTTGTTAGCTCTTTTAAGTTGTGTTTTTCTCTTCTGAATAAGGTTCTTATTTTTCTTATTCAGTCTTTGCAATTGCAATACCCAATATTTTGATACTACTTTTGGTTGTAGATTCTCGTTGTTTGGCAACTAGCTTTTATTTATGAAGGTTCCTGCAAAGAACTTTGGTGATACCCTTACTGAGAAAAGTACGGTGCTTTGTATTATTCAATATATTGTACCTAATGTTATGCTGTTCATATATTCTTGAACATGCATTCATGCATATATAACCCCATGCTGTCGCTGCTTTTTTTTTATTTGAGTGTGAGTAACCCCATGCTGCCGCTTACGCTTACGTGCCAATCGTTGTTTCCCTGACCGCAAGCTTCAAAAAGAAAAATAAAGGACAACAAAAGAATGAAAATTAAGGTATTTTTTCTCTTCCTAATTTGGTTTTAATTATGTCTGACATTATGAAAAGAAAATTCGTTGCCCTTGAAATTTCGGGCAAGAACTATATGACATGGGTATTGAATGCTGAAATCCATTTGGATGCAATGGGTCCTGAAGACGCCATTAAAGACAGAAATAATGCATCCACCCAAGACTATGCTAAGGCCTTCATTTTCTTGCGCCATCACCTTGATGAAGGTTTGAAACTGTGCTAAGGCCTTGATTTTCTTGCGCCATCACCTTGATGAAGGTTTGAAACTGTGCTAAGGCCTTGATTTCTTGCGCCATCACCTTGATGAAGGTTTGAAAATTGAATATATCACAGTCAAAGATCACCTATCTTGAGGAATGGCTTAAATGAGAGATATGACAACCTGAAGTTGGTCACTCTGCCACAAGCACGATACGATGAGAATCCAAAGGCAAATAGTTCAGAAACTACATGTTATCGTTGCGGTGGAAAAGGGCACTGGCCAAAAGCTTGCCGTATACCAAGACATTTGGTTGACCTTTATCAAGCATCTCGAAAGAGTAAAGGCCCTGAAACAAATTTTGTCTCTGACGACAATTTTGACATCACCCACTTGGATGTGGCAGATTTCTTTGAGCAACCCGATGGGAAAATAGACCACCTAATCGGTGATGGATCTGTGATGAAAGAAGATGGAGTTGTTTGATTTTATTTCACTTATTTGTAATAGTTAGTGAATAAACTAATAGTCATTAGTATCAGCTCGTATTAGTTAGTTTATGATATAATGTTAGTATTAGTTCTTTAGAATGTTTCAATATGCTCAGATTTCAATAATATTTTTATTTTCCAGTAGCGGTAATTGACTAACCTAACAGTTAGTCGATTATCTAATATTTCGCATTAAAACTGCATAACAATCGATTGTGTACGTTCGACAATCGATTGTCTTAAGACAGTGTGATCTGAAGTTTTTCAAAATAGCAAATAATCGATTGTGTATGTTTAACAATCGATTGTCTTAAGACAGTGTGATCTGAAGTTTTTCAAAATAGCAAATAATCGATTGTGTATGTTTAACAATCGATTGTGAATGTTCAACAATCGATTGTGTATGTTTAACAATCGATTGTCTTAAGACAGTGTGATCTGAATTTTTTCAAAATAGCAAATAATCGATTGTGTATGTTTAACAATCGACTGTCTTAAGACAGTGTGATCTGAAGTTTTTCAAAATAGCAAATAATCGATTGTGTATGTTTAACAATCGATTGTGAATGTTCAGCAATCGATTGTGTATGTTTAACAATCGATTGTCTTAAGACAGTGTGATCTGAAGTTTTTCAAAATAGCAAATAATCGATTGTGTGTGTTTAACAATCGATTGTCAATGTTCAACAATCGATTGTGTATGTTTAACAATCGATTGTTTTAAGAAAATGCTTAAACTGAAATTTTCAAACTGCAAAGTAATCGATTATGGAAAACATATAATCGACTATCTGATTTAGTTAGTCAACTGACCTTTTCAGATTTTGAAAATATTATTTAAGTATGAAACAAACGGATTGAATTTGTTTATTCTCATGTTCGTATATTTTCTTTTGTATGGCAAACCATGGGAATTAAATTGATTGAAGGCTCCTGAAGAGCAACTATAACTCTGCCTAAAGGAACGATATTTTAGAGAATGCAATGTTCTCCTCCAAGTCTAAGAAGAACTTGTTGAGTTTTAATGATATCAGTCAAAATGTTCTCCTCCAAGTCTAAAAGGAACTTGTTGAGTTTTAGAGATATCATTCAAAATGGATTTCAGATTGAGACAATACATGAGTATAATCTTGAATACCTCATTTACTCATGAAAACGAGGCTGCCCACTTCGGTTTGGGGTCACGCCATTTTGCATGCAGCAATGCTAGTTCATCGGCTGCCCACTTCGGTTTGGGGCCACGCCATTTTGCATGCATCAATGCTAGTTCATCGGCTGCCCACTTCGATTTGGGGTCACGCCATTTTGCATGCAGCAATGCTAATCCGTCTCAGACTGACGAATTATCACAAATATTCCCCGTTGCAATGAGTTTTGGGTCATGAACCCAATATATCCCATTTAAGAATCTTTGGATGCGCAGTATATGTGCCTATAGCACCGCCATCCCGCACCAAAATGGGTTCGCAAAGAAGGCTAGGAATATATGTTGAGTTTGAATCGTTCTCCATTATTCGCTACCTCGAAACATTGACAGGGGATATGTACACTGCACGATTTGCAGACTGTCAATTTGATGAGACACTTTTCCCAAAATTAGGGGGAGAAGTTGGTGAAACCAAACGGGAAATTTTGTGGAAAAATGCATCATTATCTCATCTTGATCCACATACCTCCATTTGTGAAAATGAGGTGCAAAAGATTATCCATTTGCAAAGAATAACAAATCAAATGCCAGACGCATTTACAGATTTGAAAAGGATAACAAAATCACATATCCCCACAGTGAATGTGGCAACATCTGATTCACGAATACATATTCATTATTGGAAGAATATGAACATGAAATTGGTATAGAATATACCACACTCACCCCTAGAAGGAGGTTTGAGATGATACCACACTCACCTCTAGAAGGAGGTTTGAGATGATATATGGCATGGATGATCGTTGGTCACGTACCTATTGTACGCCAAAGTATTTTGGAAATATGACTATTAAAGGACAACGATAATGCAAGAAACCTATCTTGCATATAAGTTTGACATGAACATAATGGTATAACTTTCTCTTTAAGAAAGATATTCACCACATAGATGTTGATGAATTTGTGGTAGTACAAAATTAATTGAGAGCTCTAGAAGAGCCAATTATTACTATGTTGGAGAAACACAATTGAGTATTGTGCTGTAGTGAGTCTCAAAGAAACTTATTCAGTTTCCAAAGTACACGCGAAAGCGCTGATTATATTGAGACTATAAATAAAGGAAAGATTTGATATCTTCTATTACTACAACTTGTAGCGGGATAATTTGTATATGAAAAGCTACCCGCTTTATTCTCCAGTTTGTACTACACAAACAAAAGAATGCCACAATAAAGTGGATATCTATTGGTATAAAAACCCATGTCATAATAAACCTGAAGTTTATTGATAAGTGCACATGTCATGGTGTAAATTTGAAGTTTACCAATATTGATAATTATTCAGTTGGCATTCGGGTTAGCCATCTCATTTTAAGTATGATGTGCAATAATAGAGAATTCACATGGGTGAATATTAAAGAACTAGAAAGTTCTTTACGAATTCTCTTGTATCACTTGTTCTCATTAATGAACTGACCAACTAAAGAGTTCGGGTTGAAGCCCATAAATTCTGGAAATATCAAAGGAGAATATGGGCCCATTCACCTGCCATGTATACCACATATGATGCATCTATGATATGGTTACATGCGCAATTGTTATTAACCCGCAGCCTGGCCGGTGCTTGCGAGGTAAATTGCTCTGTAATCTAACTTCGAGCATAATTTCCAGATTTTTTACTCAAGATAGTTCATCTTGATAAGTTGGTTTATATCAAAGTTGGTTTAGCAAGATAATTATTGAGTGCCTCCACTTAATAGCTAAACTGTTTCCTATGAGAACAAAGTTATATATATCAGTTTGATATACGTTGTATACGATAGTATATTCTCCCCTCACAAGTGGTTCAGGGTCAGGAACCAAATAATTACATCTTATTATTAATGTGCTGTGTATATTGACATGATAATGCACAAAGATGATTTCCCAAAGTTGAGAAAACAAGTTAGCTTTTCTAACATAAGGGGGAGACATGATAAACACTTGAGAAAAGGTTACATGGGATGAATTATCATTTGTATATGTAAATCCCCGAATATCATGATATGAACCTGAAGTTCATAAAAGGGATAATTCAATTGCAACATATTGCAAAGCATGCTATACTCATTTGCTGACCCAAAGAAAGTGATTATATTCTCACTACAAATGCTCATATTAAGTCCCAGAAAGACAAAGTCTTTGATACGCTTAAAGCGTATAGACAAATACATGATTCCATGTAGATTTGGACATATAGTTCAAATACTTGAAAGTATAAAGTCAAAATTGCTTGAAGCATACACAATTCTTGGTCCTGAAGTACCACATCCTAAGTTTAATTTGTGTACATATGTATCTTGCTATAACTATAAGCATGATGGCATTGAGAATACATCTATGAAGATATTGAAGAGTCATTCCACGACATTATATGAAGATGTTCATATCTATCAAGGATGATGATTCAAGGTGCGGAATATTTATTCAAGTCAATATGGTTGATTTATTTATCAAACATCTACCAAAGATTGTTTTGAAGATGGTGCACAAGATTGGAATGCAAATGCTCAAGGATATAAATTGATGTTCTTATCAGGGGGAGTTAATGCGCGTTGCACTCTTTTTCCCTTACAAGGTTTTGTCCCAACTGGGTTTACCTTGCGAGGTTTTTAGCGAGGCAACCAATAGGCGCATATTCAAACATGTGTACTCTTTTTCCTTCTCTTTAATTTTTCCCATTGGGTTTTGGTTTTAAGGTTTTAACGAGGCATATTGTTGAATAGACATTCAAGGGGGAGTGTTATAAATAGAACTCTATTTAGAGTGAATGTCTAAGAGTTTTAGTTTGAAGCTAAGTCATTTATCTTCCTATAAATAGAGGGGTCTTACCCCATTGTAAATCATCCCAAGTATCAATAAGAATACTCCTCTCTCTCCCTATTCTCTCTATATTGTTCTTGTCTTTTATATTATTTCATAACATAATTTCAATTGTGTATAATATTTCCTTGACCCAATTCACTCAACAAGAGTAATCAGTGGCCTCTTAATTTTCTTTAACTAAATTTACTCACATTTAATATGTCAAAATTAAATCCAAGACATTCACCTTGATAAAATAGCTATCTTTTACTATTCAAATACTAATAAACACTCTAAATTAATAACATGCTAGTCATGAAAGATTCACAAAAAAGAAAACTCATGTTTTCCTTCACTTAACAATTATAAAGTGGATTAATGGAGACTTCTAGATGCTCACTTTTGCTTAAACTGGCACAACAGAAAGAAATAGGCGAAGGGATTATCTCCTCTAATAAAATAGCTTCATAATTCAAATGAGATTTTATCAATGTAAAAGGGATATAATAATAGTAAAGACTCAAATAACCTACCAGTATATTGGAACTCCAAAATTTAAAAGAAACAAGAAAAAGAATATTCACATCTAATTCATTGTGGGAAGTCTATGGTAGCTTATCATTCCAATAACTATATAAAACTACAAAGTAGTGTTTCAGCAAACATATTAGGAGCAATTTCAAACTAGCAGTTAAAACAACTTAAACAAATGGCCAAATGAATTTAGCTCTGCTCCAACAATCAAAACAGGTTTCAATCTTGGTTTATTGCTATGAAAATATGAATTACAAAGGCTCAAAAGTTACATGAGGAGCAGAAATATGATGCAAGAGTGAAATGCGAGCAGAAAACAACAGCAGGACAACAAGGAAACAACACCAAGATGGACGTTTGAACATCCTAAAATTTTTAGAGTCGAAGCCCAAAACAAGTTCTAAAAGATTTTATCTTTCTGAAAGAGTTTTCACTCTAAGAAACCTTCACGAAACTCACAATTTCAGCTTATTATTATATATTTTTAGCTGTTGATTTTTCTCTAAACATTTTGTGTATCTAAACAACTCTTCAAGATGTCCTCTGTGTAAATAAGAATGTTCAGTATTTTATAAGAGGAGACAATGCATTCATGATTGAAAATCTGTCCATAAGACATATTTCTCAGCAAAAATCTGCTATAACTATTTAAATGACAGACTTTTGGTTCAAAAATCTGTCCAAAGGATAATTTTTTGCCAACTGTGAATAGTATTAGGAGCTGTATACTCCCAACAACCTTTAAACAATAAAAAGCAGCAAACAAGTACCCTACTCTCATGATCAGACATATTTATTCTTTAGCTTTTCAACAATCAATACAAGTCCTAGTTTGCTTCAAAACAAAACTAAAGACAAGTAACTAGAACTTAATTAATCTACCACAAACATGTAACTAAACCTTAATACTGAACCTTTAACCAATCAAGAGAACTTAAAACCTAATGACTAAAACGAAACCAAGCAAGACACATGTTAACAGAGAAAATAATTTAGTGAAAACATTTGACTAAGTGAAGACGAAACTGAAAACTATGTAGAAAATGAACTAAAATGGACCACTAACAGAACTTACACTACTACAATAACTACAACAAAGTAGTAGGCAACAGAAATTAGAAACCTAAAGAAAGAATTAGGTTCTTGTTAGAGTCCAAAAACTTTGAAACTTCAGTTAATTAGCATAATGAATTAAACGTGAAATAACAGAAACTACAATTGAAGCTAAAATTTATAAACTTGAATCTACAACTAACTTTAAACACCATTAGCAGAACATAAGAGACAGGAATCCAAACAACAAAATATTTTAAGATCAAGGAACGACGACTAATCATTACTGACTCCTAACTAACTAACGGCTAACTAAAGATAAATAAAACACACGGTCAAACAAAGAAAAAAAATCAAAAATTTTAGACCTAAGAAAACTACAAAAAAACAGAAAGTAAAAGAAAAAGAAAGGGGACACAAGGGATTAGGGCGTACCAGAAAAATCGAGTGGTGCAATAGTGGTGGTGATTCAGATAGTGGTGGATAAAGCTTTGACGTTGGACATGCTATTCTCGTTGCTGGCTTGTCATTATAAACTCCAATAAAATTGAAGTCGAATAACGAACTCAACAACAAGAAAAGCTCGTTCGAGCCAAAGTAGAAGCGGCCAACAACCCATCGTAATTGAGGCCCCGGAGTTTCGACTTCAAACCAAAAAAGAATGGTAGATTGGGGGAAGAACTACACACTTATGTAGGTATTAAGTGGTGGTGAGGTCTGAAACTTGACAAATCTAAGGAAAAATAGGCGGTTAGGGTTTCGGTTCTTTCGAAGATTTATGGCGTTTGAGAAGGATTCAAGGGATTTGGGGCTTGGATTAGGGGAGAGGAGGAGAGATGAAGAGATTGGCCTTAGTTGGAGGGTATTTTTTCAACGGAAGACAGCGTTGCTGCCATGGGGGACGGAAGCGACGACATGAGGAAAAGAAGAGAGGAGAGGGGCTTCTAGGGTTTGGGTTATGGAGAAATGGCCAAATTTTCTGATTTTAGAGGGCTTATATACCTCTTCAGAGATCAAATGAGGATCATTGGATAAAATACCATGGAAGGATGAGATTGATATTTTGATTCACTTATCGAAACAACGTAGTTTGAGGAAAATTATGTAGTTTCGGGCCCTTTTTGTAACGACCCAACCGGTCGTTTTGAGCTCTAGCACGTCGTCTAGAAGTTTGAGGCCATGAGTAGCTTCACTTCAAGTATTATGACTTGCACGCAGTGTGGGAATCGAATTTAAGGAAGTTCGGAGTTGTTTTGGAAAGTGAGTTCTCATTTCGGAAGCTTTAAGTTGAAAGAATTGACTAAGATTGGATTTTTGAGTAAACGACCTTCGAATTAGGATTTGAAGGTTTCAACAGGTTTGTATGATAATTTTAAACTTGGGCGTTGTTCGAATCGGGTTTGGAATGACCCGGGAGTGTTTCAACGCCTATTGTGGAAGTTAATATTTTTGGAAGGATTTCATAAGTTTGGGTTAAATTTACTTTCTATGTTATCAATGCCCGTTTGGGATTCTAAGTTTGTAGATAGCTCCGTATGGTGATTCTGTTATTGGGAGCGCGATCGGAAGTGAATTCGGAGGTCCGTAGGTCATTTTGGAGTTATTTGGCTAAAGATATAAATTTGAAGGTTTTGAGGAGTTTGACCGGAAGTGAACTTTTTGATATCGGGATCAAATTCCATTTTTAGAAGTTAGAGTTGGTCCGTAATGTCAAGTATGACTTGTGCGAAAAATTTGAGATCAATCGAACGTGATTTGATAGGTTTAAGTAATGAAAGTAGAAGTTTGAATATTCAAAATTCATTAAGCTTGAATTGGAGTGTGATTCATTTTTTCGATGTTGTTTGATGTGATTTGAGGCCTCGAGCAAGTTCGTATCATATTTTGGGACATGTTGGTATAATTGGTTAAGGTCCCCAGGGCCTCGGGTGGATTTCGAAAGGTTAATGAAATGGATTTTGGACAAAAAAAGCTACTGAAATTCTGTTGCAGCTGTTGTTCTCCAGAAATTTTCTGGTGCGAGGAGTCAATTTCAAAAGCTCATATCTTGCAATTATAGAGTACTGACTCTCAACATTCGGCTCATTTATAATCTCATAATATCAGAACTCATAGTAACCACTGTTGTGTGATGTGCGATCCATTACTTATAGTCTAGTACGCCCACTAGGGGTATGAAGACTTTAGAGGGGATCCTACAACCCAAGCGTCATATCGCTGTGGCGTGCAACCCGAGCCAAAATATATATCGTTATCGCGTGTAGCCTAATCCATATAAGTATTGTTGCGGCGTGCAACCCGATCCACAACTCACACACACACACACACACACACACACACACACATATATATATATATATATATATATATATATATCTATATATATATATATATATATATATATATATATATATATATATCCTCAGAATCGGGTTCTCAACCTCTCTCTCTCAACCATTATCCTATTACCACACAACCTCTCGGACACAATAATAGAAATTAGGGAACTCAACACAAATAGTTCTCACAATTAGGAGTAGAGTTATAAAACCAATTTTAAACATTTAAGCAGGTAAAACGTGACGGAGTATACACTTCTAGCAAGTGAAGTGAGAAAAATAGTCAAACTGCCCCTAAGGGTCTCTACAGGTCGGCACAAGGCCCCAAACATGTCATACAGCCTATGATACAATATATGAATCTAAAATACAGAATAATATAACATTTCCAAATAAACTACGTGGCTTAATAGTCGCTACGGGACGAACCGAGTCACAATCCCTACTGGTGCATGCCCACACGCTCGTCACCGGTGAAAATACTATTCTGTGATGCCTTTGCCCCTCGAATCGGCCTCCAATCGCATTGAATCTATTCAAAATCAGAATCACAACGTCAAAATATGCTAAGGGAACGAAGCCCAAGCGAAAACAATTGAAAAATACCAAAAATCTCGAAATTGGCCAGACCCGATCCCTAGGCCCACGTCTCGAAACTCAGAAATTTTCACATCAAGGGAAACCTTATCTCCCCACGAGTTTATACATATCAAAATTTCTCAAATCCGACACCAAATGGTCCTTCAAATTACAAATCAAAAGCCAAATTTCTCAAGCCCTAGCTTTCCAATTTTAGGCTTAGTTTTCATGATTTTCTAGGTGGAATTCACATAATAATCAAGTTTAATGTCCACAAATTTTACCTCCCAATGATTCCCCTTGAATCCCTCTCCAATCTCCTTAAAAAATCTCCCAAAATTACCAACTATGGAGGAAAATAAGCTCAAAATCGCAGACAAAACGATTTAAAAACATTCTGCCTAGGTCCAACTATGACAAATGTCATGTCTTCATAGCTTTTAATTCATACTTGTTTCTTCTAGAATTTCCACAATTCTTCTTGCCTTCTTTGTACATGTTCATGTGTATATGATGTAGTCCCCCAATTGTTGAGTGTTGAAGTATAAAACCTCGAGCACTTGTTAGTTTCTTTCACCCGGTCCTTTTCCTGAAAAGGAAAAACATATGGGACTCGGGGGGTGCAATTGTAGATGAAGACTGCTCAACCCGTTTGTATTTCTATCAGAATAATTGTAACCCTGGGCTAGGAATTTTCATGCACTCCATTTGGCCGTACAGTTCATGACTCATCATTTAGTACGGGTTAGCGTTTTGCCTAGTATCTAAAATCGTTAGTAAAACCTTAACAATTCAAAAATAAAATTTACCGTGGTGATACATGACCGTGGGTATTTCCTTAGAAGTAATATCTCTTCAAATGAACAGCATTCCAGTGTGAAGGTAAAATCTTCCGTCCATTGTCTCTAATTCATATTCTCTTTTTCCTGCAATATCACGAACTCTGTAGGGTCCTTCCCATGTTGAACTTAGTTTTCCCGCACTGACAGCATTTGTAGATTGAAAAACCTTTTTATGCACAAAGTCCCCGATTTTGAAAAATCTGAGGCGTTCCTTTCTATTGTAGTAAGGCTCATTTTTGCACTGCGATTCTTATTAGCGCAGCTTCTCTCTTGCCTTCTAATAAGTCCAAATTGAACCGCATCTCTTTATCATTAGACTCTTGTGTACGCGGTTCTCTTATTTCAACTGGGATTAGTGCCTCAGCTCCATAAACCAAATAGAAGGGTCTTTCACCTATGCTTGTTTTTGTTATTGTGCGATATGCCCACAAAACTCCGGGTAACACTTCAGGCCAATTACCTTTGACTCCTCTAATCGCTTCTTTAAATTATTAATGATGACTTTGCTTGTTGATTATGCTTGTCCATTACCTATTGGGTGATAAGGTGTAGACGTAATCATCTTTATTTGCCAACTTTCAAGAAATTCTATGACTTGAGCTCTGATAAATTGAGGACCATTGTCACATACGATTTCCTTTGGTACACCGAATCGGCAGATGATGTATTCCAAATGAAGCCCTTGACCTTTTTTTCTCGCACCTGCTTAAATACTCCTGCCTCTACCCATTTAGTAAAATAATCAGTAAGTACGAGCAAAAACTTTACCTGACTTTTTGCTTGAGGCAACGGTCCTACGATGTCCATTCCCCATTTCATAAACGGCCATGGTGCGATGAACAAATGTAATAATTCTGCTGGTCGGCGCATATTGTTACTGTACATCTGACATTTATCACATTTAGCTACAAAATTCCCTACTTCTTCTTCCATTTTGGGCCAATAGTACCCTGCTCCAATCAAGGTTCTCACCAGTGATCTTCCTCCTGCGTGATTCCCACAATGCCCCTCATGTATTTCTCTCAGCCGAGGCATCTTGCTAAGGGATCACCGAACATTTTTCGATATAAGTTTCCTTGTTTTAAACAATATCGAGCAGCCTTCTTTCACAGCGCATAAGTTTTATTCTTATCATCAGGTACGGTACCATGCTGCAAAAAAGTAACAATTTCATTCCTCCAATCCCAATTTAAATGATTAAAATTTACATTGTTCTTATCAGGTTCGAGATGAGTGAACTAAATGTATAACCGAGGCGTTTGCATCATGCACTACATCAGCTGCGGATGCAAGATTAGCTAAGGCATCGGCTTCAACATTTTCATCCCTTGGTATTTGTAAGACTTTCCAAGTTTGGAATTGCCTAATTAGTTCTCGCACCTTTTCCAAGTATTGTTGCATCCTGGCTTCCCTGGCCGTGAAAGTTCCCAGCATTTGGTTAACCACGAGTTTTGAATCACTTTTAATCACTATCTGACTTATTCCAAGTACTCGTGCAAATTCTAGACCTGCAATCATAGCTTCATACTCCACTTCATTTCTAGTTAAGGAATGACATTTAATAGCTTGTCTAATAGTTTCACTCATAGGTGGTACTAAGAAAATTCCTAATACTGCACCTTTTTCATTCGATAAACCATCAGTGAATAAAATCCACGTTCCTGGATTAGCCCCGTTAAGTACCTGAACTTGTTTATCAGCTTCTAACTGCATCCCTTGGTTGAAATCAGCTAATATCTGGGACTTTATTGCTGTCCTATGTAGGTACGTGATTTCATACTCACTCAGTTCTATGGCCCACTTGGCCAACCTTCCTGACAATTCATGCTTGTGTAATATACTACGTGAAGGGTATGCAGATACCACAACAATGGGATGGCACTGAAAATATGGTCTTATTTTTCTAGATGCCATGATTAAAGCAAGTGCTAGGTTTTCCAGTTGTGGATACCGTGTCTCTGAATCTAATAAATATTTACTAACATAATAGATAGGAGACTTCTTACCTTGTTCTTCACGAACCAAAACCGCGCTTACCGTAACTTCTGATATAGCAAGGTAGATGAAAAGTTTCTCCCCGGCCTTTGGTTTTGCTAGCAAAGTCAGATTTGATAAGTAAGTCTTCAAGTTTCTAAGTGCATGTTGAAACTCCTCATCCCACTCAAAATGATCATGCTTTTTAAGGGCCGAGAAAAATTTAAAACATTTTTCCGATGATTTAGAAATGAATCTCCCCAAAGCTGCGATCCTTCCCGTCAGTCTTTGCACTTCTTTCTTGTTTGAAAGTATATTAGGAAATTTTTCAATGGCTTTAATTTGTGTAGGATTTACTTCAATACCCCGGTTAGAAACAAGAAAGCGCAAAAACTTACCTAATGCTATACCAAATGCACATTTTTCTAGATTTAACTTCATATTGTATTTTCGCAAAATTTTAAACGTTTCAGCTAGATGTGATATATGATCCTATGAATGTTGAGTCTTAACTAACATGTCGTCTATATAAACATCCATGGTCTTGCCTAAATGTTCTTAAAACATTTGAGTAACTAACCTCTGATAAGTCGCACCTGCATTCTTAAGACCAAAGGGCATTACCTTATAACAATAAGTCCCCCTGTCTGTTATGAAAGAAGTTTTTTTCCTCATCTTCTGGATCCATTTTGATTTGATTGTAACCTGAGTACGCATCTAAGAAACTTAATAGCTAATGCCCTGTAGTAGCATCAATTAATTTATCTATATGCGGTAAAGGGAAAGAATCTTTTGGATAAGCCTTATTATGATTTATGTAATCTACGCAGACTCGCCACTTGACGTTCTTCTTAGGTACCACAACCGTGTTAGCTAACCAGTCAGGATATTTTCCCTCACGAATCGAACCAATTTTGAGCAATTTTTTAACTTCTTCTTGAATCACCTTATTTTGAAAGTTCCTTGATTTTTTTTTATTTTAGTTGACTGGAGGGTATGATGGATGTTCGTTTAGCTTGTGAGTCATAACCTCTGGTGGTATCCTTGTCATATTAGAATGGGACCAAGCAAAGCAATCTGCGTTGGCTTTCAAAAATTCAATTAACTTACATTTTACTTCCTGGCTGAGATTGGCTCCTATGTACATTTTCCTCTCGGGCCAGTGTTTAAGTAATGCCACTTCTTCTATCTTTTCAATGGTTGTTTTGATGTTCTCGTTCTCCTCCGGTTCTTAAATGGTATCAGGTCTTGAATCCACATCTATTTGCTCTTGTTTAGTTGAGGTTGACACCGTGTCTTCCCTAAATAAATTCTGTAATTGATACTTGTCTTCAACTTTATCAGTTGAATTTGACACAGAATTGATGCTTCTTGAAGTTTGTTGATCGCCTTTGATTTGACATATCCCCCAAGGTGATGGAAATTTAATGACTTGATGTAATGTTGCTGGAACAACATCCATGTCATGAATCCATGACCTCCCAAGAATTATATTATAAGCCATTTCCATATCCACGACTAGAAATTTGGTATTCTTCATAACACCTTCTGCAAACGTAGTTAGGACCGCTTCTCCTTTTGTTACAGCACTAGAATTATCAAACCCCGGCAAAGTATGTGCTTTTAAGATTAATTTATCTTCAGCTTGCATCTTACGTAACACTCACAACAAAAACAATATTCACAGAACTGCCTAGACCAATCAAAAGTTGTTTTACGTTAGTGTCAAATACAAGTAAAGATATTACCAGGGCATCGTTATGCTGAGTGAGGAGACCCTCAGCATATGTATCGTTGAATGTAATATTTTATTCTTCTAGCACATGTAGAAACTGTTTTCCATGAGTGATTTATTTCTTGAAAGTTTTATACCGTTGTATATGAAATGTCGTTAATATCATCGCCTCCACTTATAACATTAACAGTTCTTTTGGGCGAGGGTGGTTTCGGAGGCTCCTGTCTGTTCTTCATATATGCTTGTTTGCCTTTCTCACCGAATAACTCATTGAGATACCCTTGATTTAGCAAATGATCGACCTCACCTTGCAAAAATCTACAATCTGCGGTTTTATGCCTGTGGTCGTTGTGAAATTCGCACCAATGATCAGGGTTTCATCTGTTTGGATTCGATCTCATCTCTTTGGGCCATCATACCTTATCTCCCATGATTCTTTAAATAGCTACAAGTTCTGAGGTGCTCACGTTGAAATTATAACCACCAAACCTTGCCTTTCTGTCATCATCTTGTGACCCGCGTATGTTCCGATCTTTTCCAAATCTTGAAGTTGAGCCTGATTCTTTATTCCTTAACCTGTGATCGTACCTCTGATGCCTCGTTTTGGTCGTGAGTCACTTCCCACAGGTCCCATATATGGATTATAGCTATTTTTACCGGATCCTTTTTCATTTTTCGCACGCCGTGAGCTTATTTTTTCTTCGGTTTTTTGTCGTAAAATATCTTCTTCAATCCGCATTTTTGTATTGTGTCTGTTGTAGACGTCATTCCTCGTTATTGCGGGGAATTCTCGAAGGCTTTCCTTGAGTCGCCTCGTGGTTTTTGAACTTTTCTCATTCAAATTGCTAGTGAAGGCTATGGCGGCCCAATTGTCACGTGCTAGTGATAACCTCATCCTTTCTCGTTGGAATCTATCCACGAACTCTCTAAGAAACTTGGAGTCTCCCTGCTTGATTTTAAAGATATATTCCATTCTCTTTTCAACTTTTTGAGCTCCCTAATTAGCTTTGATAAATAAATCTGCAAGCTCAACAAAAGAATTTATAGAATTTTCATGTAAAAAAGAATACCATGTTAGTTCCCCTTTAGTGAGTGTTTTACCAAATTTTTTGACCAGGATTGATTTAATCTCTTGCTTAGTCAAATCGTAGCCTTTGACACCCGTTGTGAATGCAGTAATGTGGTCTCGTGGGTCTGATGTACCATCATACTTTGGAATGACAGACATCTTAAATTTCTTTGGAATCGGGAGGGGAGCAGCACTTGGCTTTCATGGTTTTTGAGAATATTTATCTGTATCTACTCTTTTGATCACAGGTGGTACTCCGGGTATTTGTTCTATTCACTTATTCTGCTCCTTAAGCTGTTTCTGTAAAGTAGTACAAAGTTTTGTAAATCAGAATTAATTGGATTACCTGGATCTCCCTCCCATGTTTCGCTAGGGGTTCCACCATTGCCTAAATTAACATAATCTGGAGCGAGGGTTCTCCAAAGTATTGTTGTTTGGAGTAGGTATGGGTGGAGCAGTAGGTAACCGGCTAACAAAAGCTTGAAGAGCTTTATTGACTTGTGAGGCAATAAGTTTTTTTAAGGGATCATTCACAACCTCTTCATTCCCAAATTGACCACGTTCTTTTGTGTGAGACCCATCAGGAGTGCCTTCACGAGATTGACGCAGGAGTCTTACGGAGTTGGAATTTGATTATCATTATTTTGAGAATCTTCCTGATTGATTTGGTTTTCTTGAGTGTTGTCGTTGTTGTTCGACATAGTTGATTCAACACAGAAAATCAAGGTAAGGTATAGTTGATTATCAGATTTCCGGTAGCGGAACCAATTTGTTTAAGCAAAAAATAGGTTTTTAGTCAAAGCTGGAAATTTAGAAGAACACGGGTTACTGATTATCGAAAAAGAATATAAAGAAAAACTTTTGAGAGTAATATGATTAAAGAACAAGTAAACAAGAGTGTATATCAATGATAATTTGTGTGTTACAAGTATTCAGTATTCTCCTTTTTATAGTGAATTTGGAGATACGTGCCTTACCTCTATCATAATTAGGCTACTATGAGCAATTAATGACATTAAATAAAACGTTACACAATCATTACATTAAATAAATATTCTCTAACGTTTTTGATATTTGATACGCATTAAATACGGTATTTGGCCTTTCATAGGCTATCAGATTATCTCCTTAATTCTTCTTGAGTTATAAATGCTTTGAATAGGTACGGTCTTGAATAGGTGCGGGCCTTTTATCACTTGAGTAGTTGCCCGTACCTCTTGGCTACCTTTACTCGCATTCGTTGTTGCTCGTGTCTCATGACTAATTTTAATTCTTTGATTGTTTGACCAGCTTACATGTCATGGCACGTCATCTTTAATATATAAATTCGATTTTCTCACCCATGGCAACTTTTCCCGAAAGAATTAAACTCATTGCTCAGATCAGCTAAGTATTCTTCTGTATAAGTTCAAGTGATCGATGGCTTCGTTTAATCATTTGGATATGTCGAACAAAGATAAAGAGTACGAATTATCCAAATCCAAAAGAGAACTTGACATTTGTTGGTCCATGTCTATAAAATTCCATATGCATAACGTTAGGTAAAAGAGGAAAAAAGGAAAAGCTTTTCTCTTCTTGGACAAAGAAAAAGGGAAATGCTTTATGTTCATGCCAGTGACGTTTATGCATTGTCATTTGGCAATGATAAGGAGTCAAAGCGCAAGGTTAATTAGTTATTAGTATGATTTGTGAATGAGAATTCTTGGGTCCTTCCATATTTCAAGTGCTCTATTCCTTCATTTCACACAAAGATTATCTTTTTAGATGATGTAAAAATCAAGTTTGGAGGCTAGCAAATAGCAATTAGTTTGAACTTTCTGAAATCTCTTTCTTATTGTTTGCCGCGTGGAATGAATAAAAAAATTAGACCATTTGGCAGTTGTACTACGACCAGGAAAGTTAGAGGAGTCAAACTTAATAGATATTAAACTAGAGAAGTGATGCCCGTGCATTACATTATTTTTTGAATTATGATCGTGCTAGTAAACAAAGTGTTCCATATTAAATCAAAATAAATAATTATAATTATAATTATAATCAAAAGAATTTTATATGCGAAATATAAGATAATATATTTATTTCTCTCTAGTATGTGCAAAAAATGACATAAGAATTATGCCCTTCCAACATGTAATCCAAAGCTTCAATTCTAGTATATTTTTTCCTTTTGCCGCTTGTTGAGATTGTCTCATCATCTGTATTATGTTATACTTTACAGTTGCCCAAAAATTGTTTGTGATCAAGTCATCTATTATTATAGGTTGTTGCATATTCTCTTTGACTCAACAATGTCCAGAATATTTCCTACATTGACATAAGACCTAGCAGTGCAGCTGCATGATTTAAATTGAAGTAATACTTGAGTCTTGACAACTAACATTTCCAAGTGACCGTCCCTATAAAAAAATAGTAAATCATATGATATCATTATGTAGTTTCAATTTAAAAACACACAGTAGCAATTCAAATATTAGGAAAGATACTAACTCAAGAAAAGAAATAGAAAATACTAGCCAATATACTACGTGGAGTACAAATAAAACAGTCTAAACACTTAAGCAAACAAGTCAAATGAACATGTTTCTCTAAACTAGTATAGAATAAATTTACAATTTAAAATGAACAAGTAAGCAGAAAAACTCAATTTAAATACTTCAAGTAAAAATGAATTTTCGAACATTTTGCTCAAGTACACGCTTGTCATCTCACGTACGAGGCATTTAATTACCAAACATCATATCCTAGGGGGAAGGTCCCCCACACAAGGTTAGACAATCCACTTACCTCAAACCGGCTCCAATTCAACTTGAAACCATACTTTTGCCACGAGTATCTGACTCCAAATGGCCAAAATCTACTCATTTCAATTATATCTCGTAAATAACACCTCAAACAACTGATTCCACTATTTAATTTAAATCTAAGATGTATATTTAGATAAAATAACCAAAACAACCCTCGGGCCAACGTGGTCAAAACCCGAAGTTCGAACTAAAATCCGGTTACCCATTCCCCCACGAATCCAATTATGCGATTAGTTTTGAAATCGGATCTCGAATTGAGGTCCAACCCCCAATTTTAGAAGAACCCTAGGTTCCTACCTTATATATCCAAAATTTCCCATTAAAATCATTGATTTGACATTGAAATTATGTTAAAAGTTGTTAAGGAGTGAAGAAAATGAGTTAGAAATCACTTACCAATCGATCTGAAGAAGAAGAATTGCTTAGAAAATCGCCTCTTATGTTTTGAGTATTTGGAAAGTGAGAAATAACTGAAAATCCCGTGTATTTATACTCTCTGATGCGCCCAGCGCGGACCGCGCAACAAGGACCGCGGCCGCACTGGTGGAACTGGAGATTGCTGTCTCTCTGAAGCTTGCCGTGCGGACCGCGCTAATGCGACCCCGGCCGCGCAACGCACACCGTGGAAGGCGTTAAGGAGACCGCGGCTGCGCTGGAGCCTACACTATTCCTGACCTGCAATATCTGTTGTTTTATGTCTAAGACCTCCCAGAACCTACTTGAAACTCACCCGCGCCCTCGTGACTCCATACCAAATATACACACAACCTCAAAAACATCCTACGGACTTGTGCGTGCGATCAAATTCGCCAAAATAACATCATATACATCAGATCGAGCGTCAAAACTCATGATTTCTTCAAAATTTTCCATAAACATCAAATTTCCATTTTAATTCCGAAACACGTCAAACGATGTCCGTTTCAACAAAACTTTACAAAAAGTGCTTAAAGCATATATAAGACTTGTACCAGTTACCGGAACAAAAATATGGGTCCGATACCATAATCTTTTAATCAAATTTACTTCCCAATTTGCTTAATCATTTCCATAAAACAAATTTCACATAAAAATTCATTTCTCAAGCTTGAGCCTCGAAATTCGATTCCGGACACACGCCCAAGTCCTATATTTTCCTGCGGAACCTCCGGGACCGTCAAATTACGGTTCCGGGTCTATTTACCTAAAGTTTTGACCGAAGTCAAATTAATTCAATTAGTATCAAAATTTAATATTTTTCTCACAGAATTTGTATTTACGTTTTCCAGTTACGTGCCCGAACTGCGCACGTAAATTGAGGCAACTTGAGAGGAGGTTTTAAGACCTCGGAAGTATAGAACGCAAAATAAATAAGTGATGACCCCATTGGGTTTTCATATCCTCCACCACTAAAAGAACCGTTGTCACAACTCCTTTATACACGGATAACCCGAACGATAAACGTATAAGGGAATTTTTCCAATTAAAGTGATATTATTTGAAATGAGATTATTTATTTATTTAGAGCCGTCACTTTGGATAAGTTTGGCCTTTAGTGTCCTAAGTCATCGGTTTATTTAGAATCCCAAATCGAGAAAATTTTTCGACTGCCCGAATGGAGTCTACGAACCAGAAATTCTAAGTAAGGAATTATGTTGACCCGAAGGAAGGTGTTAGGCACCCTGGGATCCGGGGGTTTTAGCACGGTAGCTTAAACTATTATAATTGGCTAAAAATTCTGATGTTTATACATGTTCATCTTATCGTGCAATTATAAATTATTTCTTTACCGCTTTTAATATTTTTTAAGAAAATTGCAATGTCGTTAAAACACGTCGCGAACCACGTCACATAAGTGCACCCGCGATTTTTGACATATTCCAACTCCATTTAGATTTGGATTTGGGTCAAATAAATGTGCACCTATACTTAGGAAGGTAAGAATATTAAAGACGCGCCTAAGCAACTACGCGTTTTATTATCTTTGCGGGAAATCGTGAAGTTTGCTAAACGGCATATACGAATTTCTAAGTATTTTATATAAACATTTTAAGAGGGCCATGCAATTTATAGATTCCATTTGACGTGGCGCACCTCATTTTATTATTGTAAAGGCCCATCCTAAAGCAAAATATTATTTTCTATAAAATTTGATCAAATAATATCCCATAAATTGCTACAAATTCTTTGGAAAAAACAAAGAATAACATCGAACAAATGGACGTAGCTACTAACTGTGCATGAGGTATAAGTCGAAACAAGTATGTATATAAAAATACAATTTTCACAATTTCAAGAGTCAGGATGCTGACATGAAACTGAGGTTCATATGTCGACTCCATAGATTCTATAAAGGCCAATTTCGAAATTTATAACACCATAATTGTGAACTGACCAACTAATTTGATAAATTTCTGCAAATAAACCAACTAAACAAATTGCTCATCAAATGGTAAAACAGTCCAGATTTACTAACATAAGTCCTAGTGGAGTCAAAGTCACATACAACACAAATAAAAGTCTATATAGTCCCTTTTAACAGCCATGTTACATGCACTTGATACCAAGCCCTACTTAACACATGGCCCACACTAATATAAATTGCAATTGAATTCTGGTATTCACGTTTTATCAGGTACGTAGTCCATCAATTCCACATTAGTAAACTAACATAGCAACAACAATCCATATAGTCCCATTAATACATTTAATATGAAATTCAAGTAACTATAAATGAAAGCTGCATTGCTAAGGTAAAATCACAGGAGGCAAAAACAACTTTGACTTCAAGTCTCCTTTTAATTACACTATTCATTCGACTCAATGTTACATCCTTTGGGAAAGAGAAATACCTGGCAATTAGAATAAGGAAGAATAGGGGATCAGCAACAGTATTCAGTGATCAGCAACAAAATTAAAGGCAACACAACAGTAAAATCAGCTTGATAACCAGATCCACCCAGAATAAACTACACATAGCCTTTGAACGACCTTAAGCAACTTGAAAACAAACTATGTGAACTCCAGAAATTACCAAACCTAAACTAAAAGATGTAAATCCAAAAACCAGAATCTGAAACTAGCTTGACCTCCAATGGAACAATACTTTTTTGAGTTTTTGTTGGTTTTGAAGCTCTAAATGCCTAAATTTTGAAGGAAACTCTCAAATATTCAAAATAAGTAATTTTTTTAATTTTTTTCTTTGGATTAGGTTAGAATTGTAGGAATTGGATCTGAATCTTTGAAATATTTTAGCTATTGGACTTCATTTAGAAACTTTCAGGATTTTTTTTGAACTTCAAATATTTCTGAGAATTTTGGAGAGACTTCAAACTGTCTAAAACTTTTGAATGAATTAGGGTGCCATTTTTATAGCCAAAGCATAGGGAAACCCCTTTATTTTGTTTTAACCACTGTCCCTCTTTTAATTTTCAGATTTTATTGGTTTAGTACCTAGATTCTCGACTTGTTAGCCAAGTCATTACATTATAGCCTTAGAGTTATCATTTCAGTCCTATTCTAGAAGGATCTAGGGCTTTCTTGCATTGTTTTTTTATGTAGGGAATACCTATACTACCTTTAATTTATTCTGAAATTACCAGAACTAAACCAAACCCTATACTACCCTTCTAGTATACTATATTACCATTCTTACTAAACTAAATCTTCAAAACTAATTCTTGCTAGCTAAACAGCTATATCCAAACCACAATCAAATTTGAACTTACTAACCTAAATAATCATAAAATTCAACTCGGAATTCTAAAGCTAATGGACCACAATTTCAAGCAAAGGGATGAAATTAACATAATCAAAAGAAACATGCAAATCTACGGCTAAATATTCAAGATTTAAAAAAACTAATTCTGGTTCATACCACTATCAAATTATCAATTAAACTAAACTAACATTAAACTAAGCTAAACAAAATAATAACAAGAATTAAGACTTAATCAGAGAATTCCACAAAACTAAAACTAAGCTAAAAAAGACTGAAGCTAATGCAAAAGAACAGAAATTAGAAGTTGACTTAATTAAGCTAACTAAGAAAAATAAATAATTGCAAAAACATGGTCGGAGACTAAAAATCAAAATCATGCCAAATAAAACCATCAAACAAAGAAAAATAATAAAAGATGCGTAGAAACCAAACCAAATCTAATTGAATTAACTAAGGAATACTAATTATAATCAGTCTTTCTAATTAAAATAAAAACAAATAATTCAGAAATAGTGCAGAACACAATCATCATACAAAATAAATAAGAACGATCAAAGGAAAATAAGAACTCACTGATTGGTCTTCAAGACTTTACCGGGTTCAAATTGAATCCCTAAATTGAGTTACACTCTTGCTCTTGGTCAAAAGAAACATGCAACTTCATTTTGGAATTCAGGTAGGGTTTTGACAGCCTTCTCAAGATTGGCCGATTTTTAGATTGAAAAATCGAGGGGCTTCAGAGTTTTTTGAAGAAGGTGGGGTTCAATTTTGGGTAGAGGAGGAAAAGGGGAGTATAGGGTGTATTTTTGGTAGCCATTGAAGCCAGCACCGCCGTAGGCGGTGAAACACCCGCTTCTTTGGAGGATTTATTCGAGAAGTTTGGTTGGGGTTTGAGGGTTGATTTGTGGGGGATTGGAAAGAGGAGGAGACGAGGAGTAAGTGGTGTTAATTTGGGTGAATTTGGAGTTATGCTACCGCCGGCGGCGATTTCCAGCCGGCGGCGGATGGTGGAGAGATGGAGGTCTGCGGTGGTGTTACACCGGAGGAATTTAGGGTTAATGGGACGAGGTACGATGTTTCTGGGGCAGGGAGGTTTTATAAGACACTTATATAATGTAACGCCCTCCGCATCTCGACCTTCTGATTGAGATTAATCAACGGTTGAGATCCATTTGATAGAAACGACACCTTTTGGATAGGGGAATTTCTGAATCGGGTAGGGAATTTTGGGTTTGGGTTTAATTTGATGGGTTTGGTGGTTTTGGGCTAGGTTTTATTGCTAGAAATGGACCAAATCATGGTCTTTAATAAGAGACCCAAGTTATATGTGTTTTTCTCTTTATATTTTTTTATATATTTATTCATATTTTAATAACAAAAATATTTAAAACATATTTAATTTCCAAAAAATAAATTAATTAACTTCTTAAATAACCTAAATCCTAAATTTAAAAAGGAAATTAAACAAATGTTAGAATAACCAATTTTTTTGTTATTTTCAATATTAATTAACTAATAACCCAAAAGAAAAAAAGTAAAAATTAAGTCCTAAATGCAAACATGTTATTTTGTATTTTTATGAATTATATTAAGTAAAAATGCATAAAAATACAAATAAACACAAAATCATGCAATTAATAAAAGAATAAAATGCACAAAAATGCAAATAAACACAAAATCACGCAATTAATTTCTAAAAATTTAAATAATAAAATAAAAATCTTAATTTTAATGAATTTTATAGGAACATTTCGAGCGAGGCATATATCACATTCTCACCGCTGCCCCTCTTTGCGCGGAGACACGAAGGGTTTCCGGGCAAAGATAAATGAGCAACTGAGAGATTTTTGCCTTCTTTGCATTTTATGAGAAGCGTTTTGAAAACTGTATGACCGAACCCTGCTTCAAAGGTTGCCTACATATCCTTGGCTATAAAGGAATCAGGTCAGTGTAGTTTCGGAGTGTTTGGTAGCTCGGACTATCTTGAGCTGTGATTTCACTGTTGATGTTGCTGCTACTACTTGCTGACTTCCTTATTATACCAAAAAGGAAAATCAAAACTAAGCTAGCTATGCCTATCAACTATGAGTTACATGATTCCTATCTATAAATCTCTTGGAGCTTGATCTTGAGTCTTAGCTAGATTTTTCGTGGACCTCGATCTAAATCTTGATGCTCGTAAACTGTAGATTCTGGTTCTTTCTTCAGCATTGAAACCAAGCGGGACATGCTCGACTTGTAACTTTGAGTCAAATTTGGACAATCCGCATCTTTCTTTTCAACCATTATGGTTTTGTATCCTTTTTGTTCTTTTGTTCTTTTCCTTTATCCTGGATTGAGATTCGCTCTTCCGGTCATCTTAAATCCTGCGCCCTGAGGTAAAACCGGTTCGGACACCAAAACAAACAAACAAACAAGATTTTCTGCCCAAGTTTTCACCAGGAAATTTCGTGAGTTATTTCTAACACAAATCTAAACTATTTCTATTTAAAACAATAAAAGTCAGGATGTGTTGTCTTCTGGAAGGATTGCCAGGTTATGCTGGCAAAAAGCCTGGTTATGCCGGGAAAGAAAACGAGTCCCTGCTGGGGATAAGAGGATAATCCACGGGTTATGCCGGGATAGGGATAAAGAGTCCCTGCTGGGGATGAAGAAGAATAATCCACGCGTTATGCTGGGACGGTATGACAAAGATTCCCGGGTTATGCCAGAGAGATCCGCGGGTTATGCCGGGATTTAGAAGAAAGAATCCTAGGTTATGATAGGGTAATCCGTGGGTTATGCTGGAATTGAAAGAAAAGACTCCTGGGTTATGCCAGGGGCATTCGTGGGTATGCTAGGGGCATCCGCGGGTTATGCCGGGATTGAAAAAAAAGACTCTTAGGTTCTGCCAGGGGCATCCGCGGGTTATGCTAGGATTGAAAGAAAAAACTCCTGGGTTATGGTAGGGGGATCCACGGGTTATGTAAGGATGGGAAGAAAAGACTCCTGGGTTATGCCATGGGAATTTGCGGGTTATGCCGGGATTTGGAAAAAAGAACTCTTGGGTTATGCTAGTGGATCCACAGGTTATGCCATGATAAGAAGAAAGGCTCCTGGGTTATGCCAGGTGAATCCGTGAGTTATGCCGAAAGAAGGAACTCCTGGGTTATGCCAGGGGAATCCGCAGGTTATGCCAGAATTAAGAAAAGACTCGTGTTGGGGAAGAAAAAGAGAAAGATCGTCAGGTTATGCTAGGGAATGAAAGAAAGAAAAGACCCTCTAGTTATGCTGAGGATTGGCAAAAAGAAAAGTTCCTCAGGTTATGCTGGGGAAAGAGAGAAAGGAACCTTCGGGTTATGCCAGGGAATGAAGGGACAGAATCCTCAGGTTATGCTGGGGAGAACGGAACATGATCCTCGGGTTATGCTGGGGAGGTCCATAGGTTATGTTGGGGAGATCTAGGGGATATGGCCCTAGATTTGGGGAATGGAGTCGAGGATTAGGGTCCTATACAACCATGGTTTGTGATTCTCCTTTTCTTCTTTTCGTTTATAAAAGTTGCGAAAAAGATGTAAAGAGAACTTCCCTTTTGGTTGATCATTGCTACAAGGCTATTCTTAGCTCATGTGCATTTCCTTTGGTTGCATTTGCTATTTATCCCATTGCTTTAGATTACACCTTTTCAAAATTTCAAACAAAGCACGACTTGTTAGTTTGAAACAATGGACGGTTTTGTGGTCTTGATTTGCTTGATCCCGGCCTCATTTATGTTGAGAAAACCTTTGGCTTTCTAGACCTTGCCTTATTGGTTGGTCGGGAGATCTCATCTTTCAGATTTATTTCGCCTTCGTAGGCCTTTTGGTTACGATTTCTTTGCCCCGATTTTATTTCAAAACTTTTTAGGTATCTTGACTTTTTGAAACCATGTTGAGGCAATTAGCCCACTCGGGCTTAACCTTTCTAATCTTCATTTTGCCTTCGTGGGCATTTGACTTTGATTTTCTTTCTTTCCACCTTTCTGTTTCTGAATCGTAAGCATTCTTGGCCAGTCGGGATCGGCTAGATGCGCTCGGTGAGGTTGGGTATTTCCTTTAGTCCTTGCCAGGCGAGCCTTGTGAAACGGCCTTACCACCTTTTCTTATAGGATAGTCATGAAATTAAGTTAATCTGAAAGGGATTGAAGTAAGCGGTATACAAAAGCAATCATATGAGTTTATAGAGAAGCGTCCCTTTCGGGGAGAAGAGAAGGACTTATCTAGGGGGTGCATGCCGACTTCAAATGGATACGGCACGCTTCTTGGACTGGATACCCGACCCATACACATTTCCTGCTTCTTGTGACCCATATTTCAATCTTCTGAAACAAGGGAAACATGCTCAGACTTTTTGATGGTGATACATCTTCTTTTCGGCCGACGGCGCCCTTTACGCATTTTTGCCAATAGACCTCTCTTATTTCTCTTCTCACATCGCCTGATAGTGCTCTTTGCAAGTTTTCACTAAACGGACTCTCTTATTTTTATTTTCTCTACAAACCATCACCTTATGGTGCCCGAAGGTTTTCAGCGATAAGACTGTCTCTTTTTTTGAATTGTAACAAATCCCAACAATGGTATCTGCCGCTCCTATGCCTTTGCCAATCGATCGGAAGGACTTGGGCCAGGTTTTAGGTGGGAGGAGTTTGGATAGAACTACAACTTTTGAACCGTTTTGGCGGGTTCATGGCCGAACCATCACATTATCTGACCCAGTTTCAATGTTGGGGAATTGGGGTTTTTATTTTGATATGACTGAACCTCAGGGAGAGGCTGCCTATGTATCCCTTCGGAATTAAGTCAGACGTAGTTCACGAAGTGTTTCCTAAACTATCTTTGTTTTGTTGTTTCTCTTTTATTCCTTTTTTTTCTTTTCTTTCTCTTTTTTTTGAATAGCTCTTCCGGGTTCCAAAGAAGGTGATCAAAGAAATGTAACCGGCTCAAAGGGGGTAGCGGGAAGGAAAAGCCTTCGTTATTTCAACCAGACTAAATCATTGTTGCAGGGTGTTCAAACATAGTACCTTTTTACTACATATGCATTTATTACTTTTTCGGGATCGTCTCCTTCAACGTCACCCATGTATAATGCTCCTTTGGGAAGTTTTTCTGATAATGTATGGACCTTTCCAGTTAGGAGAAAATTTTCCTTTAGCTTCCTGATGGTGAGGGAAAACACACCTTAATACAAGCTGTCCGACTTCAAAATGTTGGAAACACGTTCTTAATGCAATATACTAAAACGTGTGTTCTTTTGTATAGGTTTTGATGAATGACAAACGAAGCGAAAATTGATATATGACGAAGTTCAAGAAACAAGCGCACAATTGATATACAACGAGATTCAAGCTCAAGACAAAGTTTTATAGTTTAATTGAGTCATTCTTAATTGTGATCTTGATCCTACAACTTGACTCGTAACATGGCTTCTCTCATAAAACTATTTTCCAAAATCATGCATATTTAATTTAATGTCAAATGATTTTAAATCATGCATATTTGCAGTAGTCAAAATAATTTTTAGACATGCCGTAAAAATCTGGACTAAGATAATCGATTATGTACTTATGATAATCGATTGTTTTAAGCCAAGACTGCATGACAATCGATTGTGAACTAATGACAATCGATTGTAAGTAAGACAGTGAGCATCAGGTTTTTCAAACCTACATGACAATCGATTGTGAACTAATGACAATCGATTGTAACTGAGGCAGTGTCCATCAAAGTTTTTCAAAACTCAGAATAATCGATTATGAACTAATGGTAATCGATTATGTTGAGACAGTGTCTTCCAGTGATTTTCAAATTTATTAAATAATCGATTATTACATTGGACAATCGATTGTCAAAGAGACAGTGTCTAAAATGTTTTTCAAAAACTAATAAGTAATCGATCGTTGACTTTGTGCAATTGATTGTGAAGCTGACCGTTGTCGTAAAGTTTTCAAATACCGTCAGGTAATCAATTATTGATTCTGTATAATCGATTGTTTTGATTAAAATCCGGAGAAGATTTTTTGAACGTTATTAGGTAATCGATTATTGATTTTGTATAATCGATTGTTTTGATTAAAATCCGAAAAAGATTTTTTGAACGTTGCTGAGTAATCGATTGTTGATTCTGGACAATCGATTGTTTGTGGTAAAATCTTGAAAGGATTTTTTGAACGTTGCCAGTAATCGATTATGGATTGTAAGTAATCGATTATCAAGCGTAAAATCTGGGATTGAATTTTGATCTGACTGGCAGACAATCGATTGTTGGGGTTTGACAATCGATTGTCAGTGAGTAAAATCAGCAACTCTTAATTGGCAATTAGGCAACGGTAATGCCAAGTTTTTCAAGTATAAATACAGCTTCATTCAGTGTTTTAAACACAACAACATACTACAACTGATCATTACATTGCTATAAGCTTGCATACTTTTGTTTATCATTTTATATTCAATTTCATAAAGCTTTTGAGAGCCATATTCTTGTCCAAAGTTGTTGTGATCTAGAGCTTACTTCTTTTACTCATATCTACTCATTAAGGAGTATTTTGTTTGAGTGTTTAGTGTTTTATACACTTGTAAGAGAATTGTGATTCTCTTGTTGTAAGGAACTTGTGTTTCCTTGGTTGAAGTCTTGGAGTGTTGTATCTCCGAGCAAAGGTGTTAAGGCTTGTGTCCTTAAGTTGTAAAGGTTTGTTGAGCACCCGTAAGCTTAACGAGTTAGTGGAAAATCTCGAGAGAGTCTCTCGGGGACTGGACTAGCCACGTGTTGTGGTGAACCAGAATATATCGGTGCGTTCTTTCGTTTTTGTTTATTTAACGCACTTATTTATTTCCTGCAAATTTTAATTTCCGCAAGTTTACGCTAAATTTTATTATAACGCTATTCACCCCCCTCTAGCGTTAAACGTATTTTCTAACAATTGGTATCAGAGCCACACTCTCTGAAGACTTAACCGTTTGAGAGAACCATCCATGGCTTCTACTCGTGACTCTTTTGCAGGAATTGATGAAGGACAGTGCTCCACACGACCACCTCTATTCAATGGTACAAATTACACGTACTGGAAGGAGAGGATGAAGATCTTCGTTCAGTCCTACAGCTTTCACCTTTGGAAGGTGATAATGAAGGGAAACCAAATTCCAACAAAGAAGGTGGAAAACAAATGGGTTCCCAAGTCCGAGGATGAGTATGACGCGGATGACATCTGAAAGGTTCAAAATAATGCTAAAGCAATTAATTTATTATATTGTGCTGTTAATGCTGACGATTACAGGAAAATATCGTGTTGTACAACGGCAAAGGAGATGTGGGACAAGCTGGAAGTTACATACGAAGGTACGGACCAGGTAAGGGAAGCAAAAATTGATTTCCTAACCCATTCTTATGAACTATTTCACATGAAGGAAGGTGAAAAGGTGGATGAAATGTTTGAGCGATTTTCAATAATCATAAATGACCTACATGCTCTCAAGAAAACATTCACGGATAGAGAGCTCGTTCGAAAAATTCTTAGAAGTCTCACACCGGCATGGAGATCAAAGGCCGATGCAATTCAAGAATCCATTGGCGTTTCAAACGTCACCATCGACGCACTAAGAGGTAACCTTAAGACCTATGAATCTACTATTCTTAACCCTTTTGTTGATGATCAAAGGAGGCAAAGAATAGCTCTAAAGGCGAGCACAAGCTAACCGCAAATTGATGAGGAAGAAGACAATGAGTTTGGACTCGTTATCAAAAGATTTCAAAAGTTCATGCGCAAGGAGTATGAACGCAAGGGCAAAAAGCAAGGCGAACAAATCATGTGCTATGAATGTGGTGAAACCGGGCACACCAAATCAAATTGCCCAAACATCAAAAAGGAGAAGAAACCTTTTAAAAAGCAACGTGCATACATTTCTTGGGGAGGCGACTCCGGAGATGAGTCAAGCGAAGGAGAAGAAGACGAAGCAGCAAATCTTTGCCTTATGGCACAAGAAGACAACAAAGATGAGGTATGTCAAATCTCGTCTAAAAACTTCTTTACTCTTGAAGAAATGCGAACTGCTTTTGATGAATTATATGCTGAGTTTATTAAGGCTTCAAAAACTGTTAAGGGCATAAAAGAAAATGCTTCATTAAAAGAAAAGGATTTTCAAAAACAGCTTTCTTTGAAAGAAAAGGATTTAGAAAAACTGATTTTAGAAAATGAAAAGCTGAAAGAGGAAAACAAGTTTTTTGGAAAAAGAAGCGCCGATAAGCCCGAAAGTTCTACTAAAAATTGTTCTTCTTGCTTGCATCTCAAAAATGAGGTAGATAGACTCAAAGGTACCTTAGATAAGTTTAATTCTTCCCACAAGAATTTGAATGAGGTCCTTGTAAATTTGAATCAACCAAGCATGGCATAGGATTTAAGCATGAGGTTAAAGAAAAGGTTGAAGCCAAACCCCAACCACCTAAGGCTCAACCTAGGACTAATAAAAGAAATGACTTACCACCTAGAAATAGTTACCCTAGAAATGATGCATATTTTAGGCCAAATGTTGAACCTTTGAGAAGACCTAGAAATGGCCTTCAACCGAGAAACAATCACTCTAGAAATGCTGCCCATCCTAGAGCTCATAGTAGAAGAAATAATTCTCATGAAATGCGAAATAGTCATAGTGGTCAAAATAGAGTAAGAAATTTTCATCCGTCTAGTTACTATGAACCTAGAAGGATGCATAACCCAAATGTGATGTGTCATTATTGTAGACGTATTGGTCATATTGCTCCTGCATGCTTTACACGTCATAGACATATTACTCAATCGCATCATTATAATATGCCTAACCCCCAAGGACCCAAGATGGCATGGGTACCTAAAGAACATTAATTTGTTTTGTAGGTGTGCTTGAAGGGATCAAGTGTACTATGGTACCTTGATAGTGGATGCTCCAAGCATATGACGGGAGATGAATCCAAATTCCTTCAATTAGAGCACAAAGAAGGAGGAAGTGTTATCTTCGGTGATAACAATAAAGGAAAGATCATCGGCATCGGCTCGGTCGGTAAGGATGAAAATTCCTCTATTAAGCATATATTACTTGTTAAAGGATTAAAGCATAATCTCTTGAGCATAAGCCAATTGTGTGACAAGGGAAATCTTGCTTTATTTGATTCGGATGAATGCTTAGTGTTCAGACGTAGTGATTTCATAATTATCCTCCGTGGTTTTAGAGTGGATAATATTTATATGGTTGATCTTGCTAATTCCTCACCCGATTATGTTGATTGTCTAATGAGTAAAGAGGATGATACTTGGCTATGGCATCGTAGAGTAGCACATATCAATATGCATCTTTTGAACAAATTGATTTCTCAAAACTTAGTTGTTGGTCTTTCCAATTTAAAATTTGAAAATGACTCTATTTGTGACTCGTGTCAAAAGGGGAAGCAAACAAAAGCATCTTTCAAATCTAAAAACATTGTTTCAACTTCTAGACCATTGCAATTGCTTCATATGGATTTATTTGGTCCCTCTCGCATTGAAAGTCTAGGAAGAAATAAATATGCTTTTGTGATTGTTGATGATTACTCGAGATTTACTTGGACTTTATTTCTTGCCAATAAAAGTGATGCTTTTCAAAATTTTAAATATTTTCTTAAGCGTGTTCAAAATGAGAAAGAAACAACCGCCACTTCAATTAGAAGTGATCATGGGGGAGAGTTTGATCACAATTTCTTTGCGGACTTTTGTGACGAACTCGGAATCGAGCATACCTTTTCCGCTCCACGTACACCACAACAAAATGGGGTGGTGGAAAGGAAAAATAGGTGTATCGAAGAGATGGCTAGAACCATGCTCGACGAAGCTAAGGTACCCAAACATTTTTGGGCGGACGCCGTGATTACCGCTTGCTATGTTCTAAATAGATTAGTAATTCGGCCGATACTCATGAAAACCCCCTATGAACTTTGTAAGGGTAGAAAACCAAATATTTCCTATTTTAGAGTTTTTGGTTGCAAATGTTTTGTTCATAACAATGGCAAAGACCAATTGGGTAAATTTGTTTCTAAGTCGGATGAAGGTATTTTCATTGGATATTCCTCACGTAGTAAAGCATATAGGGTCTTTAATAAAAGAACTCAAATTGTGGAGGAATCCCTTCATGTTGTATTTTCCGAAAATAATGCTCGCTTGGCGAGAAAGGATTCCGGTTTTGATCTTGCAGGTATCTTAGATAGCTTGAAAGACAAAATACAAGAGGAACCACCCAAGGAAAATAAAGATGAAACTGAGGAACAACCAATGGAAGAAGCGCCACAATTGGAAAAAGAAACAAAAGTGCCAAATGAGTGGAGGACGATCAAAGATCACCCTCTTGAACAGGTAATTGGAGACGTCGGAGGAAAGGTAAGTACCCGAAACTCTCTTAAGAACACTTTAGGACACACTTCTTAAGAGCTCACGTTCTCACTTGGCAACACTAGTTTAAGTTATTACTTCTTTACAAATTACTGACTTGAGCGTCGGAGACGTTTAATTCTATTTTGCAGGTATCGCCCTAAAAGATAGGGGGAATTATAAAGTTTTGGCACAGAACAATCGATTGTTCCAAGCAAATAATCGATTATTTTACTGTGCTGAAAATCGATTAGCAGTATCACTAATCGATTGTTTATGGTGTAGGTTCATTATGCAGCTTTGTTTAATAATTGATTCCTTAAATTGCATAATCGATTTCTGTCTCAGCCATTCAGCAATGCTTGTCCAAAACAATCGATTATTTCACATATATAATCGATTATTTCATATCAGTAACTCAAAAGTTTGTTACCGTTTGGTCCCGTAATCGATTACCACATTTGACATGTCAGAAATTTAAACTCTTGTTACCGTTTGGCTCCTCAATCGATTTGTGTCAGTTCTAAGTCAGGTCATAACTCCTCAACAATCGATTATTGCATCTCAACAATCGATTGTCTAACGGTCAGTGAATTTATTTTACCGTTTCTGACTGATTTGGCTTTAAATTCTCAGCAGAATTCTTCCATAAATGATAAGCCACTCTCCCCTCTATAAATAGGCTTCATATACGTTCATATTCATTCACTCAAGCATCAATTTTAGCTTTCAAAATATCAAATTCTCTCTAATCTTTTGCAAAATCCAGCAGCTTTCATTAAAAATGTCGGGCCGTCACTCAAAACGTTCCCGTTCCGCTAGGCACGGCGCATCCGCCTCTGCTGCCCCTCCTCGTCCGAACTATCCCTATCAAGATGGTTCCGTTCTATATTTTAATTCCGACGTCGAGCTTACTCGATTCTTAACCAAATTTGAAAAGCGCGACATTCTTCCACCCCGCTTCTCAACCCACAAGTATCTTGAATCATTTGGCCCTGCTGCAAATATGCTCAAAAATTCTCAACTTCTTGAGTTTTTACTCCTTACCCATCCTTACATCAATACTACATTGGTTCAAGCATTTTATTCAGACCTCCATGAGGATGATGATGGTGAGCTTGTCACCAACATTAATGGTGTTCAAATTCTTCTTTCCGATGAAAATCTTTATACCATTGCCCGTCTTCCTCATAATGGTGAAGACATTTTTCGGTACACCGGAGAGGCCGGAGCCCTTTTTGATGAAACAACCCTCTTACACCAAATCGGTCTTACTTCCTATGATCCAAATCTCTCCTCCCGTCGTCCTACAATTACAGGAATGGATTCAAATTACCGGTTAATTTTCTATTTCGTCACCCGAGTCCTCAAGCCTTGTAAGCACAACCATACCACCATTTCCCAAGAGGACACCAAGCTCATGCATGCCATAGTTACCGGAGCTAACATCAATTGGTGTCGGCTTAACAAAATTCACATGCGTGACGCTATCGGAGATGATAGGACTCTTCCTTATGCTCTCCTCATCATGAACTTTCTTGAAGCCACCGGATTTGTCACTGGAAATGGTCCTCTAAAAAAGAGTACCAAAAAGTGGGAAATTTCGGAATCCTCCTTTCATCATGACGGTGATCATGTAGCGCCTGCTCCTCCTCCAACCCGTCGTGCTCCTCCGCCTCAAGAGCCTTCCCTCCAATTCATCTCCGACCAAATTGCTTCATTGACCTCTTCTTTCGGTCAATTAACTCACGAGATCCATGGATATTTTGACCACGTTCATTATCCATATGCGGGTCTTGTTCCATATGAAGCAGCGCCGGATGATAAGGCGGAAAATGATGAATGAATAATTGTCGTTTTTAAGTTTGTTTTTGTCTTCCCTGTTGTTGTAATTCTTTCCAATAAATAAACAAGGTTTATTTCATCTTTGGCATCTTATTATTATTTTTGCTAATGGCAAAAGAGGAAAGATAACGGGTATGATGCACTCTCAAATTATAAGCTTAAAATGAGGGGGAATTCTCAAATTGAGGGGGAACAAATTGCATACTTGTTGCATGTATATACTTGTCTTGAATCGTCAATATAAATTGCTTGTCTTGCATATCCCGCTTAATGTTTGCCATTATCAAAAAGGGGGAAATTGTTGGAAACACGTTCTCAATGCAATATACTAAAACGTGTGTTCTTTTGTATAGGTTTTGATGAATGACAAACGAAGCGAAAATTGATATATGACGAAGTTCAAGAAACAAGCACACAATTGATATACAACGAGATTCAAGCTCAAGACAAAGTTTTATAGTTTAATTGAGTCATTCTTAATTGTGATCTTGATCCTACAACTTGACTCGTAACATGGCTTCTCTCATAAAACTATTTTCCAAAATCATGCATATTTAATTTAATGTCAAATGATTTTAAATCATGCATATTTACAGTAGACAAAATAAATTTTAGACATGCCTTAAAAATCTGGACTAAGATAATCGATTATGTACTTATGATAATCGATTGGTTTAAGCCAAGACTACATGACAATCGATTGTGAACTAATAACAATCGATTGTAAGTAAGACAGTGAGCATCAGGTTTTTCAAACCTGCATGACAATCGATTGTGAACTAATGACAATCGATTGTAACTGAGGCAGTGTCCATCAAAGTTTTTCAAAACTCAGAATAATCGATTATGAACTAATGGTAATCGATTATGTTGAGACAGTGTCTTCCAGTGATTTTCAAATTTATTAAATAATCGATTGTTACATTGGACAATCGATTGTCAAAGAGACAGTGTCTAAAATGTTTTTCAAAAACTGATAAGTAATCGATCGTTGACTTTGTGCAATCGATTGTGAAGCTGACCGTTGTCGTAAAGTTTTCAAATACCGTCAGGTAATCGATTATTGATTTTGTATAATCGATTGTTTTGATTAAAATCCGGAAAAGATTTTTTGAACGTTATTGGGTAATCGATTATTGATTTTGTATAATCGATTGTTTTGATTAAAATCCGGAAAAGATTTTTTGAACGTTGCTGAGTAATCGATTGTTGATTCTGGACAATCGATTGTTTGTGGTAAAATCTGGAAAGGATTTTTTGAACGTTGCCAGTAATCGATTATGGATTGTAAGTAATCGATTATCAAGCGTAAAATCTGGGATTGAATTTTGATCTGACTGGCAGACAATCGATTGTTGGGGTTTGACAATCGATTGTCAGTGAGTAAAATCAGCAACTCTTAATTGGCAATTAGGCAACGGTAATGCCAAGTTTTTCAAGTATAAATACAGCTTCTTTTCAGTGTTTTAAACACAACAACATACTACAACTGATCATTACATTGCTATAAGCTTGCATACTTTTGTTTATCATTTGATATTCAATTTCATAAAGCTTTTGAGAGCCATATTCTTTTCCAAAGTTGTTGTGATCTAGAGCTTACTTCTTTTACTCATATCTACTCATTAAGGAGTATTTTCTTTGAGTGTTTAGTGTTTTATACACTTGTAAGAGAATTGTGATTCTCTTGTTGTAAGGAACTTGTGTTTCCTTGGTTGAAGTCTTGGAGTGTTGTATCTCCGAGCAAAGGTGTTAAGGCTTGTGTCCTTAAGTTGTAAAGGTTTGTTGAGCACCCGTAAGCTTAACAAGTTAGTGGAAAATCTCGAGAGAGTCTCTCGGGGACTGGACTAGCCACGTGTTGTGGTGAACCAGAATATATCGGTGCGTTCTTTCCTTTTTGTTTATTTAACGCACTTATCTATTTCCTGCAAATTTTAATTTCTGCAAGTTTACGCTAAATTTTATTATAACGCTATTCACCCCCCTCTAGCGTTAAGCGTATTTTCTAACACAAAATTCCTGGGGCGCACTTTCTTGTTGTAAGCGCGGGCCATTCTTTGTTGGTACAACTGCCCCTAACAAACCGCGACCATTCGTTTTTCATCAATTAATGACAACTGATCTAGCCGAGCCCTAACCCACTCACTATCCTTAATTTCTACTTCGACAATTATCCGGAGCAAAGGGATTTCTACTTCTGCAGGAATAACATCTTCCGTATTATAGACCAACAAGTATGGATTTGCCCCTACCGATGTGCGCACCGTGGTGCGATATCCAAGCAACGCAAAAGTCACCTTTTCATGCCATTGTCTTGAGCTTTGAATCATTTTTCTCAAAAGCATCTTGATGTTCTTGTTTGCTGCCTTGACGGCACCATTGGATTTGGGCTGGTAAGGAGTAGAGTTTCTATGTGCTATCTTAAATTGTTCACATACTTCTCCCATCAGACGACTATTTAGGTTAGCAGCATTGTTTGTAATGATGGTTGTAGGAATACCGAAGCGGCAAATGAGGTTGGAATGCACAAAGTCTACCACAACTTTCTTGGTGACTTAATTAAGTGCTATGGCTTCGACCCACTTTGTAAAATAGTCAATAGCAACCAATATATGAATCTACGTCCATTTGAGGCTTTTGGCTTGATTGGCCCAATAACGTCCATGCCCAGGCAGCAAATGGCCAAGGTGCTGACATAGTATGCTATTCAGTTGGCGATGCATGAATCAAATCACCATGCACCTGACATTGATGACATTTCCGAATGAAGCTAAAGCAGTCTTTCTCCACAGTTATCCAGTAATACCCCGCTCGAAGTATTTTCTTTGCCAGTACCTACATGTTCATATGAGGTCCACATAATCCCGCATGCACTTCGTGCATAATCCTTCCGGCCTCCTTGGCATCAATACATCTTAACAAATTGAGATCTGGGTCCTTATATACAAGATGTCACCACTCAAGAAGAAACCATTCGCGTGCCATCGGATGGTTCTCTTTTGATCCCCAATGGCCTGCTCGGGATACTCTTGTGTTTTCAGAAATTTCTTGATGTCATAATACCATGGTTGAGTGCTGGATTCTACCTCGGTCACATTATAACACCCATTTCTTTCCCTGATTTGGATTTCCAAGGGATTGATGTAGGCGTTTCCAGAGTAAGGCAACATGGAGGTCAAAGTAGCGAGTGCATCTGCTAACTCATTGTGACAGCGAGGAGTGTACCTGAACTGTACCAACTTGAACGGTTTGCTGAGATCTTCCACATACTATCGATAAGGGATGAGTTTGACATCTCTCGTTTCCCATTCCCCTTGGGCTTGCCGGATAATCAGATCTGAAACCCCCATCATCAATAGTTCCTCGACGCCTTGTTCAATAGCCATACAAAATTAAAAGATAAAAGCACGAAACAATTGGCACGAAAGAAAGTTAAGCAAAAATGAAACTAGAATTAAATTCATTATGAACTAATATCAAGTTAATCTAGTTAAGAATAAACAAACAAGAACAAAAGATTAACGGGAAAGAAAAGGGAAAACTGGACAGAACAATTTTTGAACTTCTGAACTCCTCTATGGACTTGTTGCAATTTGCTGGATTTGCTTTCTCGAAACTTCAATTTTCCAGCTGCAATTCGCTTCCTAAGCACCTAAATCCTCAGCTCAAGCTCTTTCCAAAACTGTAGATTTTCAGTAGTTAAATCAGGGGAGAAACAGGGCTGAAATTTGCTCTCAAACACTGCGCCCCATATGCTACTGATTTGCTAGCTCAAGTGATTTCCAAATTGGTGGAAAAACTGTGTAGAATATTGTGCAAATTTCAGCAGGCCTGTTTAGTTCAAATTGTGCAGAAAACTAGTTCAAACAATAGAGAAATAATAGTGCAAAAATTTCTGTCCAAATTATCCAGAAAACCGTGGCTGAACAGGGCGGAAATTCGGCTCAAACTGTGCAGTAGCTGAAGCACCAAAAACAGTTGAAACTGGGCAGAAAATTTCAGTCCTCTGATATTGTTCCAAAACTGCAGAAACATGGCAAATTTCATTACTCTAATGCTATTCAAGAACTCCAAGGTTAAGCAGCTCACAACTGGGCAGCAAAGTTGTGCAAATCAAAACTTGAATCGTTGCGATGAATGAATTGAAGTTCGTGGCGATAATTCAATTGCAAGCGAGTCCTAGAAAATGGAGAACACAACTGCAATTTTTCAGTTGCAAATCAGTGGCAGCTACTCTTCGTCTTCTTGAGGGAATTGACTCCAAAAATACTTCAACCTACAAACAATTCGAATTAGCTATACAAATGTTCTTCGATTTACCAGCTGCTCGAATCAACTTGAATCAGTTCGAGACAGAAGTTCTTCAATCGAAACAAGTGTTCATCGACTGATTCAAGCTCGACTCAAATTCTTCTGGTAAACTACACTTAAAACATCTTCTACTGGACCCAAACTCCAGTCACAAACTCTCGACAACAACTCAAACAGAATTTCGAAATCAAGTTGTTCAAACACTCATGAAATCGACGAGCCCTAGGTTGTCTTCTTCTTCGCATAGTCGATTAAAATTTTTGACCCAAAACCCTAGAAAATCAGCTCAAATTGATCTCAATCTTCAATCACGAGTTCAAAATCACGTTAACAACGAATATAAATAACACCCAAGCAATTTCGAACTCAAAATTTTGATTCGGAGCAAATCCCCAAACTTTTCAACTCTTCTAGTTCACATCGTCTTAGGGTTCAAAAGTTCAAACAAGCTTTAATCGAAACTCAAACCAGTAAGTACTCGAGCTACGGACCGCTCGATACTCAAATATTTAGATTTATAAGGTATTTCGAATAGTAGTGCTAGGAACAATAGTGAAATTCTAATTCTGGAGACAAAACAGAGCACGGATGAACAGTAACCCAAAATGATTTTCTTCTATTTTTTTTATTTTTTATTTTTTTGTGATTTTCCTCATTTAATCATAATCAAAACAAAACCCAAGGATTGATAAACAAATCTTTGACCTCTGCTTTGATACCACGATGATAGGAACTATGATGCAATCGTATGTTTTCGTCGTAAGAGAAACAACCTCTGAATTCAGTTCATGGAGTTGATCCCACATCCAACCAAGTCTTTGACCAGGGAACAGGAGAATTCCCACTACCGCTGGCAGGCCTGCCAGGCCGTGAGCGCGGCGGGAACGGGCTTCCTAGAAAGCCAGCATGGGCATGGCCAAATCACGAATACGACAAAATACAACGGAATCAACAATAAGCGTTAGACCTATAATTGATTGGAAGAAGAACAACCAATTGGGCTCGGAAGCCTAAATACCTTTATGAACTCAATCAATTGGAACCCTAAGCTATGAAAACTCACAAGAGGCTAGCAACTCTTGAAAATATGGATAAAGTAAATAAGAAATTAAGCATTTACTACTAATTACTCACCAACTAAGACTAATTTAGCACCAATGAAAGCATAAACAAAGCAATAAAAGAATTAAAGGCATAAACATAAATGCATTAATTAAAAGATAAAGAAAAAGTGTGACACTTGCAGGTCTTCCAGTTTTATCATTCATCAAGTCTAATTCTAAAGTCAGTGATACTTAGCTATTTATACTATTGCTATTGTAGGTACAAGGAATTTCTAAATAGCCCTAAGGAGTGACTTATTATGCAACTTAGCCACTTTGGGTAGAACCTACTCCAAGTTCATCGTCTTTCCTCAATTCTTGATCTTCAAACTATTGGAACACATTATAATGTGTATGAGACTTTTTTAAAACTCCTTCGGATGCTTCAAGCTTCACAATCAACAATCCAAGATGTTGCAGCTCCTTTGCTTGACTTCTTGTGAATGGTCTAAGATGAAATAAGTGAATGTCAAAGTTATCATCCTCTCCCCCTTGAGAAAAATTTGCCCCCGAATTTTCATCATCATTACCTACAACAAAAGGACTCAAGTCACTAACATTAAAGACATCATGAACAAGGACATCATCATAAGGAGTATCAATCTTATATGCATTATCATTTTATCCTTTGAAGAACTTCTTACGGCCTTCTCCCATAGGGAGAAGTTTGTTCTTTCTCTTTTGAGGAAATCTTTCCTTCAGTGAATCCAAACCCAATCACCGTGTTCAAATATCATCTGCTTTCTTCCTTTGTTGGCCCTAGAAGCCGCTTTGTCATTCATTTTCTCAAGTTGATGTCTTGCCTTCTCATGAATCTTCTTCATAGACTCGGTCTTTTTCTTGGCATCTAAAGTAACAATTACATCTTGAGACAAATGAGTTAGATCCAATGGGGTGAGGGACATAAAACCATACACACATTCAAAAGAAGTCATGCCAATAGGAGAATGATAAGAACGATTATATGCAAACTCAATCAATGGTAAATGCTCCTCTCAAGAAGTAAGCTTTTCCTTGACCATGGCCCTAAGAATGTTACCTAAGGTCCCATTGACCACTTCGATTTCGCCATCGGTTTTGGGGTGGAAAGAAGTAGAGAAATTCAAATGCATGCCAAGTTTAATCCAAAGGCCTTTCCAAAAGTAACTAATAAACTTGGAATCCCTATAACTAATAATAGATCTAGGAAACCCATGCAACCTAAGCACATTATTTACAAACAAATCAAGTACATGTGTAGCATCATCACTCTTATGGAAAGGTATAAAATGAGCCATCTTAGAAAAAGATCAACAACCAAAAATATGCTGTCTTTTCCCCTCTTTGTCCTAAGTAAACCAAACACAAAGTCCATAGAAATATCAAGCCATGGTGCTTTGGGAATAGGGTTTGGGGTGTAAAAACCATAAGGATTAGACTTAGATTTAGCACGATTACATTCACTGAAATTTTCACACATATGCACAACATCACCTTTCATTTTTGGCCAATAAAAGTGTTCCTCATGAATGGTAAAAGTCGTATGAATTTCAAAATGGCCCATCAAACCCCCACTATGTGCTTCCCTAACTAGCAACGCTCTCCCAGAAGAATGAGGTACACAAAGTCCCTTCCCTAAGAAAATGTCCGTCAACCTTGGAAAACCTTCTTTCCTCCTTAAGGTGAGCTAACTATTTTTTTTTGGTCCACTTGGCAATCGCCTAGGGTTAGGTTTCATAAATAATAGGAAAAAGAAAATTACAATAAATAGGAGAAATACAATAAGGCGGATTACACCGGCAATGTTACCCATATAACACAGCCAGCATAGACCTTACCTTTGCTATCCTATTGAGGCAAATAAAAGCCTCTTGGACTAGCAAGCATGTAAAAAAGAAAGAACTCGCAAGAACTAAGAATTGAATGATCATCACAGAGTTTATAACATGCTCTGTGATGATATTACATAGAATAATACTAATGTGATGGTAAAATAAACAGATGAAGAAGCCATAAAGGTGCCCTCTTTTCTCTTTTGTTGTGAAAATTTCGATTGGTAGAATGTTGTCTTCTTCCACATAAGTTTTCAAAAAGTCTTCAAAGTTCATACTTTATTCTTCAGGCGATTGGATTTTGAAAGTATTGTTTGAGCGACCTGTTTTTGTTTTGCATTTCTCATTGGGGCCTCCTTATGTTTACGTCTTCAAACACCCTGCCGTCCCAACTTCTTTACCTTTGACGAGACTTCTTATTTCTTACACTATGCAATGGTGACAAATCTCCTTTTGTTGAAGCGTCTGATCGGCGTTGGTTTAAGATATCCTCTTCTTCCCCTTCTTCATATATATGTCTTCCTACCAAAATTGGATTTGGCAATTCTTGAAAAACGCCTTGAGTTGTTAATTGTGCATTAGTCATAACTGCATCTTTTTTGTTGTTTTTGCGATTTGTTCCTACTCATGATAGAACTACTAGTAATAGAATTAGAATCTGTATTTACCATCGCTTCCAAGAGTTGTCTTTCCTCGGACGAGCTTACTGAAGCAGTTGTGATGAGCTGCCCCGCCTGTGAACATGCTACTGTATTGCTATCAGCAGAAGGAAAGTTAGATGGAGTATTTGCATTCCTTTGCTGCTTCTGATTTGAAAGCAGAGTTTGCGTCATGACATCCGAAAATATTTTGTCCTCTAAATTAGAGAATGGATCTGTTGTTGTAACCAGATTCTGGCTAGTTGATGGCAGCGCAGTTGCGATTCGATCACCAACTGATGCTTCGGCTGAGCTTAGTTGACGATTATGTGCTGTTTCATTCTTGTTGAACTTTGATGTCGCTACAGTTGAAATAACTGCTTTTGCATTATTTCTTGGAAAAAAACTGGAGCATTACGGTTTAAGCTACTGTTTTGAGTTGCTGTTTGTTTCAAAATTGCACGAAAGTTCTTAGTTGCAATTTTCCTTGAAATTTTTGCTTGACTGGAGTCCTCTCCATTACTATCCTGATCACACTCTTGGTCGTCTTCTTCCGATGAAAAAGCAGCGAGTCCTTCACCCAAGCTCTCCTCATCATCATAATCTTGTTGGTCTTTCCACAGTTTCGATTTAATGACCAAGTCCCTCCTCTTTGGCATAGGAGGAGTGGATGTGGTTGGAGAACTTTGAAGTTTGGACTGTATTTGCATATTTGTACCAGTAACATGAGCTATAATCTTTGCCTCTGGATTATGTGAGCTATTTTGACTGTCACAAAGCTGCAAATTTTCTCCCAAGAGTTTTCCTTCATCATCATTGACATTGGCAAGTAAGGTAAATGAGTTTGAAATTGAAGGTAAAGCTGGATTGTTTCCTACGATCTGAATTTTATTTTTGGTTTTTGGTGTTACTGCTTTTTTGGCTATCGATGACCATTGTCCATCTTCCCTTGTGTGTTGTCGATTATCAGTAGACTCTAAAGCAGAATTTGCTTGAGCTAAGGCAACATTAGAGACAGCATCAGCAGCTGTACCTGTAGAAATGATCACACAGCCTTGTTTGACCCTGCCATGCTGGTTAGAGGTATGTTGTCTGAAAGAATTCTGTGCAATATCATTATTAGTAAGAGTTGTTATTCTGTGAATACTTTCATTCACTGCTTCATGGTTTTCAAACTCTGATGTAGCTCGATCAATAGAACATTGCAAAGAAAGTGTAGATGCTTCATTTTGTACTGTCCAGTTGGCAGTGTTGGTATTCTTTGTACCAGATGCTGTAAATTCCAATTCCATAACATCACATTGGACATCCATCACTTCATTTTGCCCAGTGCATATATTGCCATCCCCTGCTATATATGGCTTAACAATTGGATGTACACAATCTGTGACATTAACCTTTCCTATTACTAATTGTTGTACAGTGGAATTGGGTTGCTGCCCTTTGTATAATTCATTTGAATTGGAATGCTTAGATATACTCAAAGTTGATGTTTTTTTTAGACCATTACATCCTGCAGTGATGTTTGAAGCATCAAGCAATTTTGTCACTGTCGAGTTCTTCCCTAGTTGAACTGGGGAAACAACAAGATTTGTAACAGCTTTGGCAGGATCCAGAACCTCCAAATTTGTATCATTTCCTTGACAAAATAGTGTAGGTTTCTTATTGTTACTATTGTGTAAAAAATGTTGCTGCTCACACAACAAGTGTTCAATCCTGTTTGCATTGTGATGTGCAGCCTCAGCAGATGCAACAGTCAATTTTGACACCACCCGTTCCCTGGGAACATTCAAATGGATGGAGCAGTAGATGGATTTTTACACAGCTGTGCTATATCAGCATTCGCCATTGAATGATCTTCTGCAGCTGGATTAACTGGAACAGAATCAATATTTTGTCCTGCATCAGCAGTCACATTAGGAAGAACCCCAGCCAAATTTGACACCACCTGTTCACTGTGAGCATTCAAATTGGATGGAACAATAGATGGATTTTTACACAACTGTGCAATATCAACATTCGGCATTGAATGAGCTTCTGCAGCTGCAACAATTGGAACATAATCAATATTTTGTCCTGCATTAACAATCACATTAGGTAGAACCCCTTCACTGATTCGTGCTACAAGATTAGCATTTAGGTACTCTCTGGCATCACCTCCTAATTTAGCCAACCTGCCACGGCCTTCAGATTCTCGATCATGAAATGCTTGTTCATTCAATTCATCTGTACTCCAACGGCACGATTTTACATCATGACGTTGATGATTACAACACGCGCAGTATTTAGGAAGGTTATCAAAGACGATCCGCTGGCCGTATTCGACTATTTTTCCAGATTTGATATCAACTATCTTGATCTTTATTTTCTTTGGATGTTTGTCTAGTAATTTAATCAAGACTTTTACTCGTGCCGTACTAGGTCTCTTTCGATCTTTTGTAGCCTTATCTACATCTAGAGTCTTTCCCACTGCAGCAACGATTGACATTAAGGATTTTTTTGTGAAGAAATTTGCTGGCAGTTCAGGAAAAGAGATCCAAACGACAGCTTTTGACGTTTTTTCACGTGGATTAAATCCCATTTTCCATGGGAATGTCCTAAAGAATAACTCGTCTCCTTTTGCCTTAACATTACTAGTTGTTCTTGAAATGACATTAGCAAAATCATCAAATAGATCAAAATTACCAGAATATGCCGATATTCTAGCTGTCCTATATTGCAATTACCTTTGACATCGAGTTGCTTCGGTAAAATCTGTCCCAGCTCTTGAAGCTCGGGTTTTCCATACGAGAATTTAATCACAACTGCTTGTTGAAGACCTTTCTCCTTGCTGAATGAATTAACTTCATCTACTGTGAATTCAACAGTAGGTATTCCATGCTCAAACGGAACAGGAAAGAGTTCAAGATTTGTGTTTGTTGCGACAGAATGTTGTCGAACAAGTTGCGATGCATAAGTTTGTTTTGTATCTTGAGCTGTTTGATTTTCCGTATGGTTTTGATTATCCTCTCCCACAATGCAAAGCTGGGGAGAGGGTGAAGCTTCCATAGTTGCGATGAACGTCAACCAGGATACATTACAAACACTCTGTCGGAAAGGAGTAGCGCTGAATAATTCTGAAAATGAGAGTGCTACAGTATATCGACAAACAAGATTTAAGATGTAGGGAAATTGGCTAAAGATTTGAGGAAAACATGTATTGGGGATTGTTCGCAACGAGAAGGGGATGTCTTGACACCAAAATTGTGACAATCCACCACCGGATTCCGCCGATATACCCGATGAATAGTGACGAAAATACTATTCACTGAATAGTGACGAAAAACTCGCTTCACTGACTTGGGCTTAGTTTTTAAATTTGTTCCTGAGAGAGTATGTTTCTTAGAGCCTCGTGAGCTAACTATTTCTTTCTCTCCTTATGTTGGTTTTCTTCAAGACATTCTTCTTCTATGTTGGGAATTCTCTTAAAAGAGTAATTTTGTTGGCAATCCGCTAGGCAGGCGCCTAGGGCTAGATAGTATATTATTAAAAAAACGAAATAGAAATCTTTTACAAGGGCCGAAAGTCTGACGAGAATAGGATGAAAAATGGACAGTTACATTCTTCATATTACCAAAGTTAAGTGTTATACTTAAACTTGGTATCACAAAATGCAAACTATAATTGAACATGTGATGCCAATCCATGTAATTGGCCTTAGCTCCATGAGTTGACGTCACGCCCGTGCAATGTCACCTTTACTTCCTCAAAGGGATGAGCAGAATGTGCTAATACCACCCACATAGGTCGTATTGAGTGGCATCGCATTATTACATAGTTGCGACCTATGAATTTGAAGTGAAGAATATGCAGCAGAGTCCCAGTTTGCCCAGACTTGCATGAATGTACAATATTCATTACTGCTTAATGAGCCTGGCTGTATCTATTCCCATAACATTTGAATCTAAATCTGCATTTATGTGTAGCAGATCGTTACTTACACGTTCTAGCTTGCACGAAGACTACACATATCCAAACTTCAAAATCTGATTTGTCCATATTATCTCGAGCAACTCCTCAAGATTCGATCACAGTCTTGCTATTTGCGCATGCTGTCTCAAATAAATCGTCGATCAATCCATGTGAGATTGCTGTAGTTCCAGCTGATTTCGAGCAATTATTGGACTTGCTGTCCAGTGTATCCCATGCGAGCAGCTTGCGTTCATTTCCACCTTTGAAATTGCTGGCGTGGCTTCCTTTCTGACAATTGCAACCTTGTAACATGTAAAAGTTGTGTGCATAAGCTGATCATGTGCGTGTAAATCATGAAAACATGTATCAATTTTCGAGCATCCAATTGAAAATGCTGCCTTTGTCTTCCAAATTGTCACGCTTAAACTAAAAGCAGCGTTGCATTGTTTTTCCCAAAAGCTGCATTCCAGCTTGTTTTTTGTAGTCTATTAGAAATATAATGATAGAACTCAGCCATGAACTTTATCAAATAGTCAAAAAGGCGTGCTTGGTATACTGCATTGCACCATTCACTAGAAAAATGACAATATTTCCAATGCGGCATACGAAGCGTGCACTGGCATTGATCCAATTCTCTCGAGGTCTGCATCATTATCTTAAGCATGTAGTTACAATTCACGTAAAAGATGTTGAGTTGAGCTTGCACATCACTTGACCTCCCAGCTATCCGATTGTTGAGTAATATCATTACAAATTCTGTACAACATTTTTGTTTGCAGATTTGTTCTTCTCTGTTGAGTACTTTTGAGGAAGTAACCATGTGATATTGATTGTTGACGCTTCCATGGTTTGTACAACTTTACCTCTGTAAGTTACTTCCATTGGAATTAATGCATCGCATTAATACTACGGCTGTAGAGTTCTTGATAGAAAAGAACATCAGTATAAATTTTGTACCTGCAACAATAAACACATGTTAATGAAAAATGTTATGTCCATGTTCTTCTGTAGTCGATTATGGTGACTGCACTGTGTATTAAAGTTGATTGCATTTGTTTCTTCCCTTTCCTTCTCTAATTTCTTGCAACTCTTATTCTCAGGTTTGGACATTGTTGCTTATCCGTATTTATCAACCTTCTGCTCGACGCATCAAGTTTCCTGAAATCATGAGTCTCGATGTTGCCAGTGTCAGGTGCATAACTTGCAAGGTGGTCTGCTAGTTTATTTCCCTCTCTGAAAATGTGAGATATCTTGATATTACACTCCACTTTTTTGTCTGTTGATTTCCTCCACTACATCCACAATATTCCAAGGTGGTTTCCATTGTCCATCTATGATTTTTTGAAGTATCATTGAATTTGTCAGAAGCCAAACATTGTGGAGGTTCATTGTTTTGCAAAGTATCATTTCCTCTACTATTGCTATCACCTCAGCTTCGTTGTTAGAACCCTCCTTAATTTCTTTTCCTTCTGCATATATCAAATCACCTATATCATCTCTTAAACAAAAACCAATTGAACTTCTCCCTGGGTTCCCTCTGCATGCTCCATCAGTATTAACTTTGATCTAGCCTGTTGGAGGAAATTCCCATATCTCTTTATCATATTTCAATCTAGGTGTGTATTGCTCCATCATTGTCAGCAAGTCCAGTCACTTGTGAGGCACATGTAGTCCTGGGTTTTTTAGTTGGACTTGAGCTTGCACGTAGATGACACCTGGAAAATAACTCTTATTGCTGACACTGCTTCTCCATATTTCAAACAGTTTCTTCTCTTCCATAATTCCCATACAATGCATGCAGGTAAAGCCTGCAAGGCTGGCTTCAATCTATGTACAACTGATGTCGTCCAGCACTTTGTAATTTCTTGTTATAAAGACAAACCTTCTAATACAATTCCTGCTCTCCTCAGGAAGTAACTCCAAACAGTCATAGCTGCATTGGATGTGAAGAACAAATGTACTTAAGACTCTTACTTTGGATCTGCACAGCACCAACATTTAGATTCCATGGAGTATCCTATTCTACGCAAGAAATCATCAAGTGGCGGTTTGGCTTTCCACACCTTCCATAGGAAGAAAGATATCTTGAATGGTAAGACTTTGACCCATATCATCTTGTAAGCTATCCTTGGGATGTCTCTTCTTCGTAGGTAATCCCAATGCAGATTTCACTGAAAAATGTCTCCTTGTTTCAAGCATCCAGAATGGTGTATCTAACTCTGCACTTTCAATTGGTGGTCTAATATTCTGCACAATGTGGTTTGCCAAATCTTCAGGTAGAGTTTGAAATAATTTTTCCAAATTCCACATACCATTTAAACCATATCATTGACATTGTGAATGTCTTCGTTAATTGCAAACTGTGCAGACACTAGGAAATATAAGGCTCCCATCTCGGTCAAATTGTCGAACTAGAATGGAGCCGATCCCATTCTCAATTTCCAGTAGATTTGATGCTTAATCAAGTCCCTGCATTCAAGAATTTTTCTCCATATATGGGATCCACCCTTCCACGGTACAATTACCGGATAATAAAACTTGCAATACTTTTGACACATAAATGCACTCCATAAGCTGGGTTTTATCCTAAAATTCCACCATAATTTGCAGAAAAGTGCCTTGGATACATCATGAAGGGATATGAAACCTATACCCCCTTCCTCATGCGGCATACACAGGTTAGTCCATGATGACCAGTGTCTTGAACTTCCTCCCACATTGCTGCTCCAGAACAATTTCTCAAAAATGCCATGTAATTTGTTGATCACATAGCTTGGTGGATTAACTGCTGACAACATATGAATTGGGATTCTCCGCAGGTCATTTGTGATCAATACCTCCCTACCTCCTACAGTAGGAGTTTGCCTTTCCACGACTGCAGTTTGTCCATAACCTTTGTAATTAATCCCTGGTAATAATCACTCCTTCTTCTGGCATAAAAAATAGGACATCCAAGATAGGTCATAGGGAAACATTGTTTTCCTATTGCAGTAATCCTTTCCACCTCGTTAATCACCTCATTATTCGTTAAATGATGCAGATATATGGCTGATTTTGCTTTATTCACCAGTTGACCAGATGATGATTCGTAAGCTTGCAGAACCTCCATCACAAGTCTCAATGAAGTTGCATCAGATGAGCAGAAAATGATTGTATCATCTGCATATGCCAGATGGTTTATTTTTGGGCTCCATTTTGGTAGTCCAAATCAAACCTCGAGACAGTGCTTCTGTTGCTAGAATGAATAGGGTTGGTAACAGAGGGTCTCCCTGCTTAACTCCCCTAGATGATTTGAAAAAACCATTTGACTGACCATTTATAAGAATGGAGTACCAATTATTCCCAATTAAATAAAATATCAAGCCAATAAAATCTTCAGGAAATCCCATCTTCCTTAGCATTTTAGTCAAGAATAGCCATGATAACCTATCATAAGCTTTTGTCATGTCTAGCTTAATCACAATGTTTGGGCCTGCTTTTGTTCTTAACCTGATATCCTTAATGATTTCTTGAGTTAGCAATACATTCTCTACGATGTTTCTTCCCTATACAAAACCTGTCTATTCCTCTGAGATTATGCTTGGTAACAATTCAACCAACCTTTCATGAATGACCCGCGAGAAAATCTTGTTAACAAAGTTGCTAAGACTGATTGGTCTCATGTCTGCAAAGGTAGTCACTTCTTTTTTCTTTGGTAATAAAACCAGGTTTGTGTGCGTCACACTCTTTGGCAGTTGGTGACCGCAAAAGATAGACTTGACCATCCCGACTACATCTTCTTTAATGATTTCCCAGCATGTTTGGTAAAAGGCTCCAGTGAAACCATTCGGTCCGCCTGCTGAGTCCCTATTCAGCCCCATGACTGCTTTCTTCACTTCCTTATTTGAAGGCAAAACCATCAACCTCTCACGTTGATCATTATCTACCATTGAAGGTACTTGGTTTAGAATATCAAAAGCATTAAGAAGTGTACTCTCCGTAAATAGATCCTTGTAAAATATTAGTGCTTCTTCTGCTATTAAGTGATCTTCTTCAATCCAGTTACCAAGGCTATTCTGGATCCTTCATAATTTCGGTCTCTTCCTTCTCCCATTAACTTGAGCATGGAAAAATTTAGTGTTTCTATCCCCATCTTTGAACCATCACATGCCTGCTTTTTGTCTCCAAAATTGTTCTTCTAATGCAAGATATTTAAGCATTTCAGCTTGGACCAGTTGTAATCTCTGTCTGTTTATCTATGTATGATTAACTTCAGATTGTCTTTCATGAACCAGGACCACCTCCTCCAGACTTGCAATCTTCTAGAAAATGTCCCTATATGTGCTCTGCTCCAGGTAGATAGTGCATGTTTAAGCTTCTTTAACTTGTAGTTAAAAATGCAGAAAGGGTTAGCACTAAAATCAGCATTCGATTTCTCCTTCACTACATCTTTGAATGTTTCATGCTTTGTCTAGAAGTTAAAAAATCTGAATGACTTCTTAATTGGGGGAGTTTTTATATCACATTTCAGCAACATCGGGGAATGACCAGAGCCAATTTTGGACAGGTGAGTTACCTCCAATCCAGGAAAAGTCTCCTGCAATTCGTCATTTCCTAAACATCTATCCAATCTTTTGAATATACAGTCCTCTTATCATCTTCCGTTCCACCATGTAAATATGCTTCCTTTAAATCCCAAATCTGACAAAGTGCGTGTGTTTATGCAGTGTCTAAAGTCATCTACTTCATGTATAGAAACTGGCAAGCCTCCATACTTTTCCTCCGCGTCCCATATCACATTAAAATCACCTCCAACAATCCATGGTAGTGTCATATCTGATGCCATTGCATACAAAAAATCCCATAGATCAATTCTTTCAATGCGATCACATTTGGCGTAGACTAGTGTAAGGATGAGCTCACCATGAGTTTCAGTGTGCATCAATCTTAAATTCAGCTGTTGAGTCATATTATATAGAATAGTAACTGTAAAAATTTCATCAATAAAAGCCCAGATCGTGTTTGACACATTCACCACAGCCTGAGCCAAACCAATTCTTGCTCTATGCCTCTCCATTTTGTGAGCCTGCTGCATAGGCTCAATGATTCCTATGAACTGAAGGTGATGTTTTTGATGCATTGTAATCAGCCTTTGAAATACTTGCATTGTGTTTACTGACCTCACATTCCATATAATGGCATCCATTAAATGTTTCTGGGTTTGGTCAATGTACTCCTTGTTTGTACTCCACTGACATGTACGGTTGAAATCTCTTTTGACTGTTTCTTTTTTCCTTTTGCTGGAAATTTTACAGGTTCAATATGCCTTGGTGACAAGCCCCATGCTTGGCAACATTAAGGAAATTTTGTGCAGTGGATTCCTCATCCATGTCTGTATCTGTAAGTTCTGTATGGGCAGCTAGGTCATGAGTTTCTATTGGTTCTTTTGCTGTGACAACATCATATGACTGATTGGTATGGTCAGCATTATTTTCCTCATTGGAAACTTCAGTAGCAGTTTCTTCATGATCATTGGTGAGTAACTGAGTATTGGTCGAAGGAATAACACTTGTTGCTACTCCCTTCGCTGTGTTTAAAGCAACATCACTTCTTGCATTGATTTGCACTATGTTCTCTTGGTTTTTGTCTAAAATTTTCTCTTGATTCGTATATGCATTTTCTACTTCTTTCAAAACATAACTGACAGTATTATGCAAAGTCCCTCCTAGATCTATGATATTGATGTTTCCCTCTGTTGTCTTTTCTACTACTATGTTTGTGCATTCACTTATGTTTTGAATAGCATTTGCATTGACATTACCAATAACACTATGGTCCTCATTTTCCACTTCATTTCCTCCAATTTCATCATCACTATGCATCTTATCTGGGATCTGACCATCTTCTAAGACTTCATCTGTTTGGTTGATCCATAATTTCCCTGTTGTCCATATTTCTTTTTCATTGGCCCAGAATTTGTCAAAATCTGCATCTTCAACATATTCATTTTCTTTGTTGTTTGCTAATTGTTGGTCATCTTTGGTGTCCTGTGAAGGAATGTGTTGACATAAGGTATTGACCTGAACTGCATTATTTTGAAAGCTTCCTGAACCCATTGGGCAGTTAAGTAATTGTGAAGATGCTTTTCTTTCCCCAACTCTTGTTGTACACAATCTGCTTGACTCCCTATTGTGTTCAAGATTTCTTTTTGCTGTATGATTGAGTGTAGGTCTGCATGGTTCAGTTTCTTTGGTTGAGTGTTGGCTGGTTGTCTCCTGGAAGAGCTAGGAGAAGTTATCTTTTGTACCATTTGTGTAGTTGAAGCATAAATTTCCTGTTCCTGTAACACATTTCCACAACTGTTGTGCAAGTATTGTGCTGAATATCATTGTTGCTTGTGGTTTTTAGAACAGGAGATTCCTCTACAACTGGCAGTTGGCTACCTATATTATCCTCATCATTTTCCTTTTCTAAAAATGCAAATTGGTTGGTAGTTTGGATTTGTTTTTTGACATTGAAATTGTTACCAAGAACTATTTCTTTACCTTGTCCAGAAGGAACTTTAGTTTGTTTTCCTTTGTTAAGAACCCTATTTTCGTGGACTTCCTTCCATTGAGGGCCTACATTACCGACCACCTTGCCGATGGTAAGAGTCATTATGGGAGCATCACGTTTTGCAGGTTTCTTATTGCGTTGTTGCACAGTTTCAACACTTTCTTGTTGATGGACATTTTTCTTTTCCCTTAACTCCGGATTAATTCTCCAACATTCAAAATTGTCATGTCCTTGTAACTTGCATTCTTTGCAGTATTTTGGTAGGTAATCGTATTTAATCGTTACTCACTCAGTCCTCACTTTCCCCGTTGGCTCATTAACAATATCCATGCACATTTTGTTAGATAAATCAGTTAATAAATCAACTAACACCTTAACACGTGCACAACTTGGCCTTGTCTTGTTAATAGTAGCCAAATCAAGATGTATTGGCTTTCCCACATCATAAGCCAATGAAAACAGACATTCTTTTTGCAAAATAAGTTGGTAGTAAATTTGAAAAAGAAATCCAAGCCATAACTTTAGGTGTTTCCTCATCGACTTTGAATTTAGTATCATATATCAAAGTTCTCAATTGGTATTCATTCCCAGCCCTATCTTTTACGTAATAAATGTTCTTTGATGAGAAAGCCACAAAATCTTGCCACAACGTCAATCTTATCAATACATGTTTGTCATGAAGGTGACCAATAGTACACTCGCCTTTAATTCCACATTGAATCGGGACAATTCCACGTAATTTATTAAGCTCAGGCCAACCATACGAAAATTTGCACACGATAGCATAATGAAGATTTTCAATCTTGTTCATTCGATCTACATCGGCTTCGGTGAAACATACCATTAGTTGACCTTGTAATAAAACTGGTCGGCGCATCGGAATAGGCTCGATATTACATAGACCTTGAACCAGAGTGTTGATTATGGCTGGTTTTAGGATATTTGAATAATCTAACGGCTTGGGTATTATTGTGGTGTTGTTAGGGATTGACGATGTCGCTTGAGAAGGATGACCAGCCATTGGAGATGACTGGTCGCCAGCCCTGGAGGCCATGAACGACGTCAAAGTAATATCAAACCTGCTAGAATCTGTTTGTTGATGAAGAAGGTACCAGTTCTTCCAAACAAACTTAATTTTTGGACAAAAACTATACAGCTGTTTAAGAACTGTGGGCAACAGTGATCATCGATGATCTTAATGAATCTAAAGGACTTGAACCCTCCAATGAGAAAAAGCCGATACGAGACACATGAACATCAGCTTTGGTATATTAGCAACAACAATCTGAACGTAAATGATAAACGACGAACCAGTTCTTCAAAGGATGAAGATCTAGACAGTTTCCCAGATGAAAACGTAGCAGGTTGAGGAACATAAGTCTTTTTTGTTGAGTCCAAACTAGTTAAACAGAAGCTTGGATAATCCAGATTATGCTGAAGAAGACACTGCTACAGTAACCCTAATTTTTGAAATTAAGATCTGGATCAAATGGTTATAGGTAAGGATGTAAAACCATATGCGAATTTATTATGAGAGGAAAGGCGTTCTTTTGGGATTAAAATTGAGATGAAAGCACAGAAAATGAAGGATTTAAGCCATTGGAACTAGAATTCTCCAGCTTTCTCTCTCTAGACTAGAGAGAAGTACGCGAGTTTATCCACCGAATGATCTTAAAAGAGTCATGGTTCTCACACTTAGAATATATCTCTCTGAAGTCAACATCACTAGGATAAAGATCCTTCAAGCACTCAAAAATTATATTAACTTTAAAGACAAAGTACTCAATAAGGCATATCTCTTAGAAAGTGCATCCGCTACTACATTCTCTTTGCCTTTTCTTGTAATGGACCACTTAAGGAAATTTCTATAAAAATTCCAACAATTTAGCATGTCTATTCCCCAACTTACCTTGGCTTCTAAGGTGCTTCAAAGCATCATGATCAGTTTCAACAACAAACTCCCTATACCAAAGGTAGTGTCTCCAAGTAACTATGGCTCTCACTAAGTCTTACAACTCCCTATCATAGTTAGAGTACTTCAAACAAGCTCCCTTATGTTTTTCACCAAAATAGGCTAGAGGCTTTTCATCTTGCATAAGAACCACTCCAATGCCTACTTGGCTTGCATCACATTCTATGTTACAGATCATATCAAAGATTGGCAATTGTAAGAGTGGCGGACTACTCAAAGCTTCTTTCACGGCGTTAAAAGCCTCCTCTTGTTCATGACCCCAAAGAGAACTCTCATCTTTCTTAATAATTTGAGTCAATGATGCGACAATAGTAGTAAACCCTTTTACAAATCTTTTATAAAACCCCCTAAACCATGAAAACTCCAAACATCCTCGATGGACTTATGCACAGGCTAATTCCTAATTGCCTCTACCTTAGATTCATCAAGCTCAACGCTTTAAGCATTAACAAGAAAGCCAAGAAAGACAACTTTATCAACAAAAAAATTGCACTTTTTATTTTTCAATTTAGCACATAATCTTTCTCGCTTAAGAGCATCAAAAATATAATGCAGGTGTTCTACATGCTTCTCACATGTTTTAGAGCATACTAGAATGTCATAAAAATAAATGACAAATTGCCTATGAAAAGCTTCATAACATGATTCATCAAACTCATGAAAGTGCTAGGAGCATTACAGAGGCTGAATTGCATAACCATCCACTCATATAAACCAAACTTGGTCTTGAAGGCGATTTTCCATTCATCACCGGGTTTCATTCGTATTTGGTGATAGCCACTTCGCAAGTCAATTTTGGAAAATATTTAAGAACCACTCAACTCATCAAGATGATCATCTAACCTAGGGATTGGATGTCGACACTTTACCGTGATTCTGTTGATGACTCTATAATCAAGACACATCCTCCAACTCCTATCATTCTTTGGCACTAGAATGACCGAGACTGCACATGAGCTCAACGTTTCACGAACAAATCTCATCTATAGAAGAGCTTCTACTGCATATGAAGTTATTTTGTAGCTTCGGGATTGCTCTTATTGGCGGCTTTGTTGGGAAGTTGAAATCCGGGCACAAAGTTAATTTGGTTCTCAATGCCTCTAAGCGGGGGAAGCTCCTTTGGTAGCTCATTCGGAAATACATCTTCAAAATCTTGCAAAAGAGAAGAAATGGAGCTAGGTAAGGTAAAAAGAATATAATGAGCAATCAACCAATCTTTATGCATAACAATAAAGATTGTTGGTTCATGAGCAACTTCCTTTAGAGGCTTGTAGTTGTTTGCAAGGAAGCTCACCTGCAATATCGTTACCACATCTCCTTTTTCTTATAAAGATTTAATCTTAACATTACATACACCTTCATTCGCACTTGTACCTTGTAAAGATTGAAACTTTACCCCTTTTTCCATCTCTTTTTATTTTTGTCTTATTTGGAAGCCTTACACTCATTACTCTTCTCCTTCTTTTGTTCACTCTTCACCTTTTTTCTCAACTCCCTCATTATCTTGTAATCCGCACTTACTTGAAATGGAGTTAAGGGACGGAGAGTAAACCTTTGGCCATCCTTGATAAGTGAATACTTGTTGTTCTCCCATCATGCTTTGCATACCTGTCATATTGCAAAGGTTGCCCCAAAAGTAGATGAGAAGCTTGCTTAGGAACAAAATCACACCGAAACTCATCTTTATATCACCCTTTTTTTAATTTTACAAGCACCATTTTGGTGACTCGAAGGTCTCCACACTCATTTATCCATTTTAGTCTATAGTGTGAGGGATGCTTCTTTGTTAGAAAATCCGTTTGTTCAAGCAAAATATAAGGATTAGACTTAGATTAGCATGCTTACATTCAATACAATTTTCAAAAATATGCACAACATCACCTTTCATATTAGGCCAATAAAAGTGTTCCTTAAGAATGGCAAAAGTCTTATGAATTCCAAAATGGCCCATTAAACCCCCACTATGTGCTTCCCTAACTAACAACTCTCTCTTAGAATAACGATGCACAAAAAGTCTACCTTCCCTAAGCAAAAATCCATCAACCATGGTAAACCTTCATTCCACCTTAAGGTGAGCTAACTCTTTCTCTCTCTCTCTCTCTTTGTTCTTTTTTGTCAAGACATTCTTTCTCTATGTTGAGAATTCTCTTAAAAGAGTCATGGTTCTCATACTTAGAATATATCCCTCTGAAGTCAACATCACTAGGATAAAGATCCTTCAAGCACTCAAATCCTATCAGCTTACGAGACGAAGTACTCAATAAGGCACATCTCCTTACAAAACATGCTCTTTGCCTTTCTTATAATGGACCACATAAGGAAATTGCTCTAAAAATTCCAACCATTTAGCATGTATATTCCCCAACTCACCTTGGCTTCTAAGAAAGTATCATGATCATTTTTAACATCAAACTCCCTATGCCAAAGGTAGTGTCTCCGAGTAGCTATGGCTCTCAATAAGGAATACAACTCCTTATCATCGTTAGAGTACTTCAAACAAGCTCCCTTAAGTTTTTATAGGATAAAGGCTTTCCATTTTGCATAAGAATCGCTCCAATGCCTACTTGGATTGCATCACACTTTATCTCAAAGATCTTATCGAAGATTGGCAACTGTAAAAGCGTCCTCTTGTTCAAGACCCCAAAGGCAAATCTCACCTTTCTTGATAGTTTGGGTCAAAGGTGCGACAATTGTACTAAACCCTTTTACAAATCTTCTATAAAAACCCGCTTAACCATGAAAACTCCTAACATCCCCAATGGACTTAGGCGTAGGCCAATTCCTAATTGCCTCTACCTTAGATTTCATCAACCTCAAAATCTCGAGCACTAACAACAAAGCCAAGAAAGACAACTTTATTAACACAAAAATTGCACTTTTTCAAATTAGCAAATAATCTTTCTCGCTTAAGAGCATCAAAAATATAATGCATGTGTTCAACATGCTTCTCACGAGTTTTAGAGTATACTAGAATGTCATCAAAATAAACCACAACAAAATTGCCTATGAATGGCTTGATAACCTGATTCATCAAACTCCTGAAAGTATTAAGAGCATTAAAAAGGTCGAGTGGCACAACTATTCACTCATATAAACCTAACTTGGTCTTGAAGGCAATTTTCCATTCATCACCGAGTTTCATTCATATTTGGTGATAGCCACTTGGCAAGTAAATTTTAGTAAAGATTTGAGAACCACTCAACTCATTAAGTAGATCATCTAACCTAGGGATAGGATGACAATACTTCACCATTATTCTGTTGATGGCTCTACAATCAAGACACATCTTCCAACTCCCATCCTTCTTTCGCACTAGAATGAACGGGACCGCACATGGGCTCAAACTTTCACGAACGAATCCCATGTCTAGAAGTTCTACCACTTTCTTATGAAGTTCCTTTGTAGCTTCGGGATTGCTCATCTAGGCATCTTGGTTGGGAAGTTGATATCCGGGCACAAAGTCAATTTGTTGCTCAATGTCTTTAAGTGAGGGAAGCTCATTTGGTAGCTCATCCGAAAAGACATCTTCAAAATCATGCAAAAGAGAAGAAATGGAACTAGGTAAGGTAGAAAGAATATCAATAACAATCAAGCAATCTATATGCATAACAAGAACGATAGTTGGTTCATGAGCAACTTCCCTTATAGGCTTGTAGTTGTTTGCAAGGAAGCTCACCCGCGGTCTCGTTGCTAGTTCTCCTTTTTCATATTAAGATTGAATCTTAAGGTTACACACACTTTCATTCGCACTTTTACCTTGTAAAGATTGAAGCTTTACACATTTTTTCGTCTCTTTCCATTTTTGTCTTCTCTTGAAGCCTTGCACACTCATTGCTCTTCTCCTTCTTTTGTTTGCTCTTCACCTTTTGTCTCAAATCCCTAATTATCTTGTAATCCTCACTTACTTGAAATGGAGTTAAGGGCCGGAGAGTAAACCTTTGGCCATCCTTGATAAGTGAATACTTGTTTGTTCTCCTATCATGCTTTGTGTACCAATCATATTGCCAAGGTTGCCCAAAAAGTAGATGAAAAGCTTGCATAGGAGATACATCACACCAAAACTCATCTTTATATCGCCCTATTTTGAAGTTTACGAGCACCATTTTGGTGACTCAAAGGTCTCCACACTCATGTAGCCATTGTAGTTTATAAGGTGAGGGATGCTTCTTTGTTGGCAAATCCATTTGTTCAAGCAAAGAGGAACTTACGACATTAGCATAACTTCCACTATCAATGATGAGAGAGCAAATGTTTCGCTAAATCTTGCATCTTCCATGAAAAGCTTCTCCCTTTGATCTTGTAGCTACGGCCAAAATTTTACTTGTTACCAAGTAAGGTCTAGGCCTATCATCTTCTTGTTCTTCTAATTCTTCATCGCTTGTTTCATGTTCATTATCTCTATGCTCTTGGTCATTAGCTTTGGTTCTATTGCTTCCATCATCCATGGCAATGATAGTTCTTCTATTTGGACAATCTTTCATGTAGTGACCAAGTGCTTGAATTTTAAGGCATCTCTCGTTGCTAAGGGACTTGGTGTGAACATTGGAAGTCCCTTTAGTTTCCACTTTTAGCTTGTTTTTGTCCGCTTGAACCTTGGGTCCATACTTGGAATCTTTGTATTTCTCCCAATTGTTTGTGGATTTCCAAGGCTTATCATTCTTGTTCCAAGTTGTAGCCTTTGACTTGTAGCTTTGTTTTCTTTGCGCCTTTGTACCTTCAAGTCCATCAAGTAAGCATCTTTCAATCTTTCAAACTTGTGAAGCTCTACAGCCTCACCAATTTCCTTGTGAAGACCCGCCAAAAATCTAGTGATGACAACTTGGTCATCATAATCAACATCACACCTCAATCTTGTAGTCTCCATCTCTTCCTAGTACTCCTCAACATTTCTGCTCCCTTGGTAGGAAGAATGAAGTTTCTTGAGAAACTCATGTTGATAGTAATCAGGTACATATCTTGCTCTCGAAGCATTATTCAAAGCTCTCCAGTTAGTTATTGGAGGTTCATTGTGTCTAGCCCTTCTCCTCAACTCCTTTTCCCACCATTACGAGTATCAATCTTATATGCATTATCATTTATCCTTGGAAGAATGTCATACTTCACTTTTTTAGCATTACTTATGTTGTAGATGTCAAAGTGTTTCTCTACTTTGAGTAACAATTCAGGATAACTTATAGGCCCCTTTCGTCTTTGGTCTAGACCTCCTCTAGGATATCTAGGATAAGGTTGGGCCTGTAGTGGGTCACCATCGTCAAAATGGTTGATATCCCAATATTGCTCTTGTACAAACAGGTTACCATGCTCTCTACCTCTTCCTCTCACTCGACGTCTTCCTCTTTCTCGTCCTCTCACGTGGCTTCTTCCCATTGGTATATTCTATCTCCCCTATATTTGTCATGGAAACTTGATGGGCATCGGCCAACTCATTCAAGTTGTCTCGTGAGCTTGTTGAAAAAGTTGGATGTTCATCCACCGATTCTCTTGAGGTGGTATGTGTGGTGGGGCAGAGGGATTGTCCCTCATTGGTGGAACTTGAGGTAGATGTTGTGGAGGTATATTCATTGGTGGTCGAGGTTGGGTCATTTGGGGTGATGGTATTATGGGTATGCGTGCTTGATGTCTAAATGGTGGTTGGTGTACTTGTGGGCAGGACACTTGGGGTGGTGGAAAGTAACCTTGGTGGGGATTGTGGTGGTGAAGAGTAAAATTGTGGTGGAGTGTGATAAGGTTGAAGTTGAGGTATGTGTGGTAGGGGTTGCGTGGTTGGAAGTTTGTAGGGGATAGATGATCGGCAGTTTGGCGGAGGAAAATAAGGCCCTTTGGTGATTGTGATTGCCTTGGTGAGTTTTATGGTATTTTGTTGGGTTGGGGGTGTTGCAATTTTTCCGTTTGAAGCATTTCTTGCACTTGTGATGGAGAGGATGTAGTAGAAGAATTAGAAACGTCATATTACACTTCCTTCCTTGTTGTCTCAAGTGAGATTCCTCTGTCATGGAATTCAACCTTGCATCCGTTTGGTGTTGCCGTATGAGAATATTGGTAACCTTCTCACTTAAGTTGCTAACCTTCTCCCTTATGTCATAAAGCGTACAAATAACATCATGCATCGGAGTCTCACTATATGGATCACAATTAGGAGTAGAAGTTTGTCCGTACTCCATGATACCTACAAAATGAGCAAACATGTTTGTAGTAAAAGTCCTCGCCAACTCATTTGATGTCACTCAACCCTCGTGTATCACACTTTGCACCAATTGGCTCTTCCATACTCAAAGTCCTATTTGCTCTTGCCTTTTCCCGCTCAAGTAGCGAATGACAAAATTGCCAACAAACTTAAGTTCCAAGGCCTCACAACAAGTTCCAACCGTCTTCGGGGTGGAGTGAAAGTTGTGTATTCACAAGGACAGACAATTATAAGCAAACACACTTTAACCAAGCAATTCAAAACGAAATTAAAAGACTCTAGCTACCTCCGCGGCCTCAAATTAAGAACGTTTTACTTGAAAAAATGTTGAAGAGTGATAAGTGAATACCTCACAACATACGCCATCCAAGTAGTGTCTCGAAATCTTCAACGCATGAGCTATAACAGCCAACCCCAAATCATGAACATGGTAGTTCTTCTCATGGGGCTTCAACTGACGAGAAGCATAAGCAATAACTCCACCATCCTGCATCAATACACAGCTAATCCAAACTCTTGAAGCATCACAATATACAGTATATGAACCTGAAGCTGATGGAAAAACCAATACTAGAGCTGTGGTCAAAACTGTCTTGATATTCTGAAAGCTCTCCTCACACTTGTCCGACCACACAAATAAAATGCCCTTCTATGTCAACCTGTGCAAGGGCTATGCGATAAAATAGAACCCCTGAAGAAACCGACAATAATAACCTGCCAAGCCAAGGAAACTACGAATCTCTGTGGCTCAGGACGGTCTAGGCCAACTCTGAACCACCTCTATCTTCTTTGGATCGACCTGGATAGCCTCGATGGACACTACGTGCCCCAAGAAAGCCACTGAACTGAGCCAAAACTAACACTTGGAGAACTTTACATACAGTTTCTCCTCCCTCAATCTCTGCAACACAACCTGCAAATGCTCAGCGTGATCCTCCTGGCTACGCGAGTACACCGGAATACCATCAATGAATACAATAACGAATGAATCAAGATAAGCCGAAATACATTGTTCATCAAATGCATGAACGCTGCTGGGGTATTGGTCAACACAAATGACATGACAAGAAACTCATAGTGACCATATCTAGTCCTTAAAGCAGTCTTAGGAATATGTAAATCCCTGACCTTTAACTGGTACTAGCCCGAACGGAGATCAATCTTGGAAAACACCCCCACTCTTTGAAGCAGGTCAAATAAATCATCTATGCGAGGCAGATGATACTTGTTTTTGATGGTTACTTTGTTAAATTTCCTATAATCAATACACATTGTCATTGTGCCATCCTTCTTCTTCACAAACAGAACTGTCGCACCCCACGGTGACACACTAGGCTGAATAAACCCCTTATCTAGGAACTCCTAAAGTTACTCCATCAATTCATTCAACACTGCTATTGCCATACGATATGGCAGAATAGAAAAGGGTTGAGTGTCCGGCACTAGGTCAATACCAAAATCGATATATTTCAGGTGGCATTCCCGGTGTAGGAAAAACATTGGGAAAATCCATCACAACTAGGATACAATCAATACCGGGAATCTCAGCTCCAACGTCCCACACAAAAGCTAGATATGATAGAAAACTCTTCCCAACCATACGCTAGGCCTTCAAGAAAGATATCACTCTGCTAGGAATATAATCCGTCACACCACGCCACTCGATCCGCTGTACACCCGGCATAGCCAAAATGACTGTCTTAGCATGACAGTCTAGAATAGAACGACATGGATATAACTAATCCATGCCCCAAATCAGATCAAAGTCCACCATGCTCATTAGCTATAGATCAACTCGGGTCTCCATACCCCCAATAGTAACAATACATGACCGATACACACAGTCTATAATAATAGTGTCGCCCACCAAGGTAGACACATGAACATGCAAAGTAAGAAGGTCTCGGGTCGTACCCAAATGGAGAGAAAAATATTAGGATAGTTTAGAATAGGTGGTACAGAGATCAAATAATACGGAGGCATCTTTGTGGCACACTGAGACAATACATGTAATGATAACATCTGAAGCAATGTCATCTGACCTATCTAGCAGAGCATAAAAACGAGCATGGCCACCGCCTGAACGGCCTCCCCTCTGGGGCGACCCTTGGCTGCCTGAACCCCATCCTTAGTCGACTGGGCGGGTGGTGAAGTTGATGGAGCAGAACTCGAGGGTTGATCGCTCTATTGAAACTGACCACCATGAAGTCAAGAACACTGCCTCCTCATATGTCCAAACTCTCCGCACTCATAACAACTACCTGATGCTGGAGATGGGAACTAACGGGAAACCCTCGTAGCGGAGTGACTTGTAGATGCGCTCGACGTAGAAGAATCCTAAGTTGATAGGGAATGAGATCAACTCTGAGCTGGGAGGGCGCTAAGTGAAGACTGGCACTACTGGACCCCATGACCACAACCTGAAGATGCCTCTCTATACTCTGGGTGGGCCAACTGAGTATGCTTGAAAGAACGACCTCTACCATGCTGGATGCGGCCCCTAGATGGAGCACCACTGAAATTGCCCGATCCTCGAGGCCTCTTGGCCTTCATATAACGAACCATCCCAATCTAACGAGCGATATTGACCACCTCCTTGAATGTAGCACCCAATACTCTTTCTCTAGCCATCAGAATACGGAGATGGTATTTAAATCCATCCATAAATCTCCTGATCCTCTCACGATCTGTCGAAATCATCCAACTAGCATGAAGGGCGAACTGCAAAAACCTCATCTCGTACTGGGTCATGGTCATATGCCCCTGCGTCAACCACTCAAACTGTCTATGCAGCTCCTCTCTCCGGGACTGCGACACATACTTTTCCAAGAATTGAGTGGAGAGATGTTGCCAAGTAAGGGGTATTGCACCAACAGGCCTACGCCTCTCAAAATCCTCCCACCTAGTAAACACATCCCCTGAGAACTGAAATGTTACATTGCTCGACTTATGAATTCTTGCTGTACGAAGCATCCACTGACACTTATCAAGAAAACCCTGGCATCCTCTCCCTCAACACCACTGAATGACGAGGTTGGAGCTTACCAAACCTCTCGAGACGATGCTGCTCATCGTCAAGCATATCTGGAACTATGAAATCCTGGACTGGTGCAAACGGCTGAGTTGGAGGTGCTATTACTGTCTGTAATCCCTGCACTACCTACTTAGGTGTGTGAGCACCCGGGGTCTGATTGCCTCCCCTGGCCTGTGAAGTAGCTACTGCGGTAGTGGCTAAAATTGCCTAAGCCTGGCTAGTGCAAACTGATAAGATTTGTGCGAAGGCCTCTTGAAGACCCAGGGAAATGATGGGCATAGCTGGTGCCTGAACTGGTGCTTCTGGAGCCCGAACTGGCGCTGCTGGAGCTTGATCGGAAGCTGGGGCAGCTGGTGGATCAACAGGTGCTGCCCTCGCTACTCCGCCTATTCCACGGCCACGACCGTGTCCACGACCTCTAGTGGCCTCAGTTGGTGGCACTAGTGGTCGTCCACCTCCTCTGGTAGTGTGAGTCCTTACCATATGCGAGAGAACAGAATAACTGAAAATTTAGTTCTCGGATCAACAAAGTCGCACGATAATAACCTCAAGAATATGAAGTTTTTCCTAAAGGTTCTGCAACCTCTCGAGGATAAATACAAACGTCTCTGTACCAATCCGCGAGACTCTACTAAACCGGCTCATGACTTGCGAGACCAAGAAACCTAGGCTCTGATACCAACTTGTCACAACCCCAACCCCGATCGTGATGGAGCCCAACACACTACTAGACAAGCCCGATCAACTTACATCCTTAACCCATTTCATTAAGCAGTTCATTATTTGCTAATACCACTGATTACCAAATTATCATATTAGAAGTCTAAAACAAGAGATAAATATGTGTAATTTCAAATATGAATATGTTTACATAGCCTATAAATATCTAGTGTAACAAGCCTGAGCCTCTAATACAAGTTTATCAATCTAATGCATTTCAATCTAGGGAATACGAAATAAAAAACAAATGGTAGAAGGGAGAAATCTGGGTTGCGGACGCCGTGCAACTACCTCGATGCTCCTGGATATGCGCTGCTCAACAGAAAATCCTCACTCAGCCTCAGATGCGCCTGGATCTGCACGCAAGGTGAACAGAGTAATGTGAGTACTCCGACCCTGTGAGTAATAAACATAAATAATGGCTGACAATAAGAAATCATAGAAAATCACATAGTAACCCATACATCGACAGTTTTAAACAAGTAATATGAAAGCGATAAACCAATGAAATTGAAATATGGAAATACTACAACAGATAAGCAGATAAATGACAGCCAAATCATGGAATGCAACACATAGAACGATACCCTCTAGTACCCGCTACAGCGTGCAACCCAATCAATTTATTTATCACAGACGACGCTCACAGGGGGTGTGCAGACTCCGAGAGGGGCCCCTTGTAGCCCAAGCACAAAAATCAAGCCATCTCGTGGCATCAACTAGGCCCTCGACATTATATCAATATCAATATAATAATATTGCGGTGCGCAGCCCGATCCCATACTCAGTCCAGAAATCACATAGCCCTTAGGCAATAATAAAATAGTCGTCCTCAGCCCAAAACATCATTTGACATATCTTTTAATTTAAAAAATCCGAGAAAAGATGGATAAGTTGTAAAATAGTAGAAAACGGTACGACCGAGTTCAAGTAGTTTATTCATACAGTGAGGATATAGTGATAAAAACTCCCCAAAGGGTTCAAGTAGTTGGCACAAAGCTCAAACAATTAGTCCAAATAATGATGATATTAAATAAGCTTCAATCAAATACGTGGTAAAAATATCATTCAGGATGGACTAGGTCATCATCCCCAATAGCAAATGACCCTGTGGTCATTATCAAGTGTGTGTCTCACCTTAATATAGCACTAGTATGTGCAAATCGGGGGTTTCAAACCCTCGGGACATCATTTAATTGGCCAAAACTCTAGCTCTCGATGCCCTAGCCTCTCAAATAAGTCTCCTCACACGTCGAATCTGACCAAAACTATAACGGATGCGACACAATAGGCTAAGGGAACAAAACCCAAGCGAAAACATTCGAAAAATATAAAAAATCCCGAAATTAGCAAAACCTGAGCCTCGCGCCCACTTCTCGAATCTCATAAATTTTCACATCAACGGGTTCATTATCTTGCCACGAGTCTTTGCATATAAAGAGCACCAAAATCAAAGTCCAAATCACCCTTCAAATCCCAATTTTTAAAATCTAAAAGAGCTCTACCTCTTCCATATTTGTTAAATTTCCATGAATTTCTAGGTTGATTCCACAATATAATCACATTTTTGGTTCATAAAAATTACGTCCTATTAATCCTCTTTGAATTACGTCTTCAATTTCTCCCAAAGAACTCTCAAAATATTCATTAATGGTGGAAAAATTACTTAGGCTCACGGATGAAATGTTTAAAACTCTTCTACCCAGTTCCTGACATTCCTTTATCGCGTTCGCGACCTCAGTCTCGCAAACGAGAATCACACTTTCTAATTCCTCAAATATATACCCACACGTATATGCGATGCATTAAATCCCCATACCTACGCGAATGCGAGCACACAAGCACAAATTCTTCCACTGGATACGCGAATGCGAATGGGCTGATGCGAACGCGAAGCTTAACCCTCTTAGTCTTGCACGAACGCGAGCCTCTGATACGAATACGAAGGCTTAAATTCATGCCTTCCAAATTCCTTCTTCATGAACGCGAGGTCCTTTACACGAAGGCAAAGAGATAAATCTCTGCAGCACCTGAAATGAAAATCTGCAACTCCTCAAAGCCAAAAGAGGTCCAATTGACCTTCCGAAACTCACCCGAGGCCCCCGGGACCTCAACCTAAAAGCATCAACACTTCCTAAAACATCATTCAAACTTATTCCAATCATCAAAACACCTCAAAGACCACCAAAACCATCAAGTTACATCGAGTTCAAGCCTACGTTCTACTAAAACTTCCGAAACACGCATTTAATCAAAAACCCAACCAATGGGTTGGGTCCGGGCCAGTCACTGGTTGGGACTTACCGGGTTTAACGGGTTCGGGTTCATTCAGGTAAAACTGAACCGTAAGGGTTACAGGTACAAGGGGTCGGGCCTGGTTAGTGTAATTTTTTTGTATTTTGTATAACTATTGTAAGTTATATTAAGATAAATAAAAAATATAAAGAATACAATCAAGATGAAAAAAAACTGCACTTATAAATTGCAAGTGCTACATTTATTTCTAAATTCAAACTTACTAACTGAAAGATTTACATTTAAAAACAAGTAAATTAACCAAAAAAGAGTAAATTCAAAGGTTTTCCATTGCCTTAGTAAGTTCGCATAATCAATATGAACTTAGTGGCATTCTTCTGGAGTGTTAAATTCGAATGAGTTACCATGTATTAATATATTGCCAAGTTTGTTGTCTTCTGGCTATCAACATCTCCACGTCCTTGATTCTGTTTTTCTGATCTAATACAATCTCTGAATCACATTAAAAATTTCAAAGCATTGCTTCCCAATGAGTGACGGGTGTATCCGAGTTGATACCTTGCTTGGTTAAATGCACTCTCTGATGCAACAGTTGAAACTAGCACATTGAGCATGTTCTGATCCATAGCGGAAAGAATGAAAAATTGATTTCCATTCTCATGCCACCGTCCTAGCTGTGAAAATTCCTTTGTGTGAGGCTCCTTTTTCTTTTGCAAGTAGAATTGAATTTCATCAGTATTCATGCTACGGGTTTGAGTGTTAGAAAATGTAGAAAAAATATTAAAATTATCATGGCCTTTATCATCTTCCACAGTAGTAGAAGTGGTACATGGCATAGTGGGATTAACATTGCCTACATTAAGAGCACATCATTAATTATATTTGCATAATAATTATATAATTGTTGTAAAGAATCATTTAGCTTGTTCATACAAGCATATATGTCTGGGGTTTTAGTTGGTCCAATCTCCATATAAGTATATTAAGTATTCATTAATTGGTGACAATCACACATCTTAATAGAAGAATTTAAAATAACACCAATTAAGTAAATCATAGGAATTGGAAAGAAATACTTTTTGAATTTTGCTTGCATTTGTTCAACAACATCTTTATAGTTTTCTTTCTTCTTAAATTAAAAGAGTAGAAAAGAAATTTCAGCTATATGTACTAGAGCCATAGTAATAGTAGGATAATATGCTCTAGAAACTCAATAGTAGCTGTATAAAATTTATGTAAAAATTTAACATCATTAATGACCTCCCAAGTAGTAGTTGTTAACATACTGTTTGGATCAGTACAATGCGCATTAGCAACTTTAGTTATTGCAAATTTATATTTCTAGCACCATTTTAAAAATATATATTTATAATTCCATCTAGTAACAATTTCGTGCGGCATGAATTTGGGTTTAACGTTATATTGAATCCACTTATTCTTAAATTCGTTTATTCTATATTGTCTATTATTTCCTTGAATAAAAACAACTGCTCTTCTAACATGAGTAATCTCAGTTGAAAATAAATGAAGGCCACTTTTAATAATTAAATTATAAACATGACATGCACACCTGACATGAAACATTTTGGCAAGTGGTGGTTGCAAATAGAGTTATATTATTGAAATGGCAGCATTATTGTTTGAAGCATTATCAAAAGATATACATATTACTTTTTTCTTGAGATTATAAAATGCAAAAACTTCACAAATTGTAGTACTTATAAATGAAGTAGTATGACTTTGATCTTTATCATACTAAAAAGCGATAACACATTTTTTCATACAATAATACCATAACAGCATGGTCAATAGCAGAAGTTAGAGAAACTCTACAAGGAAGGCGGCTAAACAAATAATGTATGTATGTTTGATATTGTCCATGAAATATAAAGATATCAGATCTACAAATACTTCTACGTATACCTTTAAATAAAGGATTGTACATCCTTTGAATATACATAATAAGATATGATGAAGAAGCAAAACAAAAAGGTAAACAACCCAAAGTAATTATTTTTTCTAAATCCTCACGATCCTTCATTTTATCATACTTCATAAGACCTTCAATAGTAGAGTTTAGAGTTTCTTGATTTCTATCTCTATCAGAGCCCCATTCTATAAGATGCTCAATTCTCATATGTTTACTAAGTGTCACAGTCCCCCTAATTGTCCTCCAGTCTTATGTTTATGAATATCATTACAAAGTTTCCATTTAATTCTATCAGTACCTTCTATTTCGTTTAAAAAATTTTCAAACCTTACTTTTTTTCTCCGATTACTAGTCGGGGCCACAGGTGGTCTACTACTACCACCACGACCACACCCTTGCTACCAGCTCCAATACTACTAGGTGTAAGTGGTATCTCATCTTCCATTTCTAATTCATTTTCTTCTATACCGAAATCTTTCTGGAATTGTTCATATCAGGTAATGTTTTAGGAAAATTTGTAGAGTCATTTAAATTAGTACCAGATACTGAAGCAGAAGTACTACCTCTTTTTTTTTATTTTCCCTATTAGTAACGTTATTACAACCTCTTTTTGCAACATTAAACATATTGTAAAAATTTAACTACTCGCAACAATTAAATATGCAAATAAAATAGTAAGTCAGAGATAGAGTTGGAAGGAGTGCACTTAATTCGAAAATAAATTGAGCATTTCATGATTTTCCAACTACTATATTACCGTGAAGAAACGTCAATTGTTTCAATTTTGATGTTCAATTGTTCAAACTTCAAATAATAAATACAACGATAAATAAAATTTCCAAATAAAAAGAGCCAAATAGTTTATTGCACTTTAGGTGAAGATTGATGAATGAGAGAATATGATAATTGAGATTGAGAAATGAGAGATGTGTGAAGAAATGAAGAAGAGGGGGCTTTATTTATAGTTTTTCAAGGGTTAAACTTGTAATTACAAAAGTGATAATTTTTGAAAAAGGCCCAAAGGTGGCTAATTGTGCAAATCAACCATTGGGCAATGTCTCCCTAACATGTAACCATTGCCAATGGTTAACATGGGCTGCACAATAAACAATTTTTTTTTAAAAAGAATCGGTCTGGGCTGGTTTCAGTCCGTGCTGGTTTAACCAGTTCTACAATATTTTTATTGATCGATTTTGACCGGTCCAGTTAACCGGTTAAAAATAGGTGAAAGGAGCAAGCCCCCTTTAACCCAGCCCCACACGGCCCCCTTGCACCGGTCTGGCCCGGTTTTAATTCAACCACTCTGAGCCGGTTCGGAAACGGGTTGACCCGGCCTATTAGACACCCTTAGAATTAATAAAATAACCCAAAACGTCTGCTCTGATTCCACGATGATACAAAATCGTATCGATAATACAAGATAATGCAAAAATATAGAAGCTTAGGGTTTAACATAGAGAAAGATAAGAATCTAACTATGAACTAGTTAGACCCCTTGAATTTACTATGATAAACATCAATCAAGGAAGAACACTAATAAGAAACACAGATTAAGCTAAGTAAAGAATGCAATCAAAGCCCCCCCTAAGATATATCAACTAGAACAATGAATTTACATTCAAATATAAAAAATAATTAAAGAGTAAGAATATGAACTCATACATGATAAACCTAACATAGATAATCTAAAATTATGGTAAATAAAGAGAAATCAAAGATACCCTAAACTTCTTAAGGTTTGGTCTTTATTTATCAATCCATCATGTAAACCTTCCTTTCAAAATGAGAGGAATGACTATTTATAGAAAAGTGTTATTTGTGCTAGATTACTAAAAGAGGCTTAGGCTAGTAAGGAAGGTAAGTTGGCCTAAATTATAAGACTAGCCTACAACAACAACAACAATAACAAACCCAGTATAATCCCATTTAGTGGGGTCTGGGGAGGATGGTGTGTACGCAGACCTTAATCTACCCTGGGGTAGAGAGACAAATTATAAGACTAGCCTAAATAGCTAAATTGCCAATGTAGACTTTTTGACCTTGACTCATTTAAAGTACCTTAATGCTATAATGTTGACTTGGAAATCATCCTCGCTAAGTGTGCTCATACGGTTTGTATCATGAAGTGGATTGGTTGGTGTTTAATTTTAATGGCTTTCTTAACTAATATGCTATCAGATCTTCACTCTTCCATCAATATTTCGTGTCTTCACTCTTCTATCAAATATTTCTTCCCTGGGGCTTTATGCAGCTTTGGTAATTCTATTCTCGATTCCATTTATTTTGCTCTTAAATTTTACTATGAGGTATTGTGAAAAGAATTGATATCTTGGAAACTGACCTCATTATAACTGGAAGCTAAACAGTCGTCTTGTTACTGCATTTCTAGAGAACTTGTTGCATTGTCACTAACTAGAATGAATGGTTGCACTAGAGAAGAAGCTATCTTTAAAATAACAACCGTCTTCCTCGTCTTCTATTGTCTTTTCGTTCTTAGCTTGATATATAGCAAATGTTGAAAATGATTCACTGTTACCTTTCTTGCTTGGTTTTATGTCCTGACTTGCCTGACAATGACTATATATGAAACAAGAGCAACAAAATCATTTTGTACATAAAGTTACACATTGTATATAAATTTAATGGTCAAAAAGTGTGATGACTCAAAAGGTCATCACCTGCTTTTAAATTGAATTTTGTATTTCGATGCCTTAAAAACTTCTATTAGCATCATTTTGATTTGCATGCACAGTCCAGACGCGCAGCTGAAAGCTTAAACAAGAAAATCTGCGAAAAATGCCTAACCGGTTAAACCTGACCAGAACCGGCCCGTTTAAGGTTAAATTTTTTTTTTAGTTTTTCAAATTTTTGTGGGGCCCACTATCCGTTGGAAATTTCAGATTTTAGAATTGATCCATTAGCCAACAGATCTATTGATGAAATAGCTATTTTTTTAAATTTTAACCCTTTTGGAATTTACAAAAGTAACCTTTTTTTATAACTATAAATACCCCCCCTCTTCTTCATTTCTTCACTCAATCTCATATCTCAATCTCAATTTCTCTCATTCTCAAATTTTCAAACTGCAATACTTCCATTAATCATTTCATCTTCTAATTTTATTTGGCTCACTTTTCTTGAATTTAATTTATTGTGTTTCGTCATTCGGAATTTGAAGATTGAAGTTTCAACTTTGATCAATTGAAGTTCAATTTGAAATTCTTGCTAAACGACTTGACGTTAGTTCGTGGTAACATCGAAGTTTCATAATCAAGTACTCAATTCATTGTAGAATTCGATGCACTCCCTCCAACTCTTTCTCTTGTTTACTATTTTAATTGCATATTTAATTTTAGCTTATACTTTAGTTTTTACAATATGTTTAGTGCTACTAAAAGAGCGTGTAAAAGAGTTACTCGTAGGGGAAATTAAAAAGAGAGGTAGTCCTTCAGCATCTGGTAGTAATAGTAGTAACCCATTATCACTAACACATATTTCTGAAACATCGCCTAATGATAATATAGATGTATATTATGAAAAATTACAAGAAGATTTTGGAATATAAGATAATGAAATAAGAACGGAAAATGAGATACCAACAATACCTATTAGTGCTGGAGTTGGTAGTGTTGGAGTTGCTACAAGGGGTGGTGGTCGTGGCACTAGGAGTAGCCCACCTGTGGCTCCGACTACTAATCGTAGAAAAAGATGTAAGGTTTGGAACTTTTTTGAAATAATAGAGGGTACTGATAAGGTTAAATGCAAAATTTTTAACGGTGATTTTAAACATTTGATTGGTGGAAATTTAGGGGGGACTGGGACGCTTAGTAGACATATGCGAAATTGAGCATCCCATAGAATGGGGCACTGATGGTGATGGAAATCAAACAACTCTTAACCCTACTACTGGAGGTCTAGTTAAATATGATAAAATGAAGGATAGTGAGGAGTTAGTTAAAGTGATTCTTTGGGTTGTCTACCTTTTTATTTTGCTTCTTCATCATATCTTATTATGTATATTCAAAGGATTTACAATCCCTTATTTAGAGGTATCCCTAGAAGTACTTGTAGAGCTAATATCTTTAGACATCATGGACAATATCAAACATACATACGTTATTTGTTTAGCCACCTTCCTTGTAGAGTTTCTCTAACTTCTGATATTGGCCATGCTGTTAATGGAAATGATTATTTGACAATTACATGTCATTGGATAGATGATACCACTTGTATGCAAAAACGTATTATCGCTTTTAGATATGATGAAGATCAAAGGTATACTGTTGCGTTTATAAGTAGTACTATTTGTGAAGTTGTTGAATTTTATAATCTAAAGCAAAAAGTATTGTGTATGTCTTTTGATAATGCTTCTAATAGTAATGCCGCAATTTAAATATTAAAACTGCATTTGCAACCACCTCTTGATGACATTTTTCATGTTAGGTGTGCAAGTCATGTTTATAGTTTAATTGTTAAAAGCGGCCTTGATTTATTTTCAATTGAGATTACTCATGTTAGAAGAGCAGTTGGTGTTATTCAAGGAAATAATAGACAATCTAGAATAAAGGAATTTAAGACTAAGTGTGTCCAGTATAACCTTAAACCCAGATTCATGCCAGACAAAATTGTTACTAGATTTAATTATACATATATATATTTTTAAAATGTTTCTACAAATATATATTCCCAATAACTGCAGTTGCTAATGCGCATTGTACTGATCCAAACCGTATGTTAACAACTAGTACTTGGGAGGTCGTAAATGATGTTGTTAAATTTTTACATAAATTTTATACAGCTACTGTTGAGTTTTCTGGAGCATATTACCCTACTGTTACTATGGCGTTAGTACATATATCTCAAATTTCTTTTCTACTCTTTGAATTTAATAAGAAAGAAAAATATAAGGATGTTGTTGAAAAAGCGCAAGCAAAATTAAATACTTCTTTCCAATTCCTCTGATTTGCTTAATTGCCGCTGTTTTAAATCCTTCTATTAAGATGTATGATTTTCACCAGTTAATGAATGTTTTATATACTTATATAGAGATTGGACCAACTGAAACTCCAAATTTATATGTTTCTATGAACAAGCTAAATTATTATTTACAATATTCATATAATTATTATGCAAATGTAACTGATGATGCTGCTCGTGCTGTAGACAATGTTAATCCCACTATGCACTGTACCGCTTCTGCTACTGTGGATGATGAAGAAAGCCGTGATAGTTTTGATATTTTTTCTACATTTTGTAACACTCTATCCAGTAGCAGGAACATTGAGTAACTTCAATTCTACTTGCAGAAGCAAAAAGAGCCTCACACAAAGGAATTTTGGGACGTTGGCATGAGAACTGAAAGCAATTTCTTGTTCTTTTTGCTATGGCTCAGGACGTGCTGAATGTGCCAATTTCTACTGTTGCATCGGAGAGTGTAATTAGCCAAGCAAGACAACAACTTGGAGACACCAATCACTCATTGGGAAGCAATGCTTTGGAAGTTTTAGTATGTTTCAGAGATTGGATTAGATCAGAACGAAGAAATCAAGTACGTGAAGATGTTGATAGCTCAGAAGACGAGGAACTTGAAGATATATTAACAAATGGTAACTCATCCAAATTTAACACTCCAGAAGAAGGTCAATCAGTTCATATTGATTATGAAGAACTTGCAAGGGTAATGCAAAACATTTGAATTTACTTGTTGTTAAAAATGTAAACCTTTTAATTTATAAGTTTTAAACTTTAAATTATGAAATAAATGTAGCCTTGCAATAAGTGCAATTTTTTTCCATCTTCCTTGTATTCTTTATGTTAGTACATTTTATTAATATAACTTACAATATTTATACTAAACCCAGCTCGTCCCGTCCCCCTCAACCCGTAACCCGTCCGATTCAATTTTTACCTGTATAAACCCGAACTTGTCAAAAAACATTTACCCGGCCAGAACCGGTAGGCCCGTTAGACACCCATAGTATCTGGTCATGCCTAGTAATTCCTTGAGTGCTCCTATTTATGTGTCTATACCGGTGGGTGATTCAATTATGGTAGATCGAGTCCATCGCTCTTGTATAGTCTTGATTAGGGGTCTTGAGACTCATGTTGATTTGTTGCTTATGGACATGGTTGATTTAGATGTCATATTGGGGATGGACTAGTTATCACTTTTCCATGATATCTTGGACTGTTTCCTCGCTTAGAGTGGAGATGGACTCCTATTCATTCTGCCCGTAGTGTCATCTCTTATGTGAAGGCTCGTCGTAGGTCGAGAAGGGGCGTTTGGTTCGTAATTTGAGTGTTGAGCTTACTCCTATTGATTTTGTGCCCGTTGTTCGTGAGTTTCCAGAGATTTTCCCCTCAGACCTACTGGATATGCCACCCGATAGGAATATTATTTTTTACATTGATTTGGCTCTAGGCACTAAGCCCATTTCTATACCGCCGTATCATATGGCCCCACCAGAGTTGAAAGAGTTGAAGGAGCAGTTGCAAGACTTGCTTGAGAAAGGTTTCATTAGACCCGTGTTTTGCCTTGGGGTGCCCTGGTATTGTTTTTGAAAAAGAAGGATGGGCCATTGAGAATGTGTATTGATTACCGGCAGTTGAACAAGGTTACAATCAAGAATAAGTATCCATTGCAGAGGATTGATAATTTGTTTGATTAGATTCAGGGTGCCAAGGTATTTTCGAAGATTGACTTGAGATCTGGCTACCATCAGTTAAGGATTACTGCATCGGATGTCCCTAACATAGCTTTCGCACTCCGTACGAGCATTATGAGTTTTTTGTAATGTCACTCGGGCTGAAAAATGCCCTATCAGCTTTTATGGATTTAATAAACCGAGTGTTCAAGCCTTATTTGGACTCGTTTGTGATAGTCTTAATTGATAATATTTTGATATATTCCTGTAGCTGGGAGGAGCACGAGTAGCATCTCAGAGTGTCTTCAGACATAGAGGGATTGTCAGTTATATGCTAAGTTTTTGAAGCAAGAGTTCTGGTTGAGTACAATTGCATTCCTGGTCACGTTGTATCAGCAGAGGGTATTCAGGCTGATCCGAAGAAGATTGGGGCAGGCAAGAACTGGCCTACACCAACATCAGCTTCAAAGATTCAGAGTTTCTTGGGGTTGGAAGGCTACTATCGTCAGTTTATAGAGGGGTTCTCATCTATTGCATCCTCTATAACCAGGTTGACCCAGATGGGTACCCAGTTCAGATGGTCGGACGAGTGTGAGGCGAGCTTTTAGAAGCTCAAGATAGCTCTGACTACGGCACCAATGTTAGTTTTGCCTACATGTTCATGAACTTACACAGTTTAGATATATGTCGTATTGGACTTGGTGCAGTGTTAATGTAGGGTGACAAGGTCATTTCCTATGCTTTGCAGCAGTTGAAGATTCATGAGAAGAACTATCTGGTTCATGATTTGGATTTAGTATCCATTATTCACGCAATGAAGATTTGGAGGAACTATCTTTGTGGCGTGGCATGTGAAGTGTTCACGGATCACAAGAGTCTATAGTATTTGTTCAAGTACAAGGAGTTGAATATGAGGTAGATGTGGTGGTTTGAGTTGTTAAAATATAATGATATGACTATTTTATATCATCTAGAAAAGGCCAATGTGGTGGCCGATGCTTTGAGTAGAAAGTTAGTCGGTGTGGCAGTCTTGCTTATATTCCGGTCGGTGAGTGACTGCTTCCTTTGGATGTTCAAGCTTTGGCCAATCAATTCGTGAGCCTGGATGTTTCTGAGCCCAGTCGTATGCTAGCTTGCACGATCACTCATTATTCATTGTTGGACTGTATCCAAGATCGGTAGTGTGATGATCCCCATTTGTGTGTCATTAGAGACACGGTGCAACACGGAGGTGACAAGCATGTGACCTTGGGTGATGTTGGAGTTTTGAGATTGTAGGGTCGAGTTTGTGTGCCTAATGTGGATGGACTTTGAGAGTTGATTTTAGAGGAGGCCCATAGCTCCTGGTACTCTATTCATCCAAGTGCCGCAAAGATGTATGAGGATTTGCGGCACATTATTGGTGGCGAAGAATGAAGAAGGATATCTTTGCATATGTGGTTCGATGTTTGAATTGCCAGTAGGTTAAGTGTGAGCATCACAGGCCTGGTGGTTTGTTCCAGAAGATTGAGATTCCTAAGTAGAAGTGGGAGCGCATCACTATGGAGGTTGTTATTAAACTCCCACAGACTCAGAGGAAGTTCGATGTAGTGTGGGTTATTGTTAGTAGGTTGATCAAGTCAGCACATTTCATTCTTGCGGTAGTCTCCTATTCTTCTGAGAGTTAGCTGAGATCGATATCCACGAGATTGTTCGTCTTTATGGTGTGCATGTGTCTATCATTTCGGATCGAGGAGCAAAGTTACCACATATTTCTAGGGGGAGTTTAGCTAGAGTTGGGCACACTGATTGAGTTGAGCACATATTTTCATCCTCAGACCGACGGGCAGTCCGAATGGACTATCAGATTTTGGAGGACATGCTTCGAGCTTATGTCATTGACTTTGGACGGTCGTGGGATCTATTTTGTCCATTAGCAAAATTTTCCTACAACAACAGCTACCAGTCGAGTATCTAGATGGCTCCTTATGAGGCTTTATAAGGTAGGCGGTGTCGGTCTCTGGTTGGATAGTTTGAGCCGGGAGAGGCTTGGATGTTGGGTAGGATCTAGTTCAGGATACCTTGGAAAGGGTCAGGATCATTCAAGATAGGCTTCGTAGAGCTCAGTCCAGGCAAAAGATTTATGCCGACCGCAAGGTTTGAGAGTTGGCTTTCATGGTCGGTGAGCGAGTATTGCTTCTAGTGTCGCCTATAAAGGGTGTGGTGAGATTTGGGAAGAAGGGCAAGTTTAGCCCTAGGTTCATTGGTCCGTTTGAGAGTCTTGATCGAGTGGGAGAGGTGGCTTTATTGAATCGCATTGCCACCAAGCTTATCGGCCGTGCATTCAGTGTTTCATGCGTCCATGCGTCGGAATTATCACGGCGATGCATCCCACGTGTTAGATTTCAGCACTGTCCAGTTGGACAAGGACTTGTCTTATGAGGAGGAGCCGGTAGCCAATCTAGACCGACAGGTTCATCAGTTGAGATCGAAGAATTTTCCTTCTGTTCATGTTCAATGGAGAGGTCAGCCTCCTAGGGCATCAACCTGAGAGTCCGAGTCCGATATGCGGAGCCATTATCCCCATCTTTTTCCCGACTCAAGTACTTCCTTCTTATGTTCGTTCGAGGACAAACTATTTTTTTACAGGTGGAGAAATTGAATTCTGTATTCTGAGGCCTTAAAAACCTCTACTAGCATCACCTCTATTTGTGTGTGCAGTCTGGGCGCGTAGTCGGTAAGCTTAAACAAGAAAATCTATGAAAAATGATAAAATTAAACAATAAAATGAATTAATTTGACTTCAGTTATTGCTTTGGGTAAACAGAACTGGACCTGTGATATGATGGTTCCGGAGGATCCATAGGAAAAAATGGGACTTGGGCGTATGTCCGGAATCAAATTCCGAGGTCCCAAACCCGAGAAATGAATTTTTAAAGAAAATTGTTTTTTGAAATTGTTTAAAGGAATTGGAAATGAATTTTGGTTAGAACATGCTGGCTTCGAGCCTGTATTTTTGTTCTGGCACGTGGTACAGGTCTTGTATATGATCTAAGATGATTCTGTGGAATTTTGTGAGAAATAGATGTCATTTGACGTGATTCGGACCTTAAATGCAAAAATTGATATTTTAAGAAGTTTCGAAAAAATTCACTGATTTTGAGGTATAATTCGATGTTAATGATGTTATTTTGGCGATTGGATCACACGGATAAGTTTATATGATGTTTTTGAGTTAGTACCTATGTCTCGTATGAAGCCTTGAGGGCTCGTGTGAATTTCAGATGTGTTTCAGAAGGTTTAAAACTCTTAAAAGGTTGCAAGTTTTTTGTTGCCGGTATTCTGGTAGTTTCTTCATCATGTTCGCGGGAGGACCCTCGCGAACGCGATGAGTTATTTATGTTGAAGGAAAATTCCTTCTATGCAAACACAAGACACGGGTCGCGAATGTGAAGCTTTAAGAGGTCTACCCTTTGCGAACCCGAGCCTGGCAATGCGAACGCGAAGGCTTGTGGTCTGGTCAAGGATAAGGGAAAGTTATACCTACGCGAACGTGACCACCTGGACTTGAACACGAATTATCGAGGAGTTTCTTCTCCACAAACGCGAGCCATCTTCTGTGAACACGAGCCATCTTCCGTGAACGCGAAGGACTATATGGCCTAACTTATCGCAAACGCAATGACCACATTCGTCCAGTTATTTTAAGTTCCAAAAACAGAATGCATTACATGATTTAACCCATTTTTCACAAACTCCTTCTTCTCCACACCTCTTGGGCGATTTTTGAAGAATTTCTTCACCATAACCTATTGGGTAAGTAATCTTTGACTCTTTTTCTTTCATTTTTATCAACACCCACTAGATTTCTAGGCCTAAAATATGGGATTAACGGTAGAAAATTAGGAATTTTGATAGAGTTAGGAGATTTTTATTATTTGGGAATTTGGACTTGTTTTGGGGTAGGATTTCAAAACAAATTATATATTCGGTCTCGTGGGTGAATCGGTGATCGAGTTTTGGTCCGAACCTTGTATTTTGACCACGCAAGCCTGGGGTCGATCTTAGACTTTTTGGGAAGAATGATTAGAAAGCTACAATTCATTATTGGAATAGGAATGTTTAGCATTTATTAATGTTATTAAGTCGATTATGTATAGATACAATTGAGTTGGAGTCAAATTCGAAATTGAAAGCGGTGTTTGAGGCTTCAGTTGGCCGTGGAAGTTCGAGGTAAGCGTTCGGTCTAACTTTAGCTTGAGGGATTATGAATTCTGTCCTATTTGCTATTTGCTTCTTGTTGAGTACAACGTATAGGCATGGTGACAAGTATCTATACGTTGGTGTCGAGCATGACTGTGAGTCTTAAATTGAAATTTTTTGTGTTCTTAAATGATAACATATATGCTTTAATTGATGATTCTCGATATTGATCAAGGATTAGGTTTTTTTTTCATGGAAATTACTTATGATTGAGTAATAATGTTAGCTGAGACAAGTATAAGTTGAGTTAAGATTAGTTATAGCTGATTCTCCCTTGCCGGGACGTAGTTACTTTTACTTTTGAATCCCTTACAGGGATTGGGTAGCTTATTGTTGATCCCTTGCTGGGACTCTTGGTATGGTTGTTGCTAAAGGTATATAAATATATGGATCGGTTTGCACGCGCAACATTACTAAATATTGATCAGGTTGCACGCCGCAACAATACTAAATATGGACCGGGTTGCACGCTGCAACAATGTTATATTGGAACGGGTTGCGCGACACAACAATATTATATTGGACCAGGTTGCACACCGCAACAGTGATATAAATGGATTGGTTTGCACGGTGCAAAAATGTTAAATGATAAGGGATCGGATATCGCGCCGCAAAAATATTATTATTGTTTTGTTGTAGATTTTGTATTGTTCTCTCATATTTCTCTTATGTTCCTGCTGGATTTGACATTTTCCCCATTGCATGTACCCCCTTCCATTTAAGTTGTTTATTTCGTTTATTTTTCGCTGTATATTATATAACTGCACTGGTTTACTATGTCACACCTCCTTTTTTACACCTGTACCCTGAAGGATGACACGTATAATAGAGTTTTTCCAATTAAAGTGACATTATTTTGAAATGGTATTATTTATTAATTAAGAGTCGGCACTTGGGATAGGTTTGGCTTTTGGTGTCCAAAGTCACCGGTTTATTTAGAATTCCAAATTGAGTAAATTTGTCGACTGCCCAATTGGAGTCTGCGAACCAGAAATTCTAAGCAAGAAATTCTGTTGACCCAAGGGAAGGTGATAGGCACCCTCGGATCTCGTACTTCTAGCACGTTTGCTTAAACTATTATGAATGGCTAATTTCCTGATTTTTATACGTGTTCGTCCTGCAATGCAATTTTAAAATTAATAACCGCTTTATTCATTTTAGGACTATTTGAAACGTTATCAAAACACATTTCGAACCAGGTCACATAAATGCACACGGGTTCTCGACACATTTTAACATCGTTGAGACTTGGATTTGGGTCACATAAATGTGCACCCGAATTTAGGAAGATATCTTATTAAAACATCGTGCCTATAGCAACTACGCGTTTCAAAATTCGTGGAAGGCTGTGCAATTCGCTAAACAACACCTCCAAATTTCTATGCATTTTTTACTACGCTAATGGAGCTCACGTAGTACATGATTCTGTTAGCGCGACTCACTTCATTTAAGAAAAGGTCAACCTAAAACGACCATAGTTTTCTATTACATGCATTTCTAAAAATACGTCCTAATTATTTCATATGTGAGTGATACATTCAAAGAAGGACTTGGCGTCTACATTTTCAGCGTCATTCATGGCCGGTTTTGCAACTTGGGCTTTATTTAATAGCAAGACCGGGGACTGCATTTCCTTGTGTTTTACAACTAACAACAGTTTGGTCCTTCAACTTGAGCCCAGAAACGTTTGACTACAAGTCCATCATAAAGAATGATAGCAACCTTTCGATTTGCTATTTTACAATTGTTGACATTGTGGAATTGATCATTTTTAAAACAAACAGAAGACATTTTAACAAAGAGAATTCTGATAATGATTTTATATCAACAAATTAATAGATTATGACCGAGACTTTGAATCTGGGATCTAAGGAAATAGATTGATATACTCGTCGTTCAGAGTATGTATATATGTATACAACTATCGAATCCCTACTACAACATAGATCATGAACACCAGGTAAAATATGGACTATCCTATTTTAAACCTACTAAAATCTAAACAAGTTAAAGTTATAGTCCAAGTACAATCCAACATTATTACACGTTTAGGCATACGACAATTTTAGAAATACTATTGAAAGTAATAACATTTATAATATGACATTGACATAAAAAAAAATGGGATCATCTTCATTATCAATATTGATCTTGAACATGTACAGTTATGCTTTCCAGATTTTGAGTGAGAATGGTACCTGCATTTACAGCAAAAGAAGTCCTATGAGTAAAACAAATGTAAGGCAAATAAGCAACAACATCCAAAATAACCAGTAAACCTAGGAATGCAGGATGTTTTGAGGAAAATAATGAAAACAGGTTTCCCTAACAACTCAAAATGCACATGAAATCAATCCATCTTCGACTTATAATGAGTATCACTTCGATTATTAAAGAAGACTCAGGCAGAAGAACAAACATGAAATGGATTTCAGCTGAATATTATCTGAAAGTGTATCTCAATGTGTCTTTCTTTTGTATATCTGAATAATTGTCCTCTAGCTCTCAAAAAAGGTCCTAAAATCCCCCCTTAAAAATAATCAGACCTTCCTTTGATAACCATAGCCTTAGGGAAACATAAATCTTTTTATTTTCCTTTTAGTCCTTTAATCATTTTCAGATTTGCCTAAATGATCCTTGACTATCTAACTTGTGCCTCAAGTTTTGGGGCAGAATTAACGGAAATTACACTTTGTACCTTCACTAGAATATTCCAGGAGTTTGTTACAAGATTCCCTATGTTCAATTCCCTTAATACCCCTATCCCCTTTTCTTAATTACAGGACTAAGTGTTTTAAACACTGGTACTTATCCATTTGGCAAGAACCTGACCCTAGTTAAATACTTCAGGTCATAAACAAAAGATTATTAGCATCTAGCATCAAATTCTGAAAAATCTATTCATCGACAGCTCTTTAATTACAGATTTGTACTATATTATGCAAAACAAATGACCAAGGGTCAAGATTTAATCAATGTAACACACATATTCAGGCAAATATCACACTATGAAACATATACTTAGCTAAGCAACACAAATTTTAGAAGTACATGACATTAATAAATTCTTAAACCCAACATGACCTATTCTGAGCTCAACACAATAATTCAAACAAGTCAACAAGAACATCTATAACTTAAAATGTTAAGCAGACCATTCAGAAACAGGTTATCCAAACAAAAACAAGCAAGGAAGCAAATACTCAAGATATTTCAAAGATGAGCAGATAAAACTTAACGTATTTAAACAAATGAAAATAAAGAGGATCAAAAGCAAACGGAAAAGAGAACCATGACGAGTATATGACTCTAAATGGAAACAACTACTCAGAATTTTACAATGATGAACAGATAGAAAGTAAAGAAGATCAAAAGCAGAAGAAAACAAAGATGAACATATAACTCTAGATGGAAGCACCTACTAAGAACATTTCAAAGATGAACAAATTAGAAAAAGATGTACTTAAACAAATGAAAATAGGGAAGATATAGAGCAATTAGAAAAAGAAAACAAGTATGAGCATGGGACTCTAGATGTAAGCACTTACTCAGAATATCTCGAAGATGAAAAAAAAAAAACTTAATGTACTCGAACACATGAAAAACAAAATAAGATAAAAGCAATTAGAACAGAAAGAACACAAAATCACAACATTAATAGCAATTAGAGCAAAGGAAACTTAGCTTTTCAGCGTCGTAACCCTAAAATAGGACTCTTCAAATATTCAAGGCTCTTCGACCCCCTTCTGAGAGGGTCCTTTGGCCTTTTGACGTCTTTGCCTCATTATTGGAAAGGGGGAAAGGGTTTCAGGTTGGGATTGATTAACTTTGGGATGGAGTGTGGGCTTCAGATCCTGATTTTGGTCATGTCTAGTTGTATTCGAGTTTCGTTGGTCGTGGGGTTGTGCATGGTGAAGGTGAGATGGTCACCAGGGACCGTTTTGAGGGATTCCGGTGAGTTTTACGGTTTTGTTCAAACATCAATTTGATATTCGAAAAGGTCTGTTATTATTCGAGGGATTGGGAAGAGGGGAACGAGGCGATTCAGGTATGTTATTTTTGACCAGTTTGGAGTTGGTGTCACCAGAGACGGCGGAGCCGGCGACTATTCTATCAAATATTCGACGAGCTGGGGAGATGTTTGAGGGGATCTAATAGTTGGAAGGGAAAGAGGAGGTTGAGAGGAGTCGGTGGTATAAATTTGGGGCCATTAGGTGGCCGGCCGCCACCATGAGGCGATTTCCGGTGGTGGCGTAACAGTGGTTGATGGGTGGTGGACGGAGGATCGATGGTGCCGGAGGGGTGGTTTTACACCGGTGTAGTTAGGTACGAGGAAGACATAGTTTGGTCTCTGAATATATCCCAAGTGTTTGGACATATATATGGGATTTGGGGAAGGGGCTTCAAGGCCATTGGATTGATGTTGATGAACGAGTGAGATTGACCGCCCCAAAATGATGTCGTTTTGGGCCGTCTCTTACATGGAATGGATCAGGGATGGGTTATTGGGTTGGGTTTTGGGTATTTGATCGGGTATAATGTTTTGGTCCACCCAGGCTTGGCCCAATTGTGGCCAGCCTGGCTTAAACAATTAAATCCCATTTTTTTTCTTAATTATTTATTTCCTAATTTAACTTTTAAAAAAATCCTTATTAGGTTAAATCAAACTAATAACTAGGTAATGTGTAAAATTAATCAAAAAATGCAAAAATGAAAATCAACCATAAAATGCTAAATAATAAAATTCCAAAATAACTACTTGATTTTTGTGATTTTATATTTTGCAATATAAACCTTAATTACCAATTAATCTTAACAAAAATATGTGAAATTAAATCCTAAATGCTTATGCAATTTTTGTATTTCTTACTACTTGTGATGCATGCATCAATGAAAACACACACTGATATGCACAATTAAATCCCTAAAAATAAATAATAAAAGGAAAAACCCTAAGCTTGAGAATTCTGTAGGAGTAATTTCAACGAGGCAAAAATCACATGCTCACTGCTGCCCCTTTTTGCTCGTAAACACGAAGAGTTTTTGTGCAAAGATAAGTTAGAAAACACGAGCAATTTTCATCTGACTGAAAAATTTCTGAATGAACCCTGCTTCACATGTTGCCTTTATATCCTCGGTGATAAAGGAATCAGGCCAGTGTAGTTCTGGATGTTTTGGTAGCTGGGACTACTGTAGGCTATGATTTCACGGCTGTTGCTGCTGCTACCGCTTACTGAATCTTTGTTACATTAGAGAAAATAAGCAACTAAGCTAGTTAGGTCTATCAACTACGAGTTATAAGATTCCTATCCATGAATTTATTGAAACTTGATCTTGAGTCTTGGCTAGTTCTTGTACACTTCGATCTGAATCCTGATGCTCGTTAGCTGCAGCTGCTGGCTTATTCCTCAATTTTGAAACAAAGTGGGACGAGCGAGTCTTAAGATTTCAATCAAAGCTGAACAGTCTGTGTCTCTGTCCACTTCTTCATTTTGAGTTCATTTTTTTGTTCTTTTGTTCTTTTCTCCTTGTTTGGGGTCGAGATTCTCACTTCCATTTATCTCAAATCCTATGCCTCGAGGTAAAACCTGCTCAGACACAAAAACAAACAAATCTAAGCTATTTCTTTATAGAAAACAATTAAAGTTAGGATTGTGCATCCTTTGGAATGATTGACAGGTTATGATGGGAAGGAGGAAAGGTCTCTGCGAGGGATAGGAGAAGGATCCGTGGTTATGCTAGGATAAGAATGAAGGGTCCCTGCTGGGGGTACGAGAAAGATTCGCGGGTTATGCCGCGATAGGAATTAAGAGTCTCTGCTTGGGATAAAAGAAATATCCGCGGGTTATGCCGGGATAGGAATGAAAAGTCTCTGCTGAAGATAAAAGGAAAACCACGGGTTATGACGAGATGAATGAGAAATTCCTGGGTTATGTCAGGATTGAAAGCAAAACTCCTAGGTTATGCTAGGGAGGTCCACAGGTTATGCCGGGATGAATGAAAAAACTCCTAGGTTATGCTAGAAAGATCCACGGGTTATGCTGGGACTGAAAGAAACTCCTACGTTATGCTAGGGAGATCCAAGGGTTATGCCGGGATTGAAAGAAAATTCCTAGCTTATGCTAGGGAGATCCACGGGTTATGCCGGGATGAATGAAAAATTCCTGGGTTATGCCAGGGGGATCCACAGGTTTTGCCGAGATGAATGAAACATTCCTGGGTTATGCTAGGGGGATCCACGGGTTATACCAGGATTGAAAGAAAACTCCTAGGTTATGCTACGGAGATCCACGGGTTATGCCGGGATGAATGGAAAAACTCCTAGGTTATGCTAGTGAGATCCATGGGTTATGGTAGGATGCATGAAAAATTCCTGGGTTATGCCAGGGGGATCCACAATTATGTCGGGATGAATGAGAAATTCTTGGGTTATGCAAGGATTGAAAGCAAAACTTCTAGGTTATGCTAGGGAGATCCATGGGTTATGCTGGGATGAATGGATAAACTCCTAGGTTATGCTAGGATGATCCACAGGTTATGCCGAGATAAGAATGAAGACTCCTAGGTTGTGCTAGGGAGATTCACGGGTTATGACGGAATGAATAAAAGTTTCCTGTTTTATGCCAGGGGTATCCACAGGTTATGCCGGTATGAATGAAAAATTCCTTGGTTATGCCAGGGGGGTCCACGGGTTATGCAGGGATTGAAAGAAAACTCCTATGTTATGCTAGGGAGTTTACAACGAAGTGAATGGGCCACAGAGACCTTTTGACTATGTTGGGGATAAAAGGGGGAACGGAGAAACCCTTAGGTTATGCTAAGGACAGAGGAGTTTTAACTCTCAGATTATGCTGGGGGGTAAAAAGTGGGAGAAATGAGGGTCCTCAGATTATGCTGGGGATGTAAAGAGAAACTTCCAGGGTTATGCTGGGGAGCGAAGGAAAGAAATTTCTCGGTCTATGCTGGAGGGGGTGGAATGCAATCCTTGGGTTATGCCGAGGAAATCCACAAGCTGCACAAGGGGAAGCTAGAGATTGGAATCCCATGCTATCATGTTTATTTATGAGTTTTCTAGAAAAGAATGCAAAGAAAACTTCCTTTTTTGTTATTGATGCAACCCCATTCTTAGCCCTTGTGCTATTCCTTCGGTTGCATTAGTCACGTGTTTCTGCTATTTTTAGGTTACACCTGTGTCAAAGCTCATTTCAAAAATAGAGTAATTTGTTAGTTTGAACAGTGATTGGTTTGTGGCCTTGTTCTGCTTGATTTAAACCTCATTTATGTTGGACGAGAAAACGCTTCACTTCCGATCTTTGCCTCGTAGGTTGGCCGGGGGGTCCTCATCATTTGGGTTGGTTATTGTTTTCCAGGCCTTTGGTTATGAGTTTTGTCCCAATTTTGATTTCACGGCTTGTCTTTTGGATCTTTGGTAACCATTATCCTGCTTGGGCTTAACTTTTCCGATCTTGATTCACCTTCATGGACTTTTAACTTTGAATTTCTTTTCTTTCTATTCTCCTACTTTTTAAACGTTAACCGTCATCATCAGCGGGGGTTGGCTAAATGCGCTTGCTGATACCGGATATTCCTTTTAGTTCTTGGCAGGAGAAAACCCGTAAGGCCAGTCCTACTACCTTCTCTTGTGGAATGGTCAGGACATCAAAGTTAAAGGGAAAAGGAGTGGGAAAAACTATAAAACAAAAACATGAATTTAGAGAAGTATGTCTCTTATGGAGAAAAAGGGAAGACTTATGTGGAAATGCGTGCCGACTTTAAATGGAAACGACATGCTTCTTGGACTAAATACCCAGCCAAGATTTGTTTCTTTTTTTGATTTCAATCTTTCAAAACCATGGAAACTTGTTCAAGCTTAAGTGGCAATATTTCCTCTTTTCGGCCGACCACGCCCTTTTGCGGGTTTTTGCCAATCCGCCCATGTCATTTCTCTTCTCCCGTCGTCCGATAGCGCTATTTGCAAGTTTTCACTAAATGGACTCTCTCATTTTGATTTTTTCTTCTCACCGTCGCCTAATGGTGCCCGATGGTTTTCACCGATAAGACTCTCTCATTTTATTTCTCTCAAATTGAGTTGTGTTGAATCACAACAATGGTGTTTTTCACGTCCCTATTTTGGCCAATTGATCGGAAGGACCTGGACTAGGTTCTTGATGGAAATTTAGAACTTTGGAACCGTTTGGGCGGATTTGTGACCGAAACAATACATTTTTGCCCCAGTTTTATTTTCTTGGGGAACTGGGGTTTTATTTTGATATGACTGAACCTCAAGAGAGGCTACCTACGTATCCTTTCGGAATCAAGTCAGACGTAGTTCAGGAGTGTTTCTTTAACTAATTTTTTTGTTGTTTCTCTTTTATATTTTTTTCATTTTTGTTTATTTTTTTTGTTTTCTTCTTTTTGTTTTATTTTTTTCTTTTTTTTCTTTCTTTTTTCTTTTTTCTTTTCCTTTTTTTATTTTTACTTTTTTTGTTTTTCTTTTGAATAGCACTTTTGGGTTCCAAAGAGGGTGAACAAAGAATGCGATCAGCTCAAAGGGTTTGTGAAGGATTGGTAGTATTTAGGGTAGCGGGAAAGAAAGCCTTCGTTATATCCACCAGCCAGAATCATTGCAATAGGGAGTTCAAACATAATATCTTTTTATTGCATATGCATTCACTGCTGTCTCGGGGTCGTCTCCTTCGACATCACCCAGGTACAATGCTCCTTTGGGTAGTATCTTTCTGATAATGTATGGACCTTTCTAGTTTGGAGCGAACTCTCCTTTAGCTTCCTGATGGTGTGGAAGAATACGCCTCAATACCAGCTGTCCGACTTCGAAATTTCTAGGGTGCACTTTCTTGTTGTAAGCGCGGGACATCCTTTGTTGGTACAACTGCCCATGACAAACCGCAACCGTTCATTTTTCGTCAATTAATGACAATTACTGCAAGCGAGTTTTGACCCATTCACTATCCTCAATTTCTTCTTCGACAATTACTCGGAGCGAAGGGATTTCTACCTCTGCGGGTATGACAGCTTCGGTCCCATAGACCAGTAAATATGGAGTTGCTCCTAGCGATGTGCACACTGTGGTGCGATATCCCAGCAATGCAAAAGGCAACATTTCATGCCATTGTCTTGAGCTTTGAATCATTATTCTCAAGATCTTCTTGATTTTCTTGTTAGCTGCTTCGACGACACCATTATCTTTGGGCCGGTAAGGGGTGGAGTTTCTGTTAGGATTTATGCCCGTCACTAGAGGGGGGGTGAATAGTGCGACACGAGAATATTGATAATATTGCGGAATTAAAATTGCAGGAATAAAATAAATTCGGTAATTAAAATAGTAAGGAAAGAACATACCGAATTTATCATGGTTCACCACAACTTGTGGTTAGTCCAGTCCCCGAGAGACTCTCTCGAGATTCCACTAACTCCGTTAAGCTTACGGGTGCCTAACAAACCGTTACATTTGCTCGTAGATGTGCACTCTACAAGACTTCAACTTGCTCGAGGATACCGCACCTCAAGACTTCACCTTGCTCGTGGATACCGCACCACAAGACTTCAACCTTGCTCGTGGATACCGCACCACAAGACTTCAACCACTAAGATTGAGGGTATTTAGCAAACCCGACAATCAATGAGAAGATATGGACTTCTCAAACACCTTTCTCTTTTACAACAATAACTCTCTCAAAAGAGTAGATAAAGAGATACAATATTAACTCTATGAACAACTCAAAATTGTCTCTCAAATGGCTTTACAAAAGCTCTATAATGATGCACAACTGATGATCAATATGTATATGAATAATGAGAGGTGTTGTGTGTTACAATTCAGCTCAAAAGACCTCTATTTATAGGTGGAAGATGTAGTATGTCCGTTGCTTAATTGGCAATCAATTTTGCTGATTTTATGCCAAGATAATCAATTATCAGATTTGGATAATCGATTATCAGCTTACCGTTACAAAATCTGGAAGCTGATTTTATGCAGGATAATCGATTATCAGATATGCATAATCGATTATTCTGTTACAGTGTTCAAACACTTGGCGACAGATACAAGATAATCGATTATGCACTTCTGATAATCGATTATTTTGCTGTTTTGTAAATTCCGATTTACACTGTCTTAACATAATCGATTATCACAATAAGCATAATCGATTATTTTTGTCCAGCTTTGAAAGACATGTTTAAAATCCATTTTGGCTAAAATAAAAATGTTTGAAATCATTTTGTTTGATGTATTTGAAATATGATTTGATAAAATGATTTTATGCATATTTATGATGACCTATATTGAGCCAAAAAGACGAGATAACTTTAAACGTTGCTCTTACATTTGTTCTATCTCACGACCTACGCCTTGGGTCTTCAATCTTGAACTTTTGAGCTCGTCTTTGGCTTGTCTATGCAATTCCGTCATCAATATGCTTCTCGGCATTCAATCTTGATTGTTTGTCATATAATAACTTTGTTCGACACTTGACTTCATTGTTTGTCATTCATCGACTTTGTTGTTTGTCATTCATCAAGACCTATACCTGAAAATCATGCTAATACAACCAAAGCACACATATCATAGATAGAATGATTTCTACAATTTCCCCCTTTTTGATAATGACAAATAACAGGAGATATGCATATCGGATTCCCCCTAAATTCATGCTATATCTCAACATACAATTCATGCAAACAATTTCCCTTAATGATAATTCCCTCTCAAATAAGGCATACATACATTCCCCCTTATTTGATGCATATCGCCTAAACTCTTCCCCTTTTGGCATTAGCAAAAAAAGAGTATACAAAGGCTATTATCCCCTTTAGACACTTCCCCCTTTTGGGTATATCAATTGTTAGTGTCAAATAAAAGATAGGAAATACAATGAGGAATATATATTGACGATATTTAAACAATCATACGACCATGAAATAATACCAAATGTTAGTAAAAATATAACAACCATATCAAAGGTTATTTTTAGCGAATATACCAACTGTTATTTAAACTAGAGAGATATTCATCAAAACATCAATCATTACTTTTAACAAAAATAATTGATACCAATTGTTATTCAAGATATAAGTTATCAAAATATGAATCAACAAAAATAATTAATACCAATTGTTAACAAAGATATATTAATCGTTAACACATATCAACTATTACGTTTTTATCAAAAATGTGATAACTAACTGAAGTTCCCCCTCGATGCAATAAGGTTTCGTGCTTGGTGCATCTACTACGATATTGTAGTCTTCAAGAACACCTGCAAACGTACCTAAAAATAGGTTTTCGGTAAGCAACTACTTTTGGGTCCTGGGGGGTTAGGCAAATAATAATCATAGCCAAATGATAAATCTCTATGTTTTGCAAAACATACGGGTGGAATGTATCCTACCCGGTTGCAATAATGACATATAACATTCGGGTTGTGCATATGTCTTGGTTGAGCCAAAAACATTCTAGGTGATCTAAAGTCGTTATTCCTAGAATCGTTGAAATTCCTAGAGTCATTTCTAGGTGGTCTAAAATTATTCACTAGACTCATTAACAAAAATTCTAGAATCATTTCTAGGTGGCCTAACATGATTATTTCTAGGCTCATTAATGAAGACCCTAGAATTATTTCTAGGTTGACCGACATTATTTCTAACATTATTCTTCTTCTTTTTACGCCTTTCATTTTTCCTAGTCTTTTTCTTCTTAGTTTCTTCAACAGCATTAGGAACTTCTACACTACGTTTTTCTAGTGTGCTCCTAAGATCTAAGTTCTCTGTTTTCAATGAATCGCAAGATGAGCAATTAGAACTTTGATCAATTGAAGAAGTTTCGTTCATCGCCTTAATCTTATTTTAAAGATCAAAATTATCATTTTTCAAAAAATCATTTTCTTCTTCTAAAACTTTGATTTTATCCTTGGCCTCTTTAGCGATTTTTGAAGTCTTTTTCAATTCACCAAGTAATTCTTTAAAAGCTTCTTGTAATTCTTCAAAAGAGTAAGAATTAGAAGTGCTTACCTCTTCTTTTTCGTTGGCCATGAAGCATAGGGCACTCGTTTCATCAACGAGCGGTCCGAGTCCCATGTCACATGCTTTTGGACTTGAGGCGTACCTTCATAAATGGCTTCAAGTTTATCCCACATTTCTTTGGCGGATGGGCAATAAGAAATCTTCTGATAGTCATCCGGATTCACTGCACAATATAACATATTGATGGCCTTGGCGTTGTATTCATTCTTCTCCTTCGAAACCATGGTCCCCAACTTTCTTTGTCGGCATACCGTTTTTAATGATTTTCCACAAGCGAAAGTTATTTGATTGGATGAAGATTCTCATCCGCTCTTTCCAGTATGAATAATTTCTTCTATAAAAAAATGGAGGCCTTTCGGTGGAGTGTCCTTCGCTCATTATTCCGGCGTTCAATATTCTCAACAAAAAAATATATATCGTTCTCTCAACCGGTTAAGGTTTTCAGAGAGTTAGGCTCTAATACCAATTGTTAGGATTTATGCCCGTAACTAGGGGGAGGTGACTAGTGCGGCACGAGAATATTGATAAATATTGCGGAATTAAAATTGCAGGAATAAAATAAATTCGGTAATTAAAATAGTAAGGAAAGAACACACCGAATTTATCATGGTTCACCAGAACTTGTGGTTAGTCCAGTCCCCGAGAGACTCTCTCGAGATTCCACTAACTCCGTTAAGCTTACGGGTGCCTAACAAACCGTTACACTTGCTCGTAGATGTACACTCTACAAGACTTCAACTTGCTCGAGGATACCGCACCTCAAGACTTCACCTTGCTCGTGGATACCGCACCACAAGACTTCAACCTTGCTCGTGAATACCGCACCACAAGACTTCAACCACTAAGATTGAGGGTATTTAGCAAACCCGACAATCAATGAGAAGATATGGACTTCTCAAACACCTTTCTCTTTTACAACAATAACTCTCTCAAAAGAGTAGATAAAGAGATACAATATTAGCTCTATGAACAACTCAAAGTTGTCTCTCAAATGGCTCAACAAAAGCTCTATAATGATGCACAAATGATGATCAATATGTATATGAATAATGAGAGGTGTTGTGTGTTACAATTCAGCTCAAAAGACCTCTATTTATAGGTGGAAGATGTAGTATGTCCGTTGCTTAATTGGCAATCAATTTTGCTGATTTTATGCCAAGATAATCAATTATCAGATTTGGATAATCGATTATCAGCTTACCGTTACAAAATCTGGAAGCTGATTTTATGCAGGATAATCAATTATAAGATATGCATAATCGATTATTCTGTTACAGTGTTCAAACACTTGGCGACAGATACAAGATAATCGATTATGCACTTCTGATAATCGATTATTTTGCTGTTTTGTAAATTCCGATTTACACTGTCTTAACATAATCGATTATCACAATAAGTATAATCGATTATTTCTGTCCAGCTTTGAAAGACATGTTTAAAATTCATTTTTCTAAAATGAAAATGTTTGTAATCATTTTGTTTGAAGTATTTGAAATATGATTTGATAATATGATTTTATGCATATTTATGATGACCTATATTGAGCCAAAAAGACGAGATAACTTTAAACGTTGCTCTTACATTTGTTCTACTTAACGACCTACGCCTTGGGTCTTCAGTCTTGAACTTTTGAGCTCGTCTTTGGCTTGTCTATGCAATTCCGTCATCAATATGCTTCTCGGCATTCAATCTTGATTGTTTGTCATATAATAACTTTGTTCGACACTTGACTTCATTGTTTGTCATTCATCGACTTTGTTGTTTGTCATTCATCAATACCTATACCTGAAAATCATGCTAATACAACCAAAGCACACATATCATAGATAGAATGATTTTCTACTGTTTCTATGTGTTATCTAGAATTGTTCACATATTTCTCCCATGAGGCGACTGTTCATATTAGCTGCATTGTCTGTAATGATGGTTGCGGGAATCCTAAAACAACAAATGATATTGGAATGCATAAAATTAACCACAACTTTATTGGTAACGGATTTAAGAGTGATGTCTTCAACCCATTTTGTGAAGTAGTCAATGGCAACCAATATGAATCTATGTCCATTTGAGGCTTTTGGCTCAATCGGCCCAATGACATCCATGCCCCAGGCAGCAAATGGCCAGGGTGCTGTCATAAGATGCAATTCGGTTGGCGGTGCATGAATCAAATCACCGTGCACCTGGCATTGATAACATTTACGAATGAAGCTGAAGCAATCTTTTTCGATGATCATCCAGTAGTACCCGGCTATGAGTATTTTCATTGCTATTATGTACCTGTTAATATGAGGCCCACACACTCCCATGTGTACTTCATGCATAATTCTCTCGGCTTCCTCGGTGTCAACACATATCAGCAAGTTGAGATCTAGAGTCTTTTTGTACAAGGTATTATCGCTATAGAAGAAGCTGCTTGCGTGCCGTCGGATAGTTTTCTTTTACTCCCCGCTGGCTTGCTCGAGATACTCTTCTATTTTCAGGAATCTCTTGATGTCATAATACTAGGGCTGTGTGCTAGACTCTTCTTCGGTCAAATTACAATACCCATGCCTTTCATTGATTTTAATTTTCAGAGGATCAACTTAAGCGTGTCCAAGGTAAGGCAACATGGAATACAGGGTTGCGAGTGCGTCTGCTAGCTCATTGTGACAACGTGGAATGTATCTAAATTATACCGACTTGAACCGCTTTCTGAGGTCCTCCACATGATGTCTATAGGGGATGAGTTTAACGTCCCTTGTTTCCCACTCTCCTTGAGCCTCTCAGATGATCAAATCTGAATCCCCCATGATTAACAATTCCTCAACATCGCCATGTTCATGCCCATGATTCAAGCCTCGTATTCAGGTGTGTTATTGGTGCAGAAAAACCGGAGCCTGGCTGTAGCTGAAGAATTGCTGACCCATGGGTGAGATTAAAATTTCCCCAATCCCAACGCCTTTTGCGTTTATTGCTCCGTCGAAGAACATTTTCCAAGAGGGGATGTCTTCAGATGTTACCTCCACCAAATTCACTTCTACATCAGGGAAATAGGTATTCAAAGGATGATATTCATCATCAACGGGATTTTCAGCCAGATGATCTACTAATGCTTGAGCTTTCATTGCAGTACGAGTGAGATATACTATGTCGAACTCAGTAAGTAGTATTTTCCATTTTGCCGATCGCCCTGTGGGCATCGCTTTTTGGAATATATACCTTAGTGGATCTAGCCTGGTTATGAGGTAGGTGGTATGAGCTTGCAGGTAATGCCTCAACTTCTGGGCCACCAACGTCAAGGCACAACAAGTTCTTTCTAGCAGTGTGTACTTGGCCTCGTAACTGGTAAACTCCTTGCTCAAATAATAGATGGCTTGCTCTTTCTTTCCTGTGGTGTCATGCTGCCCGAGAATACAACCAAAAGAGCTTTCAAGGACTGTCAGATATAAAAATAGTGGCCTTCCCGATTCCTGCGGGTCTAAAACTGGTGGGTTGGATAAGTATTGTTCGATTCTGTCAAAAGCGTCTTGACACTCAATAGTCCATTTAACTGCCACATCCTTTTTCAAAAGCTTGAATATGGGCTCGCATGTGGAAGTCAACTGGGCGATGAATATGCTAATTTAATTCAATCTTCCCAATAAGCTCATTACATCCTTCTTGGTCTTTGGAGGAGGTATCTCTCGAATGGGTTTTATCTTGGTCGGATCCAACTCGATACCTCTTCGGCTGACAATGTATCATAGAAGTTTGCCTAACGGGACCCTAAATACATACTTGGCTGGATTCATTTCAAATCATACTCGCGAAGCCTTTCGAAGAACTTTCATAAGTCCTTTACATGATCACCCTGAGTCTTGGACTTGATAATCACGTCGTCCACATATACTTCTATTTCTTGATGCATCATGTCATGGAAAATGGTGGTCATGGCCCTCATGCATGTTGCCCCAGCTTTATTTAAACCGAAAGGCATAACTCTGTAATAATAAGTTCTCCAAGGTGTGGTAATGGCGGTTTTCTCAGCATCTTCCTCATCCATCAACACTTGGTGGTATCATGCGTAGGAATCTACAAAGGACTACATTTCGTGTTTGGCACAGTTGTCGACAAGGATGTGGATGTTAGGTAGAGGGAAGTTGTCTTTGGGACGCACCTTGTTTAAATCTCTGTAATCTACATACACTCGAGTTTTTTCATCTTTCTTTGGTACCAGGACCACATTGGCCAACCATGTGGTGTATCGAACCACTCGGATTACCCATGCCTCTAGCTGTTTTGTGATCTCTTCTTTGATCTTATCGCTGACAAAAGGTTTGAACTTTCTTTGTTTTTGCTGAAGTAGAGGGAATTCTGGGTATGTGGGTAACTTATGAACCACCAAATCAACACTCAACCCAGGCATATCATCGTAAGACCAAGCAAATACATCTTTGAATTCCGAAAGAAGTTGAACCAACGAATCCCGTATTTCTTTATTCACATGGATACTTATTTTAGTTTCCTTGATTTTGCCTGGATCACCCATGTTAACCGGTTCAGTATCGTTTAAGTTCGGCTTAGGTTTATTTTCAAAATTTTCCAACTCTAAGTTGATTTCCCTAAAAGCCTATTCTTCATCATATTTTGGTTCTTGGTTGATTATTTCACAGATGGGTAGCGTGTTAGGGTCAAGGTATGAAGTCCACGAGCATGTCATTTTATTTGAAGCCGCATTATTGGGACTGAAAGAAGAAATGAAATAGAAGAAAAATAAAATTAGAAAAAATGGAGAAGTGAAAATGATGAAATATTGATTTCATTTCTTTGAAGTTGAAAGATAACATGGTTTACATAAGCAATTTAAAGAACAAAATATCAAATAAAAGCACCCGAGCTACACCCTGAAATAGCTCGTGATGCAAGAAAAGGTAGGAAGGCGATACTACCGGGCATCCCGCCTGACTGGGAAAGGTGTGGCCTTCCAGTTTTGCAGCTTGGCATCCAGTCCCATATAGAGCACTTCAGCAGTGCTTGAGCCTTCTCCCAGCTAGACCATGTTGGCTTCATACAATTATTTCCTAATGGCTCCACATATCGCCTCAATTTCCTCCGCTGTGAAGGTCTCGTCTTCTTCTTCCTCACTGTACTTTGTTTTTACAAATGTTTTGTACAAGTGGGTTAGGGGTTGTGGCAAAGTCCATCCACGACGTTTCCTACGGTTGGCCCAAGTGATATCCTCTGGCGTTGGATAGAAACCTAGCCCAAAAAACTTCTCTACAGCAGGCAAAGCGACCAGCTCAGTTATGCCTTGTAGAGAACTTCCAAATCCCTTCCCTGGCTTAAACCCTTGGTGTGTTATCTCCCTTGCCACCATGATTGAGGCATTAGAGAGGAAAGGGTGGGGGAATGGTTCTCCTTCTTCGTATTGATCGGCTACAACAATTTCAAAAGCCTGGTAAACTATATGCTCACTTTCCTCTCCGGCTTTGAGGTAGGGAACAGAGGGATCACGGTAGATTGACTGTTCATCTTCTACGTGGACCAAAATCTCTTGGTTTTCATGTTCGAACTTCAGCATTTAGTGCAGAGTGGAAGGCACCGGTCCTACCGTGTGAATCCACAGTCTTCCTAAAGATAGTTATGAGATGTGTCCATGTTCAATACTTGAAATGTCACTTCAAAGTCTATCAGACCGATGGTCAATACTAAGTCAATTTCCCCATATGGTGTCTCTCTTGATCACATCAAAGGCTCAAGGCTCGGACACATACATTGTTGGGACGGATCCTCTTTGTTAAAATCTCCATTCTTTGAAATGTTGATAGTGGGCATATATCTACTCCAGAAACTCCGTCTACCATTACTATTTTGACATAATATCCCTCGCATTTGACAGTAAGGTGCAAGGTTTTGTTGGGGCAGCTCGTTCTGGAGGTAAATCATTCTTGCTGAATGTAACCTGATTAATGGCCAAGAATCTTTCCGCCATTTTCTCTAGTTGCTCCACCGAGGTTCCAGCCGGTACATAAGATTCATTAAGTTTTGGCCAACACTTTCTGGTGCTCTGAATATTTCATCAGTAGTGACAATAAAAAGACCTGCTCGGGAGACTTTCGGAACTGGTCCACTACCTCATATTCTGGCATCTTCATTATTTGAAACTACGCTTCTGCCTCTTCAGAATTTACGGGCCTTTTAGGTGGAAATTGCCGTTTGGTGGCAACGTTCACTTCTTCCATATCTGAATATTTCTTTGTGGGATGGCCCTTTTGAGTTTCCCCGATGATCTCTTTGCCCTTGTATGTCACTATGGTTTCTTGGTAATTCCATGGGACTGTAGAAGGGTTTGTAATTGGCTTCTGAGGCGCGTGACCGATTACCACAGGCTCATTCAGCCTTGGGTACATACATTGTTTTCTTCAACTCAAACCTTTTTGGGGGACTCAAAGTGGGTTTTTTTTCTTTACGCCCTCATGCAATGTAAAGTATGGTTTCCTTGGTGGTGCCATCTCAGTTTCAATTTCAGACTTCTTCTCTGCTTCTGGATATTTGGCTTCACTTATGTTATTTTCTTCAACCTTCTTGGGGGCAACTTTTGGTTTTTTCTGTCTGCATCAGCAATGGCTATTATGGCTTTTAGGGCAGGGTCAAATTCTTTGTCCTCACAAATCATTCCGATGACTATCCTATTATTGTGAGCCGGCAACGAGTTATTGGTTATGTTTGGGACCTTTTCATCTCTCAGCACTATTTTCTTTTGTTCTATTAAATCCTTCACCGCTTGTTTGAGAGTCCAGCAGTTTTTTGTGTAATGTCCTTCTGCCCCAGAATAATAAGCACAACGTACGCCTCTTTGATAGGAAGGTGACTCGGGGTTCTGCCTGTTTGGGGGCACGGGCTGCAGGAGACCCATATGGACAAGTTTTGGGAATAAGCTGGCATAACATTACTCTATTAGAGTAAAGTTTTGTCTCCTGGGTGGTTCCCTGGGACGTTAATTATTTTGCGGAGGGCGGGGATTATAGTGATTTTGGGGAGGCTGATTTCTTGGGGCATGGTTTCTGTTGCGCTGTTGTTGTGGTCTAGCAAATGGCTGGGCATTCATCACTGCATGAGGTTGAGGAACATAATGCATGTCTTGATGGGGATTGTAATGTTGAGAGGCCCTTTCTGAGAATACGGGTCTGTGAGCATGATGTCTTCTCATTCCGGAGGCTGCCGTTAACACTTCCTCTTTCTTTTTTTTTTCTTGCGACCCCTCTTGCCCAGCCTTGGATGGCCTAGGAGATTGCCCTTATGGCGGACTAGCTTAGAATTGTTCCAGTTTTCAGGTCATTTTCTACCATCTCGTTGATCTTAATTGCATCTGCAAAAGGTTTGCCCATTGCCGACATTATATTTTTAAAATAATCTGCCTCTTGTGCCTGTAGAAAAACAGTGACCATCTCTGTCTCGTCCATGGGTGGTTTTACTCTTGACGCTTGCTCGCGCCACTTGACAGCATATTCTCTAAAACATTCTGAAGGTTTCTTTTTCTTGTTGGCAAAAGAGTTCCTGTCCAGTGTAATGTCAATGTTATATTGGAAATGCCTTACAAAATCTCGGGCGAGATCATCCCAAATATGCCATCGAGTGATATCCTGGTCCATGTACAATTCAGAAGTGATACCTACTAGAATCTCCCCGAAATATGCCATCAATAGTTCTTCTTTTCCATCTGCCCCACGCAGTTGATTGCAGTACTTTTTCAAATGAGCGATGGGGTCGCCGTGGCCATCGTACTTTTCAGACATCGGCGTTTTGAATCCCAGAGGAAGATGTACGTGTGGGAACATGCACAAATCCGACTAAGACACGCTCTTGTGCCCACTTAATCCTTGCATGTTTTTCAAACTCTGCTCAAGGATTTTCATCCTTCTTGTTGTTTCATCTTATTCAGGTGTCTTAGGGGTTTTGTCTTACACCAGTGTGAGTTCGTATGCTGGTTGAAGATAGTTGTATGTAGGGTATGGGGGCGGCTCGGTTTGGTAGTTGGGAGTTTGAACGTTAAAATTGTGGGATCAAACATGGGCCTTGGCACCACAGGCTGTGTGCTGGTTGCACACAGAGGTGCAGTAAAAATATTAGGAACTGGACCAGATGTTAACATCGGAGGACAAGCTTCAAAAGGTGCTCCGACAAAGTTGGCTGATATGGTAGGCTGCCTCAAGGGGATATTTGGGTGGCTGACGGGGATGGTGGAGGTACCACCCAACCTTGGGAAAAGTTCAGGAAATCCGAGGTTAGAACTTGGAGGTTCTTTTCCATTTTTCCAAGCATCCCACATCTCCATAACTCTGATTCGAAGGATCCTATTTTCTTCAGCCGCCGCAGATTCTAATTCTAGGATCCCCGCAATCAAGTTTTCCTCTGGGATGGGAACTGCCGGTAGAGTCATTTCGGATGTCATCTTTGCGCTTCCTTTTGATCTTGTAAAGTATACGTGCGATGCCAGCTTACCACAAACCAATCACTGTTCTTTAAAAACCTGGACTGGAAACTTGAATTACAAACGGTTAGGTTGGGATAGAAAACAAACATGAATCACATGTTGGGTATGATGCACCTACGCAGTTAACGGGTTTCTATATGTTTGCAATGGTCGCATGCGTCATCCCGGAATTTATTCCGAACTTCCTTTTGTTTTCTACTCATTATTTCCTTTTAGCTTTACCTTTTTAAGAATACGGTTGAAACCTATGAAGACTACCTACGTAAATCATACCGAGCATAGTTCATGGTAAAATATGATGGAACAACAGGATATTTTGGGATTTTCAATTTTTATAAAAACAACAAACTCTGATTACAAAAGCTAACAAAATGAAAGGCAACTTCCAATGTTGGACACAATAAATTTACAGACCCGAAATGTGCGTAAAAGAACATACAGACAGACTCGTTTAAGAGAATCCAAATTTATAAGTACATTAAGACTTCAACTATTTTTGGAGTTTGCGGGGCATCAACCGGCCTTGCCGTAGGCTCGCATGCTAAACTCCCTTGGAGGTAGTGGAGATCTTTCATCACTTGCCGAACAAATGTCATTGCGGTAACAAAGAATATAGATTTCGTCATGTCCTTACAATAGTTGCACTTTTCGGTAATACATTCTACGATTTCCCGTACCCTCTCCCTGATAACACCTTTTTCTTGCAGTAGACGCCCAATTTGCTCGGCCTTTGCCTCTAGAGTTCGTTCTACTACTTGATTCAACTTTTGGAATTGTCGCAAATCCCTTTCCAATCATGCTATTACTGCATAGCAATTTTCTCTTTCGGCTTTGAAGTCCCCGGCTTTCTTGGCCATTTTGTTTTCAGTCATGATGACCCTCCGATTTAAACCAACAATCTTATTGCTATTCCCTTATTTTAATTTCTCAAGGATGCGGGCCCGTTCCTATGCATTTTCAATTAATTGCTTCCGTACGCTAGACATCTCACCCTCCGCCTTATTCAGGTCGCACCATACTCGGTTACTTTATGCCGCAAATTTTCTACGAGTGTTTCATCTTTTGCACTTCTAGAAATATTTTCTGTGGCTTCTTTAATTTTCTGGATATGGGCTCGTAGGGCATCATTTTCTTTGGTCAACATCTTCTTTTCTCCTACACTAACCGCAGCTTGCAAACTGTTTTTAAATTGCAACTCTTGGATTTTCTTTTCCAACCTTCCTATAATAGCTCTATATTCATTTTCCTTGGCTAACCAATCTCACTGCTGACGTCTCAGCAAATTCATGGAGATGTGGTCTCTTAGCCGACCTTCCGGGCTCTATTTCTCTTTTGAACCAAGCAACGTACCCCGGTGCAACCTCTCATTTAGATATGTCACGCACTCGAGTATCTGCTGTAAAGTTTTGACATTCACTCCAAATTTGACGTATAACGGCTTCAGGGAATTGACCGTTTGGGCTTATCTCAATAGCATGACGACTAATATCCTCGTCCCTGGGATCACTTGGCATCTACCAAATTGTCTTAATACTCTATATGGCGCATAGGACTGGATACTTCGGAGACCCATTAAAAGGAAATGAGGTTCGGTGGTCGGCATATACACAACTTCATCCACATGGAGCCACCCGAATGTCCACTCTATCTGATTTGCAGTGATGACCCGGTGATGCTACACCCATTCTGGTAAATCCTCAGGTACTACAAACCCATTAACCCTGTTGCAGAATTCTTACATGCACCTCTTTGTTGGTGACCCATAATTAATGAACTAAGGCCGGTGGCATATATGCTAGATCATCCATATTTGCAGCAGGAAGTTACATCCCTCGAAGAAGTCTCCTCCCTCATTACAGGCGGTGAGAGCACGGAAGATTTCAGACAAGATCATTAGAGCGAGGGTACTTTTAGCCTGGATCATCAAAGTACTAACGACCCCTGTTATCCGTATGTAAATATTCCCATCCTTTCCCTGGAACACCGAAAGACCCAAGAAAAATATCATGAACACAAAACATCGATGCTCCTCCCACTTGAGCTGATTTTCTTTACTACAAATAAGATTTTCGGGGTTATTGAATCCCCCGATGTGTCCATGCCTTCGATCTATAAATTGTGGGGTGCAAAAGCCGGCGGATAAGTTGGGATTGTGAACTTTTCTACTGATTTTCAAGGAGTTCAAGAATTTATACACGGCAAGGGCTCTTGGTGCAATCAGGTATTGTTGTCTCAAAGGAATTGTAGGGGTCCCGATATATCCGGTTATTTGCTCTAATGTCGGGGTGAGTTCAAAGTCGGAGAAGTGGAAGACGTTGTGGGCCGGGTCCCAAAATGTGATTAATGCTTTTATGATGTCTCCCATTAGACTAATTTTCAACAAACCAGTGAGGCCTTCTAGATGTGTATTGACCCTTTGTTGCCCTACTTCCCCGAGATCATTCCACCATAGTCGCAACTCCATGGGAATATTGTTCATTATCGTGCTCATTCTGCACATTTACTAATGCGAATTAGTATTCTCAAAATATTAAAACCGGCATTTTATGAAATTCATTTCATATAATCAGGGACTGGTCTTGCGAATACGGCCTTAAAATACTTCCGAAGGAAGAATTTTCAGGCTGTGCTTGTTTGCCGGTCAAAATAAGACTCAGAGGTGGCCATTCAAGCAAGACCAACTTTCAGGTGTCCCTTGCGGTGACATTTGGCTATTTCCGGCAGTAATGGAATCACCCAATTTACTTCTAAACAAGTGGAAAAAATTTGTTTTTCTTTTTTTTGGAATTTGAGGAAAAAACAATTTATTGAAAACCCCAAAATATTATTGAAAAACTTTCCCAATTTATTTTCCTTTTGTTTTGTATTTTGCTCTTCTTCTTTTTTGAAACATTCGGCAACATTTCGGCGTTATTTAAGCATTGGTTATTTTTTTGCAAATGAATTATCTCAGTAGCCCTCATATTTTCTTTTATGCACAAGCCGGTCAACATGCGAATCAAAAGCAAAGGAATGCACAAGTAGCACGTAATATGCATCGGGATGGACTTTTTATTTCGGTTCACCTGTCCTAGAAAGACCCAACCCCTGTGTTGAGTCCCCTAAGCCAAATGCATGATGTAAATAAGTGTTCCTACTAGGGATCTAGCGTGAGGTCAAATTACTCTAAGCTAAAAACCTTGGTACAGGGTCTACAATGTGCACCAGAGCGGACAACTCGAGTCGAGGAGGGGGCAACGTACCGGGAACCAAAAGGCCATCCGGCTTAGTAACTTTTCCGGCCACTTTCTTATTTTCAGATATGACACTAACGGGATAGGGAGTCTCAACCAGTAAGCACATCCCCAGAGGTGAGAAGTGAAGGGTTTCGTAGCAGTTTATATGTACAGTTCAGATAATATCAAAGCGGTAAAAGCAATTAGCACTTAGCACAGAGCATGTAATGAAATCAGATGAAGCCAAATGTAACAGTTATTCTAAGCTCGAATTCTTGAACCCTGAACCATAGATTCTGGTTTTGTATCCTCAGCAAAGTCGCCAGAGCAGTAAAACACCTCCTTTTTTACATGGGTACCCCGAAGGATTACACGTATAATGGAGTTTTTCCAATAAAGTGACATTATTCGAAATGGAATTATTTATTAATTAAGAGTCTCCACTTGGGATAGGTTTGGCTTTTGGTGTCACAAGTCGCCGGTTTATTTAGAATCCCAAATCGAGGAAATTTTTCGACTGCCCAGTTGGAGTCTGCGAACCAGAAATTCTAAGTAAGGAATTCTGTTGACCCGAGGGAAAGTATTAGGCACCCTCAGATCCTGTGGTTCTAGCACGATTTCTCAAACTATTATAAATGGCTAATTTCCTAATTTTTTTACATGTTCATCCTACAGTGCAATTTTAAAATTAATTACCGCTTTATTCATTTTAGGACTATTTGTAGCGCTATCAAAACACGTTTCGAACCACATCACATAAATGCACCCGGGTTCTCGACACATTTTAACATCGTTGAGACTTGGATTTGGGTCATATAAATGCGCACCCGAAATTAGGAAGATATCTTATTAAAATATCGCACCTATAGCAACTAAGCGTTTGAAAATTCGTGGAAGGTCGTGAAATTCGCTAAACATCACCTCCAAATTTCTATGCATTTTTTACTACAGTTAAGGAGCCCTCCTAGTGCATGATTCTGTTAGCGCGACTCACTTTAATTTAGAAAAGGGCAACCTAAACCGACTATAGTTTTCTATTACATGCGTTTCTAAAATACGTCCTAATTATTTCATATGTGAGTGATACATTCAAAGTGAGACTTGGCTTCTACATTTTCAGCCTCATTCATGCCCGGTTTTGCAACTTGGGCTTTATTTAATAGCAAGCCCAGGGACTATATATCCTTGTGTTTTACAACTAACAGTTTTGGCCTTCAACTTGATCCCAGAAACATTGGACTACAAGTCCATCATAAAGAATGATAGCAACCTTTCGATTTGCTATACTACAATTATTGACATTGTGGAACTGATCATTTTTATAACAAACTGAAGATATTTTAACAAAGAGAATTCTGATAATGATTTTATATCAACAAATTAATAGATTATGACCCAGACTTCGAATCTGGCATCTAAGGAAAGAGATTGATATACTCATCATTCAGAGTATATATATATATATATATGTATACAACTATCGAATCCCTACTACAACATAGAGCATGAACACTAGGTAAATTATGGACTATCCTATTTTAAACCTACTAAAATCGAAACAAGTTAAAGTTATAGTCCAAGTACAGTCCAACACTATTACACATTTAGGCATAGCACAATACCAGAAATACTATTGAAACTAATAACATTTATAATATGACATTGACCTAAAAAATGGGATCATCTTCATTATAAATATTGATCTTGAACATGTACAACTATACTTTCCAGATTTTGAGTGAGAATGGTACCTGGAATTACAGCAGAAGAAGTCATATGAGTAAATCAAACGTAAGGCAGTCAAGCAAGATCAACCAAAATAAACCCAGGAACTCAGGATGTTTTGAGAGGAAAATAAGTAAAATAGGTCTCCCTAAAAGCTCAAAACGCACATGCGATCAATCCATATTCGACTTATAATGAGTAGCACTTCGATTGTTGAAGAAGACATAGCCAGAAGAACAAACTTGAAATGGATATATCTGAAAAATTGTCCTTTAGCTCTCAAAAAGGTCCTAAAATCCCCCTTAAAAGTAATCAGACATTCCTTTTATAACCAAAGCCTTAGGGCAATATAAATCTTTTTATTTTCCTTTTAGTCCTTTACGCATTTTTAGATTTGCCTAAATGATCCTTGACTTTCTAACTTGTGCCTCAAGTTTTGAGGCAGAATTAACGGAAATAACACTTTGAACCTTCACTAGAATGTTCCAGGAGTTTGTTACAAGATTCCCTATGTTCAAATTCCCATAATACCCCTGTGATCTTTTCTTAATTACTGGCCTAAGTGTATTAAACCCTGGTACTTATCTATTTTGCTATAACCTGACCCTAGTTAAATACTTCAGGTCATAAACCAAAGTTATTATTAGCATCTAGGATCAAATTCTGAAAAAGCTATTCATGGCCAACTATTTAAGTGCAGATTTATACTATATTATGCAAAACAAACGACCAAGTGTCAGGATTTACTCAATGTAACACACATATTTAGGCAAATATCACACTATGAAACAAATACAAAGCTAAGCAACACAAATTTCAGAAATACAGGACACTAATTAATTTTAAAACCCAATATGACATATTCTGAGTTCAACACAATAATTCAAACAAGTTAACAAGAACATGCTATAACTTAAAATGTTACGTAGACCATCCATAAATAGGTTATCCAGACAAAAACAAGCAAGGAAGCAAATACTCAGGATATTTCAAAGATGAGCAGATGAAAATTTAATGTATCTAATCAAATGACAATAAAGAGGATCATAAGCAAATGGGAAAGAGAACCAGGACGAGTATATGACTCTAAATGGAAAATACCTACACAGAATTTTTCAAAGATTAACATATAAAAAATGTAATGTACTTAAATAGATGAAAGTAAAGAAGATCACAAGCAGAAGAAAACAAAGATGAGCATATGTGTAGGCTTGCTTCCTGTAGCACGATCCATCTCTCAGGCTGGAGGAGGAAGCTATACTGTTGCTATTCGCACTCCGGAGCAGATAATGCCCAGTTTTAGACTCCAGTAGTTCAGCCAGTTAGAGTCATTCAGTTGGTTATTATAGCTCAGACTGGCGATGGAGCAGCTGTGTTTGTCGATAGTTTGCGGAGATTGGACAAGTCCATCAAGCTCTTCACTACTACTTTCAGTGATGCATCTACTGAGTATCCCATGATTATCTAGAAAGCTGTCATGAGGTTCTTAGGAACATGGGGTTAGTTGAGACCAACGGGGTTGATTTCGCCACTTTTCGCTTGTCTGGATCTGCCAATACTTGGTGGAGAGATTATTGCTTGGCTAGACCAGTCGGATCGCGCGCGCGAGAGAGAGATAGAGAGAGAGATAGAGAGAGAGGGAGAGAGAGAGAGAGAGAGAGAGAGAAAGGAGGTTTATTAATGGACTTATTCAGCGGATTCATCTTCAGATGGCTAGAGAGAGTGGGAGTGAGATATCTTTCCAGGAGGCGACCAATATGGCCCGGAGAGTTAAGATGGTTCTATCATAGGAGGTGGTCATTGGGAAGACAAGAGACCCCATCATTCAGGCAGATTCAGTGGTGCCTCGTCTGGAGGCATGGATTCGTATGGTAGAGGCCAACCTCCTAGGCCCTTTCAATTAGCACTTCAAGTTTCTCACGGTGCTTTAGGTGGCCGTGGTTCTCACATGCAATATTCTCATTATTTATTTTTTTTATTTTTTTGCTAATATAAGTATTAAATATTACTTACTCTAAACCTCTTTATTATTTATACATAAATATTATTAAATTTATATTTTAATTTGTATAAAAGCATTTTTCCGACCGAGTTCGGTCGGAAATATTGAGTTATGATTAATTCGGTTTTTTGTCTTGTGCGGGAAACAAAAAATTTAAACTTTCTGATCGAATTCGATAGGAAAGTTGGAAAATTTTTAATAAATAATCATTTTTGTACATTATGTACAAGTTTGAGCAAATATTTGACCAATTTCCGACCGATTATTTTTTGCTGTCAGGCATTTGTTGTTAAATTTTGCGACCAAATACTGTTATTTTCGACACATTTCGGTCGAAAAACTTTGGTAAAAAATCACCTTGTTTATAGTAGTGTCAATGGGTTAAATGTTCATGCTAAAACTAAAAACTAAGTATGATAATTTATAAAATTGAACGGATAATATTGTAAAATTAGAACACAATTTTAAGATGGATATATTAAATGATAATTGAAGACTTTTATGAGGCAGAATTTCTTCGAATTGAGTTAGCTATATATGATAAACATTCATTAATTTTAGGAGGTTATATATTTTTTTTAATAATTGAAACATAAATTTTAAATTAATTTTAATTTATATTACTCGTTTGAGATGAGGTACAAATTTCATAAATAAACAAAATAATTTAAGTAACTTTTAGGACTTTAAAATTAATTAATGCGTTGGAGGCAACATCTATACAAAGTGGTAAGTGTGTTAAGCAGGCAGGCTTGGTTGTGCGTTAAGCAGGTATAAATGTTAGCTTTATTTATAACATGTTTCTTTATATACTATATCTTCTATGATTTAAAATGATTTGTCAAACTCTTCGATTTCTCTTGTCCATGTTATTATCCATGTCAATGCTATTGAGATGTTCGTTAAGATAATCAAATTATTATTTTGGTTATTTGTGTAAACATGGTAGTAAAAATTCTCATACGTCGAGTTATGTTCAATTATTATCTTTGATTTTGATTATCCCTTATAAATTAAGCAGCTTTCTCCTTAAGAGTTTCTTTTACCCTTTTCCTTATGAGAATATTGTAATAAAATAAACTCTTTTCCATTAATGGCTATGACCAATAATTCATGATATGAATTATTATTTTACTTATTAGTAGATGTACAATTATACTTATTAGTATATTTAATTGCTCTTCTGAACAATTGAGCAACTTGTTTGAAACTTCTATCAATCAACAGATTTATTATGGATTAAACTATTTCTCTACTCTATTGACCTATATGTGTTTATTTTTCTTGTAAGGCAATTAAATTTAGCGAATCAATGGCTAGAAATTAAAGTTGATGTCTCACAAATATGGTTATCCGAGAATGTAAGAATTGAATCGTGCATATTATGATTCAGGAGTCTATTTCAACTGATGAATGATTGATATATATCTTGGTTAATGAATAATGAACCAAACTTTGAGATGAAGTTATATTTACATGGAATTCTAATGAAAAATTAGTGGGGCAAAACGTGTTCATCAACGTTTGTGAGAATTGTTGATTTTGTGGTTGCGGTTAGATTTTCCTTTACCCTGCTCGTTTTCTCAAAACCCTCATATTTTCGACATGAATCTATTCAAATCTTTTATAGATCTGGAGTGATTTTGAGTTGATCCAGTAGTTTTTTTAAAGATCTGTCGTTCTCTTTATTGTTACAGATTTTAGTATCCCTCGAGATTAGTTTTTGCTTCCTTATTATTTGCTTGTTCGGATCTCTTTAGACCTGAAAAGATTTCGACTTCCTACAACATTTTTCCTTAAATATTTTTTGTTTTTCCCTATTGTTAATCGACCCTAATATTCTCTAAGAACTAGGGTGTAAGGGCCTGAAATTTTTTTGCTAAGCTATAAGAGGTTGGGGGTGCCTGGTAGACTAACTATAATGTTTTATGTGTATTAAATATGATGTAAATGAATTAGATGTGGTGAATAAGTGTATATGTCATACAATAACTAATGTGAGGTCCAAGTGTAAGCCTAAGTCTAAACCAAATGGGAAAAGTTCAAAATAGATTGAAATTCCAAATGAATTTGCACTAGTATACACTTTGAACGACTATATCTAAAGATGTATAAGGTATTAAGTGATGATTAACCTACTAAATGAAAGCTTCGAGTTGAATTTCCAACGCTTCCAACCATTTGTCATTTGGACATTCATATGCAAAGTTATAGTCAAATTACTGAAGGCTGAAAAAACACAATCCTGTGTCGAGTCTGCGATCGCAGAATCACAATGCGGTCCGCATTTTGATTTGTGATTGTAAATCTGGTCGCAGACTAGGCCACTGTAGTCCAGTTTAGGTCAATGATTCTGCAATTCACTCTGCGTCTCGCATTCTACGATAGCAAACCCTGCTACGGGGGATTATTTTTTCTACTTTTAACCCGACCCCATTTTCATAAATAGGGTTAGGGGCTTCATATGGGATCATTTTTTTTACTGATTTTTAGAGAGAGATGAGAGCATATAGAGAGAGAAAGAAGAGGCTTAACTTCATAATCATCTAGATCTTGCTCATGTCTTCAAAAATCAAGGAAGATAACCATAGATTGTCTTCCATCCGGGTAAGTTCCACTTCTAAAATTTTCATACAAGAAGTTCAAAGTTCAAATAGGTTGTGAGGGTTAGAAATAGTCCATGCATGTAGGACTAAGTTGTAGTATGTGTGGTTAAATAACTCATTTGGGTAGTTTTTTTTAAAATTTGGGTGAAGGAAGAAAAAATTGCCATTCTAAACCTTGTAGTCTACTTCACATATTTGGTGTTTGATAAAATTTCTAAGAGAGTTATACCATTGGTAATCTTCCTAATTATTTATCGGTTTTTGCTATCTCCTTGTAGATTGTAATTGCTAGAGGTGTTGGTGTATTGTATAAACTTAAGGAAATGCTCTTTGAGGTATGTATGGCTAAATTTAACTTTTGTAAAGTCACCCTATTTGGTGTACGAGTAATCCGTATGTGTTAGTAATGTTGACTATTTGTGAATTTTGGTTGCTCACGAGTGTTAAGGTAAGATGGCCTATTTCATGAATTTTTATGGTTAATATGCCTTGAACATTATTGGTTAAACATTCTGATATGATGGTGTTAATAAATGACAACAAATCAAGCGTGTGTGTGAATATGTTTATATGGTAAGGGTTGTGTAATAAATGATTGAAAGAAGTCGTAATTGAAGCAAATGAAAATTCTCTGTGAATTGTTATTGTTGTTGTGAAATGATATTCTAGATGGCTTGAAGCCATGTGATTGAACTGTGAGCTATTTTTGTTGTGTGAAATGCGATTGTCCGGTGAGACCGGGTTGCAAGCCACAACACAAAATGATAAATTTAGGGATGTGGGTGATAAGGGTGGCCAAGGTAATAAGGGTGGCCGAGGAAATAAGGGTGACCGAGGTAATAAGGATAGAATGTGATCCTTATCACTATTAAAATAAAAGTTTGTGAAATTAATTATATGATGAAATGATGTTGAAAGGGAAAAAAGAGAGATTGTGAAACTTGTGATTTTGTTGTTTTTTCCTGTGTGCAAAGCCTGTAATTATTTGAGGGCATCAATGTGAAATATTGTGGATGAGTTGAGTAATCATGGTAATGCCTGGTATGTGAACTACTGTTTATTGAAAATTGTTATGCCTTGGGCCTAAATACATGAATTATTGATATAAACTTGTGTTCCTTGAAATTATGATTGTTGTGATGTGTTGTTTATGGTTGTTATTGCAAAATATGATTGTCCGATGGGATCATATTGCACGCCAAAACACAAAATGATAAATTATGGGTTGGGGTGATAAGGGCGGCCGAGGTAATAAGGGTGGAAGAGTTAGTGAGGATGAAAATCTGATCATTGTCACTGTTGAAACGAAAATATATGAAATTCGTGAATATGGTGATGCTGGAAATGAAAAAGAAGAGATTGTGAAACTTCTGTCTTTCGTTGTTTCTTCCTTCGTGCACCGCATATTGGTTCTATTACTGTCTCTTATCTGTGTATCTCTTGATTTTACTTGAGGTAAAGTTTGTTCATACATGCCAGTACAATTCAAAATATGCTGACGTCCCTTTTGCCGGGGGTGCTACATTCTTATGATGATTGTAGGTGGTTCTATAGCAGGTAATTTAGCCCATCGACAGTAGTGCATCCTCTATGTTCCGTCAACTGTATTGGTGATCCCCACTTCCTCTGGGGGCCATGTGTGGTTCATGCCACATTCTTTTGAGTTTCTTGTGTATTGTAAGGTGTAGCTGGAGCCTTGTTGCCGGCATGTATTGTTATGTTTCTAGTATTCGTAAGGCCATGTAGACTCAATGTGGGTAGTGTACATATGTATTTTAGGTAAATAATGGTATGATTCGGAATCTTGATCCATGTTGGTAAATAATGTAAGTATTTTGTGTCATATGTTGGTGATGATAAAATGTAAAAATGAAGTCAAGTTGTAAGTTTATGCTTAAGTTATAAATGGCTATTTCACTTGAATAATGCATATTGAAGTCATGGGGTAATGCGTGGGATAAGAAAGGCAATTCCAGGTCCACTTGACTGGGGTCCTCCGGTTGAGCACCGGTCGTGTCCCTCGGTTTTGGAGCGTGACAAACTTGGTATCAGAGCCTAAAGTTTTAAATTATCCTAGGATGTCTCGGAGCCGTGTTTAGTAAAGCCCTTCTTATTAGTGTGTTGCCGACCACATCTATAATTAGGGGGCTACATGGACATTTAGAAATTCCACCTTTCTTTGATACAACAATCGTGCGATAGAGCTCAAGTTAGGGAGTTAATTTTTCTCCAAACCTTACTCTCAAAATGAGTAAATGTGATACCGTAATCCACTTGTTTGATGCCATGAGGAGTGAATGATCCCACCAATGAGTCTGAAGGGACTGCCCAAAGGCTTGTTAGGAGAATGTACTGAGTTGTGGAGGGATTGGTAGAATCTGTAGGTAAGAGGGGAGTGCCCTTATCCATACTGATGTCACTTCACCACCAAATCCCATAGTGTATCGGTATGGTACCAATGTACTCTTGTGATAGATGTACATCCATACTGAAGAATTTTCATAGGCATGGTCTTAATAAATGTTAAGTCACAAATCATTGTACGCACCTACTCTTTGAACATGATCCAATGTTTCGTGAATCTACCCCACCGCAAATTTTATTTTATGTAATATCTTAGGACATCGAACTCTATAACCATGTCCTTGATTTGAGTTGTAGCTATAGAACTTCCATTTCCAACACGCCTTTCTAAACTCTAACAATGGACTATACCCGAAGAAATTCTCATCAAATGAAGGGATTAATATTTTCGCACAAAATAAAAAGATATCTTTTCTTGACACTTTTTCCTCGGGTTTCCGCTTCAATATGAATATTGATATAGGTTATGATCTTGCTTTGTTTCATCATCATCTCTAGTATGGTAGTGCCCTCGTTCTATCTTTGTTGAGGCTTTCATTTTGGCCTAGTGGTCGAAATCAGCAAGATTTTTATTTGCTTGGAGAGAATTTCCTCTCCTCCGATAGGCTATTTTCTGAATTTGGTCTGCTCAATTACTTTTAAACATTACTAAATCTCCATTGATGCTAGGATGCGTTGAGCCTCTATGTTGCTGGATCAAGCTACTTATTATTGTTGCTCATCGTATTCTTGAAGGCTGTTCTTTCTTTGGTTGTAAGGAAGACGAACATTTTCGCTCCTCCTTTGGTTTGTGTAATACTTGATTAAGTATCACTATATGTTAATTTCTCTATGTTGCTACGAATCCAACTGATTTTGATGTTTGTAGTGGCTTCACTAGCCAAGAAGATATTGAGTTACTTTTACCCTAGTTGTTGACCCATTTCTCAAATCCAATTCAAGGGCTTAAGGAAGAGCATAATTGTATCATTGGTATGTAGAAATACATTTTCTTTTATCAATGGTGATCGACCTAAATATTATACCAGTTCCACTGAATCTAGAAAATGGGATAGATATAACAATACCTTCATTTTTTATCTAACTAGCTTTCGGTCCTCCGATATTAATAGGGTTTTCAATATTCTGACATAACTAAACAAGGATATGGGAGAATTGGTGGCAGGAGAAAGTCAATCTATACTCTCACTTTATCTATGAATCTGCTTCATTCATTATTAACTATACCATCCCTTCTTAATCATGTACCCCTCATAGGCACAATCTTTAAAAATTGAACTTTGACCCTAAAAGTGCAGCTCTATTTTGACAATACTTCAATAAATTTTGTTAATGATTTATCTACGCGGGTGCTAGTCCAACGATCCTCTTATCAATCTGACTCTCACATTTTGGTTTTGGGTTAACCAAGCAGCAATACCCCTAGTAACACATTCATATGACAAGCCTTTTTTCTAGGGATGCGAGGGCTTGCTTCATGAGTTCCAAAAGTAATAATTTCCTTAGAAGTTCATGCATTAATTTCCATGATTTCAAACCAAAGTGTGTCCCCTTTTCAAAATACTTAAATGAGTCAGATTTGATGAGGTTATGCGGATTTCTACTCACTCAGCTTCTAGGAGCATTACTAGCGTCATTGTCATATATGGGGAATTTTGCTGCCTCTAGCATTCCACTACCTTAGGAAGGATTAAATTGTTCAAATCATGATAATTTCATAAGTGGATGACCTCTTTCCCATCCTCGTGCTCTTATGGCATATAATCCTTGTACCGCTTATCGCTCGATGTAAAGTCAAATTCAATTAATTTCTTTTGTGGCCTTGATCGTATCCCTGTTACAAGAGTCCTGCTATTTGAGTTGAACTACGTACCTTTCACTCAGGGAGACAATTGGTGTATCATATTTTACCACTTCACGGTAGAGCTTATTGTGTTAGGGAAAGGCATAACTACTAGTAAATAGTTGTTACCCCAGTCATAACATTTCACCTCCAAAGGATATCTCATGTTGGTGTCTTTGTCTTTACCATGAATTGTAATATCCGATGGAATGTAAATTGTACAGTGGAAATTATTAAAGATATAGTCAATGGATAGTTAACTAATGCGAGGTGTCTATCTGTCACCCTTGTTATGTATGTTTGGGAGTTGATATTATTTCCGAGAATGTGTTATGATAGAGCTTGTAAGTTGAGGAGGCCATCTTGAAGGATGAAAGTGTCGTAGAAAGAAAATATTTTTGCTTGATTGAATATCAATTAGTATTGACTTGAAAGGTACCATATAGGTGTTATGACCTAAAAATGTACATCCCATGTTCAGGTGTTTTCATGGTAATATAGTTCTTGTGATGTTGAGATTACTATTATAGGTATATACATTATGGTTCTTTGTCGAGTTATTGATGAGTTTTTAATATGGCTTTGGTGGTTCGCGGACAGGTGGATAGGCCTAGTTAAGGCCCCGGGAGAACTTTTCTAAGCTATAAGGGATTCGAGGTGCCTCGTAAACTAATTGTAATATTTTATGTGCATTAAAAATTATGGAAATGAATTGGATGCACTGAATTTGTGTAATAAATGAAATTCGTGAATATGGTGATGCTGGAAATGAAAAAGAAGAGATGGTGAAACTTCTGTCTTTCGTTGTTTCTTCCTTCGTGCACCGCATATTGGTTCTATTACTGTCTCTTATCTGTGTATCTCTTTATTTTACTTGAGGTAAAGTTTGTACATACCAGTACAATTCAAAATATGCTGACGTCCCTTTTGCCGGGGGTGCTACATTCTTATGATGATTGTAGGTGGTTCTATAGCAGGTAATTTAGCCCACCGACAGTAGTGCGTCCTCTACGTTCCGTCAACTGTATTGGTGATCCCCAGTTCCTCTGGGGGCCATGTGTGGTTCATGCAACATTCTTTTGAGTTTCTTGTGTATTGTAAGGTGTAGCTGAAGCCTTGTTGCCGGCATGTATTGTTATGTTTCTAGTATTCGTAATGCTATGTAGACTCAATGTGGGTAGTGTACATGTGTATTTTAGGTAAATAATGGTATGATTCGGAATCGTGATCCACGTTGGTAAATATTGTAAGTATTTTCTATCATATGTTGGTGATGATAAAAAGTAAAAATGAAGTCAAGTTGTAAGTTTATGCTTAGGTTATAAATGGCTATTTCACATGAATAATGCATACTGAAGTCATGGGGTAATGTGTGGGATAGGAAAGGCAATTCCAGGTCCACTTGACTGGGGTCCTCCGGTTGAGCACCGGTCGTGTCCCTTGGTTTTGGAGCGTGACAAACTTGGTATCAGAGCCTAAAGTATTAAAATATCCTATGATGTCTCAGAGCCGTGTTTAATAAAGCCCTTCTTATTAGTGTGTTGCCGACCACATCTATAATTAGGGGGCTACATGGACATTTAGGAATTCCACCTTTCTTTGATACAACAATCGTGCGATAGAGCTCAAGTTAGGGAGTTAATTTTTCTCTCCAAACCTTACTCTCAAAATGAGTAAATGTGATACCGTAATCCTCTTGTTTGAAGCCATGAGGTGGGAATGATCCCACCATTGAGTCTGGAGGGACTGCCCAAGGGCTTGTTAGGAGAATGTACTGAGTTGTCGAGGGATTGGTAGAATCTATAGGTAAGAGGGGAGTGCCCTTGTCCATACTGATGTCACTGCACCACAAAATCCCATAGTGTATCGGTATGGTACCAATGTACTCTTGTGATAGATGTACATCCATACTGAAGAATTTTCATAGGCATGGTCTTAATAAATGTTAAGTCACAAATCATTGCACGCACCTACTCTTTGGACATGATCCAATGTTTCGTGAATCCACCCCACCGCAAATTTTCTTTTATGTAATATCTTATGACATCGAACTTCCATTTCCAACCTGCCTTTCTAAACTCTAACAATGGACTATACCCGAAGAAATTCTCATCAAATGAAGGGATGAACAATTATAATATTTTCGCACAAAATAAAAATATATCTTTTCTCGACACTTTTTCCTCGGGTTTCCGCTTCAATATGAATATTGATATAGGTTAAGATCTTGCTTTGTTTCATCATCATTTCTAGTATGGTAGTGCCCTCGTTCTATCTTTGTTGAGGCTTTCATTTTGGCCTAGTGGTCGGAATCAGCAAGATTTTTATTTGCTAGGAGAGAATTTCCTCTCCTCCGATAGGCTATTTTCTGAATTTGGTCTGCTCAATTACTTTTAAGCATTACTAAATCTCCATTGATGCTAGGATGCGTTGAGCCTCTATGTAGCTGGATCATGCTACTTATTATTGTTGCTCATCGTATTCTTGAAGGTTGTTCTTTCTTTGGTTGTAAGGAAGACGAGCATTTTCGCTCCTCCTTTGGTTTGTGTAATACTTGATTAAGTATCACTATATGTTAATTTCTCTATGTTGCTACGAATCCAACTGATTTTGATGTTTGTAGTGGCTCCACTAGCCAAGAAGATATTGAGTTACTCTTCCCCTAGTTGTTGACCCATTTCTCAAATCCAATTCAAGGGCTGAAGGAAGAGCATAATTTGGTATGTAGAAATACATTTTCTTTTATCAATGGTGATCCACCCAAATACTTTACCAGTTCCGCTGAATCTAGAAAATGGGATAGATATAACAATACCTTCATTTTTTATCTAACTAGCTTTCGGTCCTATGATATTAATAGGGTTTTCAATATTCTGACATAACTAAACAAGGATATGGGATAATTGGTGGCAGGAGAAAGTCAATCTATACTCTCACTTTATCTATGAATCTGCTTCATTCATTATTAACTATACCATCCCTTCTTAATCATGTACCCCTTAGAGGCACAATCTTTAAAAATTGAACTTTGATCCTAAAAGTGTAGCTCTAATTTGACAATACTTCGATAATTTTTTTTAATGGATTCTCTACGCGCGTGCTAGTCCAACAATCCTCTTATCAATCTGACTCTCACATTTTGGTTTTGGGTTAACCAAGGAGCAATACCCCTAGTAACACATTCATATGGCAAGCCTTTTTCCTAGGGATGCGAGGGCTTGCTTCATGAGTTCCAAAAGTAATAATTTTCCTTAAAAGTTCAAGCATTAATTTGCATGATTTCAAACCAAAGTGTGTCCCCTTTTCAAAAGTCTTAAATGAGTCAGATTTGATGAGGTTATGCGGATTTCTACTCACTCGGCTTCTAGGAGCATTAGCAGCGTCATTGTCATATATGGGGAATTTTGCTGCCTCTGGCATTCCACTACCTTAGGAAGGATTAAATTGTTCAAATCATGATAATTTCATAAGTGGATGACTTCTTACCCATCCTCGTGCTCTTATGGCATATAATCCTTGTATCGCTTATCGTTCGATGTAAAGTCAAATTCAATTAATTTCTTTTGTGGCCTTGATCGTATCCCTGTTACAAGAGTCCTGCTATTTGAGTTGAACTACATACCTTTCACTCAGGGAGACAATTGGTGTATCATATTTTACCACTTCACGGTAGAGCTTATTGTGTTAGGGAAAGGCATAACTACTGGTAAATAGTTGTTACCCCATTCATAACATGTCACCTCCAAAGGATATCTCATGTTGGTGTCTTTGTCTTCCCGAACATGCCCTGCAGCTCATAACAGGAAAGAACCACTTCTTTAAAATTTGAAAGTCACATTCATAGCATTCACCTCATCTAAGAATACTAGTTACCACTATGCTTCACATATCTAATAATTGATGTTATCACCAGGAGTAAACAATGTCAGCATTGTTAGTGGACATCCCTGTGACTTTAAGCATATAACACTAGGAAATGCTCAGCTTAGCATTCTAATGGGTTCCTAAATAATTCTAGCACTATCTTGAACTCTGTTGATCCTTATTATATTAGATCTATTGGGTATTGAAGGTTCAAACGTGTTGAAGGAAGAAGCATCGCTCTGTGATCATGTATATTCGATCGGTAATGTTATGGTCAATTCATGATAGCAAACCTTAGAGTAATCGTCGAAGGTTGCCACAACTTCAGTTGGGTATTCATGCAGATATTTAGAATTAATTATGAACGCGAATAGTTTATTCTCAAAATTTTCCCTGAAGATGTTATGTGAATTGATAATTAAGGGTACACAAGCGCATTTTCCCCATTAGGTTGCACTGGGAGTATTATGTTCCCCGTAACTGTTCCTCATGTACTTTGTGTTTCCATATGTTTATGTCTAAGAAGGTAGTGATAAAAGAAAGGTGTGAATTGATTTGATTGAACTACATGATCATGGTAATATCCTATATGTTGCACTACTGGCAAGAATCATCGTGGCTTGACTTCGTATGGATTGTTGATGGAAATGAAATTATATTCTTGTTGATGATCACCTTTGTGATTACATTAATTGCTGGTAGGGACTATTATGAACACATGATTGTTTGGTTACTATGAAATGATATTCTTGATGGTATGATGCCATGTGATGGAATTGTGGGTTGTTGTTGTTACCATGAATTGTAATATCCGATGGAATGTAAATTGTACAGTGGAAATTATTAAAGATAAAGTCAATGGATAGTTAACTCATGCGAGTGTCTATCTGTCACCCTTGTTATGTATGTTTGGGAGTTGATATTATTTCCGAGAATGTGTTATGATAAAGCTTGTAAGTTGAGGAGGCCACTTGATGGATGAAAGTGTCGTGGAAAGAAAATACTTTTGCTTGATTGAATATCAATTAGTATTGACTTGAAAGGTACCATATAGGTGTTATGATCTAAAAATGTACATCCCATGTTCAGATGTTTTCATGGTAATGTAGTTCTTGTGATGTTGAGAGTACTATTATAGGTATATACATTATGGTTCTTTGTCGAGTTATTGATGAGTTTTAAATATGGATTTGGTGGTTTGTGGACAGGTGGATAGGCCTAGTTAAGGCCCCGGGAAAACTTTTCTAAGCTATAAGGGATTCGAGGTGCCTCGTAAACTAATTGTAATATTTTATGTGCATTAAATATTATGGAAATGAATTGGATGCAGTGAATAGCTGTATGCGTCATATAATAACTAATGTGAGGTCCAAGGGTAAGCCTAAGTCTAAGCCAAATAGGAAAAGTTCATAATAGGCTAAAATATTAAATGAGTTTGCACTAGTACACACTTTGAACGATCATATCTAAAGATGTATAAGGTGTTACGTGATGAGGTATCAAATGAAAGATCTTCGAGTCTAGTTTCCAATGCTTCAATCCGTTCTCATTTGGACATTCCTATGTAAATTTATGTTCAAATTACCGAAGGCTGGAAAAAATGTGATCCTGTGTCGAATGTGTGATCGCAGAATCACAACGCGGTCAGCATTTTTGATCTACGATCACAAATCTGGCCGCCGAGTGGCCAATGTAGCCAAATTTTTGGTAGTGATTCTACGATTCACTCTGCAACTTTTGTGGTCCATTTTGCGATCGCAGACCCTATTACGGAGGATTATTTTTCCTATTTTTATAACCCGACACCATTTTCATATATAGGGTTAGGGGCTTCATTTGGGGTCATTTTCCGCTGATTTTTAGAGAGAGATGAGAGCATATAGAGAGAGTAAGAAGGGGCTTACCTTCATAATTATCTAGATCTTGCTCAAGTATTCAAGAATCAAGGAAGATAACCATAGATTGTCTTCCATCCGGATAAGCTCTACTTCTAAAATTTTCATACAAGAAGTTACGAGCTCAAATAGGTTGTGAGGGTTAGAAATAGGCCATGCATGTGGGACTAAGTTGTAGTATGTGTGGTTAAATAACTAATTTGGGTAGTCTTTCTTAGGATTTGGGTGAAGGAAGAAGAAATGGCCATTTCTAAGCCTTGTAGTCTACTTCACATGTTCGATATTTCATAAAATTTCTAAGAGAGTTATACCATAGGTAATCTTCCTAATTATTATCGATTTTTTTGCTCTCCATGTAGATTGTTATTGCTAGAGGTGTTGGTGTATTGGATAAACTTAACAAAAAGCTCATTGAGGTATGTATGACTAACTTTAACCTTTGTAAAGTCACCCTGTTTGGTATACGAGTAATCAGTATGTGTTAGTTATGTGGACTATTTGTGAATTTTGGTTGCTTCACGAGTGTTAAAGCAAGATGGCTTATTTCATGAATTTTTGTGGTTAATATTCCTTGAACATTGTTGGTTAAAATCTCTTTGTGAATTGTTATTGTTGTTGTGAGATGATATTCTGGATGGCTTAAATCCATGTGATTGAACTGCAAACTATTGTTGTAGTGTGAAATCTGATTGTCCAGTGGGATCGGATTACGCGCGGCAACACAAAATGATAAATTGTGGGTTGGGGTGATAAGGATGGCCGAGGTAATAAGGGTGACCGAGGTAATAAGGATGGAATATGATCATTATCACTATTGAAATTAAAATTTGTGAAATCAATTATATGATGAAATGATGTTGAAAGGGGAAAAGGAGAGATTGTGAAAATTGTGATTTTGTTTGTTTCTTCCTATGTGCAAATTCTGTAATTGTTTGAGGGCATCGATGTGAAATGTTGTGGATGAGTTGAGTAATTGTGGCAATCCCTTGTATATGAAGTACTGTTAAGTGACAATTATTAGTCCTTGGGCCTAAATACATGAATTGTTGATATAAACTTATGTTCCTTGAAATGATGATTGTTGTGATGTGTTGTTTGTGGTTGTTATTGCGAAATATGATTTTCCAATGGAATCGGGTTGCACGCCGGAACACAAAATGATAAATTGTGGGTTAGGGTTATAAGGGTGGCTGAAGTAATAAGGATGGAGATGTGATCATTATCACTATTGAAATGAAAATCGTGAATATAAGGATGTTGGAAAGGAAAGAAGGGAGAGTGAAACTTGTCTTTGGTTCTTTCTTCTTACGTGCAATGAATATTAGTTCTATTACTGTCTCTTATCTGTGTATTTATTGATTTTACTTGGGGTAAATTCATACATACCAATACAATTCAAATGTGCTAACGTCCCTTTTACCGGGGGCGCTAAATTCTTACGATGATTGTGGGTGGTCCCATAGCAGTTAATTCAGCCCACCAACAGTAGTGCCTCCTCTCCGTTCCATCAACTGCATTGGTGAGCCCCACCTCTCTCGGGGCCATGTGTGGTTCATGCCACATTCTTTTGAGTTTATTGTATATTGTAAGGTATAGTGAGGGCCTAGTTGCCGGCAGGTATTGTTATGTTTTGTATTCGTAGAGGCTCCATAGACACAATATGAGTAGTGTACATATGTATTCTAGGTAAGTAATGGTACCGTTCGAAATCGTGATCCACGTTGGTAAATGTTGTAAGTATTTGGTATCATATGTTGGTAATGATAAAAAGTAGAAATGAATTCAAGTTGTAAGTTTATGCTTAAGTTATAAATGGATATTTCACATGAATAATGCATATTGAAATCACGGGATAACGCGTGGGATAGGAAAGCCAATTCCAATTCTTCTTGACTGGGGTCCTCCGGTTGAGCACGGCCGTGTCCCTCGGTTTTGGGGCGTGACATAGGGTTTAACTTCATCTGTTTCTGCGCAACCTTTCTAAAAAATTCCTATGTGTTTGTTTCTCTTTTCTACTGATTCTTACATGACTATGTTCCAATTTTTAGTTTGCGCGATTATTTCATTGTTCACTCCAATATTTTCCCGCTATTTTGAGTGATTGAATGAGTATCGAAACTACCTAGGGTTTGAAATTTGCTTTGTTTACTGAGGCATTGACTTCTTGTAATTTTATTTACTTTCCTTATTTTTGGGACTCGGAGTTGGTACTACTTGTCGTAATTGTTCCTTCTACGCTTAATTTGTGGACTAATTGACTTATCAACCCCAGATTGGTCACTAATTGTCATATCCCCAGTTTGCCCTCCGTGAACATGTCGTGATGGCACCTAATCCCTACAACTAGGTAAGTCTAACAATGCGGAAAAACAAATAACTTGCGGAATCATAACTCAAACCCCAAATTTAACAAAATAGAAAGCGGAATGTAACATATCACTTGGCACATACGGCACAATAGCTAAACTACTAAAATACTATCCCAAAACCCGGAAACTCACGGGAACACAACTACCATAATGTAATACATAGCTCTAACTCCAAAATGTCTAAAACAACAGTAAGAAAAAAAAAGCTAACTACTAAAGCTAGAATAAGATAGAGACTCCTGGTCTGCGAACGCGACAGATGTACCTCAAAGTCTTTTCCAGATCTCTCCACCTCGACAATAAAATGCTTGGGTGGAGGTATCTGGATCTGCACATGAAAAACATACGCAGAAGGGGCATGAGTACACCACAGTGGTACTCAGTAAGTGCCAAGCCTAACCTCGATCGGGTAGTGACGAGAAAGGTCAAAACCCTACTGAGAATAAACATAATAATAAATCTTGCAACAAGATGAAATAAATAGGAATAATGAGTACAACTATGAAGTAATACAGGTTATACAAGGCAACAAATAACACACAGAAAACACGACAACATGTGGTACACAACTTAATACCAGTACCAACAACGAGGATCTCCCTAGATACCGTCCTGTAGTCCATTTTAGCAATTGTCCAAGGATTTCCGGGCATACCATATTTAGTCCCTACAACTAGGTAAGCCTAACGACACAGAAATTAGTATAATTGGCGGAAACATTTGATATTAATTAAAAAAGAAATAGAGGACAAACGATATATAAGTGCCACTTGGCATATAAGTGCCACTTGGCATATAAGACCCAATAAAAATAAATGCGGAAGTGAACATCTCAACCCCAGAAACCCGAAAACTCACAGGAAACACAGGCTAAAGGAAAAATACTGTAAATGCTATAATCTCCTGAACGTCTACATCTTAAGAATGATAGAATCTAAACACTACAGATAGAATAAGGAAGGAATCTCTTCGGCCTTCAGACGCTGCAGATATATTTCGAGTATCCATTAGATCTCTCAGCATCGATGATAGTGCGCCTAAGAAGAAGTACCTGGATCTGCATATGAAAAACATGCGCAGAAGAGGCATGAGAACACCACAATGGTACTCAGTAAGTGCCAAGCCTAACCTCAGTTGGGTAGTAACGTGGAATGAAAAGGCCTTAGTGAGATAAATATAATGTATGGTAAGACAAAGAAAAAAACAGTATAGAAAAAGTTAACGGCGAGAATCTAAACAGGTTATAAGGGAACCAGTAATAGGAAAATAGAACAAAGCAATGCAAGGAATACTACTCACAACATGAAGTAATAACCGGGGATCATTTGGTATCCTCACTACATGCACTAGGGATCTCTTGGTATCCCGAGGATCTCTTGGTATACTCATTATATTCATTAGGGATCTCTTGGTATCCCGAGGATCTCTTGGTATCCTTATTATATTCACTAGGGATCTCTTTGTATCCCGATGATCTCTTGGTATCCTCATTGTATTCACTGGGGATCTCTTGGTATCCTCATTATATTCACTAGGGATCTCTTGGTATCCTCATTATCTTACAATCTCATGTGTCAGGGATCTATTGGTATCCCGCACCCTCAGTCAATAACATATCAAGTTCAGGGGATCTCCCGGGAGGCCAACCCGTAGTCCAATTTAAACATACAATAGCAACCCAAACATTAGGAAAGATACATAACTCAGGACAAGAAATAGGAGATACTAGCCAAGCATACTATGCGGAGTACAAATAGGATAGTTTAACACTTAGGCAAGAAAGTCAAATGAACATGCCTCTCTAGACTAGCATAAAATAAACTCACAATTAAAAATGAACAAGTAAGCAAGAAAGTTCGACTTAAATACTTCAAGTACATATGAATTTACCAACAATTTGCTTAAGTACGTGTTCGTCACCTCATGTACGAGGCATTAAATTAACAAACATCATATCCTAAGGGGAAGGTCCCCCACACGAGATTAGGCAAGCCACTTACCTCAATCAGCTCCAAAATCAACTTGAAATCACTCTTTTGCCACGAGTATCCAACTCAAAATGGCCCAAATCTATTCATTTCAATTACACAACGCAAATAAAATCTCAAGCAACTAATTCCAGGAATTTTTAGGTAAAAATACCAAATAAAAATGAACAAGTAAGCAACTAAGACGCAATTTTTAGGTAAAAAGACCAAAACACCCCCTGGGACAACATGGTCAAAACTCCAGGTTCGAACTAAAATCCGGTTACCCATTCCCCCACGAATCCAATTATGTGATTAATTTTGAAATCAGACCTCGAATTGAGGTCCAACCCCCAATTTCAGCAAAACCCTAGGTCTTACCCAATATGCCCAAATTTACCCATTTAAACATCGATTTGATGTTGAAATTATGTTAAAAGGTGTTGAGGTGTGAATAAAATGAGTTAGAAACCACTTACCAATCATTTTGAAGAAGAAGTATTGCTTACAAATCACCTCTTAGGTTTTGGGGTTTTAATAAGTGAGAAATAACTGAAAAATACCATGCATTACTCCCTGAGCCTCCACAGGATCGCGCGAGGATGACTGCGGCCGCGCGGCTCATACTGTGGACAGCGCTTAAGAAGCCGCGGCCGCGCTGGTGGAGCTGAAAGTTGCTGGTCCTCTGAAGTTTGAAGCACAGACAGTGCGAGGGGGACCGCGGCTCCGCAAATCGTGCAAAAGCTGCAAATTCTCTGAAGCTGGCAGCGCAGACCACGGACGCGCAGCTTACGGTGCGGATCGCGCGGGTCACAATGCGGGCCGCGCTATCACGACCACGGCCGTGCGCCGGATCCTGCAGCTTGCACCTGACCTGCAACATCTGGTGTTTTAAGTTTAAGACCTCCTGGAACCTACTCGAAACTCACCCGAGCTATCATGGCTCCAAACCAAACATTCATACACTTCAAAAACATTCTACGGACTTGTCGTGTGATCAAATCTCCAAAATAACATCATATACATCGGATCGAGCTTCAAAACTCATGATTTTTTACAATTTTTTCATATGATATAAAATTCCCATTTTAGGTCCGAAACACGTCAAATGACGTCCATTTTCCACCAGACTTTACAGAAAGAGCTCCAATCATATACAAGATTTGTACCGGGCACTGAAAAAAAAATACGGGCCCGATATCCCAGTCTTCTAATAAAATTTCGTTTCCATTTTCTTTAATTATTTCCAGAAAACAATTTCACATAAAAATCCATTCCTCGGACTTGGGACATCGGAATCTAACTCCAAGCATACGCTCAGGTCCCATATTTTCCTACAGACACTCCAGAATCGTCAAATCACAGATTTCGGTCCGTTTACCCATAACGTTGACCGAAGTCAAATTTGTTCCATTTAATATAAACAATTAGCATTTTTCTCATGGAATCCATATCTAAGCTTTCCGGCTATGCGCCGGGACTGCATATGCTAATCAAGGCAACCCGATAGGAGGTTTAAGTCCTCGGAATTATAGAACAGAAAATAAATAAATGATGAACCCATTGGGTCATCACATCCTCCACTACTAAAACAATCGTTCGTCCTTGAACGGACAAACGCAAGAACTACCTGAGTCCGAAAAAAGGTGAGGATAACAGCTCCGCATATAAGACTCGGACTCCCAGGTTGATTCCTCAGGAGGATGACCTCTTCATTAGACACGAACAAAAGGAAATCTCTTTGACCTGAACTGACGAACTTGCTGGTCTAGAAAGGCTACCGGCTCCTCCTCATAAGACAAGTCCTTGTCCAACTTGACAGTGCTGATATCTAACACGTGGGCTGGATCACCGTGATACCTTCGGAGCATGGATAAATGGAAAACTGGATGCACGGCTAACAAGCAAGGCGGTAATGAGAGTCTATAAGCCACCTCTCCCACTCTATCAAGAATCTCAGACGGACCAATGTACCGAGGGCTAAGCTTGCCGTTCTTCCCAAATCTCATCACGCCCTTCATCGGCGATACTCGGAGCAACACCCACTCTCCAACCATAAATGCTACATCTCGAACTTGCAATATGCACTCTTCTGCCTGGAGTGGGCTGAACAAAGCCTGCCCTGAATGATCTTGACCTTGTCCAAGGCCTCCTAAACCAAATCTGTACCTAGCTGCCTAGAATCCCTTGACTCAAATCATCCAACCGGTGATCGACACCGTCTACCATATAAAGCCTCGTAAGGAGCCATCTGGATGCTCGACTAGTAGCTGTTGTTGTAGGCAAACTCCGCTAATGGAAAGAACTGATCCCTAAACCCTCCAAAATCAATCGCACACGCACGGAGCATGGCCTCAAGGATATGGATAGTGCGATCGAACTGTGCGTTCGTCTTGGATGAAATTTTGTACTCAACTCTACCCGATACCCAACTCCTGCTACACGGCCTTCCAGAATCGCGACGTGAACTGAGTACCTCTGTGTGAAATAATAGAAACTAGAATACCATGAAGACGGGCGATCTCCGGGATATAAATCAATGCCAACCGCTCCGATGAATAAGTGGCACACATAGGGATAAAGTGAGCGGACTTGGTCAACCTATCCGCAATGACCCAAATAGCGTCAAACTTCTTCAAGGTCCCTGGGAGGCCCGATACAAAATCCATGGTGATGCGCTCCAACTTCAACTCCAGAATCTCTATCTGTTGAAGCAGCCTTCTTGGTCTCTGGTGCTCACACTTCACCTACTAACAATTGAGGCATATAGCTACAAATACAACTATATCATTCTTCATCTGCCTACACCAATAGTGTTGCCTCAAGTTCTGATACATCTTCACGGCACCCCGATGGACGGAATATCCCGAACCATGGGCCTCTGCTAGAATCAACTCCCGTAGCCATCAACATTGGGCACACAAACACGAACCTGCATCCTCAACACCCTATCATCTCCAATGGTCACGTCTCTGGCATCACCATGTTGAACCCTTTCCATAAGGGCAATCAAATAGGGATCATCATACGAACGCTCCCTAATACGATCAAATAAGGAAGACCGGGAAACCATACAAGCCAGAGCCCGACTAGGCTCCAAAATATCCAATGTCACGAAATGACTTGCTAAGGCCTTAACATCCATCGCCATAGGCCTCTTTGTAGCTGGTAAATATGCCAAACTCCCCAAACTCTTCGCCCGGGGACTCAGTGCATCCGCTAATACATTGGCCTTGCTCGGGTGATAAAGAATAGTGATATCACAATCTTTCAACAACTCCAACCACTTCCTCTGGTGCAAATATAGATCCCTCTGCTTGAACAAATTCTGCAAACTCCTATGATCAGTATATATCTCGCAAGGCACACCGTACAAATAATGACGCCAGATCTTCAAGGCATGAACAATAGCAGCTAAGTAAAGGTCGTTGACATTGTAGTTCTTCTTATGTATTTTCAAATGTCTGGACGCGTAGGCAATTAACCTTTCGTCCTGCATCAACACTGCTCCAAGGAAAATTCTCGAGGCATCATAGAAGACATTATAAGACCCCGAACCGGTAGGCGATACCAAAATGAGGGCTGTAGTCAAAGCCGTTTTAAGCTTCTAAAAGCTCGCCTCACACACCTCTGTCCATTGAAAAGGGGCGCCCTTCTGAGTCAACCTAGTCATAGGGACTGCAATCGACGAAAACCCCTCAATAAAGCTACAGTAGTAACCCGCCAAACCAAGGAAACTATAGATCTCTATAGCTGAGGAGGGCCTAGGCTAACTCTACAAAACCTTTATCTTCCTCGAATCTACGCGAATGCCCTCTCTCGATATCACGTTGTCTAAGACTGCCATTGAATCCAACAAAAACTCACATTTTGAGAACTTTGCATACAACTGCTTCTCTTTCAGGATCTGAAGCACGGTCCTTAGGTGCTGCTCATGATCTTCATGACTCCGGTAATACACTGGAATATCATCAATTAAAATAATAAATAATAAGGCAAGATATGGCTTGAATACACTATGGATTAAACGTATAAAAGCGGCTGGAGCATTGGACTGCCTAAATGGCATAACAAGGAACTTGTAACAACCATACCAAGTCCTGGGGATATCTGGATCCCGAATCCTTAACTGATGGTACCCTGAGAAAGTCAATCTTAGAAAACACTTGTACGCCCTGAAGTTGGTCAAATAGGTCATCGATACGAGGCAAAGTATAACGTTTCTTCACCGTAACCTTGTTCAACTGGCGATAAACAATACACATACGCATGGAACCATCCTTCTTCTTGACAAACAAGACAGGAGCACCCCACGATGAAACACTGGGTCGAATAAAACCCTTATCAAGCAATACCTGTAACTGGTCCTTCAACTCCTTCAACTCAGGAGAAGCCATACGATATGGAGGAATGGAGATGGGCTGAGTGCCCGGCAAAAGTTCAATTCCAAAATGAATGTCCCTATCGGGCGGCATGCCCGGAAGATCAGCTGGAAACACATCGGGAAACTCCCGTACTATTGAAACAGAATAAATAGAAGGGGTATCCACATTGAAATCTCTCACATAGGCTAGATACGTTGCATACTCCTTCTCAACCATACGCTAAGCTTCAAGAAAAGAGATAACTCTACTGGGAGTGTGATCTAAGCTACCACTCCACTCAACACATGGAATACCTGGCATAGTCAGCGTCACGATCTTGGCGTGACAATCAAGAATAGAAAAATGGGGCAACAACCAGTCCATGCCCCAAAAAAATGTCAAAATCAACCATGGCGAGTAACAATATATCCGCTCTGATCTCAAAACCACGAATAGTAACTAAACATGACCGATAGACGCGGTCTACAAAAATAGAATCCCCCACAGGAGTAGAAACATAAACATGGGCACTCAAAGAACCCCGAGGCACACCCAAATTCATATCAAGGTAAGAAGACACATAAGAATAAGCAGAGCACGGATCGAATATAACTGATGCCTCTCTATGACAAACCAATATAATACATGTGATGATAGAAACAGAGGCAATAGCCTCAGCATGAGTAGGAAGGGCATAATATTTTGCTTGTCCTCCCCCTCGAGGGCGACCTATACCTCTCCAGTCTCCACCTCTAGCTGGATGAGTGGGTGGGGCGACAATTGGAGTTAAAATCATAGCCTGAGAACTCTGCTGATTACACTGCAACTAAGAAGGCTGTGGGGGTGCGCTCCTCCTAAGTCTAGGGCAATCACTCACTACATGGCCAGTGCCGCCACACTCAAAACATGATCTAGAAGGGCACGGTGGCTGGGACTGAATAGGGCTAGGTCTGCTGGACTAACCTCTGGGAACACCTTACGCACAACGCGCGCAAGAAACTAGAGGTGCATAGTGAGGCTCCTGAGGTATAGGCATAGTTGGGGCACTGCTGGCTGCTGGAAGAGCTAATAAACGGGGCGACCCATGAAACCTCTAGTATGTCGACCTGTAGTAGCACCAGAGTAGTGGCCCGACTCTCGAGACTTCTTGGCCTCCCTGTCTGAGGCCCTTGGGAACACACTCTCACATAAACATATCCGAGAACTTGGTGGAAGGTAGTGAAGGAAACCCAGAAGCTGGAAGGTAGTAAAGGAAAACCCACTAGACTCCACTATACTCATAGTGCAAAGTATACGGTGGCCCTTCTCTAGAAATTCCAACGCATCATCTGTAGCTAATTCACTAAAAATCGGAGGGTCATGCTTCTTGAACCTCTCCAACCTCTGTTGCTCATCCTCAGAAGTAGCTGCCCCATCTATGAGCTGAAATGGCAGTGTAGGCAGAATGGAAATGATCTTTGGGGCCTTCTGAACCTGCACTCGCTACTCAGGAGTGCGGACAGCGAGAGTCTGTGCTCCTCCCCCGGCCTGTGTGCGGGTGCAGTAAGGGGAAGCAATCCTGCCTGAGCCAAGGTGGTGTACATGGACATGAACTGAGCTAATGTTTCCTGAAGGGCTAGCAAATTATTAGCAGTGGTAGAAGTGCCAGTCGCCTGGGCTCCTGCTGGATCTGCTGGTGGTGCTTCAATGGTAGCTCGCGTAGGTGCTCTGGCTGCACCACATGCGCTCTCTCGACCTCCACCTGTCCCCGGCCTCGGGTGATTGAGGTAGGGGGCGCGGGTGCCTGATCGCCGCGAGTAGCACGTGTCCTCACCATCTATGAGAGAATAGAAGACCGAAGTTTAGATTTGACGTCAAAAATATCGTACGACAAGCAAATCAATGAAGTAAATATTTTTCCTAAACAGGTACATAGCCTCTCGTAGATAAGTACAGATGTCTCTGTACCGATCAATGAGACTCAAATAAACCCGGTTGTATTCCGTGACTCCTATGAACCTAGAGCTTTGATACCAACTTGTCACGATACTAAATCATCCTCCACGAACATGCCGTGATGGCACCTAGTCCCTATGCCTATGTATGCCTAACGACGCATAAATTATTATAACTGACGGAAGCATTTTATTTAAATTAAACAAAAACTAGAGGAGAAACGGTATATAAGTTCCACTTGGCGTATACAACCCCAAAAAAAAAAATAAATGTGGAAGTCAACATTTCAATCCTAAAAACCCAAAAACTCACGGGAAACACATCCTAAAGGAATAATATTGTAAATTCTCTAATCTCCAGAATGTCTACATCAAAAGTATGATAGAATCTAAACACTACATATAGAATAAGGAAGGAAACTCTTCAGCCTGCAGACGCTGCAAATATTCCTCGAGTCTCTGCTAGATCTTTCTGGCTCAGTGATAGCGTGCCTGAGATGAATTACCTGGATCTGCACATGAAAAACATGCGCAGAAGAGGCATGAGTACGCCACAACGGAACTCAGTAAGATGCAAGCCTAACGTCGGTTGGGTAGTGACGACGAAATAAGGGCCCTAGTGAGATAAATATAAAGTATGGTAAGACAAAGAAAGTAATACAGTATAGATAAAGTTTACGGCGAGAATCTAAACATGATAAATAAGGAAACCAGCAATAGGAAAACAGAACAAAGCAATACAAGGAACATTACTAACAACAGGAAGTAATAACCTGGGATCACTTGGTATCCTTACCACATGCACTAGGGATCTCTTGGTATCCCGAGGATCTCTTGGTATCCTCATTATATTCACTGGTAATATCTTGTTATCCCGAGGATCTCTTGGTATCCTCATTATATTCACTGGTAATCTTTTATTATCCCGAGGATCTCTTCGTATCCTCATTATATTCATTGGGGATCTCTTGGTATCCTCATTATATTCACTAGGGATTTCTTCGTATCCCCAGGATCTCTTGGTATCCTCATTATATTCACTAGGGATCTCTTGGTATCCTCATTATATTCACTAGGGATATCTTGGTATTCTCATTTTCTTGCAATCTCATGTGTCAGGGATCTCTTGGTGTCCCGCACCCTCAGTCAAGAACATATCAAGTGTAGGGGGATCTACCGGGAGGCCAACCCGTAGTCCCAATTTAAACATACAATAGCAACCCAAACATTAGGAAAGATACATAACTCAGGACAAAAAATAGGATATACTAGCCAAGCATACTATGCGGAGTACAAATAAGACAGTTTAACACTTAGGCAAGCAAGTCAAATGAACATGCCTCTCTAGACTAGCATAGAATAAACTTACAAATAAAAATGAACAAGTAAGCAAGAAAGTTCGATTTAAATACTTCAAGTACAAACAAATTTTCCAAAAATTTGCTCAAGTATGTGCTTGTCACCTCATGTACGAGGCATTCAATTAACAAACATCATATCCCAAGGGGAAGGTCCCCCACACGAGATTAGGTAAGCCACTTACCTCAGTCGGCTCCAAAATCAACTTGAAATCACTTTTTTTCCACGAGTATCCGACTCCAAATGGCCCAAATTTATTCATTTCAATTACATCACGTAAGTAACATCTCAAGCAACTAATTGTACTATTAAATGTATAGCTAAGACGCAATTTTTAGGTAAAAAGACAAAAACACCCCTCGGGCCAACATGGTCAAAATTCGAGGTTCGATCTATAATCCAGTTACCAATTCCCCAACAAATCCAATTATGTGATTAGTTTTGAAATCAGACCCTGAATTGAGGTCCAACCCCCAATTTTACAAAAAACCAAGGTCTTACCCAATATGCCCAAATTTACCCATTTGAACTTCGAATTGATGTTGAAATTATGTTAAAGATGTTGAGGAGTGAAGAAAAAGAGTTAGAAACCACTTACCAATCGTTTTGAAGAAGAAGTATTGCTTAGAAAATCGCCTCTTAGGTTTTGGGTGTTTGAAAAGTGAGAAATAATTGAAAACTCATGTATATTGACACTCCCTGAGCCTCCATCGTGGACCGCGGCCGCGCTGCTCACACTGCGGACCGCGCTAAGGCAGTCGCGGCCGCTGGTGGAGCTGAAAACTGCTAGTACTCTGAAGTTGGTAGCGCGGACCGCGCAGCTCACGCCGCGGACCATATAAGCAGCTGCGGCTGTGCTACAGAAACTGAAGGCTGCGGTTTCTCTGAAGCTGGCAGCACGGACCGCGCAAGGATGACCGTGGCCGTGTGGCTCACGCCGCAGACCATGCGATCACGACTGTGGCCGCGCACTACAACCTGCAGCTTGCACCTGACCTGCAACATCTGGTGTTTTAAGTCTAAGACCTCCTGTAACTTACTCGAAACTCACCCGAGAAATTGGGGCTCCAAACGAAACATACACACCACTTCAATAACATCCTACGGACTTGTCCGTGAGATCAAATCGCCAAAATAACATCATATACATTGGATCGAGCCTCAAAACTCATGATTTCTTCCAAATTATTCATATGACATAAAATTCCCATTTCGGGTCCGAAACACGTCAAATGACTTCTGGTATACGCTTAAGTCCCATATTTTCCTACGGACCCTCCAAGACCGTCAAATCACGGGTCCGGGTCTGTTTACCCAGAACGTTTACCAAAGTCAAATTTGTTCAATTTAATATAAATAATTAGCATTTTTTCTCACAGAATCTATATCTAAGCTTTCCGGCTACGCGCCTGGATCCCACATGCAAATCGAAGCAACCCGAGAGGAGGTTTTAAGGTCTCGTAAATATATAAAGGAAAATAAAAAATGATGACCCCATTGGCTCATCACACCGTAGTCCTTCATATGTGTATATCAGAAGGATCTCTCGAGACACTCTCCCGTAGTCCAACTATCAATGCGCAGGATCTACCGGAATCTGATCCGTAGTCCCAAAGTTAATATGCAGGGGGATCTACGGGGAATCCAATCCATAGCCCCAAAATAAATATATAGGGGGATCTACCGGGAATCTAACCCGTAGTCGCAAAGTAAACAAACAATGGGGGAGCTACCAGAATCCTGCATCTGTAGTCGTAATGCCAATACGCAGTCACAACAAGAAAATATTCACAATTTGGAGTGCAAAAATACAAGGCAAAAAATAGTTCTAGTGTACCAAGCTTCGCGTAGTACAAGCAAGTACACTTAAGCAAATAGGCAATTTAAATCAACTAAGCATGCTTTCCTAAACTAGCACATGCTATAATTGCAAATAGAAATAAGCAGGTAAGAAAGGAAATCGATTTAAATATTTAAGTGAAATCCGATTATCAATAATCATATCCTAAGGGGAAGGTCCCCCACACAAGGCTAGACAAGCCACTTACCTCAAACCGGCTCCAAAATTAACTCGAAATCACACTTTTTCCATGAGTATCTGACTTCAAATGGCCCAAATCTATTCAATTTTATTATATATTGTAAGTAACACCCCAAACAACTGATTCCACAATTTCATTCAAAGCTAAGATGCGAAAGTAGGTAACATGACCAAAATGTTCCTCAGGCCAGCATCTCGGAATCGAGTGAAACTTATATTTTCGGAAGCCTCATACTCTAATGAGTCTATACATAATAAGAACACAAAAATCAGAGTTCAAATTACCTCTCAAAACCAAACTTAAAGCTCAAAAATCTCAAGTCCTAATTCTTCCCTTTTCCAATTAATTCCATTAATTTCTAGGCAACTTCCACAATAAAATCACGTTTTTAGTTCATAGAACCTACCTCCAATCAATCCTCCTTGAATCCCTCTTCAAGTACTCCCAAAGAGCTCTCAAAATACTTTAAAATAATGGAAAATGACTTAGGCTCACCGATGAAATGTTTATGACCTTCTGCCCCGGGATTTTGTTTCAATGCGATCGCAAGAGGAGGAACGCGATAGTGAAGAGTAAAATTTAAAGGCTCGGAAAATAGCCTATATGAACTCATCCCAAGCAGTGCGATAGCAGACGCGAAGGAAACAAATCTATACGATCGCGAACAATGCCACACGATCGCGAAGAAGGATTGGCAATGAAGTATCGGCTCCTAATTGCTACTATCCGAATGGGGAAACAACTGCGAACGCGAAGAAGGGAAAGGGCAGAATTATACAATCGCGATCAAGGTTATGAGATTGCATATATGAATTCCCCACCCCCCCTCGGAATACACTATGTGATCGCGAAGGGGAAGTTGCGATCGCAAAGAAGGAAAATCTACTGCAGAACTGAAGAGAACATTTGCAACACTTTTCAACACAAAAATGCACCGTTGAGCATCCGAAACACACCCGAGGCCCCTGTGACCTTAACCTAACATACGGACATATCTCATGACATCATTCAAACTTGTACCAATCCTTAAACAACCTAAAAAACACCGGAAACTCGAATTAACCAATGATTTAAGCCTAAGAACTTCCAATTCCCACAAAACACGCTTTCGATAAAAAACCTAACCAAACCATGTCTGAATGACCTAAAACTTTACACACATATCCCAAATGACATAACGGAACTACTGAAACATCCAGAATTCAATTCCGATCCTCAGACCAAAATCTTGCCTTTCAACCGGAAACTTCAAAAATTCAAAGCTCGGCATTTCAGGCCTAAATTAGCTATAGACCTCCAAAATACATTCCGAACATGCTCCCGACCTTGAAATCACCTAACAAAGCTAATGGAACCATCAGATTTCAATTCTGAGGCTGTCTTCACGCTGTTCTAACTAGGACAACCTTCCAACACATAAGCTCTCAATTAGAGACTACGTGTACCAAAACTCTCCGAAACTCAAAACCGAACATCCCAACAAATCAAATTAACAAAAATAAACTTAGGAAAAGCAGTAAATAGGGGATCAGAGCTTTAGTTCATAGGACAAACGGCCGGATCGTCAGATCCTCGTACAGTTAAACATTCTTTTTTCCTCGAACGAGCATAAGGACATACTTGAAGTAGTGAAAAGGTGAGGGTAACTGTTGCACATATCTTGCTCGGTATCCCAGGCCGCCTCCTTGTCTGGCTGACCCTGCCTTTGAACCTTTACTAAAGCAATGTTCTTTGACCTCGACTTTTGAATCTACCTGTCCAATATAGCAACTGGCTCCTGCAAATAAGATAGATCCTTGTCTAGCTGGACTGAACTGACATTCAACATACGACAAATCAGCGTGATACCGCCAGGGCATCGAAACATAAAATACCTGGTGAACCCCTACCGGGCTGGGAGGTAAGGCAATCTTAAAAGAAACATCCCCAATACGCCTCAATATCTCAAATGGGCTAAAAACCTTGGACTGAACTTACCTTTCTTCCCAAATCTCATGATGCCCTTCATAGGCGAAACTCGAAGCAGAACCCTCTCTCTAACTATAGAGGAAACATCAAAAAATGTCACGCTCGCAAAGCTCTTCTGTTTGGACTGGGATGTACCGAGTCTATCCTGAATTACCTTGCCCTTCTCCAAAGCATCCTGAACCAAATCTGTGTCCAATAGTCTAGCCTTGCCTGGCTCGAACCAACCCACCAGAGATCTACACCACCTACTATACAAGGCCTCATATGGTGCCATTTGAATGCTTGACTGATAGTTGTTGTAGTAAGCAAACTCCACCAATGGCAAGAACTAATCCAAGACCCTCCAAACTCAATCATGCATGTGCAGAGCCTATCCTCAAAAATCTGAATAGTGCGATGGATTGTCTGTCCGTCGAGGGGTGAAATGATGTGCTCAACTCCACCGGAGTACCAAACTCCTACTGAACGGCCCTCTAGAACTGTGATGTGAACTGTGTACCTCTGTCAAAAATAATAAAAACTAGAATGCCATGTAGATGGACAATCTCTCAGATATAAATCTCTACCAACCGCTCAAAAAAATAAGTGGTACATAGAGGAAGGAAATGAGAAAACTTGGTCAGCCGATCCACAATAACCCAGCTAGTGTCAAACTTCTTCAAGGTCTGTGGGAGTCCAACTATTAAGTCCATGGTGATCCGCTCCCACTTCCACTCCAGAATCACTATCTGCTGAAACAACCCACCCGATCTCTGGTGCTCGTACTTCACCTACTAGCACTTGAGCCATCTGGCTACATATCCCACTATATCCTTCTTCATCCGCCTCCACCAGTAGTGGTGCCTTAATTCGTGAAACATCTTTGCGGCACCCGGATATATGGAATACCACGAATTGTGACCCTCCTTTAGAATCCGCACCGGTAGTCCATCGGCATTTGGTACACAAACCCAAACCTCCATCCTCAATACTCCATCCTCGCCAATGGTCGCATCTCTGGTATCACCATGATGAACCCTATCTATAAGGACAAGCAAATGAGGGTCATCATACTGCCGCTCCCTGAAATGTCGAATGATGAAGACTAAGAAACCACGCAAGCTAGAACCCGACTGGGCTCTAAAAGATCCATTCTCACAAAATAGCTGGCTAGGGCCTTAATACACATTGCTATCGGCCTCTCCAATACTAGTAGATATGCCAAACGCCCCAAAATCTCTACCCGGTGACTCAAGGCATCATCCACTACATTAGCCTTGCCCGGATGATATAAAATAGTGATGTCATAGTCCTTGAGCAACTCTAACCATCTCCTCTGGTGCAAATTTAGATACTTCTACTAGAATAAATGCTGGAAACTCGTATGATCGGTATAAATCTCACAAGGCACACCATATAGATAATGGCGCCAAATCTTCAAGGCGTGAACAATGGAAGCTAACTCAAGGTCATAGACATGATAATTCTTCTCATGTATCTTTAACTGCCTGGATGCCTAGGAAATAGCCGTACCATCTAGCATCAATACTACTCCAAGGCCAAGTCTTGAGGCATCACAATAGATGCTATAGGACCCTGAACCTATAGGCAATACCAAAACATTGGCTGTAGTCAAAGCTATCTTGAGCTTCTGAAAGCTCGCCTCACACTCCTCTGTCCACTGAAGTGGAGCACCCTTCTGGGCCAATCTAGTCATAGGGGTTGCAATAGATGAAAAACCCTCCACACAACAACGGTAGTAGCCGGCCAAGCCAAGGAAACTATGAAACCCTATAGCTAAGGAAGGCCTAGGCCAACTCTGCACAACCTCTACCTTCTTCGGATCCACCTGAATGCCCTTACTCGATACCACGTGGCCTAAGAATGCCACTGAATCCAACCAAAACTCACATTTTGAGAACTTCACATATAACTTCTTCTCTCTCAAATTCTGGAGCACTGTCCTAATATGCGGCTCATGATCTTCCCCACTCCGGGAATACACTAGAATATCATCAATAAAGATGATGACAAAAGAATCGATATACAGCCTAAACACACTGTACATCAAATTCATAAAATTTGTTGGGGCATTAGTCAGCACAAATGATATAACAAGGAACTCGTAACGACTATATTGAGTCCTGAAGGCATTCTTTTGGATATCTGGCTCCCGAATCTTCAACTGATGGTAACCTGAGCGTAAGTCAATCTTAGAAAATACATGTGTGCCGTGAAGCTGGTCAAATAGATTGTTAATACGAGGCAAAGGATAACGGTTGTTCACTGTAACTTTGTTCAACTAACGATAATCGATGTACATATGCATAGGACCATCCCTTTTTCTTCACAAACAAGATAGGTGCACCCCAAGGTGAAATATTGGGTCGAATAAAACCCTTATCAAGAAATTCCTACAACTGATCCTTCAACTCCTTCAACTCAAGTGGAGCCATACGATACGGAGGGATAGAAATGAGTTGAGTTCCCTACAACAAATCAATGCAAAAATCAATGTGTCTATCAGGTGGCATGCTCGGTAGATCGCTGGAAATACATCGGGATAATCCTGCACCCCTGGGACTGAATCAACAGAAGGGGTATCAATATTGACATCTCTCACATAAGCTAAATAAGTGGCACACCCCTTTTCAACCATGCGCTGAACTTTAATAAAAGTGATAACTCTTCTAGGAAGGTGATCTAAAGTACCACTCCACTCAACACGCGGTGCACCTAGCATTGCCAACGTAACAGTTTTGGCGCGACAATCAAGAATAGCAATGTGGGGCTACAACCAGTCTATGCCAAAAATAATATGAAAATCCACCATGCTGAGCTGCAATAAGTCTGCTCTGGTATCAAAACCACGAATAGTAACCAAACATGACCGATAAACGCGGTCCACAACAAGTGAATCCCTCACAGAAGTAGAAACATAAACAGGGGAACTCAAAGAATCCCGCGATACCCCAAATGTGGAGCAAAATATGAGGACACACAAGATTAAGTAGAGCTTGGATCGAATAGAACCGATGCATCTCTGTGGCAAACCTGTTACAACCCATATCCACTCACGTTAGTTCATCCTATGCGCTAGATAACATAAATCCAAGAATGAATAATCCTTGAGATGATAAGAAGTTAATCCTATTGATCTTAAGTGATACAAGGGTGTATAAGGGTGGTTAACAAGTAATAGAGGTTAACCGAATCAAGGATGTTGTAACTCGTATTTTCGGGTAAACCTATAGGTGATTAATACACTCAAGAGTTCAAGTTTTAAGGTATTTGAATCATATCATATCTGTTTCATAGTCTTGACGTCAAACGAGTTATGGAACAATAGTCGACAAAAGTTATCACAACTTAGGTTCAAATTACTTAAACATTAGGTCAAATCTTTCTATGCTTTTCTCCCAATTTACAAGGAATTATTGGGTGATCTACCCATAAAATATAACATATATGAGTCTAGTTTTCAATGCATTAAACTGTTTATCAATACGACGCCAGAGTAGATAGATATAGCTATTTTTGTGAGACTGCACAAGCTGCTAGGTGACAAGTAGGTGTGACCTACTTGTTAAAATGATAACCCAAAAAAGGGAAATTTTGGGTCGGCTATTGAGCCCATTTAAAGGGTTATATAATGAAATATAACCCTCAATATATCTCACAAAAATTCAGATCAAAACCCCTGCATACCTCCTCCCAAAAATACCACACAAACCCTAATCGATTTTTCCATATCTTTCAAGTTCTAATTGAGGGTAAAATCAAGAGTTTGAAGAACCAAGGGAAGGGCTTAGTTATCCAAATAGTAAGATAAGATTACTTCACTATGTCAAACATTTTTTCTTCTGTGAAATCATGATAATTCGTTCTTTACATATAAGAACTCACGGGATGGTGATCGTAAGCCGTGAGTTCGAGTTATTCACTTGTAACAGACTGTTTTGTCTTGCTATTGGGATGCGTGTATTTCTAATATTTTGTGAAATTTTGGAGGTGCAAGGGTGTGGAGAAACACCATAAATATGTAGGGTTGTGGGCTGATAGTCCTTCGTAACATTTTCGGGTCATTTGATACGACTACGGTGGTCGTCGTATGTATAAAGTAATTAGATTGTGCGTGGGCTATTTTGGGAGGCTCAATATGATTATTGTTGATATTGTTTAGGCTGTTTGGTGATTTTTTTGAATTGTGTGAAGTCATATATATAGGGGAGCTGCTGTCCGTTTTATCGTAAAATAGGTTGTGATCGATACATAATAGTTATGTCGCTTAAATGAAAACGATAATATCATTTCTCTTATTTTTGACTAAGGAGTTGTGATAATTGCATAGCTTGAGATTGGGGAAGTATATACAATGTATTTGAGGCTATCCCTTTCCTTCTTTTTCACGACTCCAGTCGTACATATTGCAATGAACGAGCTTCCAAGATACTCTACTCTTAGAAGCTAGCAGTACTTACATTGTTTTCCCTCTTATGAAACAATTGATGTGATGTTGCTTCTCTTATTTTTATGTTATTAATTTTTTCTGTACTTCCTGATTCTTATAAGGTTCATAGTGAAAAGTTAGTCCTACTAACGTGTATAGAGGATACAAATCTTACATCACTCCGAAAGGTCTAGAACGTGTTTCTATGAGTCGAGCATGCATTATATAAATGTATCTATTTTACTCTACCGAGCCACACTATAGTCGGCCGGGTAAAACACCTACTGTGCCACCACTGATCACTTGGGTTTTCCCGAGATCCACATGGTCGGGTACGATTCAATCGAGCCTTATGATGGCCGGGTACATTTTTTTACCGAGCCTATTACGGCCGGGTACGATATGATGATGATGATGCCCACAAAGGCGTATGTTTTAAAATTTTATGTATGTATACATATGTATCATGCATTTCATGTCAGTATCCCTCAGAGGTACTCTGATGTTACAGGTTGTATATTCTCTATCCCTGCTTATATTACTGTTCGTATTTATGGTTCCCTGCCTTTCATACTCAGTACTTTATTCGTACTTACGTCATTTTGTTTGTGGACGTTGCACGTCGTGCTGCTGGTCCTGATAGACAGGCAGGTGCACCTCCCCCACCACAGTAGGCTGTCTAGTTCAGTGGTGATTGGCGAGATCCCTTCTCCAGATTTTCCGTGGTCTTCGTATGCATTTTTGTTATAGACATTATGGGTATGTAGGGGCCCTGTTCCGGCTATGTTGCAAAACTTATGTTCCTTTAGAGGCTCATAGACAGGTGTAGACTCATGTATAGTTTGGTATGCCTTATCCGATGGTTTTTGTTTTATATTCTTTCATGGTATCGTGGTAACTTGTACCTTATATGTAGTTTCGTTGTCTGGCCACCCCCATGTTATGTATGTTTATGCCATCATCTTTTATTGTTGGTTGTCCGTGATCCATGGATACCATTAATATTGATCTTGTTGGCCCTAACAGATAATAAAGAAGCTTAGGTAAAATGTATTTTGGTGAGTGGAAAGTATGGTCGAGTGCTAGTCATAGCCCTCCAATTTTGGTTGTGACAAACTTGGTATCATAGCCGGTCTGTCTTATGGATTGTCTGTGAGCCGTGTCTATTAAATTATGGATGTGTAGCGTGCCATATTTATAATCATGAGGCTACAGGACATTTAGGGTTGTTACCTTCTTCCTAAATCTAGATCGTGCGTAGAGCTGAGTCCTAAGTGTTTGTCTCTAATATTTACCTTGTTTACTTTCAGCAATGCCTTCGACTAGCAAGCAAACAAGTAGTTGACGACTTGACATAGCTACGGGGGAGGGTACCAGTCAGGTTCCCCAAGCCAGAGTAGTCCAATGTAAAGCTCAGAGTGAGATGTCGTCTCATACCTCATCTACTCCGTCTCCTCCAGAGGATATTAGGAGGAACCTAACACCTCCAGTTCCTCCATCTGGCACTACAGACCACAATATGTGGAGTGCTTTGTACTTATTGACTAGCTTGGTAGCTGCTCAGGCTCAGAGGCAGAATACAGGTGCTGCAGATACACCAGTTAGTACGAGAGTTCGTATTTTTACTAATTTAGACCCTCCAGTGTTTACCGCATCGGACCCCAAGGAGGACCCACAGACGTTTATTGATTGGGTTCATCGTACACTGCGGGTTATGGATATTAGTGATACATATGTAGTAGAGTTGTCTTCTTATCAGCTACGGGATTTAGCGGTTCTCTGGTATGTTAGTTGGTAGAGATCCAGGGATCCGAACGCTCCTACAGGTGTGGATGGAATTTTCTGAGGCCTTTCTTCCTCACTACTTGCCAGTTGAGATACGACGACCTAGAGCTCATAAGTGCTAGAACCTTAGACAAGGTAATATGAGTGTGCGAGAGTACAGTATGAATTTTGATTCTTTAGCAAGGTATGCTCCCCATATGGTAGCCGAGATGAGTGATAGGGTGCATTTGTTTGTGAATGGGTTGGGACCACATCTTATAAATGAGTGCACAACAGCCTCCTTGGTGGAGGGCATGGATATTTCCCGTATTCAGGGTTATTCCCAAACCCTAGAAGATCGTAAGCGCCAGCAGAGGGCAGATAAGGAGCAAGATAGGGGCCAACATAAGAGGGCAAGATTTGCAAGGTATCCTAATGACTTTAGAGGCAGCGTCAGGCCCCAGTCTCTGAGGAGTTCGGCGCCACCTGTGGCTAGTGCTCCTCCACAGTTTCAGAGGCCTAGATATGATCGATCCTATTCTGGTCTAGGTCATAGTTTGCGGGCAAATAACTCGCAACATCGCAGGTATACTAGTCATAGGAGACCCCCAACACCACGTTGTGATCAGTGTGGTAAGGCCCAATTTGGACTGTGCCGTCGAGGTTCTGATGCGTGTTGTTCTTGCGGACAGCCTGGCCATCTGACGTAAGATTTTACTAACAGAGGAGGTGATGGTATGGCTCAGCCGATAGGATCCGTGTCTGGTTCTTCCTCATCAGTTCGACCTCCAGCATGGGGTTTTCAGCATTCGACAGGGTATGGTAGAGGCATAGGTGTAGGGCCAAGTTTGAGTGGTGCTCAAAGCCAAACCTATGCTCTAGTAGGTCGACAGGATCTCGAGTCATCTCCAGATGTTATTACAGGTATATTGTCTATATTTTCTTATGATGTATACGTGCTGATTGATCTAGGATCCACATTATCATATGTTACACCCTTTGTGGCTAATTAGTTTGGCGTTGAACCTGAATTGATAAGTAAACCCATTGCTGTATCTACTCCATAGGAGATTTTGTGAGTGATAGAAGAGTATATAGCGGTTCCACTGTGATGATTTTTAGTCGTCAAACCTCGGCCAATTTATTTGAGTTAGAAATGGTTGATTTCGATGTGATAATGGGGATGTACTGGTTGTCCTCATGCTATGCAAATGTTGATTGTCGTACGATGATTGTTAGCTTTATATTTCCTGGTGAACCTGTCATTGAATGGAAGGGGAAGATTGGTACACCAAAAGGTAGGTTTATTTCCTATCTTATGGCAAGGAAAATGATCTCAAAATGTTACATTTATTATCTCGTTCGCGTTAGGGATGTGGAGGCGAAGCCGCCTACTCTACAATCAATCCGCGTGGTTAGTGAATTTCCACATGTTTTCCCAGATGAACTCCCAGGCCTTCCTCCTGAAAGGGTGATTTAATTTAGCATTGATGTGTTGACTGACACTCAACCGATCTCTATCCCTCCTTACAGAATGGCCCCTGCAAGGTTGCGAGAGTTGAATGCACAATTGAAGGACTTGCTACATAAGGGCTTCATTACGCCTAGCACTATACCTTGGGGTGCACCAGTTTTATTCTTGCGGAAAAAATATGGCTCGTTACGGATGTGTATCGACTATCGACAATTGAATAAGTTTACTATAAAGAACAAGTATCCACTTCCAAGAATTGACGACTTGTTTGACCAACTCCAGGGTGCCAAGTATTTCTCTAAGATTGAGATACATTCAGGGTATCATCAGGTGAGGCTTAAGGAGAAGGATATTCCAAAGACGACCTTCTGGACAAGATATGGGCGCTTTGAGTTCTTGGTGATGTCGTTCGGGCTAACAAATGCCCAAACAGCTTTTATGGATCTCATGAATACAGTATTCAGACCCTATCTTGATGTGTTCATGATTGTATTCATTGATGACATTCTGCTGTATTCTCGTTCAGAGGCGGAACATGCATGCCACTTGCGGATAGTAATACAGATGCTTCAGGATCATAAGTTATATGCTAAGCTCTCCACATGTGAATTCTTGTTGAACTCAGTAGCATTCCTTTGCCATGTGGTATCCGACGATGGTATCAATGTCGACACTCAGAAAATTGATGCAGTAAAGAATTGGCCGAGACCTACAACACCATCAGAAATCCACAGCTTCCTAGCGCTAGCAGGATATAATAGGCAATTTGTAGAAGGGTATTCCTCCATATCAGCAACATTGACTAAGCTAACACAAAAAGCTACCAAGTTCTAGTGGTCTGATACTTGTGAGCATAGTTTTCAGGAATTGAAGAATCGATTAACATCCGCACCAGTGCTCACTCTCCCTGAAAGAACAGAAGGATATATGGTATATTGTGATGCCTCAAGTATAGATTTGGGGTGTGTATTCATGCAACGTGGTAAGGTGATTGCTTATGCATCAATACAATTGAAGAAGCATGAAAAGAATTACCCTACTCATGATTTGGAATTGGCTGCAATAATATATGCTTTGAAGATATGGCGGCAATACTTATGTGGCATCCATGTTGATATCTACACAGATCATAAGAGTTTACAATACATCTTCAAGCTGAAAGAGACTGAATTTGAGGAAGTGTAGGTGGCTTGAATTACTAAAAGACTACAACGTCGAGATAATGTATCATCCCGGTAAAGCCAATGTTGTGGCAGACGCTCTCAGTCGTAAGTCAATGGGAAGCTTTGAGGCAGGTTGATGGGGGTTGATTAATGAGATCCATTAGCTAGCCAATATGAGAATCAGATTATTAGACTCTGATGACTGAGGTGTTATTGTACATAATACATCAGAATCATCTTTTGTAGCAGAGGTAAAAGCACGACAATATGAAGATCCTATCTTAGTACGATTGAGAGAGAGCATTAAGCAGTGTAAAATTATGGCTTTTGAGATCGGAGGAGATGGGGCACTGAGATATCCGACGCCGATTTTGTGTGCCTAATGTAGCAGGATTGCGAGAAATGATTATGAATGAGGTTCATCAATCCCGATATTCCATCCATCCCTGTATGACAAAGATGTATCATGATGTCAAGGAGCAGTATTGGTGGGATAACATGAAGAAGTCTATTGTAGAATTTGTAGCCCAGTGTTCTATTTGTCAACAAGTAAAGGTAGAACATCAGAAACCCGATGGATTGCTTCAGAACATAGAGATTCCGACCTGGAAATGGGAGGTGATTAACATGGACTTCATTATTGGATTACCCCGCTCTTATCATATGTTTGATTCCATCTGGGTGATAGTTGATTGACTTACAAAATGTGCCCATTTTCTGCAAGTTAAGACTACTTCCGCGGCAAAAGATTATGCAAAGTTGTATATAAAGGAAATTGTTAGGCTTCATGGTGTGCCGGTATCTGTTATATCAGACCAAGGAGCTCAATTTACGGCTAAATTTTGGAAGTCTTTTCAGAGGGGTTTAGGCACACAAGTGAATCTCAGCACTGCATTTCATCTGCAGACAGATGGACAGGCTGAAAGTACTATTCATACACTAGAACATATTCTACGAGCATGTGTTCTAGACTTTACGGGGAATTGGGATGACCATCTTCCACTCATAGAATTCTCCTACAATAGTAGCTACCATTCCAGTATTAAAGTGCCCCCATATGAGGCACTATATGGGAGAAGATGTAGATCACCAGTTGGATGGTCGGAAGTTGGTGAAACATAATTATATGGGCCAGATTTGATTAACCAAGCCATTGAGAAGGTGAAGGTGATACAGGAACGATTGAGAACGGCACAAAGTAGACAAAAGTCTTATTCTTATGTTCGATATCGTGATTTGGAATTTCAGGTTGGTGATTGGGTTTTCCTGAGGATCTCACCAATGAAAGGAGTTATGCGTTTTGGGAAGAAAGGTAAACTGAGTCCAAGGTATATCGGTCTGTGTAAAATTTTTTTACGAATTGAAAAGTTGCTTATGAGTTGGAATTTCCATTCGAGTTGGAAATTGTCCACCTGGTATTCCATGTATCTATGTTGAGAAAATGTATTGGAGACCCTTCTCGAGTTGTCCCTATCAAAGATGTACAAGTTACATAGGATTTATCATATGAAGAAGTGCCGGTGGCTATACTAGATCAGCAAGTCCGCAAGTTGAGAACAAAAGATGTTCCTTCCGTCAAAGTATTGTGGAGGAACAAGAATATGGAAGAAATGACATGGGAAACGGAAGAAGAGATGAAGTCTAAATACCCTTACCTATTCTATAATGATGATAACAAGGATGTTGCTGGCACGCATGATACATTGGAAAGATGAAACGACTTTCTGAGGAAAGCAATAACTTGAAAACACTCTTCCTTAATACAAAATGGTGATATACATTTCCATAATGCTTTGTGTAGCCTTGTGATTCCATATATTGGGCTTAACTGCTTGCAAATTTTGGTAGTGACCATTTTCCGTTGGTATCCACCATTATTTGGACTCCCCATAAACCCTTACATTCGAGGACGAATGTTCCTAAGGGAGGAGAGTGTTACAATCCATATCCACTCGCGTTAGTTCATGTCCTACTTTAGTTGACATAAATCCAAGAAGTAATTATCCTTGAGATGATAAAAAGTTAATTCTATTGATTTTATGAGATACAAGGGTGTATAAGGGTGATTAAAAAGTATTAGAAGTTAAACGAATCACGGATGTTGTATCTCTTATTTTCGAGTAAATCAATAAGTGATTAATACAATCAAGAGGTCATGTTTTAATTTATTCGAATCATATAATATCCCCTTCATACTCTTGAACTAAAATGAGCTATGAAACAAAAGTCGACAAAAGTTGTCACAACTTAGGTTCAAACTTTTACTTAAACATTAGGTCAAACGTTTCTAAGCTTTTATCCCAATTTACAAAGAATTATTGGGTGATCTACCCACCAAATTAAAAATATATGAGTCTAGTTTTCAACGCATTAAACCGTTTATACATACGACATCGGAGTAGAGAGATATAGCTATTTTCGTGAGACTGCGCAAGCTGCTTGGTGACAAGTAGGTGTGTCACATACTTGTTAAAATGATAGTCCAAAAAAGGGAAATTTCGGGTCGTCTATCGAGCCCATTTGAAGGGTTATCTCTTGCAATATAACCCGCAATATATCTCACAAACATTCAGATCAAAACCCCTGAAAACCTCCTCCCAAAAATCCCACACAAACCCTAATCAATTTTCCATCTCTTTCAAGTTCTAATTGAGGGTAAAATCAAGAGTTTGATGAACCAAGGGAAGGGCTTAGTTATCCAACGACTAAGGTACGATTACTGCACTATTTCATAAATTTATTCTACTGTGAACTCATGGGAATTCGTTCAATACATGTAAGAACTCACGGGATGGTGATCGGAAGCCGTGAGTTCGAGTTATTCACTTGTAGCGGACTGTTTTGTGCACTGTTTTTTCTTGCTGTTGGGCTCCGTGTTTTACAACTATTTTGTGGACTTTTTGAGGTGTAAGGGTGTGGATAAAAACCATATATATGTAGGATTGTTGGCTGATAGTTGTTTGTAATATTTCCGGGTCATTTTACACGACTACGGTGGTCGTCGTATGTATGAAGTAATTAGATTGTGCGTTGACTGTTTTGGGAGGAACACTATGATTATTATTGATGTTGTTTAGGCTGTTTGGTGATTGTTTTAAATGGTGTGAAGTTATATATATAGGGGAGGTGCTGTCCGTTTTATCGTAAAATAGGTTGTGATCGATGCATAATATTTATGTCGCTTAAATATAACAATAGTATCGTTTCTCTTATTGTAGACTAAGGAGTTCTGGTAATTGCATAGCTTGAGATTGGGGAAGTATATATAAGGTATGTGAGGCTATCCCTTTATTTCGTTTTCACGACTCCAGTCGTACATATTGTAATGAACGAGCTTCCAAGATACTCTACTCTTAGAAGCTAGCAGTACTTACATTGTTTTCCCTCTTATGGAACGATTGATGTGATGTTGCTTCTCTTATTCTTATGTTATCAATTTTGTTGGTACTTCCTGATTCTAATAAGGTTGATAGTGAAACATTAGTCCTAATAATGTGTACAGAGGATACAAATCATACATCACTCCGAAAGGTCTAGAACGTGTTTCTTTGAGTCGAGCATGCATTATATATATGTATCTATTTTACTCTACCGAGCAGCGCTATTGTCATCCAGGTACGGCACCTGCTGGGCAACTACTGATCAGTTGTGTTTTACCGAGCTTTACATGGCAGGATACGATTATACCGAGCCTTGTGATGACCGGGTACGTTCTTTTACCGAGCCTATTACGGCCGGGTACGATATGATGATGATGATGCCCACAGAGGAGTATGATTTAACAGATTATGTATTTATACATATGTATCATGCATTTCATGTCAGTAGCCCTTAGAGGTACTCAGATGTTACAGGTTGTATATTCTCTATCCCTGCTTATATTAGTGTTCGTATTTATGGTTCCCTGCCTTACATACTCTGTACTTTATTCGTACTAACATCCTTTTTGTTTGTGGATGTTGCATGTCATGTTGCAGGTCCTGATAGAAAGGCAATTGCAGCTCCCGCACCACAGTAGGCTGTCTAGTTCAGCGGTTATTGGCGAGATCCCTTCTCCGGACTTTCCGTGGTCTTGGTTCGCATTTTTGCTATAGATAATATGGGTATTGGCGGGGCCCAAGTCCGGCTATGTTGCAGAACTTATATTCCTTTTGAGGCTCATAGACAGGTGTCGACTCATATATTGTTTGGTATGCCATGTCAGCTGGTTTTTGTTGTATAGTCTTTCATGGTATCGTGGTAGCTCATACCATATATGTAGTTTCTTGATTGTCTGGCCACCACATGTTATGTATGTTTATGCCATCATCTTTTATTGTTGGTTGTCCGTGATCCATGGATACCATTAATATTGATCTTGTTGGCCCTAACACATAATAAAGAAGTTTAGGTAAAATGTATGTTGGTGTGCGACAAATATGGCCGGGTGCTAGTGATGGCCATCCAGTTTGGTTCGTGACAAAACCAATATATTACTTGTGATGACAGAATCGGAGGCAACAACCTCAACACGAGCAGGAAAGGCATTTAGTATCTGGCCTGGCCTCCCCCTCGAGGGAGACCTCTACCTCCCCGGCCTCTACCCCTAGCTTGCTGAGCGGGTGGGGCAGCAACTAGAGCTGGAACCATAGCCTGGGAACTATGCGGGGCACGCAGTGGCTGCGAAGTTTGCGAAGATGCACCCCTCCCAAGTCTGGGGCAATCCCTAACCATGTGGTGTATTTCACCACACTCAAAACAAGCTCTGGGAGGACATGGTGGCTGCGACTCGCTTGCCATGTCTGCTGGACTGATCTTTGGGAGCACCCCGTGCAGGAGGCGCGCATGAAACTGGAGGTGCATAGTAAGGCTCCTGAAGCTTGGAAAGAGTTGGAGCTGGGGCACTGCTAGCTGCCGGAAGAGCTGAATGAACGGGGCAACCCATATAGCCCCTACCATGATGACCTGTACGACCAATAGAATAGTGGCCCATCTCTCGAGAACTCTTGGCCTCCCTCTCCACTCTCTCCGAAGCATGCATACTTTTGATCCTCCTAGCAATACTCAGCACTTACTTATAAGAAACATCCATCTCCAACTCACTAGCCATGCTAGATCCAATGATAGGAATAAGCCCCTCAATAAATCGGTGAACCTTCTCGCGAACAATAACAACCAAGGCCGGTGCATGCCTAGCCAAGCTAGAATAACGGACAACATACTATGAAACAATCATAGCACCCTGGCGCAAATGCTCAAACTCTGTGCGCCATTCGTCCCTGAGGATATGAGGAACATACTCTCACAAAAATAGATCTGAAAACTGAGTCGAAGTCAGTGAGGCATCCTCATCTGGACTATCTAAATCATAGGTACACCACCACTCATAGGCGGCCCATCGAAGATTGAAGGTGATGAAAGAAACCCTGCTGGATCCTGAAATAACCATGGTACGGAGGATACGGTAACACTCATCAAGAAAATCCAAGGCATCCTCCTATGCTAAACTGCTGAATACAGGAGCCTTGTACTTGTTGAACCTTTCATGCCTCGGCTGCTAGTCCTCGGAAGCTGCCGCCTGTATCGGGGCTGATCTAGTACTGCAGGGAGCGCAGACATAACATCTAGGACCTGCTCAACATGCAGTCGCTATTCAGGAGTGCGGGCAGCGGGAGTCTGTGCTCCTCCCCCGGCCTGAGATATGGCCGCACCAAGGAGAAGCAACCCTGCCTGAGCCAAGGTGGTGTACATATCATGAACTACGCCAGAGTCTCCTGGAGGGCTGGAGTAAGTGTAGTAGTAGTAGTAGTAGTAGTAGGCGTGTTCGGTGCCTGGACTCCTGCTGAACCTATTGGTGGTACCTCGGTGGCAGATCGCGCAGGTGCTCTGGTTGCACCACGTGCATGTCCTCCGCCTCTACCCCGGTCCCAACACCTAACAGTTATAGTAGGGGGCGCGGTGCACGATCATCTCGAGTAGCACATGTCTACACCATCTTTGAGAGAATAGAAAGACATAATTTTAGTTGTGATATCAATACCTCGCACGACAAGGAAATCAAATGAAGTGGAATTTTTTCCTAACAATTACATAGCCTCTCGAATATAAGTACAGACGTCTCCGTACCGATTAGCGAGACTCTAATAAACCGGCCATTGTTTCGTGATTCCTACGAAACTAGAGCTCTGATACCATTTTTTGCCGACCCCAGTTCGCCCTCCGTGAACATGTCGTGACGGCATCTAGTCCCTACAACTAGGTAAGCCTAACAATGCGAAAAAACCAATAACTTGCGGAATCATAACTCAAACCCCAAATTTAACAAAATAGAAAGCGGAATGTAACATGCCACTCGGCATATACGGCACAATAGCTCAACAACTAAAATGCTATCCCAAAACCAGAAAACTGATGGGAACACAAGCTAATAGAATGTAATACACAGCTCAAACTGCAGAATATCTAAAATAACAACACGAAAGGAAAGCTAACTGCTAAAAATAGAATAAGATAAAGACTCTTGATCCGCGAACGCGATAGATGTACCTCGAAGTCTCGATCTCTATGCCTCGAGAATAACACGCCTGGGTGGAGGTACGTGGATCTGCACTTGAAAAACATGTACAGAAGGGGCATGAGTACACCACAACAGTACTTAGGAAGTGCCAAGCCTAACCTCAGTGGGGTAGTGACGAGAACGGTCAAGGCCCTACTAAGAATAAACATAATAATAAATCTTTCAACAATATGAAATAAGTAGGAATAATGAGTACAACTATTAAGTGAGACATGTTATACAAGGAAACAAATGACACATATAAAATAAGGCAATATGGAGTAGACAACTCAATACCAGTACCAACAATGAGGATAGGATACCATCCTATATTCCTTTTCATCAACTACCTAAGGATCTCTCGGGATACTGTCCCGTAGTCCTTCATACCTGTATATCTGAAGGATCTCCCGGGATACCACCCCGTAGTCCAGCTATCAATGAGCGGGGATCTGCCAAAATTCGATCTGTAGTCCCGAAGTAAATGTGCAGGGGGATCTACAAAAAATATAACCCATATTCCCAAAATAATATGCAGGGGGATCTATCAGGAATCTAACGCGTAGTCCCAAAGTAAACAAGCAAGGGAGGAGCTATCGGAATCACACATCCATAGTACCGGTGTAAATACGCAGTCACAACGAGAAAATATTCAGAATTTGGAGTGCAAAAATACAAGCAACCGATAGTTTTAGTTTAACACGCTTCACGTAGTACAAACAAGGCAACTTAAGCAAATAGACAATTTAGATCAACTAAGCATGCTTTCCTAATGTAGCACATGCTATATTTGCAAATACAAATAAACAGGTAAGAAAGAAACTCAATTAAAATATTTAAGTGAAACTGGATTTTTAACAATTAGCTCAAGTACGCATTCGTCACCTCACGTACAGAGCATTTAATTACCAAATATTATATCCTAAGGGAAAGGTACCTCACACAAGGTTAGACAAACCACTTACCTCGAAGCGGCTCCAAAATCAAATCGAAATCACTGTTTTGCCATGAGAATCCAATTCAAATGGTCCAAATATATTCAATTTAATTACATATAATAATTAACATCCCAATCAACTGATTCCACTATTTAATACCAAGCTAATTCCAAACATTCATGATCTGGATGTGAATGTGTCGAATGACTTAGCCCTCGGTCTATTAGTGAACCATCTCTCCAGGGATTGTGAAAGATGTTCTACTAGAAATATTCTTGTTATTGCTTCGACTCATATTCCCCAAAAAGTGGATCCCGCTCTAATAGCTCCGAATAAATTAAATACGTACATTAAGATACGAAGGCTTCTTCTTCCACAAAAACGAAAAAGTAGTTAAAATTACCAAAATGCCCCTCGGCCAGCATCTAGGAATCGGGTGAAACATATATTTTCGGAAACCACATACTCTCACGAGTCCATACATAATAAGAACAGAAAAGTCAGAGTTCAAATGACCCCTCAAATCCCAACTTAAAACTCAAAAATCCCAAGCCCTAATTCTTCCCTTTTCCAATAAATACCATGAATTTCTACGTAAATATCACAACAAAATCACATTTCTAGTTCATAGAACTTACCTCCAATCAATCCTCCATGAATCCATCTACTTCTAATGAACTCTCAAAAACTAAGCAATGGTAGAAAATGACTTAGGTTAGCGATGAAATGTTTATATCCTTCTACCCAGGCATTTTGTTTCTATGCAATCGCAAGAGGAGGAACACGATCGCAAAGAGTAAAATTTAAAGGCTCAGAAAATAGCCTATGCAAACGCATCCCAAGCAATGCGATTGCAGAAGAGAAGGAAACAGATCTATGCGATCGCGAAAAATGCCACTCGATCGAGACGAAGGATTGGCAATGAAGTAACGGCTCCTAATTTCTACTATGTGAACGCGGGGGAACAACTTCAAACATGAAGCGGGGAAAGGGAAGAATATGCGATCGCGATATAGGTTATGCAATCGTATAGAAGGATTTGGTCCCCCTATGGAATACACTATGAGATCTCGTAGGGGATGGTGCGATCGCAGAGAAGGAAAACCTGCAGCAAAATTGAAGATAAAATCTACAACACTTTTCAACAGAAATACGCGTCGTTGAGCATCGAAAACACACCCGAGGCCTCTGCGACCTCAACCAAACCTACAGACATATCCCATAACATCATTCAAACTTGTACCAATTCTTAAATCACCTAAAACAACGTCAGAAACTCGAATAACCAATGATTTAAGCCTAAGCACTTCAAATTCCCTTAAAACATTCTTTTTATCAAAAACATATCCAAACCAAGCCCATATGACTACACACACATCCCAAATGACATGAAGGAATTGCTCAAACTTTCAGAATTCCATTTCGAACCTCGGATCAAAATATCGCCTATCACCGGAAACTTCAAAAATTCAAACTTCGGTATTTGCAGCCTAGATTAGCTACGAACCTCCAAAACACATTCCGAACGCCCTCCCGACCTCAAAATCACCTAACAAAGCTAGCTGAGGCCGTCTTCACGCTGTTGCGACTTGGGAAAATCTTCCAACACTTAAGCTCTCAATTAGGGACTAAGTATCCCAAAAGTTTCCGAAACTCAAAACCGAACATCTTGGAAAATCAAATTAATAGAAATAAACTTAGGGAAAATAGTAAATAAGGGATCAGGGCGTTAATTTTTAAGATGACTGTTCGGGTCGTCACACTAATTTACTTGTGTTACCTTATTTCTGTGACTAATTGCTTGCTACTTGCTGGATTTTTAGTATTCTGACTCTAATTGGCTGTCAGACTTATCACTTACTTCATAAGCCTCACTCTTTGTATTTAACACATACACACACATAGAGACATAGAATGATGTACTAAGTTTTTGGTCTCTTCCTCTATTATAACCTTCTACTTTTTATTTGTTACATTGCCGAGTTGGCTGGAAGCAAGGCTAGACAAACCCTGTTTGCACTCTTTTATTGTTATCTCTTAACTAGTATACCTCCGCTACTGCTATTCAATTAAACTCATATATTTCCTTATAATCAACATGTCTTTTCTTCTGTTTTATTAAACCTTTGTATTTCCCTAATCAGTATATTTACTGCTTTTCAATTAAACTATGTATCTTGTTATCATCATGTGTACGTTTATCTCAATAGATCTCTATGCTTTATGTTCCTAATTAGCATGTTCAATAAAACCTATGTGTTTCCTTGCAATCAACATGTCTATTTCTGTTTAACTTATGTGTTTCTTTGTAATTAACTTGTCTACTTATGTTTAACTGAACCTATGTATTTTGTGCTTCCGGCATATCTACATGTTTGCTTGTATTTAAATTAGGCCTATGTTTATTTGTTTCTCAATTGCCATGCTTTCTGCCTTATTTTAAGTGTTTAGCTAAAAACCACCGAAGTATCAAAGTCAAAAATGACAGTAAACAGTTCTACATAAATGTACCAACTAAAGATAATAACTATAATTATCCTCCGAATTACTATTTGCAGATTAGTTTTGGCAAAGCAGCAAAGCAAATGTCAGACCATCTCTCGCATGTCGGTTGGCTTTGAGCAGAAACATAGCAATGTAATGTGTATGCATATACTTTCTTATGCTTCATCTATGTTACTAAGGGACAAGATGCAAAATTGCAAAGTTACAATTGCGCTTACATGTTGTGACATTTCTTTTTATGTTCACTTATTTCATGTAATATTCTGGGTGAATTGAGGCTATATTTTAAATTTTTTTTTACATCACATTGTAAGATTTACAATCCGTTATGAACTATGATAACAATATTTATAATCCACTATGAAATTCCACTTCTTTTTTCTTTTGCTACATTTCTGTGACCATGATTATGTGTGTGGTGTGTGAGTGAATAAGAATATTCGCAATAGTCATATGCATCGGCTAATTCAATTTATCCGTCAGTTGATTATCTCTTTTGATTAAATCCCTTTTAGGAATCTATCTTTTCTTTTCCTACCTTGGTTTTTCTTTCCATTTTAGTGGGTGGGATGAGGAATGGAAGAGAAGTAATCCATGATTTTAAAAAATGATCTACGTGCAATTTTAAAGTCATGCCACTTAGAGTTGTCTACTGAACATTGAAGATAACTATAAAACTTCACTTGATTTCCCTTTGATGAGCGGATAAATAGTTGAATGTCGGGGTGTATCACTTTCTATTATTTTTTCAAATAAAAGTGCCAATGTTATACTTCCACCTTAAAAGGTCAATTTGGTTTATGCAATATTGTTTTCATTAGTGTAATATTTTGCATAGATTAAATGGTAGCCATTACTTATCTAATATTTTGCATAGATTAATTTGTAATTTTTTCTTCTTTTTCTTAATTTGTGATTTTAGTCGTTGTTTGTTGATTTTCAATTATTATGTTGTTCATTCTTTTAGTTCTTTGTTTCGATCGGATATTTCATATTTTCTGCTAATAGTTTGAAATTTCCGATCAATTACAGTCGGTACACGTTTGGGAATATTTTTTCCCCATTCAATTAAAATCAATTAGAATTTAGTCAAAAATTATCAATTTTCCATCGATTTCGGTCAAAAGTAGCGGATGGAAATCAACTCATTCCTAGTAGTGGGAGACTTAGATATGTTTTCAAGAGTGCTACTTTTTAAGCATAACACATAAAAAAATACTTTGATAAATTTGTTGTTAAATAATTAACTTGAATATTATTTATAATTTCAAGAAAAATTATAGTTGACGAAAAAAATATAAGATTAATTAGAGTTTTACTTTTGAGTTATAGCTTCTGTGTGCCTATTTTCTAGTATCTTCATAGTCGTGCAAATATGAAAGAAAAGGTGTAAGTTGGGTATCAAAATCCATGATAATTCTTCCATTGATTTTCGTGATGTAATTTACTTTTTCGTAAATTAGATATTAGAATCAGATATATTACATACGAGCAATTATTGTGTAATACAATATAACATATCATACACTTACAACACTAGATCCAATTTGATTTAGCTACAAGTTATCACCAAACTATTCAAAATGATAGATTTAGCACATATATATGTTGGAAGATAATTGCTATTAATATTTGGAGGGAGGTTTTTAGGCTAAGGAAATTTTGGAAGAGTAGAAAGATTTTGGAGAAGAGAAACTTTTATTACTCAAACTTGTTTTTGATTTTTTTGGCTTCATACAAAATGAGCAATCATACACCTATTTATACTTGGCCACTTCCTCAATCAATGGCCAAGATTTTTCCAACACAACTTTAATCTAATGGCTACAAATTACCTTCTACACAATTCTACAAAAATATCCACTCTCTAGATCACTCCATACTTATCTATATCATTCTACTATTCTAAAGATATTTCTAGAGCACATTTCTAGAACATGAGCCAAATGGGCTCACATTCTAGAAAATAGACTAATTGGGCTCTTTATTTTTTATAATTTTTTAAGCCCAAATAATTATTACAAAATCAAGTTTATTTTAATTTTATTCTCAATAATATATTGGAATGTTGCTAATGGATATGGTCAAAAAAATATTTTTGTCATAGTACGCGGATATGTCCGCACTTCTGCTTTTATATACGTATAATGTTGCTCTCTTATACGATGCCCAATTTCCAAATTGTATTGACCTTTTTGGAGGCCTTAAAAAGATTATAAAATAGTGTATATACTTTGGTCACTATATACTATGACACCCTGGAAATAAATTTCATACTAACTTACATCGCTTTGAAATATGAGGTGACATGTGCCCTTGATTAAAGGACATGATAGGAAGAGCAATCTTTTATTTCCGTACAATCCTACTCAATATTGCTGGATATTCTATTCAATGTTTTAAACTTTACCTCTATATGGTGTCCTTCAATTTGAGTTCTCATAATTTTATAAATAAACTAGTAGCCTTGAGGCTTGGTGATTGTTGTTCATTTAAATTTCTAAATTTATTCAGAAGTAATTGATGAGAAACATTTTTTCATATGAAGAAAGTGCACACGGACAAGAGAAATTCAGATTGTTTATGAGTTCCTTCTCTATTTCTTTGCAGGTTGTCATACAATATGATATCCGCAAACTGTGCCGATGCCTTGTTTTATTCAGTGATGAAATTGGCATTGGATTCTCCGCATGACTCACCTGGTGAGTTTTCCTTTTATTTTGTGTTTTACACTACACAAGGTGGTTGTAAATAGTAATTTTCTCTAGATTGCTTTTTCTATTGCAATTTGACATAGAGTGCCAGGTTTTTGGCATTTTGCGGTGAGCGGTGCTAATTCTCCTGTTTCTTTATCAAAGAGAGAAACTTATTTCTAAAGTGTAGATTCATATTCCCATTATCAACTTGGATATAAAGATCTGTTGCTTAAATTGAAAGATCATTTAATATGTATGTCAAGTGTTGAAGCTAGCCCTTAAAGCTATAACTCAATTACAAATAGTGGCACTTTTGAGGTAAATAACATGGTAGTGGTCTCATGGCTTCGACGTCCAGTGTGTGATATTCATTTTCTACTCTTTTTTGGTGTTCAGTTGTTCGCTATGTATGTGTATTTGCACTTATATGTTCGTTATTTTGCTCCTGTCACGGCCTGAATTTTCCACCCTCGGAGATTATGATGGCCCCTATGTGACGACCCAATGGGGTCATCACTTATTTATTCTCGATTTACGTGTACTGTCTCGGCACGTAGCCGGAAAGCTTAAATATGAATTATGTGTGAAAAATAATGAATTTTGATATTAACTTGGAAAAATTTGACTTCGGTCAATGTTTCAGGTAAACAGACCTGGACCAGCGATTTGATGGTCCCGGAGGGTCCGTAGGAAAATATGAGACTTGAACATATGCCTGGAATCGGATTCCGAGGCCCCAAGTCCGAGAAATAAATTTTTATATGAAATTATTTTCTGGAACTAATTAAAGAAAATGGAAACGAGATTTGATTAGAAAACTGGGGTATCGGGCCCGTATTTTTTTTCTGGTGCCCGGTACAAGTCTTACATATGATTGGGGCTTTTCCTGTAAAGTTTGGTTAAAAACGGACGCCGTTTGACGTGTTTCGGACCCAAAATAGGAATTTTTATGTCTTATGAAAATTTGGAAGAAATCATGAGTTTTGAGGCTCAATACAATATTCATGATGTTATCTTGGTGATTTGATAGCACGGACAAGTCCCTAAGGTATTTTCGAGGTTGTGTGCATATTTGGTTTGGTGCCCCGATGGCTCGGATGAGTTTCGAGCAGGTTTTGGGAGTGTCTTAGACTTAAAACACCAGATATTGCAGGTTGGGTGCGAGCCGCAGGTTCCAGCGTGGCCACGATCACGATCGCGCGGTCCGCACTGCCCGCTTTAGACTACCTGCAGCCCTCAGTTCCTCGAGCGCGGTCCCAGCGTGAGCTGCGCGGACCGAGCTGCTGACCTCAGTGAACCTGCAACTTCAGCTACACCAGCGCGGCTGCAATCATCCTCGGCGCGGTCCGCCCTGGAGGTTCTGAGAGTATATATACTCGGGATTTTTCAGTTATTTCTCACTTTTCAAAAACCCAAAACCTAAGAGGTGATTTTCTAAGCAATATTTCTTCTTCAAAACGAATGGTAAGTGGTTTTTAACTCATTTTCTTCACTCCTTAACACCTTTTTAAATAATTTCAACATCAATTTAAAGGTTTTAATGGGTAAATTCAGGTATATTTGGTAGGACCTAGGGTTTTTCTAAGTTGGAGGTTAGACCTCAATTCGAGGTTCGATTTAAAAACAAATCACATAATTGGACTCGTGGGGGAATAGGTAGCCGGATATTAGTTCGAACCTCGAGTTTTGACCACGTTGGCCGTAGAGGCGTTTTGTGTATTTTACCTAAAATTTCGTCTTGTGTTTGTTTTTCCTTTCCTTCACTGAGCCGAGGGTCCATTGGAAACAGTCTCTCTGCCCTTTCGGGTAGGGGTAAGGCCCATCTACATATTTACCCTCCCCAGACCCCACTTTGTGGGACTATACTGGGTAGTTGTTGTTGTTGTTGTTGTTACCTAAAATTCCGTCTAAGCTGTAAATTTAATAATAGAATTAGTTTCTTGAGATGTTATTTACAAGATGTAATTGAAATGAATAGATATGGGTCATATGGAGTCAGGTACTCGTGGCAAAAGAGTGATTTCAAGTTGATTTTGGGAGTCGATTGAGGTAAGTGGCTTGTCTAACCTTGTGTGGGGGACCTTTCCCTTAGGATATGATGTTTTTTATTGAATTCCTTGTACCTGGGGTGACGAGCACTTACTTAAGCAAATTGTTGGAAATTCCGTTTTTACTTGAAACATTTAAATTGAATTTCCTTGCTTACTTGTTCATTGTAAATTGTAAATTTATTCTATGCCAGATTAGAGAGGTATATTCGTTTGACTTGCTTCCTAAGTATTAAACTGTCCCATTTGTATTCCGCGTAGTATGTTTGGCTACTATTTTCTATCTTTTGTCATGGGTTAGTATCTTTCCTAATGTTTGGGTTGCTAGTATGTGTTTTTAAATTGGGACTACGGGTTGGCCTCCCGAGAGATCCCCTTGCACTTGATAATGAGGGTATAAGGAGATCCCTAGTGAATATGAGGACGATACCAAGAGATGATCGGGATACCACGAGATCCCTAGTGAATATGATGAGGATACCAAGAGATCCTCGGGATACCAAGAGACGTGAATATGATGAGGATACCAAGAGATCATTGGGATACCAAGGGATCCCTAGTGAATATGATGAGGATACCAAGAGATCCTCGGGATACCAAGAGACCCCTAGTGAATATGATGAGGATACCAAGAGATCCTCGGGATACCAAGGGATCCCTAGTGAATATTATGAGGATACCAAGAGATGCTTGGGATACCAAGAGATCCCTAGTGAATATAATGAGGATCCTCGGGATACCAAGAGATCCCTAGTGAGTATAATGAGAATACCAAGAGATCCTCGGAATACCAAGAGATCCCTAGTGAATATGATGAGGATACTAAGAGATCCTCGGGATACGAAAAGATCCCTAGCGGATATATGAGGATACCCAGAGATCCCCGGTTATTATTACATGTTGTGAGTAGTGTTCCTTGTATCATTTTGTTCCATTTTTCCTATTGTTGTTTCCTTTATTTATCTTGTTTAGATTCTCGTTGTAGATTTTACCTATACTATTTTATTTCTTTACATCTCATCATATAGTATATTTGTCTCAGTAGGGCCGTGGTCTTCCTCGTCACAATCCAACCGAGGTTAGGTTTGGCACTTAATGAGTACCACTGTGGTGTACTCATGCCTATTCTGCACACGTTTTCCATGTGCAGATCCAGATACCTTTTCTCAGGCGCATTATCACCGAGGTAGAGAGATCTAGCAGAGACTCGAGGTATATCTGCATCATCCGCAGACCGAAGAGTTTCCTTCCTATTCTATCCTATAGTTAGCTAGTTGTTCCTGTTTTTCATTGATGTAGACATTTATGAAATTAAAGTCGTACTATATACTTTCTATAGCCTGTGTTGCCCGTGAGATTTCGTGTATTCAGATTCTGCATCATAGTTGTTGTGTGAAGTGTGTGCCAAATAGTGAATTATATACATTTCTTTAAGTTACTTAGTTTTAAGTTATTATTGCTATCGTGAATGTTGTTATTTCCGCACCGCTATGCTTACCTAGTCCTCCTTACTAGGTGTCCTCATGACGTGTTCACGGATGGTGAACTAGGGTCGTGACAAGTTGGTATCAGAGCTCTAGGTTTATAGGAGTCACGGAACACAGGCCGACATATTAGAACCTCGTTGATCGGTACAGAGACGTCTGTACTTATCTACGAGAGGCTATGTAACCTTTTAGGAAGAATCTTCACTTTATTGATTTCCTTTTCACGCGATATTTTGACGGCAAATCTAAACTTCTATCTTCTATTCTCTCACAAATTGACAGGACACGTGCTACTCGCAACGATCAGACAACCGCGCCCCCTACCGCAGCCGTCCGAGGCCGATGCCGGGGCCGGGGTAGAGGTCGAGGACGGACGCGTGCAGCAGCCTGAGCACCTACACGAGCTGCCGCCGAGGCACCGCCAACAGATCCCGCCGGAGCCCAAGATCCTGGCGCGCCTGCTACTACCACTACTATTCCAGCCCTTCAGGAGACCTTAGATCAGTTCATGTCCATGTACACCACTTTGGCTCAGGCTGGGTTGCTTCCCCTTGCTGCAGCCACACCCCAGGCTGGGGGAGGAGCACAGACTCCCGCCGTTCGCACTCCTGAGTAGCGAGTCTAGGTTGACCAGGCCCCAGGGATCATTCCCATTATGCCTACAGTGCCAGTTCAGTCCGTGGATGGGGCAGCTGCTTCTGAGGATGAGCAGCGGAGGTTGGAGAGATTCAAGAAGTATGTTCCTCCGATTTTCAGTGGATTGGCGACGGATGATGCCTTGGGATTTCTAGAGAAGTGCCATCGTATATTTCGCACTATGGGCATAGTAGAGTCCAGCGGGGTTTCCTTTACTACCTTCCAGCTTCGGGGAGCTACCTATGATTGGTGGCGTACTTATGAGATACACAGTTCGGTCGAGGCTGTTTCACTGACTTGGACCTAGTTCTCGGATATGTTTATGATAGAGTTTGTTCCCTAGAGCCTTAGAGATTCGTGGACCGTAGAGTTTGAGAATTTGCACCAGGGTGCTATTACCGTTTCGGAGTACACTATCCGTTATACCAGATTGGCCAGGCATGCACCTGCTTCATCAAGGGTCTTATCCCACCCATCAGATCTATCATGGCTCGAGAGTTGGAGATGGACATTCTTTATCACTTGGTAGTGAGCATTGATAGGAGGACCGAGAGTATGCTCGCCATTGAGCAGGGGGAGAGGGAGGCCAAGAGGTCTGAAGAGTCGGGCGACTACTCCGGTGCCCGTACTGGTCAACATGGTAGGGGTTTCATGGGTCACCCCATTCATTCAGCCCTTCAAACAGCCAGCAGTGCTCCACCTCTGCCTGTACCTCAAGAGCCTTACTATGCACCTCCAGCTTCTATCGCAACTCCTGCGCAGGGTGTTTTCAGAGGTCAGTCTAGCAGACCTAGCCCTAGTCAGTCACAACCACCGTGCCAACCCAGGGCCAGGGCCTCTTTTAAGTGTGGCAATACCAGCCATGTGGTAAGGGATATCCCTAGACTAGGGATAAGTGCTCCCCAACAGCTTTCTCAGTCGTAGCGTGCTCAGCAGTGTTCTCATGCCATGATCACACCTCCAGTTGCCGCCCCACCAGCTCAGCCAACTAGAGACGGAGGTTAGGAAGGTAGAGGTCGCCCTCGATGGGGAGGCCAGGCCAGATATTATGCCCTTCCTACTCGTGCCGAGGCTGTTGCCTCCGATTCTATTATCACAGGTATAATACTGGTTTTTCACAAAAAGTCATCGGTTGTATTCAATCCGGGCTCTACTTATTCTTATATGTCTTCTTATTTTGCTCTGCATTTGGGCGTGCCTCGCGATTATTTGAGTGCCCCCGTCTATGTTTCTACTACTGTGGGAGATTCTCTTATTGTGGACCGCGTCTATTGGTAATTTTTAGTTACTATTCATGGTTTTGAGTCCAGAGTAGATTTATTATTACTCGGTATTTTTTATTTTGACATTATTCTGGGCATGGATTGGGTTATTGTGGATCGGCTGACCAAGTCCGCTTATTTTTTCCCTGTGTGTACCACTTATTCATCAGAGCGGCTAGCGGAGATCTATATCCGGGAGATCGTCCGTCTTCATGGCAGTCTGGCTTTTATTATTTTAGACAGAGGTACTCAGCTTACATCGTGGTTCTGGAAAGCCGCGCAACAGGTGTTGGGTACTCGGGTGGAGTTAAGTACAGCATTCCATCCCCAGAAGGACGGACAGTCTGAGCGCACTACCCATATACTTGAGGACATGCTCCATGTGTGTGTCATTTATTTTAGAGGGTCATGAGACCAGTTGTTGCCTTTAGCGGAGTTTGCCTACAACAATACCTACAAGTCGAGGCTTTATATGGTAGAGGGTGTCGATCACCGGTTGGATGGTTTGAGCCGGGGAGGCTCGGTTGCTAGGTACGGACCTGGTTCAGGAGGCCTTGGAAAAGGTCAAGATCATTCAGGACAGGCTACGTTCAGCGCACTCTAGGAAAAAGAGTCATGCATATCCCAAGGTCCGAGATATGCATTTATAGTTGGGGAGCAGGTATTGCTCCGCGTATCACCGATGAAGGGCGTGATGAGATTTGGGAAGAAGGGCAAGCTTAGCCCTAGGTACATTGGCCCATTTGAGATTCTTGATAGAGTGGGAGAGATAGAATATAGACTCGCATTACCACCTAGCTTATCAGCCGTGCATCTTATTTTCCTTGTGTCCATGCTCCGGAGATATCACGGCGTCCCAACCAACGTGTTAGATTTCAGCATTGTTCAGTTGGATAAGAACTTGTCCTATGAGGAGGAGCCGGTAGCTACCGAAGACCGGCAGGTTCGTCAGATAAGGTCCAAGAGATTTGCTTCTGTTAGTGTCCAATGGAGAGGTCAGCTTCCTGAGGCATCGACCTGGGAGTCAGAATCTGATATGCGGGGTCGTTATCCTCACCTTTTCCAGACTCAGGTACTCCTTTCTTTTGTCCGTTCGAGGACGAATGGTTGTTTTAGTGGTGGAGGATGTGACGATCCAATGAGATCATCACTTATTTATTCTCTGTTCTATACTTTTGAGGCCTTGAATACATTATCTCGATTTCTTCGATTTGCGTGTGTAGTCCCGGCACGTAGCCGGAAAGCATAAATATGAATTTTGTGTGAAAAATAATGAATTTTGACATTAAATTGGATAAATTTGACTTCGGTCAACGTTTTGGGTAAACAGACCCTAACCCGTGATTTGACGGTCCCGGAGAGTCCGTAGGAAAATATGGCACTTGAATGTATGTCTGGAATCGGATTCCGAGGTCCCAAGTCTGAGAAATAAATTTTTATGTGAAACTGTTTTCTGGAAATAATAAAAGAAAATGGAAAAGAGATTTCATTAGAAGACTGGTGTATCGGGCCCGTATTTTGGTTCTGGTGCCCGGTACAAGTCTTATATATGATTTGGGCTTTTGCTGTAATGTTTAGTTCAAAACGGATGCCGTTTGATATATTTTTAGGACCCGAAATGGGAATTTTTATGTCTTATGAAAATTTTGAAGGAAATCATGAGTTTTGAGGCTCAATCCAATATTTATGACGTTGTTTTGGTGATTTGATCGCACGGACCGGATATTGCAGGTTGGGTGCGAGCTGCAGGTTCCAGCGCAGCCATAGTCGTCGTCGTGCGGTCCGTGTTGCCCGCTTCAGATTACCCGCAGCCCTCAGTTCCTCTAGCGCGGCCGCGGAAGCTTTTGTGCGGTCCGCAGCATGAGCCGCGCGCCACGGTCACCCTTGCGCGGTCCACGCTGCTAACCTCTGAGAACCTGCAACTTTAGCTACACCAGCGCGGCCGAGGTCATCCTCGGTGCGGTCCGCACTAGAGGTTTTGAGAGTATATATACTCGGGATTTTTCAGTTATTTCTCACTTTTCAAAAACCCAAAACCTTAGAGGCGATTTTCTAAGCAATATTTCTTCTTCAAAACAATTGGTAAGTCATTTTTAACTCATTTTATACACTACTTATCACCTTTTTACATATTTTCAATATCAATTCAAAGGTTTTAATGGGTAAATTCGGATATATTTGGTGGGACCTAGGGTTTTGCTAAATTGGGCGTTAGACATCAATTCGAGGTCTGATTTCAAAACTAATCACATAATTGGACTCGTGGGGGAATGGATAACCGGATTTGAGTTTGAACCACGAGTTTTGATCACGTTGGCCTGATGAGTGTTTTGGTCATTTTACCTAAAATTTCATCTTAGCTGTAAATTTAATAGTAGAATTAGTTGCTTGAGATGTTATTTACAAGATGTAATTAAATTGAATAGATTTGGGCCATTTGGAGTCGGGTACTCGTGGCAAAAGAGTGATTTCAAGTTGATTTTGGGAACCGATAGAGGTAAGTGGCTTGTCTAACCTTGTGTGGGGGACCTTCCCCTTAGGATATGATGTTTGTTAATTGAATGCCTCGTACGTGAGGTGACGAGCGCGTACTTGAGAAAATTGTTGGAAAATCCATTTTTACTTGAAGCATTTAAATTGAATTTCCTTGCTTACATGTTTATTTTAAATTGTGAATTTATTGTATGCTAGATTAGAGAGGTATATTAGTTTGACTTGCTGCCTAAGTATTAAATTGTCTTATTTTTATTCCGCGTAGTCTGTTTGTCCAGTATTTTCCATCTCTTGTCCTGGGTTAGTATCTTTCCTAATATTTGGGTTGCTAGTGTGTGATTTTAAATTGGGACTACGAGTTGGCCTCCCGAGAGATTTCCTTGCACTTGATAATGAGGATACCAAGAGATCCTCGGGATACCAAGACATCCCTAGTGAATATGATGAGGATACCAAGAGATCCTCGGGATAGCAAAAGATCCCTAGTGAATATGATGAGGATACCAAGAGATTCCCGGGATACCAAGGTATCCCTAGTGAATATGATGAGTATACCAAGAGATCCTCGGGATACCAAGAGATCCCTAGTGAATATGATGAGGATACCAAGAGATCCTCGGTATACCAAGAGATCCCTAGTTAATATGATGAGGATACCAAGAGATGCTCGGGATACCAAGAGATCCCTAGTGAATATAATGAGGATACCAAGAGATCCTCGGGATACCAAGAGATCCCTAGTGAATATGGTGAGGATACCAAGAGATCATCGAAATACCAAGAGACCCCTAGCAGATATATTAGGATACCAAGAGATCACCGGTTATTATTTCCTGTTGTGAGTAGTGTTTCTTGTATTTTTTTGTTCCGTTTTCCTATTGTTGATTCCCTTATTTATCCTGTTTATATTCTCACTATAGATTTTACCTATACTGTTTTATTTCTTTATATCTCATCATGTAATATATTTATCTCAGTAGGGCTTTGGCCTTCCTCGTCACTACCCAACCGAGATTAAGCTTGGCACTTACTGAGTACCGCTGCAATGTACTCATGCCTCTTCTGCGCACGTTTTCCATGTGCAGATCCAAGTACCTCACCATAGGCGCATTATCACCGAGGCAGAGAGATCTAGCAGAGACTCGAGGTATATCTGCAGCGTCCGGAGACCGAAGAATTTCCTTCCTATTCTATCATATAGTCAGCTAGTTGTTCCTGTTTTTCTTTGATGTAGACATTTTCGGAGTTAAATCCGTACTATAAACTTTCTTAGCCTGTGTCGCCTGTGAGATTCCGCATTTTGGGATTTTGCTTCATCGTTGTGGTGTGAAGTGTATGTGCCAACTATAGAATTATATACATTTCTTTAAATTACTTAGTTTTAATTTATTATTATTATCGTGAATGTTGTTATTTCCGCACCATTAGGCATACCTAGTCCTTGTGACTGGGTGTCGTCATGACGTATTCACGGATGGTGAATTAGGGTCGTGACATCCTACTAATAAGAGCTAACCAAGCCAAACTTGATTACTTTTCATTAAACACAAGTTCCTTTTATTAATTCAACAACATGAAAAATAGAATCAACGAAATTAAAAATCATAAGCGGAAGTCTTAAATTTAATTAGCCGAATAAAAATACTGAATTTCCAACATAAATCTCTATCCAAGAACTGGAGTCACATGCTCACGAACATCTATGAATAGTAAATACAATGTCCGAAACAAACATAAAATCCGTTTATCTCGAATACAAGGAGATGACGGTCTAAAATGAGGATAGAGAAGACGCTAGGCCTGCGGACGCCTGCAAGGCTACCTCAGGTCTTCCCTAGGCTGAAAGTCTACTCCCATGCTACTGTTGCTGCTCGTTCTCGAAACCTGGATCTGTGCAAAAATAGCACAGATTATAGTATTAGCACAACCCACCCCATATGCTGGTAAGCCTAACCTCGGCGAAGTAGTGACGAGGCTAGACTGGACTACCACATAAACCAGTACAATCTTAAATTTACAGCGGAATCGAAATACCAGCCAAGTAAACAATTTGAGGGGGAGCATGCTGTGGGGAGATAACAATATTAATAGTAAATCCCGAATAACAATCTAAGGGTAGCTTAGAATTTACAGCAGACAAGAAACATATAACCAAATAGACACACTTGTATCAATATTTGTTGCAGCACGCAACCCGATCCTAATATATAACAACACAGTTGCGGCATGCAACCCGATCCATATCATTTGACATTGTTGTGGCGTGCAACCGATCCATATTATTTGACATTGCTGCGGTGTGCAACCCGATCCATATCATTTGACATTGTTGCGGCGTGCAACCAATCCACAATCATCATTCAATGCATGACATCACCCTTTGTACTTTGACACTCTTCCTCACCCAATCAACGATCTCAAACAAGGGCAATGGAAATAATAAAACAATAATGGAAGTCCCGGCAAGGTAATAAACCATTAACTCTTCTCTTTCTTTCACTTTCACCTCATATTACACATTATTACTTGAGCCAAAGCTCCAAGGAGTTACTTATCTCAAATACCTTCACAATTAGTATTTCAAGCCGAGCCAATGCTCCACAAAGTTTCAAGATAACAATTTCTTTCACAAGGTTTTTACAACATATCGAAGTCATCAATTAAGCATGGAAGGCATAACAATAACCAAACTATCTGTAAATAAGGACTCACGTTCATGCTAGACACCAATGTATATATACTCATCACCATGCCTATACATCGTACTCGACAATTAGCAAGATGCAATTAAGACTCAACTCCTATTCCCTCAAACTAGAGTTAAACCAAACACTTACCTCATCTTCCACGGCCAAATATATCCACGATAACTTCTTTCCCTTTTGAATTCGGCTCCAACTCAGTCAAATCTATACAAAAAGGACTTTATAATATCAATATATGATAAAGAGTTCAAACCCCAATGCCTAAATATCGATTTCGAAGCTTTCTTCCCAAAATTCCAAAATTAACCCCGGGCCCTCTTGGTCACAACACGAGGTTCAGACCAAATTCATATCACCTATTCCCTTAGGAGCCCGAATATATAATTTGTTTTCAAATTCGACCCCAAAACAAGGTCTACGTCAAGAAAAAGTACCCTTCCAAGTTCGACCCCAAAACAAAGTCCAAATCTGTTTTCGCACCAACTTCATATTTAATCTTTCTGGTTACGCGCCCTGACTTTGCACGCAGATCGAGGTGATACTCAATGAGATTTTTCAAGGCCTCAGAGACACGGAAATGAGTAAAGAAACATGTGATGTCCCCTTTGGTCTGTCACATTCTCCATCTCTAATACAACCGTTCGTCCTCGAACGGACAAAAGAAGGAAGTACCTGAGTCGGGAAATAAATGAGGATATCGGCTCCGCATATTAGACTCGAACTCCTAGGTCGATGCTTCCGGAGGCTGACGTCTCCATTGAACACGGACAGATGGAAAACTCTTGGACCATATCTAACAAACTTGCCGATCTAGGATAGCTAGTGGCTCCTCCTCATAGGACAAGTCCTTCTCCAACAGGACAGGTCTGAAATTTAATACGTGGGGTGGATCGTCTTGATACTTCCGGAGCATGGACACATGGAAAATTGGATGCACGGTATATAAACTAGGCGGTAATGCGAGTCTATAAGCCACCTTTCCTACTCTATCAAGAATCCCAAACGGACCAATGTACATAGGGCTAAGCTTGCCCTTCTTCCCAAATCTCATCATGACCTTCATCGGCGATACTCGGAGCAACACCCTCTCCCGAACAATAAATGCTACCTCTCGGACCTTGCAGTCTTCATAACTCTTCTGCCTAGAGTGAGTTGAACGAAGCCTGTCCTCAATGATCATGACCTTGTCCAAGGCCTCCTGAACCAAATCTGTACCTAGCAACAGAGCCTCCCTCGGCTCAAACCATCCAACCAGTGATCAACACCGTCTACCATATAGAGCCTCGTAAGGAGCCATCAGGATTCTCGACTGGTAGCTGTTATTGTAGGCGAACTACGCTAATGGCAAGAACTGGTCCCACGACTCTCCAAAATCAATCACACACGCACGGAGCATGTCCTAAAGGATCTAGATAGTGCGCTCAGACTGTCCGTTCGTATGGGGATGAAATGCTATACTCAACTCTACCTGAGTACCCAACATCTGCAGCACGGCCTTTCAGAAATGTGATGTAAACTAAGTACCTCTCTCTGAAATAGTAGAAACTGAAATGCCATGAAGACGGGCGATCTCTCGGATATAAACCTCTGCCGGCCGCTCCGATGAATAAGTTGTGCATACATGGATAAAATGAGTGGATTTGGTCAGCCGATCCACAATAACCCAAATGGCATCAAACATCTTCAAGGTCCGTGGAAGTACCGATACAAAATCTATGTTGATGCGCTCCCACTTCCACTTCGGAATCTCTATCTTTTGAAGCAACCCATCAGGTCACTGGTGCTCATACTTCACCTGCTAACAGTTGAGGCATCTAGCGACATATCCAACTATGTCCTTCCTCATCTGACCCCACCAATAGTGCTGCCTCAAGTCCTGATACATCTTCACGACACCCGGATGGATGGAATACCGCGAACCATGGGCCTCCGCTAGAATCAACTCCCGTAGCCTATCAACATATGGCACATAAACACGGCCTTGCATCCTCAACAGCCCATCATTTCCAATGGTCACGTCTCTGGCTTTGCCACACTGAACCCTTTCCATAAAAGCAAGCAAATGGGTACCATCATACTGCCGCACCCTAATACGATCAAATAAGGAAGACTGAGAAACCACACAAGCTAGAACATGGCTGGTCTTCGAAAGATCCAATCTTACGGAATATCTAGCTAAGGCCCGAACATCCATCGCCATAGGCCTATCTGATGCTGGTAAATACGCCAAACTTGCCAAACTCTCTGCTTGGCGACTCAAAGCATATGCTACCACATTGGCCTTGCCCGGGTGATACAGAATAGTGATATCATAATCTTTCGGCAACTCCAACCACCTTGGTTGGTGCAAATTTAGATCCTTCTACTTGAACAAGTGCTGTAAACTCCGATGGTCAGTATAAATCTCACAAGGGACACCCTACAAATAATGACGCCAGATCTTCAGGGCATGAACAATAGCAGCTAATTCAAGGTCGTTGACAGGGTAGATCTTCTTGTGTACCTTCAAATTTCTGGATGCGTTGGCAATCACCCTACCGTCCTGCATCAACACCGCTCCAATGCCATTTCTCTAGGAATAATAGAAGATAGTAGAAGAACCAGAACCGGTAGGCAATATCAAAATGGTGGCTGTAGTTAAAGCCATTTTGAGCTTCTGGAAACTCTCCTCACACTCCTCTGTCCACATAAATGGGGCACTTTTCTTGGTCAACCTAGTCATAGGGGCTACAATCGATAAAAATCCCTCCACAAAGAGACGGTAATAACCCGCCAAACCAATGAAACTGTGAATCTCTGTAGCTGAGGAGGGCCTTGGCCAACTCTACACGGCCTCTATCTTCCTCTGATCTACCCGAATGCCCTCGCTCGAAATCACGTAGCCTAAGAATGCCACTGAATCCAACCAAATACTCATATTTTGAGAACTTCACATATAAACTGCTTCTCTCTTAGGATCTGAAGCACGACCCTTGGGTGCTGCCCATGATCTTCCCGACTTCGAGAATACACCAGAATATCATCAATAAAAACAATAATGAATGAGTAGAGATATGTCCTGACACTGTGCATCAAATGCATAAAAGCTGCTGGAGCATTGGTCAGCCCAAATGACATGACAAGAAACTTGTAATGACCATAGTCCTGATTGTAGTATTCGGGATATCTAGCTCTCGAATCTTTAACTGATGGTATTCTGAGCACAAGTCAATCTTAGAAAACACACGTGCGCCTTGAAGCTGGTCAAACAGATCATCAATTCGAGGCAAAGGATAACGTTTCTTCCAATAACCTTGTTCAACTGTCTATAATAAATGCACATATGTATAGAACCATCCTTCTTCGTCACAAAAAATACAGGAAAACCCTACGGTTAAACACTGGGTCAAATAAAACCTTTATCAAGCAAATCATGCAACTGATCCTTCAACTTCTTCAACTCAAGAGGAGCTATTCGATACAGAGTAATGGAAATGGGCTGAATTCCCGGTAACAAATCAATTCCAAAATCAATGTCTTTATCGGGCGGCATGCCCGAAAGATCGGCAGGAAACACATTGGGATAATCCTTTACTACTGGAACTTTGTCGACAGAAGGGGTATCTACACTGATGTCTCTCAAATAGGATAAATATATTGCACACCCCTTCTCAACCATACACTGAGCTTTAAGGAAAGAGATAACTCTACTAAGAGTGTGATCTAAACTGCCACTTCACTCAATACGCGGAATTCCTAGCATAGCTAGCGTTACGGTCTTGACATTACAATCAAGAATAGCATAATGGGGCGACAATTAGTCCATGCCCATAATAATGTCAAAGTCAACCATACCGAGTGGCAATAAATCTTCTCTAGTCTCAAAATCATGAATTGTAACTAAACACGACCGACAGATGCGGTCCACAACAAGAGAATCTCCCACATGAGTAGAAACATAGAAGGGGGCACTCAAAGAATCCCGAGGCACTCCCAAATGCAAGAAAAGTAAGAAGACACATAAGAATAAGTAGAGCCCGGATCGAATAGAACCGATGCCTCTCTGTGACAAACTAGTTTTTTACCTGTGATAACAGATTTAGAGGCAATAGCCTCAACACGAGCAGGAAGGGCATAATATCTGGCCTGACCTCCCCCTCGAGGGCCACCTCTACCTCCCCGGCCTCCTCCTCTAGCTGACTGAGTAGGTGGGGCATCAATTGAAGCTGTGATCATGGCCTAAGAACCTTTCTTAGCACGCAGTGACAGAGAAAGCTGTGGGGGTGCACTCCTCCAAAGTCTAGGGCAATCTCTCACCACATGGCGAGTATCGCCACACTCAAAACAAGCTCTGGGAGGGCACAATGGTTGTGACTTACTAGGGCTAGCTCTGCTGGACTGATCTCTGAAAACACCCTGCGCAAGAGGCGCACTAAAAGCTGGAGGTGCATAGTAAAGATCCTGAGGTACAGGCGGAGATGGAGCACTACTGGCTGTTGGAAGAGTTGAATGAATGGGGAGACCCACAGAACCCCTACCATGTTGACCTGTACAGGCACCAGAGTAGTGGCCCGACTCTCCAGACTTCCTCGCCTCCCTTTCCCCTTGCTCCCTGGCGAGCATACTCTCGATCCTCCTTGCAACGCTCACTACCTGGTAATAGGGGATGTCCATCTGCAACTTCCGAGCCATGCTAGATCTGATGGGTGGGATAAGACCCTCGATGAACCTGTGAACTCTCTCGCAGACTATAGCAAGCAAAGTCGGTGCATGCCTGGCCAATCTGGTATAACGGATAGCATACTCCGAAAAAGTCATAGCACCTTGGCGTAAATGCTCAAACTCTATGCGCCATGCATCTCTGAGGATTTGGGGAACGAACTCTCTCATAAACATATCCGAGAATTGGGTCTTTGTCAGTAAAGCAGGTTCGACCGGGCTGTCTATCTCTTAAGTGTGCCGCCAATCATAGGCAGATCCTCGGAGCTGGAAGGCAGTAAAAGAAACCCCACTGGACTCTACTATGCCCATAGTGCGAAGAATACGGTGGCACTCCTCTATAAATCCTAAGGAATCATTTATCTCCCCTCTACTGAAAATCGGAGGATCGTACTTGTTTAACCTCTCCAACCTTCGCTGCTCATCCTCAGAAGCAGCTGCCCGATCCACGAGCCGAACTGACACTGAAGGGGGAATGGGAATGATCCCTGGGCCTGCTCACCCTGCAATCGCTGCTTAGGAGTGCGGATGGCAGGAGTCTGTGCTCCTCCACGGTCTGGAATGTGGCTGCAGCAAAGGGAAGAAACCCTGCCTGAGCCAAGCTGGTGTACGTGGACATGAATTGAGTTAATGTCTCCTGAAGGGCTAGCGTAGTAGTGGCAGTAGTAGGTGGGTCAGGAGCTTGGGCTCCGGCTAGAGCTGATGGTGGTGCCTCGGCGGCAGGTCGTATAGGTGCTCTGGCTGTAACACGTGCGTGTCCTCAACTTGTATCCCGACCCTGGCCTCAGACGGCTGCAGTAGGGGGCGCGGGTGCATGATCATCACGAGTAGTGCGTGTCGTCCATCTATGAGAGACTAGAAGATAGAATTTTAGAATTGACGTCAAAATATCGCACGACTAAGAAATCGATGAAGTGAAGATTTTTCCTAAATAGTTACATAGCCTCTCGTAGATAAGTACAGACGTCTCTGTACCGATATGAGAGACTCTAATAAACCGGCATGTGTTTCATGACTCCTATGAACATAGAGCTCTGATACAACTATTCACGACCCTAGTTCAACATCCGTGAACATGTCACGACGGCACCCAATCACGAGGACTAGGTAAGCCTAAGGGTGTGGAAATAACAACATTGACGATAACAATAATAAATTAAAACTATGTAACTCAAAGAAATGTATATAATTTGTTGTTTGGCACATACACTTCGCACCACAACTATGAAGAAGAATCCAAAAACTCGGAATCTCACGGGCGGCACAGGCTATAGGAAGTATATAGTACGGCTCTAGCTCCGAAAATGTCTACATCAATGAAATACAGGAACAAACTAGCTAACTACATGATAGAATATGAAGGAGACTCTTCGGTCTGCAGACATGGTAAATAAACCTGAAGTCTGCGAAACTCTCTCTCCTGTTTCAAGGGTAGTTCACCTGAGTGGAGGTACCTGGATATGCACATGAAAACATGCGCAGAAGAGGCGTGAGTACACCACAGCGGTACTCAGTAAGTGCCAAGCCTAACCTCGGTTAGGTAGTGACGAGGAAGGTCAATGGACTACTAAGATAATCTAATATACAATGAGATAAAGAAAACAGTATAAGTAAAATCTACAGCGAGAATTGAAACAGGATAAATAAGGGAAACAACAATAGGAAAAAAAAGGAACGAAACAATACAAGGAACACTACTCACAACAGGAAATAGTAATCGGGGATCTCTTGGTATCCTCATTATATCCGCTAGGGGTCTCTTGGTATCCTTATCATATTCACGAGGAATCTCTTGGTATCCTCATTATTTCACTAGGGATCTCTTGGTATCCTGATGATCTCTTGGTATCCTCATTATATTCACTAGGGATCTCTTGGTATCCTTATATTCACTAGGGATCGCTTGGTATCCCGAGGATCTCTTGGTATCCTCATTATATTCACTAGGGATCTCTTGGTATCCTCATATCTCACAATCTCATGTGCCAAGGATCTCATGGCATCCCGCACCTTCAGTCCAGAACATATCAAGTGTAGGGGGATCTTCCGGGAGGCCACCCTGTTGTCCTAATTTAAAAACACGCAATGGCAACTCAAACATTAGGAAAAATACTAATCCAAGAAAAAAAGATAGAAAATACTAGCAAAACATACTATGCGGAATAGAGGACAGTTCAACACTTAGGCAGCAAGTCAAACGAATATGCCTCTCTAATCTAACATAGAATGAATTCACAATTTAAAATGAACAAGTAAGCAAGAAAATTCAATTTAAAAGCTTCAAGTAAAAACAGATTTTTTCAACAATTTGCTCAAATACGCGCTTGTCACCTCACGTACGAGGCATTCAGTTAACAAACATCATATCCTAAGGGGAAGGTCCCCTACACAAGGTTAGACAAGCCACTCAACTCAATCGACTCAAAAAAGCAACTTGAAATCACTCTTTTGCCACGAGTATCTGACTCCAAATGACCCAAATCTATTCATTTCAATTACATCTCGTAATTAACATCTCAAGCAACTAATTCTACTATTAAAACAGTTAAGACGAAATTTTAGGTAAAATGACAAAAGCACCCCTATGGCCAACGTGGTCAAAACTCGAAGTTCGAACTAAAATTCGGTTACCCGTCCCCCCACAAATCCAATTATGTGATTAGTTTTGAAATCGGACCTTGATTTGAGGTCGAACTCCCAATTTTAGCAAAACCCTAGGTCTTACCCAATATACCCGAATTTACCCACTTAAAACTTTGATTTGATGTTGAAGTTATGTTAAAAGGTGCTAAGGAGTGAAGAAAATGAGTTAGATTAGAAACCACTTAACAATCGTTTTGAAGAAGAAGTATTGCATAGAAAATTGCTTCCTAGGTTTTGGGTTTTTGAAAGGTGAGAAATTATTGAAAAAAATCCCGTGTATATATATTCTCTGAACCTCCAGCGCGGACCTCGCGAGGATGACCGCGGCCACGCTGGTGTAGCTCAAGTTGCAGGTCCTCTGAAGGTGGCAGGACGGACTGCCCGATGGTGACCGCGGCCGCACTAGATGAACAGAAGGCTGCGGGTTCTCTGAAGCGGGCAGAACGAACCGGACGAGGACAACCGCGGTCGCCTGTCTCACGCCGCGGCCGCGCCTTTACCTGCAGCTCGCACCAAACCTGCAATATCTGGTGTTTTAAGTCTAAGACCTCCCAGAACCTACTCGAAACTCACCCGAGCCTAGGGGCCCCTAACCAAATATGCACATAACCTCAAAAACACCCTACAGACTTGTCCGCGCGATTAAATCGCAAAAATAACATCATAAACCTTTAAACTCATGATTTCTTCTAAATTTTTCATAAGACATAAAATTCACATTTCGGGTCCAAAACACGTCGAACGACGTCCGTTTTCAACCAAAATTTATAGAAAGTGCTCCAATCATATATAAGACTTGTACCGGGCACCTAGACCAAAATATGGGCCCGATATCCCAGCTTTCTAATCACATTTCATTTCTATTTTCTTTAATTATTTCTAGAAAACAATTTCACATTTAAATTAATTTCTCGGACATGAGACATCAGAATTCGATTTTAGGCATACGCTTAAGTCCTATATTTTTTTACGGACCCTCCGGGATCGTCAAATCACGGGTCCACGTCCGTTTACCCAAACGTTGACCGAAGTCAAATTTGTTTAATTTAATATCAAAATTCATTATTTTTCACACCGAATTCATATTTAAGCTTTCTGGTTATCCAGCCGGACTGTGCACACGAATCGAGGCAATCCTCAATGAGATTTGTTAAATGCCCCGTAGAGATGAAAATGAGTAAAGAAACAGGTGATAACCCATTTTGGCGGTCACAAAGTGAAATAATAAAACAAGAATGGAAGTCCCGGCAAAGGAATAAATCATTAACTATTCTCTTTCTTTCACTTTCACCTCATATTGCACATTATAACTTAAGACAAAGCTCCAAAGAGTTACTTATCTCAAATACCTTCACAATTAATATTTCAAGCCGAGCCAAAATACTGTCCCGATGCAACCACGTTCTAATCAATTTTCATTTCAAATTTTTTTAATAATTTTAGAAAATTAATTTCTTTTAAAAATTCATTTTTCGGGATCGAAACCTCAGATTTGTACTCCGGGCATACGCCAGAGTCCCATATTTTCCTACGGTCCCTCCGGGACCGACAAATCATGGGTTTGGATCCGTTTACCTAAAATATTGATCGAAGTCAATTTTATTCAATTTAATATCAAATTTTAGAAATTTTCTCACTGAATTCATATTTAAGTTTTCCGGCTACGCGTACGGATTGTATACCAAAATCGAAGCGACTAAAATTAAGGTTTTCAAGGCCTCGGAAGCACGGAATAAAAAAGAAAACAGGTGATGACCCATGTGGGTAGTCACAGCTCTATAAATACAATATGTTTAGATACTGAGCTTCAATTATTTATTTTCATCTTCTCTTAATCTCAGACACTAATTATTTGGCAAGATATTAAAGAATTTAGCAAGATGCACTTTTTTTTTTCTTTACTTCAACCTCTTTTCTTTCTGGAAGTGGCTACATTATTTGTCTAATATTTTTATGCTTATTTTGTCTGCTTGTGTTGTATAGTATGTGTATTCGTCATATATAAATAAATGTTTTTTTCTAGTTGAATTAGTCAAGAATAAAAAATGGAACAAGCTTCTTAAATATTACTTGCCAAGCATTGGTGAAGAGGTTAGTGTATTTTGTATTTTATTTATACATTGTTCCTCATGGCTTATTGGTAAAGACCCCCCCTCCCCCTTCCCCCGGGCATAATTAAAAAGTAAATAAAAATTAGGTACCAGCTTGAGGATGTTACCACTCTTAAAAAAGAGAAGTTTCCAGCATGTGGCATGTTGGTTGTGAAAGAAATTAATTAAACAAATTTTGATCAAAGGTGTGTTAACATGGCATGTATCTGTTGGTTCTTTGTTTTACCCGAAAAAATGTCGGTTCCTAGAAATCTTAGTAATAATTTTTTTCCATCAGTTGTGATATTTGGAAAGTAATTCACATGTTTAGCTTTCATGAATATTATGATAGTGGATCTATCAGATTGAAGTAATATTGAAGTTTGAAGAAATGTGCTTGGAATCTGTGAAGGAGTATTCTCCATTATTTGTACAGGTATGTTGTTTCGCTCTAGAAGTGTCACTGTTTTTGCAGTCCATCTAGAGGATTGAATTAGTCTTTCCAGTTGTTTAGTTTTTTATATGTTGGAAACAAAGGGTTAGATAATTCACTAAATAATTGATATGGTTAAATGCCAATGCCGTATTGCATTTCGGAAAGCTATCAGCAATCTTGTTGTCTTAACAAGAGTAGTTGCTAGTGCTCAAGATAATCTATACGAATATTACTTATAATAAAACCCTATATGAATATTTTTAATTTGCTGTCACAAGTTCGGATTATACATTTTCTTTTCATGTCCTGACATGATGTTTGATGTTCTGAAGAGCCTTATATTCTATTACTAGCTGAATGTCCTTTTTTGATTTTGGACTACTACTGAGACGAAAGTTGAAAACAATAAAAGTTCCCTTGATTTTGTCCCATTGTCAACAAAGCAATGCATCTTAGTCTTCATTTGCAATTTACTGCCTTTCACATTAAATAAGAGAAACAGGGAGCATTGAAGGGTAAGTGGCTATGAGGATATGCAGTAAAATCGAAAGGAAGGTGACGGATAGTCAGTGCGTTAAACTTAATATAAGAGCAAGGCAACATTCATTATATACGTAAACAAAGATAGTGTCGTGTATCATGATAACAGAAACGCCATAGTCTGAAACCATAAACACGTGGCTATTCGCCTAATGTCATATTGAACTTTTATATATAATACATGAAATACACATGATATTATTCTGAACATAATTACATGACCTACGCATAGATAAAACATATTTCCAAGTCCTATAGGCACATTATCTATTTATCGTATGTAGGTACTAAATTATACACATCCCCTTTTTACTAACAACCCCACTTTTTCGTCTCTTCAGTCAGATGTCCCAGTTTTCCACAACCATAGATTCCAAACTTTACTGATTGTGCCCATTCCTAATATTTCTTTCCGTCTAATCGGTGAGAAGTTACTTGGAAGGACATGTGAGCAACAAGGACGTTCGGCTTCTCCTGATGTTGCAGATTGGCACTCTCTGTGAAAAGCTATTTTGGCCATAAGGTATTAGGGAGGAAAGTCTCGCTCTGATACCATGAACTTTGGACACAGAAAAGGAAAGATGGTGGCATCCCCCTCCAGAAACAAAGATTTTGACAGCCCAATAACCTTGTAACATAGGTAAAGCATTTTGTCATTATAAAATATATAGGCACATTTTAGAAAGCTGGTCCAACATTTCTTCTATACTCCAACATTTATACCTCAACATCTGGATGTGGAGATTATTTCCATCAAAATTGTCTATGGCCTAATGATTTCTAGTGGTGCTTTGAGAAGAGATGATCTACAGTGATAGTACAATATATATTGTTTTAGTTGTCTGTTACAATATTGCTATTATACATTTATCATATTAACCTCTTACGCCAAGCCGGGACAAGTAGGGAAAAAAATGGTTTTTCCTAGTTGTGTAGGAAAAATATTTTTCTTTAAAAGTTCCCTTGATTTTGTCTCGTTGTCAACAAGGCTATGCACCTTAGTCTCCACTTGCAATTTAATGCCTTTCACATTAAATAAGAGAAATAGGGAGCATTGAAGGGTAAGTGGCTATGAGGATATGCAGCAAAATCGGAAGGAAGGTGACGGACAGTCAGTGCGTTAGACTTAATATAAGAGCAAACCAACATTCATTATATACGTAAACAAAGATAGTGTCGTGCATCATGACAACATAAACGCCATAGTCTGAAACCATAAACACGTGGCTATTTGCCTAATGTCATATTGAAGTTTTATACATAATACATGAAATACACATGATATTATTCTGAACATAATTACATGGCCTACGCATAGACAAAACATATTTCCAAGTCCTATAGGCACATTATCTAATTATTGTATGTAGGTACTAAATTATACACATCCCCTTTTTACTAACAACCCCACTTTTTCGTCTCTTCAGTCAGATGTCCCAGTTTTCCACAACCATAGATTCCAAGCTTTACTGATTGTGCCCATTCCTAATATTTCTTCCCGTAATCGGTGAGAAGTTACTTGGAAGGACATGTGAGCAGCAAGGACGTTTGGCTTCTCCTGATGTTGCAGATTGGCACTCTCTGTGAAAAGCTATTTTGGCCATAAGGTATTAGGGAGGAAAGTCTCGCTCTGATACCATGAACTTTGGACACGGAAAAGGAAAGATGTTGGCATCCTCCTCCAGAAACAATGATTTTGAAAGCCCAATAACCTTGTAACATAGGTAAATCATTTTGTCATTATAAAACATATAGGCACATTTTAGAAAGCTGGTCCAACATTTCTTCTATACTCCAACATTTATACCTCAACATCTGGATGTAGAGATTATTTCCATCAAAATTGTCTATGGCCTAAAGATTTCTAGTGGTGCTTTGAGAAGAGATGATCTACAATGATAGTACAGTATATATTGTTTCAGCTGTCTGTAACAATATTGCTATTATACCTTTATCATATTAACCTCTTACGCCAAACCGGGACAAGTAGAAAAAAAATGGGTTTTCCTAGTTGTGTAGGAGAAATATTTTTCTTTTAAAGTTCCCAACCCCTACTCGATAATATTTTGCTCTAATCAATACAAAAAAAAGTGGCTATCCAAAGAGAGGTTGGTGTACATAACTTTTTGTGCCATACAGGAATTGTGGTATTCACGAAATACAAATTAGTATTTCAAGTATAATTTTGGACATAATTACTATGTTTGCTCATGACATAAAATGATCTCTTTTATTTCACGAACCTAGTGTCTTTTCTGTGTCCAAATTAGTTGCATTCATTCCTTTTATTCGTTAATGGGATTCAGTCCAAGTTAATTGAATCATTTGTGTAAACATCAAGTAGGAAATTCAAGCATTCAATCGAGTAGAATTAAAATTCCACATTCAGTTGATGCGAAGAAGACGCTAAACATCGATGCAATTCAAGGAATTGTGCTTTTAGGGTTAAGCCAAGTATTTGTGATGACTCCAATGGCTCTGGCGATGACTCTTCTGGTTCCGACAAAGATTCCACTAGCTCAATCAGGTCGATCATGGATAGACATAGTAGAGGAGAAAATTACAAAGACGATGGAGATGAGTAAGGCACAATTGAGCTCTTAACAAGCTCATGGAGTAAAATTGCGGGAACAGTACCAGAGGAGGAGGGTTTAAACCTAAATTGTAAGGAATTGGCAGGAGAAAATGTCAAATACAATGGATAATATCAAAGATGAAATTGTATATTAGAAACCAACAGTGATATGCTATGTTTTGGGATCTAATCCCCCACCGGCTGTAATTGATGGCTACTTTTGGAGGATATGGGGAGGTTTTAGTATTGTTAAAATTGCACTAAATCAATATAGGAATTTTATATGGTTTATTTTAGTTCTTATTGTATAGAAGATAGGTATATCAAGAGAGCTAATTCCTAATATAGGGCAAAATAAAATGTTAAGAACGCCATGACCATGTAAATACACGCGCACAACATTTCTTAGAATATTAAATCTGATTATGCTTCCTTAGGTCATAGCTTAATAATTTTCCTTAGAATATGTACTGAGCTATTTTTTAAGGGGGATTAGTCTAACCATTTGGCAACAAGCATATGTCCATTGTAGAGCCTAAATGGTCCCGGCCATTTGAGGAACTAGTGGCCCAAATATGTTTTTCAGCAAAAAATATTAAAATCATGATTATTGTTCACGCTCAATTGAGTCTCGCAAAAGACTACGCGGGCGTTGCAAATATAATGTAAGTATTTATGCTCAAAGTCGAACACACAGGGACTTAACCTATCAATTAATTTTTTTGGACTTACTAAATTTTATAGAATCAACTTCCCCAAACGTTGTAAATAACAATTGATGGTAATTCTACAACTAAAACTGAAAGTAAATAACCAGCTAAAAATTAACTATGCTTGATTTATAAACAATTGGAATAGGTCTAAGGTAATGGTTTCCCCCGTTGTTGATCTCCTTGGTTGTATGTTTCATATAGCATTGACTTACTTGTTCCTATAATTCATGGACTCTCCAGCTATCATAAATCTCTCTCGAGCAATTATGATAATTTACTAGACGCACTCTCTCAAGCTACGCTAACTAGATTCGTATTACAGTTCACTTAGATTGCACCCGAGGTATTGTTATCTTTAGTCCAACATCTAAATCCTCGGTTGTGAATCTCTTTTATACTCCGGGAGTGCTGTTATTCAAACAACTACCTTAATATGCACTCTCTCTCAAGTAGATGCATAATGAATAGGCACAGCTAGATGAGGGACTTTAAATCAACTAGAACAAGAATGTAGTTGAACAAATAGAGATTAACAAAAAATTAAAATTATATTAACATCACAATGGATTCATCCCCAACGGGTTCAACCAAAATCTTAGTTTAGAAAATTTAGCTACTCATGAAAATAAAAAAAATTACAAAAGAGTTCATATTCAAAGGTAAAAGAACAAGGAAGAAGATTAATGATTGGTGCCCAATCATCCTCATCGCCTCTTGCCCTTCAATCTGATGTTTTTCACTTCCCAAGAATCATTCTCTCCTGTCTTGGCTGGTTCGTTTAATATAGGTTTTAGGACTTAAAATCCCGTATTTTTCTCTTTGGTCCCTAAAGTTTACGCGTCCCGCTATTAACCTACCGCGGTTAAGCCAGGACCACGGCCAAAGTGTCCTTCAGGATTTGCAGTAGTGTTCTGCCAGGGTCCTATCGCGGTTACATCCGAACAGCAGCAGACCAGTTTGAGTTCTGGTTTTGTCCCTTCGCTTGGTGCAGTTTGTGGATGTTGTATAATTGACCTCCTATTCTCTATAATTGATCCCCAAAAGTACTCTACATTCTTTTATTGGATATAATCTGCAAAGCATGAAAAGCACTAATCAAAACATTCACTTTTTACCATAAAAGCTATACAAAAAAAAGTGGTTCTTTATAGCCTAATTATAGTCTAATTACCAATAATCTATACCCACACTTAAATATTTGCTAGTCCTCGAGCAAGTTAAACGAAACCTCTCGGCCTAATCATTTGATGCATTACCTTGTTTATGTCACACCCACCATTATGAAATAACAACCTAAGCAGTGCAACAGCCGCACCTCAAGTGAAGACTCTAATGCGATGCAACACTCGTGCTTACTCTATTTACTCTAAGCAGAGGTGAAGACTTACTTTTTCTTCCTGAGTTAAATGCCCTCACATCACATTTTTGAGAGAAGTACCACATACATAAAATCAAACAACAAAGAACTATAGATAGAACAAATTCACTCACTCTCAGCAAAAAACATTCATATGCCACATAGATACACCACAAGCTTGCCTATAGTTTAATACTCTACTAATTGAGTTCATTCAATCTTGGATCAATTAGGACTTTATTTGGTTGTAATGTAGGCTACCGGACGGGTAAGATAAGTTTTGATATAAGAGTGACTACACCTCCCAAAACACTTTAATACATACATTTTAACATTTAAACCTCATACTTATGTCAAACAAAAATTCCACTTTCACATCAATTTAAATTACCTCCTTCTTCTTCAAGCACACTTACATCAATAGTCACCACTTATCAAGGAAACTTCCTTTTTTTTAACAACAATCCAACTATTCTTTTTCAATTTAAGTGGCTCTTCCTTTTTAAAAATAGTGCACCTTTTTCCTTATTCAATTAGTTCCACTTAAAGGCCAACCCAACCATCCCCACACTTTAACTTTTACAAAGTTTATAATAGTTCATGTGCTCATGAGACGTTAAAAGGTTCAATAGATGGTTAATTCGAACAAATAGGTAAGGCTTATAATGGGGTTGCTAAAAAAAAGGATTACAGGCTCAAAAAGGGTTATCTACGATATATAACAATTAGGTGGGTAAAATATACATATTTGTCTCAACAAGAAAATGCCTATATCACTTCCAAGAATAAACAACACTACTATTTCGCTTTGAAAACACATGGGGAAAGTTCTAGGCATGAAATGCAAGCACATAATACATGTATTACCTCACACACACTTGGAATGTAATCAATTAGTTTATCAACACACTCACATGAGCGTTCAAGTAAGACAAGGTGTGCAAAATGAAGGCAAAAGATTAAGAGTCTATAAGTGATCCTAGACGTCGCACCCTCAAGTTCGTTTTACTTATTAGCAGGTATGTACTTTACAGGATGCATTCTTTCCCTCACCCATCTTATCCAAAGAGAGTCCTAAGGGCCTTAAAAAATATTAAAGAAAAATCTACCAATCTTGGTTCAAGAAAAGCCCTTGGAAAAGAACCGTGGCGAAAAGAAAAACCAAGGGGGAATTACTACACTACCTAAGAAGAAAATAAATAAAAAAAATTTGGATTTTTTTATTAGACTATTTCCCTCAAGAATACTGTCTAATTGGTCCGTCATCAGGAAGAGTCTCCTACATTTTCTAGATTTTTTATCCGACCTTAGCCCTCAAGAAACCCGTCGATAAGTATTCGTCGTTGGGCCAAGTCGGTGACGTCTAAGATAAGTACAAACAATAATGCACAAAAGTAGAGGCACATATCTACACCATACTTAGGGAATATATACACTAACAATACACAACACTAAATAAAGTCTCCCACCCCACGCAAAAAGAATATAGCATGTCCCCATGTAATAAAAACAACAAAGTGCAGAAGGCTAAGAAAACTTCCCTGGTCATTACTCGGAGTCATAGACTGTGTTGAGGTCCATGTTACAAGCCCTCCCTATAGCGCAGAACCAAGCCATCATCCGGCTCTTAGACCAGGCTTGTCGTCTGGAAATGGCATCCAAACGTACATGCAGTTTTGCCACCTCTTCCTCCAAAGAAGGGCAACCTGGGTCGGCTGGAGTGTGATCTAGAGAACCCCTCCCTAGTCTGGGGTTGCCGAGAGGTTCCGACTACATCATAAGATCTCTTGAGTGGTGTCATAGGTGCTGGGTCATCATAATCGTCGTCAAGCTCAATGGGTGTGGGTGTATCTCTGCCTACTGTGATCTTTGCAACTCCGAATGCTGCTCTTGTGGCAAAAGTTCCATCCGTAGGACTAGCGGGGACATCTGTCAGCAGAGATAACCTCGTCACAAGTAAAGGGAAGTAAAAGCCCTTAGACATTAGAGGACCGGAGGAACATTTCATCTACAATGAGTTTCTCTACATCAAAGTCCTTCATGGTTACGAAGCACGAAAAAAGTGGAGCCCGTAAGCTTTTCACATCTGACGTTTTGCCCGTGTGCAATAACCTGCTGCAAAAAATGGTGAACCAACACTTAGCCTCCCATATGAACGACCTGGAATGAAGGGTCATGTACTCATGTATCCAGTTTGGACGTCCCTCTAAGCACATTGTCTTAATCAGAATGTCCCAGTCAACCACTGGGAATTAATAATAAATTTTACCAATGAAAGGAGGTAGCTGCAAGACCTGGAGAATCTTCAGTAGTAAAGCATCTACCACTTTGCCTTGCACAATCACAGAACGACACATATGTTTCGGGCAGCTTGCATAGAGCTCCCAGACCATAATTGGATTGTCTGTGTCAGGTTCCTCGAAAAAGAACTCCATCCCCCTCCGTCTGATTTCCTCGTACATGTCCGGTTATTCTACACTGAGGGCAGCCCTTCCAGTAGCAATCTAAGGGACAAAGCTTTTTGTAGCTATAGCATGAAACATGTCGCCTGCCTCCTGTGACTCGAATCAGGTGACATCATACGTCAGTAATTTGGAAGTGCTTCCCATGTTTCTACGCTTCTTTCAGGCCATTGTTCCTACAATCAATTCGGTATAACGATCAGGTGTAGCCTAACATGTGCCAATCAGATGGGTATTCAGGTTTCGCCACCCGCTGGGACAAAACAGTTCCCTTTTTGCAAAACATGGCCAGTATAACCATCTAATAAGGTGCCAAAGTTGACAACATCCACTATTATAGTTGCTACAATTCCGCCTTATAAGTCCCTACACAGATTCCACAAATTAAAAACTGTTAAGTGCTACCACCACCCACCCGCGTAGCCTTCCAAAGTCTAGTAATGTGACCAAAGAGACAACTCCCATGCTACATGCTGAACTTCACCCCACACAAAAAATGTCAACAATGAACATACCCCCACCCCTACACAAATCAACCCCAAACACCATCTACAATACCAAACTTGGAGTCTAAGACCCAATTGCAACAAAAATCAAGAATTCTACACAGTGACTACTATATAATGAAAAATACAAAAAAAAGAAAAGAAAAAGTAGAACAACTTACTTGTAAATTATAGCGGAGCCTTAGGGAATAAAAAAGAAAAAGAAGAAGAACATACTTGGGGGGTGTTTGAGAGGTAGGGGTGGTTTCGGCAATGGGGTTGTGTATGGGAGAAGAGAAATTGTGCATGGGTTAGTGGGGGGTTGGGTTTGGTTGGAGGAAAGGAAGATGAAGAAGAAGGAATAAAAATGGGGGTTTGTGGGTTTGAGGAAAGGAAGAAGAAGAAGGACTAAAAATGGGGGTTTGTGGGTTTTGGGAAGAAGAAGAGATAATAAAGAGGAGAGAAGATGAGAAAAGTGGAGAGAAGAGGAGAAACAAACGTGTATTATGTTGAGGGTGGGGTTAGGTTAGGTTAATTAAAGGAGGAAAAGAGAAGTAAAAATAAAAAATTTAAAAAAAAATTCTGCAGATGTACCTTGGCGAGTTCTAAGCTACCGCGGTTACGCTGTGACCACGGTGAACCTTCATCAGAGAGGATCTTCGATCACTGTCCCAGCTCGGTTACGCCGTGACCGCGGTCTGGGCCTCTTCCTAGATGCCAATTTCGGGGTTCTTTTCATTGTTTTGTTCCTTATGCATTATTTTTACCTCTTTTAATGCCTACCTTACCGATGTTTTTCCTAGGCTCGTGATGCAAACTCCTGCGCACTATCCTGCATATATACAATATCTTAGAAATTATACTATCGTGAGTTGCCTCCCATGTAGTGCCTAATATAATTTTGTGGCATGATGCAGCACGAGCGCAATTAAGAATATCTCAACCTTTTTGGTTCATCGAGATGTATCGCAGACAACTCTTTCGGTTCATCCACTCCCACATACATTAAGTCTTTGCCCATTAACCTTGGAAGTATTGGTGCTTTTCTCACTTGTTATCTCCACAGCTCTAGATGGGAACATTTGTACCACTCTATATGGTCCTGACCATCGAGACTTTAACTTAACTGAAAACAATCTCAATCTTGAATTATACAGTAATACCTTATCACCGTGTATGAAATCCCCGTGCATAATGTGTTTATCATGCATCTTCTTCATTCTTTCCTTGTATAGCCTCATGCTTTCAAAGGCTTGATATCTAAATTATTCAAGCTCATGCAACTCTGTTAGTCGATTTTCTGCAGCTGTGTCAGGATCTATGTTCAATTTCTTTAGTGCCCACCAAGCTCGATGATCTAGCTCGACATGCAGGTTCAGGCCTTCCCAAATACAAACTTGTATGGCGACATACCTATTGGTGTTTTGAACGCAGTTATGTAGGCCCAAAGTGAATCATCAAGCTTCTTTGCCCAATCAGTTCGTGTGGCATTCACCGCCTTGGTTAGTATACTTTTTATCACCATGTTAGACACTTCAACCTGCCCACTGGATTGCAGATGGTAAGGGGTGGCCACCTTGTGGCGTACATCATATCTTACAAGTGGTTTCTCGAAGGCTCTATTACAGAAGTGAGTTCCCCCGTCACTAATGATCGCTCTTGGTGTCCTAAAGATTGTGAATATGTTCTTTTTCAGAAATCCTACCACCACCCTTGCATCATTAGTGGGCAATGCTGCAACCTCTACCCATTTAGACATGTAGTCCACAGCAACAAAGATGTACTTATTGCTAAATGAGTTAACAAACAGACCCATAAAGTCAATCCGCCAAACATCAAATACCATACCTCTTCAATCAGGTTCATTGGCATCTCATGGAGACGGGAAATGTGTCCTGTCTGTTTGCATTCATTGCAATTCTTGACCCAGAGGTGTGCATCTCTAAACACAGTAGCCAAAAGAATCCCACCTCTAGCACTTTCGCAGTTGTCCTGACCTCTCCATAATGTCCTCCGTATGTTGACGAATGCCAAGCCTGCAATATTGAATATTGTTCTATCTCGGAGACACACCTACAGATAATATTATCAACAAATATTCTAAACAAATGAGGCTCGTCCCAATAATACATGCGGAAATCACGAAAGAACTTTTCATTTTGGACAGATGAAAGGTTATATGGAACTATACTATAGGCCAAGTAGATTGCAAAATTTGCATACCATGGCGTATCTTCCAAAGTAGCTGCGATCAGCTGCTCATCAGGAAAGGTTTCCAGAATCTTTTCGACCTTGACTGTTTTTTCAGCTCCTTAAAGTCATGATAAATGATCAACGACTAGATTTTTTGTGCCCTTACGGTCACAAATTTCGAGGTCGAATTCTTGCAACAGCAGCACCCAATGAATCAAACGCGGCTTGGACTCCTTCTTCTCAATTAGGTACCTAAGAGCTGCATACAATTACCTTGGAACCAATCATATATGATCGAAACTTGTCAAAAGCAAAAACCGCCGCTAACATCTCCTTCTCTGTCATAGTGTAGTTGAGTTGTGCACCACTTAGCGTTCTACTTGGGTAATAAGTTGGATGCATCAGCTTATCTTTTCGTTGCCCCAAGACTGCTCATATAGCATAATTTCCTGCGTCACAGATGAGCTCAAATGGTTGCTCCAAGTGGGGTGAAACAATGATGGGTGCAGTTACCAACCTCTTCTTCAGTTCCTCAAATGCCAACATGCAATCATTAGAAAACACAAAGGGCTAATCATTTTCAAGGAGTTTGCATAATGGGTTAGTAATTTTGGGAAAATCTTTTATGAAACGCCGGTAGAAGCCAGCGTGCCCAAGAAAGCTTCTCACTTCCTTGAGGAAGTGGGCGGTGGTAGCTTTTCAATCACGTCAACCTTCGCATGGTCGACCTCAATTCCTTTTTTGGACACTCGACGTCCCAGGACTATCACTTCTTGTACCATAAAATGGCACTTCTCCTAGTTTAACACTATGTTTGTCTCCACACATCTTTTGAGCACTCTACTTAAGTTGTGAAGACAGTCTTCGAATGAATCTCCCACCACGGAGAAATCACCCATAAAGACTTCCATAATATCCTCCACCATATCTATGAAGATGGCAAACATGCACCATTGAAAATTTGCTAGTGCATTGCAAAGCCCAAATGGCATTCTTCAAAAGGCAAAGATGCCATACGGACAGGTGAAGGATGTTTCTCTCTATCTTCACGGGCTATTGATATATGATTGTACCCCAAATATCCATCAAACAAACAAAAGTGCGATCATCCGGCCAGCCTGTCCAACATTTTGTCGATGAAAGGCAAGGAAAAGTAGTCCTTTCAGGTGGCGATGTTTAATTTCCGGTAATCCATGAAAATTTTCCACCTTGTGACTGAACGAGTTGAGATCAACTAATTGTTGTCATTTTTCACAAAAGTCATCCCCCCTTTTTGACACATATTGGACAGGGATGGACCAATTACTACAATAGATGGGGAAGATGATTCCCGCATCTAGCCATCTTATCACTTTCTTATTTACAACCTCTTTCATGTTTGGGTTCAGCCTTCGCTGATGTTCCCTGGAAGGTTTGTGCCCCTTTTCCAGGAAAAACTTATGCATACAGAAGGCTGGGATGATACCCTTTATTTCTTCCATAGTCCAGCCAATGGCAATCTTGTTTTCTTGTTGTACCTGTAAGAGCCGCACATGTACCTGAGGTGATTTGGTAGTGGCTTTAGCTCATGTTTGTGAGGTTCTTCTATTGATGGCTTTGTTGGAGGTGTAGCCCTTTTTTCTAATTCAAGGGACTCAAATTGAGGTTCCCTTGTCAATAATCCTCGGCCTTTAATTGCCATGACCTATTCAACTAACCCTTCACCATCCATCTCTTCTATATTTTTCAGATATGCATCCAATGGGTCATTCACAGTCAGTATCGCATCGTCCTCTTGCAGAATCACATCTACTGCATCCACTGAAGAGTAATTAGCATATTCTTCAGGTTTCTCAGATATTGTTGAACATTGAATATGAATTATTCATCGTTCAGTCTAATTTTTAGTTCCCCAGTCTCACAACCGATCAGTGCTCTGCCCGTCACCAAAAATGGTTTATTCAGAACGAGAGGTATCTCCTCATCTACCAAGAAGTCCAGGATAACAAAGTCTACTAGGAACATGAACTTCCCCACCTGCATCAATACATCATCGAGAATACCAGTTGGCCTTTTCAACGTGCGATCAGCCAGCTGTAGCAGCATAAAAGTTAGTCTAGCTCTGCCGATGCCCAATTTAGTGTACACAGCCAGCGACATCAGATTTATGCTGGCCCCCAGATCACATAAGGCCTTTGAAAAGGCGTAGCTCCCAATTGTGCACGGAATAGGGAAACTACCTAGATCAGACATATTTTGAGCCATCAGTCTTGTGACTACTGAGTTGCAGGTCGGTGTGAGAGTCACAGTAGAAAGATCCTAAAAATCAAAATTTCGAGACATTAAATCTTTCATCATATTTGCATAACCGGATATCTACCTAAAATCCTCAATCAAAGGAATATTCAATTGAATATGACGTAACATCTCCATAAATTTCTTGTATTGAACTTCCTTCTTTTTTTTAAGCAGTCTCTAAGGGAAGGGTGTAGGTATCACCATTTGTGCATTGCTTGCTGGCTTCTCTATGTTGGAATTTTCTTGCACAGGAGGTGCCATTTTTTCTGCAGTTTTCTCATTCATCTTTTCCTTCTCCTGACTCTGCTCAACAACCACTTCAGTAAGCTCTGTTGGATCCTCCACCTCTACCAGAACTGGAGCGGATGGTGTACTCTCCTTCTTGGCTTGTAGTTTTCTTGTTCTCTATCTAAATCTCTCCCATTCTGGAGACTTACTTCTATCAGCTGATTTGGGTTTTGCTCCTTGGGTTGATGTTAGTGTCTGCAGGCAAGGTTCCCTGAGGACAGTTGTTCAAAGACATGAACAGCTATCCCAGCTCCGTTTCGGTGTTCTTTATGGCTAAATAATGCACTGCCAATATTTCTTGCACTTTATTATTTTTCCCAATGAGTTGCTGAAGCATACCCCTGATTTCCACCATACTGTTATCTTGCTATTGAGAAGGCGGTTGATAAGCTAATTATTGCTGATTCAACTTTAGGTAGCCTTTGGTTTCTGATATAGTTCTGGAACTAATTGGTTTTGAGGGTGGATACCCCTAGGATGTTGCATATTAGGCCTGTACTGCTGATTTTGCTATGGTCTCAATTGTTGTGCTCCCTGTCTCTGCCCCCCCCCCCCCCTCCCCCCATAGTTGTTGACATTATTCATATCCTCTGATGCCCCTTGATTATCACCTTCTCCACTCCATGAACACATATACGACAGATTAATACAAGATGTACAAAGTCATGCATTCGTTGTATCAACAATGTGCACCTGTTTTGTACCAATCACATCAATTTTCTTTGTCACGATGCTTACCTGGTTCATGAATGTGGCCATGCTCTCTGCATACGAATTATTGGGATCAAGCGGGACTGAATGCACAATGGGTGTTAGTTTTTTACTTCTAGTCATTCACCCCAAATTTTGTGACATTTTATCGAGAAGGATTTTGTACTCGGTGAAAGCTTTTCTTAACAAAGCACCTCCAACTGAGGCATCGTCATTCGCTTTCAAGTTGTCAGCTAGACCCATGTAGAATCTCTGGCCGAGCATCTGTTCTGGAACGCCATGATGAGGACACTTCACTAGCATCCCTTTAAATATTTCCCATGTTTCTTGAAAGGACTTAGTTGGCTACTGCTTATACTGCAATATTTCATCAATTTGTCTTGCAGTCTTGTTAGACGGATAGAACTTGTTCAGGAACTGTTTGACTAAGTCCTCCCAGGTAGTGATGAAGTTGATAGGGAGCTAATTTGGCCAAGTATGAGCTCTCCCGGTTACAAGGAATGGAAACAGTAGCAACTTGATAGCTTCTTGAGTCGCGTTTAGCTGTCTTTGGGTCATACAAATTGGCAGAAAATTTTTCAAGTATTGTTGCGGGTCTTCAATGTGTGGCCTAGAGAAAAATCCTTTATTCTGCAGTAGATGTAGCATATTTTTGGTTATATGGAAAGTCTCCACTTGGATTGCGGGCGCAGCTATGGCAGTGGCTAGGTGATAAGCTGTGGGTTGTGCCTTGTCCTAAAGTGCAACCTCGGGCACAAGAGGTGCCACTACTTATACGTTGGGGTTTGTTGGTGGGTCCCTAACGTTCCCATTAACGTTGTCTACGTCATCAATGTTAATCGAGTTGGTGTGATTGTTGGGATTGTTGAAGTCTCTTGTTGGATCGATTTAATGCCCTGAATGTTTTCTCGGGGTCTGTGAGTCCTTCTAGCAGTTCTCAGGTCCTAGAAGAACTTCTAGGCATGCACCTGATTTCCACCAGAGTTCAAATGTTAGAATTTCAATGAAAGATTGAGTATAGAGAAAACTGACTACATTTCGAATTTTTGTATTTATTTCAATTGTAATTGATAACACCGTCAAATCCTCAGCAACGACGCCAAAATTTGATCACGCTCAACTGAGTCTCGCAAAAGACTATGCGGGCGTTGCAAATATAGTCTGAGTATTTATGTCCAAAGTCGAACCCAGATGGACTTATCATATAAATTACTTTTGTTGGACTTACTAAATTCTATAGAATCAACATCCCCAAATGTTGTAAATAATAGTTGATGGTAATTCAACAACTAAAACTGAAAGTAAATAAATAGCTAAAAGTTAACTATGCTTGATTTATAAATAATTGGAATAGGTCTAAGGTAATGGATTTCCCCGTTGTTGATCTCATTGGTTATATATTTCTTATTGCATTGACTTAGTTGCCTTTATAAATCATGAACTCTCCCGCTATCATAAATCTCTCTCAAGCAAATATGATAATTTACTAGCCGCACTCTCTCAAGCTATGGTAGCTAGATTCGCATTACAATTCAGTTAGATTTCATCTTAGGTATCGTAATCTCTAAACAATCCTCTAAACCCTCGGTTATAACTCTCGTCTATACTCCAGGATTAATATTGTTCAAATAACTACCTAAATGTGCACTCTTTCTCAAGTAGATACATAATAAATAGCCACCGCTAATTGAGGAGCCTTCAATCAACTACAACAAGAATGTAGTTGAACAAATAGAGATTAACAACCAATCAAAACTATATTAACATCACAATAGATTCATCCCCCACGGGTTCCACCAAAACCTTAGATTAGAAAATTTAGCTACTCAATAAAATATAATAAATTACAAAAGAATTCATATTCAAAGGTAAAAGAATAAGGAAGAAGAATAATGATTGGTGCCCAATGATCCTCATCGCCTCTTCCTCTTCCTTCTGATGTTTTTCACTTCCCAAAAATCATTCTCTCCTTTCTTGGTTGGCTTCATTTAATATAGGTTTTAGGGCTTAAAATATCGTATTTTTCACTTTGGTCCCTAAAGTTTACGCGTCTTGCCGTTGTCCTACCGCAGTTACGCTAGGAGCACGGTCAAAGTGGCATTCAGGATCTGTGATAGTGCTCTGCCGCGGTCCTATCGCGGTTACACCCGGACAAGGGCAGACCAGCTTCAGTTCTTGTTTTGTCCCTTTTCTTGGTGCACATTGGGGGTATTGTATGATTGACCTCCTTTTCTCGGTAATTTATCCCAAAAGTACTCCACATACTTCTTTTATTGGATATTACCTGCAAAGCATGAAAAGCACTAATCAGAGCATTTTGTTATCAATTTTTACCGTAAAAGCGATAGAAAAAATGTGGTTCTTTATGGCCTAATTATAATCATATTTACCTATTATCAATACCCACACTTAATTCTTTCCTCATCCTCGAGCAAGTTAAACGACACTTCTAGGCCTAATCGTTTGATGCATTACCTTGTTATGTCACACCTGCCATTATGAAAGAACTACCTAAGCAGCGGAACAGCCATATCTCAGGTGAATACTCTGATGCCATGCCACACTCGTGCTTACTCTATGTACTCTAAACAGAGGTGAAGACATACTTTTTCTTCCTGAGTTGAATGCCCTCACCTCACATTTTTCAGAAATGTTCCACATGCATAAAATCAAACAACAAAGAACTATAGATAGAACGAATTCACTCACTCTCAGCAAAAAACATTCACATGCCACATAGATACGTCATAATCTTGCCCTTAGTGTAATACTCTACTAATCGAGTTCATTCAATCTTTGATCAATTAGGACTTTATTTGGTTGTAATGTAGGCTACGGAACGGGTAAGATACGTTTAGATATAAGAGTGACTACACCTACCTAAGAACTTTAATACATACACTTTAACATTTAAACCCCATACTTATGTCAAACCAAAATTCCACTTTCACATCAATGTAAATTACCCCATTCTTCTTTTAGCAAACTTATGTCAATAGTCACCACTTATCAAGGAAACTTTCTTCTTTTTTTCACAAAAATCCAACTATTTTTTTTACAATTCAAGTGGCTCTTAATTTTTCAAAACAGTGCACCTTTTTCCTTATTCAATTAGTTCCACTCAAAGGCCAACCCAACCACCCCCACACTTTCACTTTTACAAAGTTCATAAGAGTTGAAGTGCTCATGAGAGGTGAAAAGGTTCAAATAGATGGTTAATTCAAACAAATAGGTAAGGATTGTAATGTGGTTGCCAAAGAAACAGGATTACAGGCTCAGAGGGGTTAACTACCATACATAATAATTAGGTGGGTAAAATATACATATCTCTCCGAACAAGAAAACACCAATATCACTTCCAAGACTGAACAACACTACTATTTCGCGTTGCAAACACATGGGGCAAGTTCTACGCATCAAATGTAAGCATAGAATACATGTATTACCTCACACACACTTGGCATGTAACTCCTTCTAAATTAGTTTGTCAACACACTCACGTGAGCGTTCAAGTAAAACCAGGTGTGCAAAATGAAGGCACAAGATTAAGAGTCTACAAGTGACCCTAGACGTTGCACCCTCAAGTTCGTTTAATTATTTGAAGGTATGTACATTACGGGATGCATTCTTGCCCTCACGCATCTTATCCCAAGAGAGTCCTAAGTGCCTTAAAAACATTATAGAAAAATCTACCTAACCCGATTTAAAAGAAGCCCTTGGTAAAGAACCGTGGTCAAAAGAAAAACCAAGAGGGAATTACTACACTACCTAAAAAGAAAATAAATTAATAAAAATTTTGGCTTTTTTTATTAGACTATTTCCCTCAAGAATACTGTCTAAGTGGTCCGTCACTAGGAATAGTCTCCTACATTTTCTAGATTTTTTTTATCCGACCTTAGCCCTCAAAAAACCCGTCGACAAGTGTTGGACATTGGGCAAAGTCTGTGACGTCTAAGATAAGTACAAACAATTGTGCACAAAAACAGAGGCACGGAACTACAACATACTTAATGCACATATGCATTAAGAATAAACAACACTAAATCAAGTTCCCCACCCCACACAAAAAGAATATAGCATGTCCCCATGTCATAAAACAAATAAAATGCAGAAGGGTAAGAAAACTTCCCTGGTTACTCGGAGTCGGAGACGGTGTTGAGGTCAACTTCACAAGCCCTCCCTATAGCGCGGAACCAATCCATCATCCGACTCTAATACCTGGCCTGCCGTTTAGACATGGCATCCAAATATGCATGCAGGCCATTTACCGAGGTGCGAAGTTCTTCCACCTCTTCCTCCAAACAGGGGCAACCTGGGTCGGCTGGAGTGTGATCTAGACAACCCCTCCCCAGTGTACTGTCGCTGAGAGGATCTGCCTACATCATAAGATCTCCTGGGTGGTGCCCGGGGCATTATCATCGTCGTCAAGCTCAATGGGTGTCGGTGTATCTCTACCCACTATAATCTTCGCAGCTCTAAATGCTGCTCTTGTTGCAAAAGTTCCATCCGAAGGACTGGCTGGGACATCAGTCAGCAGACCTCATCACAAGTGAGGGGAAGTAAAACCTCTTAGAAATCAGAGGTGACCGGAGGAACATTTCATGTCCAATGAGTTTCTCTACATCAAAGTCGTTCTTGGTTACGAAGCACCAAATCAATAGAGCCTGTAAGCTTTTCATACCTGACGTGTTGCCCATCGGCAATAACCTGCTGCGAATAATGGTGAACCAGTACTTAGCCTCCCATGTGAACGCCTAGGAATGAAGGGTCGTGTACTCATGTATCCAGACTGTCCGTACCCCTAAGCATATTGTCTCAATTAGAGTGTCCCAATCGACCCCTGGGGAGTTAATAATCAGTTTCACCAGTGAACGGAAGTAGCGGCATGACCTGGCGAATCTTTAGTAGTGAGGCATCAACCACTTTGCCCGGCACAATCACAGAACAACACATATATTTCAAGAAGATCACATAGAGCTCCTGGAACATAATTGGGTTGGCCGTATCAGGTTCCTCGAACAAGAACTCCACCCCCCTCCATCTGATTTCCTCGTACATGTCCGGTTTTTCTACACGAAGGGCAGCCTTGTCAGTAGCAATCTAAGGGACAAAGTTTTTTGTAGCTTTAGCATGAAACCTGTCCCCTGCCTCCTATGACTTGAATCAGGTGACATCATACGTCAGTAATTTGGAAGTGCTTCCCATGTTTCTACGCTTCTTTCAGGCCATTGTTCCTACAATCAATTCGGTATAACGATCAGGTGTAGCCTAACATGTGCCAATCAGATGGGTATTCAGGTTTCGCCACCCGCTGGGACAAAACAGTTCCCTTTTTGCAAAACATGGCCAGTATAACCATCTAATAAGGTGCCAAAGTTGACAACATCCACTATTACAGTTGCTACAATTCCGCCTTATAAGTCCCTACACAGATTCCACAAATTAAAAACTGTTAAGTGCTACCACCACCCACCCGCGTAGCCTTCCATAGTCGAGTAATGTGACAAAGGAGACAACTCCCAAGCCACATGCTGCACTTCACCCCAACAAAAAATTGTCAACATAGAACATACCCCCACTCCTACATAAATCAACCCCAAACACCATCTACCACACAAAACTTGGAATCTAAGACCCAATTGCAACAAAAGTCAAGAATTCTACACAGTGACTACCTCATAATGCAAAATACGAAAAAAAAAATTACAACAACTTACTTGAAAATTATAACGAAGTATTAGGGGGAAATAAGAAAAAGAAGAAGAACAGATTTGGAGGGGGGGGGGATTTGTTACGCCGTGACCGTGGTCTGGGCCTGTTCCTAGCTTCCAAGTTTGGGGTTCTTTTCATTGTTTTGCCCCTTAGGCATTATTTTTACTTATCTTAATGCATACCTTACCCATGATATCCCTAGGCTCGTGATTCAAAGTCCTCCGCACATCCTGTATATATACAATATGTTAGAACTTATACTATCGTGGGTTTCCTTCCATGAAGCGCATGATTTAATGTCGTGGCATGACGTAGCACCAGCGCAATTAAGAATCTCTCAACCTTTTTGGTTCATCGAGATGTACCAAAGACAACTCTTTCGGTTCATCAACAATTGGCTAATAAAACTTGAGAAATATTTACTTATTTCTACAGTACATCAACTAGAGAAAGATTGATTTCAACCTCCCCTAAACGTAACCCAAAATGTCATCTACTTTAAAGTCTTTGACAACGTAAATACCACGATTTGTTCGCTTAGTGAAAGTGAAGGGTAAACATAAAAAATAAATGGAAAAAGATATTCTCTTTAAACTATTAATATAGCAGGGTAGCTAGTTATCAGACTGGTAACTGAAAAAACCAGCGTTTACAAAGTCATTGAACAATATCCATACTTTACTGCAACACAAAAAGTTCCAGCATAATATACTAGAGATTGATGCAGCTATGTATGATCTTCTAGCATATTATGGTGGAACTCTAAGACACGGACTGGAGAGTGGAGCTGTAGCGACCTGACCGGTCATTTTGAGCTTTTGCACTTTGATTGCCAGTTATCGGGCTGACTTGCCTCGTGTAATATATTATGACTGATGTAGATTGTTGATTTTGGTTTTCAAGAAAATTTTGAATGAAATTGAAAGAACAGTCTCAACTGAAATATTTGAATTTGAAAGGTTTGATAAAGAGTTGACTTATTCTTATATGAGCTTGGATCGTAATTTTTATGATTTGGTTAGCTTCGTTAAATAATTTATGATTTGGGAGCGTAATCGGAATTGGCTTTCGAAGTTTAGTGTAGAATTAGGCTTGAATTAGCAAAGTTAGTATTTTGGCGAATACTGGTTGATAGGTGAGATTTTTATCTGAGGGTCGGAATAAAATTCTGAGAGTTTCTATAGCTTTGTTATGTCATTTGTGATTTGTGTGCAAAATTTGAGGTTATTCGGACGTCGTTTGTCGGACTTTTGATCAAAAGTTTATTTTGGATGTTTTTTGAAACTTAGGATTGAATTCGATGAGATTTGTGTAATTTGATATTGTTTGAGGTGTTTTGACTATTAGAACGGATTTGAATGATGTTTTAGGATGCGCTGGTACTTTTGGTTGAGGTCCCGGGCGCCTTGTGTGAGTTTCGGAAAGCTAACGGAAGGTTTTGGAACTTAGGAAATTCCAAAAATGCAGCAGCAATCGCACAGGAATTTTGACCTTTGAGATAGCGGGAGGTCCCCCGCATTCGAGTAGAAGGATTTGGGTGGCTTGATTTTGTTCTTCGTGTTGGCGGACAAGGGCTCGCGCTCGCATAGTGCTAGGAGCTGGTGTTCCGCTTTCGCACAAGGATGTTCGCGTTTGCATAGACGAGTTTGGGCAGGCCAGCTTTTGCTCTTCGCGATCGCGGCCATACGGCCGCATTCACATAGATTGGAAAAGGGAAGGCATCGTTTGCATGAGTGTATTGCGTTCGCATAAGAGGAATTGGGTCAGCTGGATTGGAAGTCAAAATTTGTGCTGCGTGTTCATATGAGTGTTGTCGCATTCGTGGAGAATTGCTTGAGTAAAGCTACGCGTTCGCGAGGTTGATGTCACGTTCGCGTTGAAGCCTTTTGGTCAATTGAATAGTTGTGCTTCGCGAACATGAGGCTTTGATCGCGTTCGCGAAGAAGGATTAGGTGCTGGACAGAAGGGTTATAAACATCTCATCCGCGGGTTGGATCTCATTTTCACTCCATTATTGGCAATTTTTGAGAGCTTTTGAAGGGAATTGAAGAGATATTCGAGGGCAATCGATTGGAGGTAAGATTTATGAACTTAAAACTCGTTTTTATTGTGAAATCAATCTAGAGATTTATCGAAATTTAGCAAAAAATGGAAGAACCGGGGCTTGGGATTTTGAGATTTCAAATTGGAATTTGAGGGGTCATTTGGAGTCTGATTTTGGTGTTCTTTATATGCATAAACTTGCGGTGAGATAAGAAACTCGTTGATGTAAAAATTTCTGACTTTCAAGAAGTGGGCCCGGGGCTCGAGTTTTAGTAATTTCGGAATTTGTGCTAGTTATTGATTGTTTTCGGTTGGTTATTGTTCCCTTAGCATATTGTGATGTATTCGCTCTGATTTTTGGATAGATTCAACGCGCTGAGGCCGATTGATGATTTTACCGTGTATTTGACTAGAACTTATTTGTTGTCATCATGACTCAAGCTGATTGCCATATTAGGGCTTCGTGTCAGCTATTTGAACTCTTTCGGGGATGACTCTTGATATTTCCTCTCTGTTTTAATTTTATACTTAAATTTAGTCGTGTATTTTCCACTATTTTCAAAACTCAACCAAGTTTACTTTTATTTAACACTTGAAAAGATATTTCCAACAATATTTTGGGCTAAGCATCATGTTTCACTGCTACCCGAGGGGCTTATATGATTTTTCACTGAGTAAGGCCAATGGCCTATGTTGTGAGGATACATTTGGATCGGGCTGCATGCCACATTAGTGAGATATATATACTGGTATGAGGCCAAGAGCCTAGATTTGATTCCACGAGATGGCTTGATATTGCGCTTGGGCCGTAAGGGCCCCTTCCAGAATTCCCATACCCCTAGTGAGCACATCGACAATAAATGGATAGGGCTACACCGTTGTGATATGTGGATCGGGCTACACGGTGCAATGGTACCGGTACTATTTTATGTGGTTACTTATGTAATTGTCTTTCATTATCTGTTATTGTGCTATTTCATGTGATATATACCTGATTGCCTGGCATTTTTTTTGTTGAGTGAGTGTTGCACCCGAGGGGCGGATCTCTCTGCTTATCTGCACAAATTATTTGCATTCATTTGCATAACCATCGAAAAAGCCATTTTCAAAAGAGTCTTAAACTGAGCCAAGGCGTTTTCTAATATTTCACAGCTTCATTGTTTTTCTCAAAAGGTTTTACATTGCTTCTAAACAGCATGATGATTTGCCTTACGTGATTTTTTTACTACTCAGATATTATTTACCTTTATTACTCATTAAGTTGGAGTACTCAATTTACTCATTGTACCCCGTGTTCAAATGCAGGTATTTATTTACCTAGTAGCGGATTTTGGCTGATTGGAAGTAGAGCTATAAGAGATTAGCGAGGTGATTGCCAGCATTTGGAGCACCGATTTCTCTATCTTTTGTTCATAACTCCTATTCCGTGTATTTTAAAACCTAGTAGAACTGTATTCACATTCCAATAGATGCTCGTGAGTTATGACACCCCGGTTTGGGCTATGTTGGGTTGTACTCCTGCTAATTATTATTATCACTAAATCATATTTAGACTGCTTATGAACTATTTAATTGTTCAAAAGGATTAATTGGGTTTAGTTGGTTGGCCTTGTTCCCCACGAGAGGCACCACCACGCCCGTGTCTGGGTTTGGGTCATGACAAGTTGGTATTAGAGCCTAATTTACTAGGTCTCACGAGACATAAGCAGGTTTAGTAGAGCCTCGCAGATTGGTACAGAGACGTATGTATTTATCCTTGAGAGGCTGTGGAACCTTTAGGAAAATTTCACATTCTTTAATTCTTATCGTGCGTCCTTGATTCAACTTGAAAGGTAACTCTTGAAATTCCTTCTACGCGTTCGCATGCGCGCATAAGTGCTCAGTATCTTAATGGCTTGTGATTCCTTGATCGAGGCGCGAGATGTGATCTCTGTGAGTTTGATGTGAGCCAGTCAAGAGCACTTCAGGCCGGATCCTTGCCAATGGCTTGAGCTTTGAGGTGATGATTATGGGAGTAAGTGTTTCGAAATTCTATGTCTGTTATTGTCCCTATTAGTGGGAGTGTCAGTTGGGTAGCTGTGTGACTAGTATTTTAGTACTGCGAGTTATATTCATATGATTTGTTTTTTTTCATGTTTCCTAGTTGGGAGTGAAGTAAAGTTCATGTTGTGATATGAGTTCAGACTCAGAAAGGCTAAGTGACTGCGTAATGTTGTGATGGTGGAAGGTATAAAGAAATAATATATTGAGACAAAGCAAGTGGGTTATCTCATGCGGTAATTCTCTAAAGTGGTGTGATCTCTATGTGTATGTTAGAAGACCTTATGTGTAATTGAAGAGTATGTGTTGAAATTAAAAATTTCGAGATGCTTGAGAGAGTGGGCTTAACTATTACAGGGATGAGCGAAATTTGCAAAAGATTTACAGTACTAGATGATATTTGTTTTCACAACTTATAAACGATTTGAGTCTAATCTCACTAAGGTGTTGTGGCATCAGCAGAGTAAAAATGTTATGAGCTATTGAGTCTGTCTTGATCTATGGCTTCAAGCCAAGTGGGGGAGTCTGCGGTGTAGCTGATTGCATAGTTAGGTGCTACGTTGGTTAAAGATTGGAACGTGTGAATGAATTAGATATGTCTAGAGTACAGGAAAAATTTTGACAAAGGGTATATTATGCTTCATAGGGTATGAGAATCACGAAATGTCTTAAGTTGTTGTTGATAAAGAATACTTGGTGCATAGAGCAGGTAGATACTTGGTTATATTGGGGTAAGGATTTCATTTTGCAGTGCCAAATTTTGGAATGTGGTGCTTTTGGTGATAGATACTTGGTGATAAAGGATTTCTTTTGGGTAAGGTATTTTGGAATGTGGTGCTTTTGGAAATAATTAAGAGAGTATTCAGCAACTTATGAGCCTTAGTAAGTGTGGCTTTTATGCTTGGTCTCCTGTTGTGAGTCTAGGGTGAGATATTGTGGTGCTACAGCTAGGGGGAATATCAAGTTGAAGGTGAATCAGAAGGAAACTTAGATAGTTGTAGCATCTTGATAGTAGACCAGACCGGAATGGTAAGGATATGATTCATTCCTTGTGTGTTTTCATGGTGATGAGTTTTACAGGTATTTTGCAGCAATGCTCTTAAGATTTCACGGCTTTCTTAGCTCTGTCGAGTTAGAACGATTCAGCCCTGGAATGTCTGATTAGTGCAAGGGGAACTCGGGTAGTTCTTGATGATTGTTACCGTGATTTGGAGATATATATCTTCAATAGGCATGCAGAACATGGAGTGTACAGTGAATTTCTTCTAGATGGGGCCAATAGAATGTTCTTGACTAGTTTAGTATGTAGATGATTGTGGCTTGGAGGGGAGATGAAGCTCTCCCGATTACCCCAGGGTGGTATGGTATATGCGGTATGTTGTGGAGGATTGGGATATGCGTGTGTAACGTTACGGTTCAGTTCCGAATAGGAAGTCATGAAATTCTTAGGTAGCTGGGGCAGTTATACGTGATTAGAGAAAACAAGCTTCAGATGATTAGGGTGAACTTCAGATAATTAGGAAAGTGGTATTGCTAATCATAGTGATTTTTCGAGGGTATATGTTTCACAAACGGAAATGTGATTAGGTTGACATAACTTCAGTAGTATTGCGATGCTCTCTTGATTGGATTGACTACTTATATTCGAGTTTGCTTGATGGCACAAGGGAATTTCATATTATCATTCGTTGAATGATTGTTACTTGAGGTGATATGTATTCGGGCGGCGAAATTTGGGATCAGGCATAGTGATTTGTGTACTATATGGAGTTGAAGACTGTGAGTTCTCATGTTCAGACTATATTGCTGTTGTGAGTTGCATGAATCAGATGTTTAGCGACTATTGGGATTTGAAGACCTGAGTGGATCTTTTGTCGCTTAGTATGTTAGATTTTGGATGTGATATTGGGTTCAGACTTGTTGTCTCCGTATTTCATTATTCTAGACTATTGCGTTAAGACGACGCTGTTGGCTATGCCGGAAAATGCCAGTGGTTGAATGGCGACGTTGGACGGATTATGTCCTATCGGAGATTCATATATTTCAAAAATGCAGCGGAGAGCTGGAAAGGATTTTCCTTTTATATTTAGGCTATTGTGATGAGTTCCAGTGCTAAGGCTCCTCATATTGATTCCGTTTCGATGGTGAAAGAATTATCGGATGTGTTTCACGTGGCAAGACATGATGTCGGGCAAGGTTGTTTATTTGGATACTGATTTGGTGTCTTGCACTGTATTTCATGGCATCGAAATGTGTTATAATAGTGGAAAAAACAACTTCAAGCTTCCTTGATGATTAGTTTGTCGGCAGGCCAAAGTGGGTGCATGTTCTAGCTCGAGGCGGCTTGGTTGGCCTGAATGGTATTGTAGGGGGATAGGTTGATTCGATTTTTATCGAGCTCATTGGTGATCTGGGGAGATCTAGGAGTGGTTTATTCATGTTTCCAGGTATTATGATTTATTAGTTATGAGCACATATGGTGCAGTTCTATTGAGGTTCTATAAGGGTGATTAACAAGTATTAGAAGTTAAATGAATCAAGGATGTTGTAAATCATATTTTGGTGTAAACCTATAGGTGATTAATACACTCAAGAGGTCATGTTTAAAGGTTTTTTAATCATATAATATCCATATCATATGTCTTGAAGTAAAACGAGTTGTGAGACAAAAGTCGACAAATGTTGTCACAACTGACGTTCATAACTTTACTTAAACATCATATCAAATAATACTAAGATTTTCTTTCATTTTATTACAATTACAGTGTGATATACTCATAAAGTTTAATATTTAGGAGTCTAGTTTCCAACACATTAAACCGTTCGTCGATATGATCTTAGAGTAGAGAGATATTCGCGTTTTCGCGAGACTGCGCCAAATACCTCTCCATGGGGCCCACTTAGGCGGTTTAAGAATTTTGAATATATATGTGATGCCTCAAACCCATTTTAACTCATTTTATTTCACTATATGCAGACCATATAACCCTAGGAACATCCTGTAAAGGTTATCTAAAGATTCAAGACCCAAACAAAGGGCAAACAACACAATCAAACATTGGGTATCCCGTGGCTCTAGTAAGTTTCTTGTTCTTCTTGTTGTTGCTAATTTTTGTGTTGTTCCAGCTTGTGTGGAAGGTTATTTTCAGGGGTTTATTTTCTGTAGATACTCCTTCAAGTTCTTAATATCAACCCTAGGTTATTTCGATCCTTCTAAAGTGATTCTAGTAACGAAAAACCCTAATTGATTGCTAGTTTCGCTTGCTTGTTTTTGTGGCAACATTGCAGGGATATTTCGTGGACAATTAAGGTCAAATTGGATTCTTTCTTTCTATCTAAAGGTAAGCAACCTCTTACTCTATATCTATTTAAGAATATCCAAGTTTCGGCTAAGTCATTGAAGCTAGAACTTGTGAAATATATATCGAAAGGCTTGGTAGTGATGTTATCGGTTGGTGGAATATTTTTGGATGTTCAATGTTGGGCTGATTGGTGATTGTTTTTACTTGTGGGAATTTATATAAATAAGGTAGGTTCTGACCGTTTCATTGTAAAATAGGTTGTGGTTGGTACATAATAGTTAGGATGCTTAACCATTAACGACAATGTCATTTCTCCTATTGTAGACTAAGGAGTCATGAAAATTGCATAGTTTGAGGTTGGGAAGTATACACAAGGTATGTGAGGCAATCCCACTACTTCTTTTGCTCGACTCCAATTGTACCTAATTTAATGATCGGGCTTCCAAAGATACTGTTTACTTAGAAGCTAGCAGTACTTGCATTGTTTCCCCTCTCATGTAACGATTAAAATCGATGTTGCTTCTCTAATTCTTATGTTATTCATGTTGTTGGTGCTTCCTGATTCTTATATGGTTCATAGTGAACAGTTAGTGCTAATAATGTGTACATAGGATACAAACCTTACATCACTCCGAATGGTTTAGAACGTGATTCCATGAGTCGAGCATAAATTATATATATGTATCTATTTTACTCTACCGAGCCGTGCTATAGTCGGCCGGTTATGGCACCTATTGTGCAACAACCAATGAGTTGGGCTTTTCCGAGCTCCACGTGGCCGGGTACGATTCTACAGAGCCTTATAATAGCCGGGTACGTTTTTACCGAGCCTATTACGACCGGGTACAATATGATGATGATGATGCCTACAAAGTAGTATGTTATAAAAGTTTATGTATACATACATATGTATCATGCATTGCATGTCAGTAGCCCTCAGAGGTACCCAGATGTTATAGGTTGTATATTCTCTATCCCTGCTTACATTATTGTTCGTGCTTATGCTTCTCGGCCTTACATACTCAGTACTTTACTCGCACTGACGTCCTTTTATTTGTGGACGTTGCATGTCGTGCTGCAGGTCCTGATAGACAGGCAGGCGCCGCTCCCCCACCACAATAGGTTTTCAAGTTCAACGGCGATCGGCGAGATCCCTTCTTCAGACTTGCCATGTCTTGGTATGCATTTTTATTATAGATATAGGTATGTTGGGGCCCTGTTCCGGCAATGATGCAGAACTTGTGTTCTTTTAGAGGATTAGGCAGGTGTCGACTCATGTATAGTTTGGTATACCTTGTCGGCTAGTTTTTGTTGTATAGTCTTTCATGGTAGCGTGGTAGCTCGTACCTTATATATAGTTTCTTGATTGTTCTGTCATCCCATGTTGTATATGTTAATGTTGTCGTCATTTATTGTTGGTCATCGATGATCTATGTATACTATATATATTGATCTCGTCGGCCCTAAAAGATAATAAAGAAGGTTAGATAAATTGTACGTTGGTGCTCGGTAGGTACGGCCGCGTGCTAGTCATGGCCCTCCAATTTGGGTTGTGACAGCATATGCTAGAATCATGGTGCAATGTGGTGCGAGGTGTAGCGACGGGGTGCGGCTTGGTGCGACGTCGTTCCATGCGCATTTCGTGCAATGGCTATGTCCTGCCATGTCCTGCAACATCCTGCATTATGACATGGCCACACCCTGCCGTGTCATGTGATGGCTTGAATCGTGCTTGTAGACCTCTACCACATTGAGCTCAACTTGACAAGAATAGAGTTGTCATGAGGCAGCAAGAGTGTTGCAAGACAGGTGCACGAGTAGCGCTAAAGTCAAAAAGGGAAACGGACAAACGATGGCCAAGGCTTTGGCGGAAGAGAGGCAGCTCGGCAAGGGCTTGACAATGAGTTGCGGGCTAAGGGTGACACTTAATCATGGCAAAGTAAGGGTGTTAAAATGGTAGGTCAGTCAGGATGGGCTAGGTTTTGATATTTTGGACTCGTACGGGTTATGGTCCTGCCGGCTATGGATTGGGGCTTACCGGATTTAACGGGTTTGGATTTATCCGGGTAAAAATTTCCTGCAGCCAGGAGGAGCATGAGCAGCACCTTAGAGTGGTTCTTCAGACTCTGAAGGATAGCCGGTTATATGCTATGTTCTCCAAGTGTGAATTCTGGGTGTGTTCAGTTGCATTTTGGGGTCATGTTGTATCAGCAAAGGGTATTCAGGTGGACCCAAAGAAGATTGAGGCAGCGAAGAACTGGCCTAGACCAGCATCAGCTACAGAGATTCGGAGTTTCTTTTGATTGGCAAGTTATTACGACGGTTTGTGGAAAGGTTTTCATCTATTATAGCCTCGATGACCAGATTGACCGAGAAAGGGCCGAGAATAGGTGGTCGGATAAGTGTGAGGCAAGTATTTAGAAGCTCAAGACAGCTTTGACTATGGAACCAGTGTTGGTTTTGCCCACAGGATCAGATATAGTTTATTGTGATGCTTCATAAACTGGACTTGGTGCACTGTTGATGTAGGAGGGAAAGGTCATTGCCTATGCTTTGAGGCAATTAAAGAATCATGAGAATAACTATCTGGATCATGACTTAGACTTGGCAACCATTGTTCACGCATTGAATATTTGGAGGCATTATCACTATGGCATGGCATGTGAGGTGTTCACTGATCACAAAAATATTCAATACATGTTCAAGCAAAACGAGTTGAATTTGAGGTAGAGAGGTGGTTGGAGTTGTTGAAAGATTGTAATATCATCATCTTATATCACCCGGGAAAGGCCAATGTGGTAGCCGATGCTTTGAGTAGGAAGTCAGCCAGTATGGGCAGACTTGTTTATATTCCAGTCCGTGAGAGGCTGCTTGCTTTGGATGTTCAGGCTTTAGCCAATCAATTCATGAGACTAGATGTTTCTTAACCCAGTTGTGTGTTAGCTTGTAAGGTCACTCGTTCTTCATTATTAGAGCGTATCCGTGATTGGCCGTATGATGATCCCCATCTGTGTGTCCTTAGAGACACGGTGCAGTGCGGAGGTGCTAGGCAAGTTACCTTAGATAATGATGGAGTTTTGTGATTTCATGGTCGAGTAGTGTGCCTAATGTGGATGGGCTCCGAGGTTGATTTTGAAGGTGGCATATAGCTCCAGGTACTCTATTTATCTGGGCGTCGCAAAGATGTATAAGGACTTGCGACAGCATTATTTGTTGCATTGAATGAAGAAGGATATCATAGCATATGTGGCTCGTTTTTGAATTGTCAGCAGGTTATGTACGAGCATCAGAGACTTAAGTGGGAGCGCATCACTATGGACTTTGTTACTAGACTTTCGTTGACTGGGAAAAAGTTTGATGCAATATGGGTGATTGTTGATAGGTTGACCAAGTCATTGCATTTCATTCCGATGGCAGTCTCTTATTCTTCTGAGAGGTTAGCTGAGATCTATATTCAAGAGATTGTTCGCCTTCATGGTGTGCCCGTATCTATAATTTCGGACTGCGGTACACAGTTTACCTCGTGCTTCTGGAGAGTAATTCAGTGAGAGTTGGGGAAAGGGATTGAGTTGAGAACAACATTTCATCCCCAGGAGGACGTTCAATCCGAGCAGACTGTTCAGATTTTGGAGGAAATGCTCCGAGCTTGTGTTATTGACATTGGAGGCTCGTGGGATCAGTTTTTGCCTTAAGCAGAGTTTTCCTACAAAAGTAGATAGCATTCGAGCATCTATATGGCTCCTTATGAGGATTTAAATGGTAGGTGGTGTCAGTCTTTGGTTGGATGGTTTAAGCCGGGAGAGGCTCGGTGGTTGGGTACGGATCTGGTTAGGAGGCCTTAGAAAAGGTCAATATCATTCAGGATAGGGTTCATTCATCTCAGTCCAGGCAAATTAGATATGCACACAGCAAGGTTCGAGATGTGGCTTTTATGGTTGCTGAGCAGGTACTACTCAGAGTGTCTCCTATGAAAGGCGTGAAGAGGTTTGGGAAGTAGGGAAAGCTTAGCCCTAGGTTCATTGGCCCACTTGAAATTTTTGATCGAGTGGGAGAGGTGGCATATAGACGTGCTTTGTCGCCAACTTATTAGTCGTGCTCCAGTGTTTCACGTGTCCATGCTTCGGAGGTATCATGGAAACCCAACCCACATGTTAGATTTCAGCACCGTCTAGTTGGACAAGGACATGTCATATGAGGAGGGCCTGGTAGCTATTCTAGACGGGTAGGTTCATCAGTTAAGATCCAAGAGTTTCCGTTCAGTTTGTTTTCACTGGATAGGTCAGCCTCCTGAGGCATCAACCTAGGAGTCCAAGTCCGATATACGGAGATGTTATCCTCATCTTTTCCCCAACTCAGGTACTTCCTTCTTCTGCCCGTTCAAGGAAGAATGATTGTTTTAGAGGTGGAGAATGTAACCTATTTTCTTATGAAATTCTATGCTTCTGAGGGCTTGAAAACCACATCTAAAGTTGCCTCGATTTGCATGCGCAGTCTGGGCGCGTAGCCCGAAAGCATAAATATGAAATTCTAATAAAAATTCTAAGTTTTGATTTTTAATTGAATAAATTTGACTTCGATCAATATTTTTGATGAATGGACCTGGACCAGTGACTTGACGGTCCCGGAGGGTTTATAGAAAAATATGGGACATAGGCATATGCTCGGAATCTAATTTAAAGGACCCAAGCCCTAGAAATGAATTTTTTTTGTAAAACTATTTTTTCTAAAGTTTTAAAGGAAAAATTGAATGAAATCTTATTGGAAAGCGAAGGTATCATTCCCCTATTTTGGTTCCGGTGCCCAGTACAGGACTTGTATATGTTTTAAGTCCTTGTAAAATTTAGTTCAAAACGGACGTCATTTGACGTGATTCCAACTTGAATTTCTACATTTGAAACTTGATGAGGTTTTTGGAAAAATCCTGGATTTTGAAGTTTGATTCACTATTTTGAGGTTATTTAGACGACTTGATCGCATGGATAAGTTCATATGATGATGTTGAGTTAGTCCATGTGTTTGGTTAGGAGCTCTAAGGGCTTGGGAGTGTTTCAGAGTGGTTTTAAGCTATTAAAAGTCATAGGTTTTCCAGTTTTGGCGTGGCTTTTTTGCGTTCACCGGAGGACCCTCGCGATCACGATGAATAAAAATTGCTGAAGGAAACTTCCTTCAAGGCAAACACATTGACCAGGTCGCAAACGCGAGGCAACCTCTTCCTCACCACACAGACGCAGAGGCCAAGTGGCCTGGGCAGGGGGAAGGGTAGAACACCATATGCGAATACGACCATAAGGACACGACGAGTGGGACCGAGGAGCTATTGCTTCACGAACGCGAGCCCCTATAATCTAATGTGAAGCCCAAAAAGCCTGACCCATCATGAACGCGAGAGGTCTATCGCGAATGCGTAGCATTAAAATGCCTAGTTATTTTAAAGCTTCAAAAACATATGAAACGGAATTTCTAAAAATTTACAAAACTTCTTCTTTTCCAAAGCTCCAAGAATATCCTTGAGGCCCTTTTTCACCAAAACCTCTTGGGTATGTAATTTTTGACTCGTTTCCATCCACTTTCGTCAACATCCATTGAATTTATAGGCCTAATACATGTGATTAAGTGTAGAAAATTTGGAATTTGGGTAGAGTGAGGGCTTTTATATTATTCTTGATCTAGACCTCGTTTTGGGGTCGAATTTGAAAACAAATTAGTAGTTGAGTCATTTTCTACTTGTTTCTTGTTGAGTATGACGTATAAGCATAGTGATGAGTATCTATTCATTGGTGTTGAGCATGATCGTGAGTCTTCAATTTATACTTGTTGAATTCTTGAATAATGCTATGGTTGAAATAATGAGAAAATCCATGGTATTGAGCAAAATCTTAGTTTAGTTTCGTAAAGGTTAATTATGAATTAGAGGTGATGATAATAGAGATGTTAGAAGTTGAGTTGAGATTTGTTATAGCTGCTTCTCACTTGCCGGGACATATATACTCGATCTTAAAAAAACAATTTTAGATTCAAAGTGGGCGCCTGATTATCATTACTTACTTTAAAAATATTACCTTGTTCTATTAGGTGGGCGCGTGATTGCTGAAACATTAATCTTGGAAAATATTCCCTTGTTCTAACAGGTGAGCGCATGATTACCATTCGTTGAATCTTGAAAAATATTCCCTTGTTCTAACAGGTGGGCGCCTGATTGCATAATCTTGAATCTTCAAAAATATTCCCTTGTTCTAACAGGTGGGTGCCTGATTGCCAAAACTTGAATCTTTAAAAATATTTACTTGTTCTAACAGGTGGGCACCTGATTGCCGAAACTTGAATCCTGAAACATATTTCCTTGTTCTAACAGGTGGGCGCCTGATTTCCAAAACTTGAATATTGAAAAATATTCCCTTGTTCTAATAGGTGGCGCCTGATTACCAATACTTAAATCTTGAAAAATATTCCCTTGTTCTAATAGGTGGGTGCCTGATTGCCAAAACTTGGATCTTGAAAAATATTCCCCCGTTCTAACAAATGGGTACCTGATTACCATTACTTAAATCTTGAAAAATATTCACTTGTTCTAACAGGCGTGTCTGAGTGGCAAAACTTGAATCTTGAAAAATATTCCCTTGTTCTAACAGGTGGGCGCCTGATTACCATTACTTGAATATTGAAAAATATTTCCTTGCTCTAATAGATGGGCGCCTGATTGCCAAAACATCAATCTTGAAAAATATTCCCTTGTTCTAACAGATGGGCACCATATTGCCAAAACTTGAATCTTGAAAAATAATCCCTAGTTCTAACAAGTGGCGGCTGATTGCCGAAACTTGAATCTTTAAAAATATTCCCTTGTTCTAACAGGTGGGCGCCTATTTTCGAAAACTTAAATCTTGAAAAATAATCCCTTGTTCTAACCGGTGGGCGCCTAATTGCCGAAACTTGAATCTTGAAAAATACTCCCTTGTTATTACAGGTGGGTGCCTGATTACCATTACTTGGATCTTGAAAAATATTCCCTTCTTCTAACTGGTGGGCGCCAGATTGCTAAAACTTGAATCTTGAAAAATAATACCTTGTTCTAAGAAGTGGGCGCCTGATTACCATTACTTGAATCAGAGAAATATTTCCTTGTTCTAACAGGTGGGTTTCTGATTGCCAAAACTTAAATCTTGAAAAATATTCCCTTGTTCTAACCGGTGGGCGCCTGATTGTTGAAACTTGAATCCTGAAAAATATTCCCTTGTTCTAACAGGTGGGCGCCTAATTGCAAAAACTTGAATCTTGAAAAATATTCCCTTGTTCTAACAGGTCGGTGACTGATTACCAATTACATAAATCTTGAAAAATTTTCCCTTGTTCAAACAGGTGGGTGCGCGATTGCCGATACTTGAATCTTGAAAAATATTCCCTTATTCTAACAGGTGGGCTCATGATTGCTGAAACTTTAATCTCGAAAAATATTCCCTTGTTCTAACAGGTGGGCGCCTGATTTCCAAAACTCTAATCTTGAAACATAATCCGTTGTTCTATCAGGTGGGTGCCTGATTTCTGAAACTTGAATCTTGAAAAATAATTCCTTGTTCTAACAAGCTCAGTAGAGTCTGAGGTATTGCTACGGAGACGTCTGTATTTATCTCCCAAAGGTTAAAAGGTTAGGAAAACTTCACATATGTTCTTTCTTGTCCTGTGGTTTTGTTTCCCAAATATAAATTTAATTTCTACTATGTTCTTTCCCAGATGGTGAGAACACGCGCTTCCTTATCTACCGCTCAGCAGCCTGAGCCCCTAGCAACAGCTTCTACTAGTGGCAGAGGGCAAGGTCGAGGCTGTGCTATAGGCCAAGGTAGGGGCAGAGCTCAACCCCGAGCAAGAGCACCAGTGGCGGAGCCTCAGGTTGATTTTGAGGAGGAGCTTCTGGACCCAGCAGTTCTAGTAGACCCAGCTCAGTTCCCAGAGGGGTTTATTGCTACCCAGTTCTTAAGGACGCGTTGGTTTGATTGGTGGGCCTCATGGAGAGTGTAATAAAAGTATGTTTACTTCCTGTCGCACCAGCCACTTCTCAAGCTAGAGGACGGGCTCAGACTCCTGCTACCCGCACTCTGCAGCACATAGCTCCCTAGATTCAGACTCTAGTAGTTCAACCAGTTGGAGTAGTTCAGCCGGGGGTAATAGCACTGACCAGCGATGGAGCAACCATGTCTGCCAATGCTCTGTGGAGGCTGGATAGGCTTACCAAGCTTTTCTCTTTTATATTCTGTGGTGTATCTAATGTGGACCCCTAGGATTATCCGGATAGTTGTCACAAGGTTCGTCACAACATGGGTATTGTTGAGACAAATAGGGTTGATGTTGCTACATTTTTCTTGTCTAGCTCCGTCAAGACATGGCGGAGGGATTATTGCTTAGCTAGACCAGTAGGGTCGTCAGCTTTTACCAAGGAGCAATTCATGTAGCTATTTCTAGAGAATTTTCTCCCTATTACGTAGCGAGAGGACTTCAGAGGCAGTTAGAGTGTCTCTAGTAAGGATCTATGACTATCACCCAGTATGAGACCAGGTTCATTCACTTAGCTCGCCATGCTTTTTTTATACTTCCCATTCAAAGGGAGAGACAGTTTATTGATTGGCTAATTCAGCCGATTCGTCTACAAATGGCTAGAGAGACTGGGAGTGAGATATTCTTCTAGGAGGCGGCCAATATGGACTGGAGAGTTGGGATGGTATTATCACAGGGGGTGGTCACAAGGTAGACAAGCTACCCCACCAATCAAGCATATTTAATGGTGCCTCGTCTGGAGGTAGAGATTCGTATGATAAGGGCCATCCTCCTAGGCCGTGGTGCCTCAAGTGGTCGTGGTTCTCGAGGGCAGTATTTTGATCAGTAGTCCTATTGTGCATCACCAGCTTCTATTAGTACACCGCCCCTCTAGAGCTTTCGGGGTGGTCATTCAAGCCGGTAGTGTCGGGATTAGTTTTCTTAGCCGCAGCATTCAGGTGGATGTTATGAGTATGGTCATATCGTGAGGGCTTATACGAGGTTGGTGGATACTTTATTGCAGCAGCAGGGTTCCCAAGCTATAATTCAGGTAGCAGATGTTCCACACATTGCCCAGCCAGCTAGAAGGGAGGGTAAAGGTGCTAGAAGTGGAGGTAGAGGATTTAGAGGTGGAGCTCAGACTGCTAGAGGTGGAGGCCAGCAAGTTTTAGGCCGTCCCAGAGAGGTAGATCAAAGTGGTTGGGCCTAGCCTCGATGTTGTGCTCTTTAGGTTAGGCGCGAGGCTGAGGCTTCAAATGCAGTTATTACAGGTACAATTGTGATTAATGATAGAGGTGTTTCGGTGTTGTTTGATTCGCGGTCTATGTATTCGTATGTTTCATCCTTTTTTGCCTTCTACTTAGCCTTGCCTAGTTATGCATTGGATGTTCCTGTTTATGTGTCTACATCGATGGGTTATTTTATTATGATCTACCGAGTCCATCATTCTTGTATTGTTGTGATTGAGAGTCTCGAGACTTGTATAGATTTGTTGCTTCTAGACATGGTTGACTTTAATATTATATTAGGGATGGACTGGTTATCACCTTACCATGCTATTTTGGACTGTCATGCCATAACTATGACCTTAGCTTTACCGGGTCTGCCCCATACATAGTGGAGAGGAACTTCTGGTCGTTCTACCCCCCGCGTTGTCTCATATGTGAAGGCTAGACGTATGGTTGAGAATGGGTGTTTGTCCTATTTGGTATGTGTTTGTGATTCTACTGCTGAGGCCCCCTTTATTGATTATGTGCCCATTTTTCGTGAGTTCCCTAATGATTTCCATTCAAACCAGCCAGGTATGCCACTCGATAGGGACATTGACTTCTGTATTGATATGGCTCCGGGCACCCAGCCCATTTCTATTCCGCCATCTCGTATGGCCCTGCCTGAGTTCAAAGACTTAAAGGAATAGTTGCGGGACTTGCTTGAGAAGGTTTCATTAGACCCAGTGTATTGCCTTGGGGTGCACCGGTGTTGTTCGCTAAGAATAATGATGGTTCGATGAGAATGTGCATTAATTACCTGCAGTTGAACAATGTAGCAATCAAGAATAAATATCCGTTGCCAAGGATTGATGATTTCTTCTATCAGCTTCAGAGTCCCGAGATATTTTCCAAGATTGACTTGCGATCTGGCTACCATCAATTGAGGATTAGGGCATCTGATGTCCCTAAGACAACCTTTCGCACTCGATACATGTATTATGAGTTCTTGGTCGTGTTATTCAGGTCGACAAATGCCCCATCAGCTTTCGTGGACTTGATGAACTGATTTTTCAGGCCTTATTTGGACTTGTTCGTGATAGTTTACATTGATGACATTTTTATATATTCCCGCAGCCAGGAGGAGCATGAGCAGCACCTTAGAGTGGTTCTTCAGACTCTGAAGGATAGCCGGTTATATGCTATGTTCTCCAAGTGTGAATTTTGGTTGTGTTCAGTTGCATTTTTGGGTCATGTTGTATCAGCAGAGGGTATTCAGGTGGACCCAAAGAAGATTGAGGCAGCGAAGAACTGGCCTAGACCAGCATCAGCTACAGAGATTCGGAGTTTCTTTTGATTGGTAAGTTACTACGACGGTTTGTGGAAAGGTTTTCATCTATTATAGCCCCGATGACCAGATTGACCGAGAAAGGGGTACATATCAGGTGGTCGGATGAGTGTGAGGCGAGCTTTCATAAGCTCAAGACAACTTTGACTATAGAACCAATGTTGGTTTTGCCCACGGGTTCAGATATAGTTTATTGTGATGCTTTATGTACTGGACTTGATGCAGTGTTGATGCATGAGAGCAAGGTCATTTCCTATGCTTTGAGGCAGTTAAAGATTCATGAGAATAACTATCTGGATCATGACTTAGAGTTGGCATCCATTGTTCACGCATTGAATATTTGGAGGCATTATATGTGTGGCGTGGCATGTGAGGTATTCACTGATCACAAAAATCAACAATACATGTTCGAGCAAAAGGAGTTTAATTTGAGGCAGAGAGGTGCTTGGAGTTGTTGAAACATTATAATATCATCATCTTATATCACCCGGGAAAGGGCAATGTTGTGGCCGATGCTTCAAGTAGAAAGTCAGCCAGTATGGGCAGACTTGTTTATATTCTAGTCAGTGAGAGGTTGCTTTCTTTGAATGTTCAGGATTTAGCCAATCAATTCATGAGACTAGATGTTTCTTAATCCAGTCGTCTGTTAGCTTGTAAGGTCACTCATTCTTCATTATTAGAGAGTATCCGTGATCGGCAGTATGATGATCCCTATCTGTGTGTCCTTAGAGACACAGTGCAGCGCGGAGGTGCTAGGCATGTACCTTAGATGATGATGGAGTTTTGCGATTGCATGGTCGAGTAGTGTGCCTAATGTGGATGGGCCCCGAGCGTTGATTTTGAAGGAGGCATATAGTTTCAGGTACTCTATTTATCTGGGTGTCGCAAAGATGTATAACCACTTGCGACAGCATTTTTTGTGGCATTGAATGAAAAAGGATATCATAGCATATGTGGCTCATTGTTTGAATTTGTCAGCAGGATATGTACGAGCATCAGAGACCTAAGTGGGAGCGGATCACTATGGACTTTGTTACTAGACTTCCGCTGACTGGGAAAACCTTTGATGCAGTATGGGTGATTGTTGATAGGTTGACCAAGTTAGTGCATTTCATTTCTTTGGCTGTCTCTTATTCTTCTGAGAGGTTATCTGAGATCTATATTAAGGAGATTGTTCGCCTTCATGGTGTGCCCGTATCTATCATTTCGGACTGGGGTACACAGTTTACCTCGTGCTTATGGAGAGTAATTTAGTGAGAGTTGGGGACAGGGATTGAGTTGAGAACAACATTTCATCCCCAGACGGATGTTCAATCCGAGCGGACTATTCAGATTTTGGAAGAAATGCTCCGAGCTTGTGTTATTGACTTTGGAGGCTCGTGGGATCAGTTTTTGCCTTTAGCAGAGTTTTCCTACAAAAATAGCTACTAGTCGAGCATCTACATGGTTCCTTATGAGGATTTATATAGTAGGTGGTGTCAGTCTTTGGTTGGATGGATTAAGACGGGAGAGGCTCGATGGTTGGGTACGGATATGGTTAGGAGGTCTTGGACAAGCTCAGTATCATTAAGGATAGGGTTCGTTGAGCACAGTCCAAGCAAATGAGATATGCACACAGCAAGGTTAGAGATGTGGCTTTTATGGTTGCTAAGCATGTACTACTCCGAGTGTCTTCTATGAAATGCGTGATGTGGTTTGGGAAGTAGGGAAAGCTTAGCCATAGGTTCATTGGCCCATTTGAAATTTTTGATCGAGTTGGAGAGGTGGCTTATAGACTTTCTTTGTCGCCAAGATTATTAGTCGTGCATCTAGTGTTTCACGTGTCCATGCTTCGGAGGTATCATGGTGACCCAACCCACATGTAAGATTTCAGCACCGTCTAGTTGGACAAGGACAAGTCTTATGAGGAGGAGCTGGTAGCTATTCTAGACGGGTAGGTTCATCAGTTGAGATCTAAGAGCTTCCCTTTAGTTTGTGTTCAGTGGAGAGGTCAGACTCCTGAGGCATCAACCTCGGAGTCCAAGTCCGATGTACGGATCCGTTATCCTCATCTTTTCCCCATCGCAGGTACTTTCTTCTTCTTTCCGTTCAAGGAAGAACGATTGTTTTAGTGGTGGAGAATGTAATGACCCAAAGGTTCATCACCTACTTTCTTATGAAATTCTATGCTTGCGAGGGTTTGAAAACCACATCTAAATCTTGCTAGATTTGCGTGCGCAGTCCGGCCGTGTAGCCCGAAAGCTTAAAAATGAAATTCAAATAAATATTCTAAGTTTTGATTTTCAAATGAATAAATTTGACTTTGACCAATATTTTTGATAAATGGACCTGGACCCGTGATTTGACGGTCCCGGAGGGTTTGTAAAAAAGGGACATGGGCATCTATTTTTAAAGGTCCCAAGCTCGAGAAATGAATTTTTTTAGTAAAATTTTTTTTGAAAAGTTTTAAAGGAAAATTTGAAATGAAATCTGATTAGAAAGCTAAGGTATCATGCCCCTATTTTGGTTCTGGTGCGCAGTTCAGGTCTTATATATGTTTTAAGTCCTTCCTGTCAAATTTAGTTCAAAACATACGTCATTTGACGTGATTCCAACTGGAATTTCTAAATTTTAAATTTGATAAGGTTTTTGGAAAAATCCTGGATTTTGAAGTTTGATGAAGTTTGATTCACATTTTTTTGAAGTTATTTAGACGACTTGATCACACGGATAAGTTCATATGATGATGTTGAGTTAGTGCATGTGTTTGGTTAGGAGCTCTGAGGGCTTAGGAGTGTTTCCGGGTGGTTTTAAGCTATTAGAATTCGTAGGTTTTCCAGTTCTGGCGTGGCCTTCTTTGCGTTCACGGGAGGACCCTCGCGAACACGATGAGTAAAAATTGCTGAAGGAAACTTCCTTCTACGCAAACACATTGACCAGGTCGCGAATGCGAAGCAACGTGTTCCTGGCCACACGAACGCAAAGGCCAAGTGTCCTTGGCAGGGGGAAGGGTAGAACACCATATGCGAATACGACCCTACGGACCAACGAGTGGGATCGAGGAGCAATAGCTTCACGAACGCGACCCCCTATAAGCGAATGCGAAGCCCAAAAAAGCCTGACCCATCCTGAACGCGAGAGGTCTATCGCGAATGCGTAGCAGTAAAATGCCTAGTTATTTTAAAGCTTCAAAAACAGAATGCAAACGGTATTTCTCAAAAATTTACAAAACTTCTTCTTTTCCAAAGCTCCAAGAAGATCCTTGAGGCACGTTTTCACTAAAACCTTTTGGGTAAGTAATTATTGACTCGTTTCCATCCATTTTAGTCAACATTTATTGAATTTCTAGGCCTAAAACATGATGTGATTAAGTGTAGATTAAGAATTTGGGTAGAGTTAGGGATTTTTTATTTTTTTTTATCTAGACCTCATTTTGGGTTCGAATTTGAAAACAAATTTTATATCAGGGCTTGTGGGTGAATGGGTCATTTAATTTAGGTCCGAACTTCGTTTTTTGACAAAGCGGGCCAGGGGTCAAATTTTGAGTTTTTGGGAAAAATGATGGAAGTGCTATAATTAGGCATGAATTTGAATTGTCAAGCATTATTTGATGTTATGAAGTTACTTATGTATAGATACAATTAAATTGGAGCCGAATTCAAAAGGAAAGGCGGTTGTTAAGGATTGAGTTGGCCGTGGAAGTTTGAGGTAAGTGTTCGGGCTAATCTTAATTTGAGGAATTAGGAGTTGAGGCATATTTTCTACTTGTTTCTTGTAGAGTACAACGTATAGGCATGGTGATGAGTATCTATATATTGGTTTTGAGCTTGACTGTAAGTCTTATATTGATACTTTTTGAATTCTTGAGTAATGCTATCATTGAAATAATGAGAAAATTTGTGGTATTGAGCAAAGGCTTAGTTTAGTTTTGTAAACGTTATTTATGAGTTAGAGACGATGATAATAGAGATGTTAGAAGTTGAGTTGATATTGGTTATAGCCGATTCTCCCTTGCCGGGACATATATACTCAAGCTGTTGAGTTCCCTTGTCGAGATAGTGTAAATTATAGTTAATCACTTTCCCGGACTGTTGTTCTGATCACTATAAGTTGTACATTTGGAATAGGTTGCGCGCCACAAAATTTTTATTAATGAATATATATATATATATATATATATATATATATATATATATATATATATGGATCAGGTTGCAAGCCGCAATAGATATGTTATATTATATTGGATCGGGTTGCACGCTGTAATAGATATATTATATTTATTAGATCGAGTTGCAACCATCAACAGATGTATTATATATATTAGATTGGGTTGCATGACGCAACAATTATATATATATATATATATATATATACACACATATACATACATATATAGTGGGTTGTGCACCGCAACATTAGCATGATTATGTGTTTCAGATACTGTACTGATCCTTCTTATTTATTTTTTATCCTAAGATTAATTTTTTCCCCCGAAGCATGTACTCTTTCCCTTTTAACTGCTTATTACTTGTTTATTTCCGACGTATATTATATAACCGCACGGGTTTATTTGGAGTCTTGTCCTAGCCTCCTCACTACCTCGTCGGGGTTAGACCAGAAACTTACCAGCACATTGGGTCGGTTGTACTGATACTACACTCTATGCTCTTTTGAACAGGTTTAGGTACCTGAGTAGCCTACGGTGCGCAGCAGTAGTTCGGGAACTAGCCTTCAGTCCTCGAGATCCCGAGGTAGTCCGGTATGCCCGACATCTCTTCTATATTTATTTATGATATTTTATCTATTGTATTCGAGATACGCAGTATTACTTTCTTTCAAAGGGTTGTATATAGTAAATCTTAGTAGTCCGTGGATGTTATGACACCAGTTTTGGGTAGAGGCACATGTGGATTTTCCTTATTATTTTTGTTTATTTCATTTAAGTCTTCCGCTAAATTATGAATTCCATTGTTACTTAATTATTTATTTCCTGTTAATTAAATTGGTAAAAATGCATTTAAAACAAAATTATTTATCGATTCTAAATATATGGCTTGCCTAGCTTTTACGAGTAGGAACCATCACGACTTCCGAGGGTGGAAATTTTAGGTCTTGACAAGACACATGGTCACACCCTGCCATATCTCTGGACGTTCTGAGTCGTGCCATGGCCATGTCCTATGACTTCCTGACACATGTCATGGACATTTCCTGCCATATCCTGTAACATCTTGTATTATGCAATGGAAACTCCCTTCCATGTCCTGCCACATCTTGCGTCGTACCATGGTCACGCCCTTCTATGTCCTGCGACGCCCTGACACGTGTCATTACCACCCTGCCATATCCTGCGACACCCTGACAAGTGTCATGACCACGCGCTACTATGTCGGATCTCGAGCCATTTACATAGGCCTCGAAAATACTCTACCCGCGACAGTGTATTTGCACATTGCCCTTTGCTTGTGCTTCAGCCTCGCAAGCGACTCCTTGAAAAACCTCTACTTACGATATTGTATTGGAACATTTCCATGGCATAGGCCTCGGCCTCGCAAGCGATGCTCCTTAAAACCTCTACTTGCAACATTGTATTGGCATATCGCCATTTGCATAGGCCTCGGCCTCGCAAGCGATGCCCCAAATAACCTCTACTTGCGACATTGTACTGGCACATTTCCCTAGGAATAGGCCTCGCCCTCGCAAGCAATCACCTCTACTTGAGACATTGTATTGGGACATCACCCTTGGCTTGTGCCTCGGCCTCGCAAACGATGCCCAGAAAAAACTCTACTTGCGACATAGTATTGGCACATCGCCCTTAGCATAGGCCTCCACCTCGCAAGCGACACACCGAATAACCTTTAGTAGTGAAATTTTATTTAGCCTTCCCCTCGACATGACAAAGAGTCAAGTGACATTGGCCGCTTAATACACAAATACTATATGTTCCTAAAACTATTTCTATTTTAAATAAAATTTCAAATTTTTTTTAATTTCCAGTTTCTAAAACTTTATTTTTCAATAATAATTATTTTTATAATAATATAAGTGAAAATATTATCCTTAATTCAAATCAGTTTAGTTGGCTATCTAAAAATTTAAAAATATTCTATAGCTAGTGAATTTTTTTTTATAAAAGTATGACTACATTTTGAATTTTGATCTCAACCATGTTAGATATCTAAGTTATTAGAATTATATGTAAATAACCTTAAAATATAAACTATCTAGATAATTATAGATAATCCTTATATATCAATTAAAAAATACTACATGAAAAATGACTAATATTTCTCAAATCTCGTACTAATAATTTTATTTCTGCACCATTCTCATTGGTGTAAATGGAACCTAAAAATAGCCACAAAGCAAAATAATAACTCATATTTATGGAAAAGCACAAAGGTTAACACAATATGAATGATTTTTTTGTAATGACATGACTCTTTTATCACGACTTGAACTCTTATTGGGTAAGTTATTGTATTTCAAAAAATATTTTTATTTTGAAATTTCAACGTCTAAAATTATAAATATATTTCAATAATGACTATCTTTATAATGATGCAAGTGAAGATATTACTATATAATTTGTTTACTTTAATCGGCTATCTAAGAATTTAAATAATTCTTTAGCTAGTGAAACTTTATTTTAGTATGACTCTATTTTAAGTTTCTCAATATCTCTAGCCACATATTTTAATTATTGAATACCCTATATATACATATTTTAAAAATATAATTTTATTACACTTTAAATGTGACGACCCAAAGGGTCACTACCTGTATTTAATAAAATTTTGTGCTTCCGCGACGTGAAAACCTCATTTAGAGTTACCTCAATTTCCGGTGAACAGGTTGGCCGCATAGCCGGAAAGCTTAAATATGAAATTCTGTGAAAAATGCTAAGTTTTGATTTTAAAATAAAAACATTTAATTTCGGTCAAAATTTTGGATAAACGTACCTAGACCTACGATTTGACAGTCCCGGAGGGCCTGTAGAGAATTATGGGACTTGGGCGTATGCGCGGAATCAAATTCTGAGGTCCCAAGCCCGAGAAATGAATTTTTCTATAAAATTGTTTTCTGAAAATAGTTAAGGAAATTTGATTAGAAAGTGATGGTATCGAGCCTATGTTTTGGTTCTGGCACCCGGTACTTGTCTGATATTTAATTTAAGTCCTTTCTCTAAAATATGGTTAAAATCAAACATCATTTGACGTGATCCAGACTTGAATTCAAAAATTTGACACTTGATGAAGTTTGAGAGGAACTCTTGATTTTGAGGTTTGATTCTCTTTTTGCAGTTGTTAGGTGTGGTATCTTTGTAAGAAATCTCATGTGTGTTTTACCCATGTTATTCCTAATCTTCATTGTTCTCCTGTGGAATTTTGCAATTTAGCAAGGTAATTCCTTACCAGTTCGGGTAGATCCTGATCTTTTTCAGCCCGCGAAGAAAATGTCATATCTTTGCTCGAACCTATTTTTTATATTTTTGTGTTTAGATTCCGATCACCTATGAATCACATCTATTTGTTCACTGGGCCTGTTTTTGACTTTCAAGTTAATGAACGGATCTTCCTCTATTAAGAGCTTTGTATTATATCAGATTTTAATTTTACTCCTCAGCTATGGGAAGGTCCAGCATTATTCTTCTGAGTCCTTCAATCATATCCGGAGTCACCTTGGTTTGGTTTTCGAACCTGTTTTTGGATTAGTGTGGATTCAACTTAACATGTCTTCTTCTGTTTAAATCTCGGTGTTCTAATAGTTATGCATATCATTCTCATACGATAGATAGGAATTCTCGGAGGTGTTCTATTCGCTCCCTCTGTTCCTTTATATTTTTCTGTAAGGTTAGAACTAAATTTTGAAAATTAAAATTACTGATGTATTTGAACCTAATGTTCTGAAACTGTTTCGTACAGTTTTGTTATAATCAGTTCTGGTACTAATAGTTACGGTACCAATATACCGATGTACTTCTCCATTTTCTCTGCTTGTTGCTTTCTTATCATTATCATGGTTATTCCTCTCTTTTTATTTTGCATGGTAAATCCATCTCCATTTTGGTTGTCCTCAGCTGTGTTGATTGATAAATTTTAGCCATCATGAAAGTTTAAACTGAAAACAAGTGAATATTAATGGTAATTGTTACTCTCTTTGGATGAATAACAAATTTGCTTGAGTTTTCAGTAACAAAACCCAAAAAATAGTTTTCAAGGTCAAAGCAGTAATTTTATATGACGTGCCACAAGTAACAAATTTAATCCGAAAGATAGAACATGACAGAGAAGTGAAAAAGAAATTCAATTACAGATAATATTATAAAAATAAAGCAGAGAAGAAAGAATTCTTATTGAATGATCCTTGATAGGATAATGAGCCAAACAAAGCTTGAAGGGCCGAACTATGGCTAATTTGAGAGCAAGATGCTACGGATTACAATGTATATAATTGAATAGAAGAAAATTAGATTCCCTTTATTGTGGTAAAAGTATGTCTATTTATATGGCTTAATCTAAGTAACTATTCTCCTTGAATTATGGGTCAATTATGAGCATTTACTCATTCAATCTATTACTTTTGGAAGACTTGTAAGCTGTGTAAATGATAGAATTTCGTAGCTGATGAGTAATTCCACAACTGATGAATTAATTGCATGACTGATGAATTAATTTCATACCGATGAGTCAATCACGTGCCTGTTGATTCAATTCCTTGCATGTTGAGTCAATCCCGTGCCTATTGAGTCAATCTTACAATTGATTGCCTTGTTCTAACCGTTAAAATTAGGGGTGTATATAAAAATCCGAAAAACTGAACCAAACCGAAAATCAAATCAAACCGACCAATTGGTTTTGAATTTTAAAAACTGATTAAATTTTATTTGGTTTTCGTTTTGTCAGAAAAAAATTGAACCAAACAGACTATATGTGTAGCTATTTCAAATTTTTTATTACAACTATAAATATGTATATTGTTATACCAAATTTCAAAAATTTCATGGTAAATGTTAATAGTCTGCACTTTTAACATAGTGTCTTTAGCTTTACATTCTAGTTTGATTGGTATCATGTTAAAAATAACATATTTTTAATTGAGTCTTTAAATTATTCATCACTATTTGATTCAATTATCATAAATATATCTTGATAAATAATAGATTTCTCAAAAGGCAGTGGATTTTATAGTGTTACATTGAAAATATGGTCGCCGGAATATGTGTTTGGTAGTGTATGCCTTATATTTAAGAAAAAATCGATAAATAACTGAAAAACCAAAAAAACTGACATAAACTGAATCGAGAAAACCTGACTTAATTGGTTTGATTTGGTTCTAATATTTGAAAAATCGACTTACTTGGTTTAGTTGCTTTTTAGGGAAAAATCGATTCAAACCGAACCATGAACACCCCTAGTTACAACCATTTATTGCATTCATTAATAATTGATTTGTAATTGCTGGTGTAATGATGGTAAATCTCATATAATAGGGATTAATTGATTCCTTCCTCATTTGTAATTATGTGATATACTCCCACACCCGATCCAGACTTTTTTATGATGATCAGTTCCGAGGCTAACAGGTACGGTACGAGTATATTCGATCCCGGGGGTGTTTCACATATCAGAAAAGTTGTCTGAACATTTTGAGCTAATAGTTTAAAACTACCCTAAACTATCATTTTTTCTCCTTTTCTAATTAAATTATTTGGTGTTCAAAATAACCTCTAAACTATATTGTCCTTTATATTAAAAACTCTCATTTCATTCATAAATGTCCGTCTAATATATGCTCCTAATTATCTAAAATTGTATGCCATGTGAAACTATACGTGCTATTTAACTCGGCCCAACACTTCCTAAAACTATCACTCTTTTTGTCAGTTAATTAGTTATACTATCTAGTATACTCAAAATCCCCTTATATTAACTTATCCCGTCAAAATAGATTTTAAACATCAGAGAAAAATATTTTCAAAACAGATTTTAAAAATATAAGAGTATGAAATACACTATTAAAATTAAGAAATTTAAGTGGGAGTTTGACATAAGAATTTTAAAAATTTCAAAAAAGGTGAAATAATTTTTTAAGTAAAAATGGTATTTGAAATTTAGAGTTATGTTTGGAGATGAATATAATTTTGGATTGTTTTGAAGTATTATGAGCGATCTGAGTGAAAATGTTGAAAACAACTTTTTCGAGCTTTACAAATTTTCGAAAAATTTCAAAACTTATTTTCCAGTGAAAATTGTAAATGTTATGAACAAACATTGATTTCCGAAAAAAGTAAAATTTTTTTGAGAAAAGGGAAAAAAATTCTTATGTCCAAACGGGCTCTAAATATCAAAAAATAAAGAGTGACAAATAAATATGGACAGTGGGTTAGTATTGTCTTGCCTACCTCTATTTTAAAAGGCAGAATTGAGACTTGTTCGGGGCTCGCCCCGGGACGGAGCACTCGTAAAACGCTCCTAGGCTTATTGCGTGGGGCTTAGTTCCGTGAGACTAACATCTCGGCCATCGGGGCTTATGCCTCGAACACTCCAACGCTCAGGATAGTGGGCTCGCCTAATAGAACTTTATGTATTTGTATATTACTAAACTTGTAAAACTTCAAATTTTCTTATCAGATATTGACTATTCAAAATTACTTTTTTTAATCATAAATCATTAAGTCCGCATGTTATCAGTGTTGTACATTGTTTATATATTAGATGACAGGACTATGTTATAATATGGATGTTATAAACTTGTTGCAATTTAACACTATCTTGCTTTTAGTTGCTATATACTGGATGAAATGGCCCATCGTATGTATACTTTTATTTTGGTGTGGTGGTGACTATACTGTAGAATATGGAATCACATCAGTAGATAAAAACGGTTTATTCTCAATGCCCATCAGAAAACATTTTGCATAAGATTGGAACCCCTCTGGAATAAAAATTCAGAAGGGAGTGTTACTGCAGAAACGGAATCCAAAATTTATTCTTCAATCTTTTGGCTTTGCCGGTGCAGGCTGCTAATATTTAAAAGAATAATTAAATGTTTTACAAAAATAACAATAACAACAACAACAATTACTCAGTATAATCCCACACAGTGGGGTCTGGAAAGGGTAATATGTAGACGGGCCTTACCCCTGCCCGAAAAGGCAGAGAGGCTGTTTCCAATTGACCCTCGGCTCAGTGAAGGAAAAGAACAACAAAAACAAAAAACAACAACAAAAGAGCATTAGTAGCTTCAGCAGAAACAGCGTAAATAATTATCTAAACATAAGAACCATAAATAAAATATTATACAATAATATCATACAGTAACTACCATACATAATTACCATAAGGGAGACATCATCCAATACACAAATCATCTATGGCTAGCCCTACCAAGCCTCACCCAACCCCGGGTGAGGAGTACGAAATACTCTAAGGGCCTCTATCCTACAACCCTGATACTAGACCTCTAGACTTTCCTATCATGGGTCATGTCCTCAAAAACCCGCATTCTAGCCATGTCATGCATAATCACCTCTCCCCAATACTTCTTAGGCCTCCCTCTGCCTCGCCGTGCGCCGACCATCACCAGCCGCTCACAACTCCTCAACGGGGCATCAGGACTTCTCCTTCGTACATGGCCGGACCACCTCAGCCTTGCTTCTCGCATCTTCTCATCCACCGGGCCACCCCCACCTTCTCTCGAATAACTTCATTCTTAATCTTATCTAACCTTGTGAGCCCGCACATCTACCTAAGCATCCTCCGCAACCTTCATCCTCTGAACATGACAGTTCTTCACTGGCCAGCACTCCGCCCCATACAACATGCCGGAATAATAGAGTCCTAAAAATACTGACTATTTGGAGGGAGGAGCAAGAATATATAAGGACTTGGGAACAGAGGTGGGTAAATATGTTTCTAAAATAATATATTCTCTAGCCAAACACTAGGAAATATTCTGTAAATAAAATTTTCACTCAGCAACTAAATAAAGGAAAGTAAGTGTTAAAATTACTCATTTTCCATAAAAATATTTTCTAGGAATACATTTTCTTTGATACCAAACACACCCTTAATAAAATCAAATGATTCATACGTGCCACAAGTAGTAATTGGTATCAGGCTTAATTGTTACAAATACATTATATCTTGCGTTGGTCAAATGTTTTTCCAGAATTTCTATAAGACAAATTAATTACGCGAAAATAGCATGCCTTGTTAGTTTTCAGATTTAAAATAAATTATTGAAAAGTAATTGCTATTTTATATGGAGGCAAAATTTGGACAAAAAAATATCCTAGCTGAACCAAAAAGTTCCAGTATAACATGATGAATTATGGAATTTTTACGTGTAAACTCGTAGCATATTATGTTGGAACTCCAGCACATTAGAAAGTTTCAACTGTAGCACAATATGCTGAATTTTTTTCAAATTCTTAAGGGGTACATTATGCATATTTTATCTTTACATGAAAAAGTAGCTAAAAAGTAGAGAAGAGTGGTTGCTCTGATGGTAAGCAACCCCCACTTCCAACCGAGAGGTTGTGAGTTCGAGTCTCCGCAAGAGCAAGGTGAGAAGTTCTTGGAGGGAATGATGTCGGGGGTCTATTTGAAAACAGCCTCTCTAGCCCAGGGTAAGGGTAAAGTCTGCGTACACACTACCCTCCCCAGAGCCCACTAAGTTGAATTATACTGGATTGTTGTTGTTGTTGTTGAAGCTGCAGCTACTTTTTAATTACCAACAGTAAATTATATTATTTCTGATTTTTCCCATTAATTACTATCAAAGTAAGATGGAATACACCACATAAAGCTAAATATAAAGGATTTATCTTACTAATTTGAGATTAAGGCAAAATTAATTGACAAAAGTCAGGTTAAAATGGAATAACGGAATTGGGTCATAATTCAATAACCGCTAAAAAAAAAGGAAAACGTAAAATGCAGTAGGAAGAAGAAGATTAGAGAGAGAGAGATGATTCAAATTGGATGAAAAAGCAAAGCTCAAGCAGTAATGGAAAAGATTAAAAGATGATTCTTCTGCTGCTCCAATGCCATGACCTCGGAAGGAACAACAAGACAAAAAGCTGAAATCTGCAAATATTAAATCATATTATATCCATTCATTTCTTTCACAAGACAAACCTAATAATATCTTTTTTCTTCTTTGGATCCATTTTTGTGGATTAATTTGTGGATTCAAAGTTTTCCTATTTATAACTGTGTTGTATATATCCTTTAATTAGTTTCCTAATTAATGATCGTGCCTCTAATTAATGGAGCCTCTAAATGATATATATTGGGTTTTAAACACATTAATCTCCTATCGCATTACTTGTGAGGTGCCCAATTCAATTAGTATATTCTTAAATTATGACAGGACAAAACCTGTCATTCGAATGACAGGATAAAACCTGTCATTCGAATATTAAAACATCAAGTATATCTCGACAAGTATGCTTGATCCTATTGTTATGATCAAGTAATTTGCTATCGGTAATATATGAAGAGTTGCCTCATGAGTTCATTAAAAGAAGATATTTACTTTTAAACCCATTTGTGTTTAGATTATTCAGAGATATCCACTGATATCTCTTAGTAGAAATCATTATGTTATATGTTTGGGCTTTGAATCGCCTAAAATTTTGTGGACCCATTAAAAATAATCTAATGAACAATATTTTTTTCTTTGCCATAATTATTCTTCATATTTTTTTTCATTTTAGGGCCATTAGAGAGGAATTCATGATGATTTCCAATATTCATGTGCTAATATCCACGACATCTTCATGAATTCGGGTGACGAGTTTTGAATCGCCTAAACTTTTGTTGGACCATTAGCAATGATATAGTGAACAGTAATCATCGCCATTACCGTGCCATAAAATAAAAATTCAAGAAAATTTTCAAATTTTTGTGTGTTAATGTCCACATCATCTTCATGAATTGTGACGACCGATACGAATCGCCTAAAATTTTGTAGACCTATCAGATATGACCTAATGAACAATACTCATAGCTTCGGTATGACTAGGGGTGTACAAAAAAAACCGATAAACCGCACCAACCCGATAATCCGAGTCAAACCGAGAAAAAAAACCCGACTATGATTTTGTTTGACTTGGTTTGGTGTTGGAAAAAAAACCCGACCATAATTGGTTTGGTTTGGTTTTAACTAAAGAAAGTCAAACCGAAACCAAACCAACCCGACATTACATATATAGCAATTTTAGATATATTTAATATATAACTATACTTATTGTAATGTAATTTATAAATATTTCTTAAAATATTTCATATTTTTATCTTTTAAGGTATTATTTCAAGGTTTGATTTAGAACTTTTGAATGCTCCAATAAGTTTTACAGCCATTAATATTAGTAAATTAAATAATGCTAGCAATCAATACTAATGCTAACAAAAGACATTCAATTCAATATTACGAACGGGAATGTATTAAATGTCTATTTTTTTATTTTTCAATAATTTAGATAAAAATATATAACCTATTTTTATTTTTCTTTAGCTTTTAGGCATATAATTAATACTCCCTCATTAGTCTATCTAGTTTAGCATGAATTAGTGCTTTTAGATTATATTTATTTTTATTATGACTTTTTAATTAGCAATATTTATAGTACATAATTTTATTATTTTTTATTGTTGAATATTTTAGGATAATGTCATGAGTCATGACATATCTCATATTTTGTATTATTTTCTTGAAAAATACTTTATATAGTTGTATCTTACTAGGATTAAAGAAATATTTTGAGCATACGTTATATATTTTGTTCTATGAAGATTTTACCGGGAAAAAATTCGAAAAAACCCGAATAACCCGAAAACCCAAAAAAACCCGAGAAAAACCGATATTGTAAAACCCGAATTTATTGGTTTAGTTTGGTCTTTAGATTTAATAACCCGACACAATTGGTTTGTTTGGTAATTGTAAAATCCGAACCAACCCGGTCTATGTACACCCCTAGCTATGACTGTTCCTCGTATTTTGATATTTTAAGGCCATAAAATGGGAATTCAGTACGAATCCAATTTTTCTTATACTAATGTCCATGACATCTTCATGAATTCGAGCGACGGGATATAATCGCCTAATATGTTGAGGACAAATAAGAAAACGATCTAATGAAGAATATTTTTCGCTTCGCCATGATTGTTCCTTAATTTTTGACCGTTTTTTGGCCACTAAACAGAAATTCAGTTTTTCGTGTTAAGCTTCTATGGAGAAGTTTTCTTCCTATTCAGCGGAGTGGATATTCTTCTGTAAGAGTTGTAAATGTTGAGCAATATGGAACGACCGTCACAAGGATAAATGTGTAAGATAATTAATTAGTAACTATAGCAGATATTAAGATACAATTACATAATCAGTCTAGAGTTAGAGTATAAGGAAGCGTACCGTTAAAATCTATGGATTCATCACCGATAACAAGCAGTTATTAAGCCTGAGACCAACTTTCACAATCCACTTGCTACGTGCTCTCACAGCTCGGAGAACTTGACTGATGGGACGTCTACCGTTACCACGTAGAGGCAAAATACTCTAGGTTTATTTCTAATAGCTAGGGAAAGGGGGACTAGCCTCTATATATAAAGAGTGCCTACCCGTCACAGGCCAATAGTTATTAAACCTCGCTTATCCACACATACAATATTTAACTAAGCCTTTTATTTATCCACCATTTGAACCATGTCACTATCCTTTCAGGCTATAACCAATTAACGCAAGTCCAAATTCCAACGTTCTCCAACTTGGACGCCAACGTTAATTGAGGACAAGAAAACAATTTTAAGTATTTGAGTTTTTAAGAAAATTATTTTGAAAAAAGATATTACACTCTACGGTGGCCACATTACTCACATAGCCAAGAATAGAATGACCCATATAATAATCCATTCAGTCTCAATAGAAAAGACTAATAATGAATCATAGCAGCACACTATGTTAAGGTATGAATTCTATCTACGACCACATATTCTAGAATTTCCATCAACATGGATCAAACATGTGTAATAAATATTTTATCTTTCTAATAATGATGAATAGATTCACACCTCTTAGAAAGAAATCATCCTCGAAGTGATATTATAACCATATCACCTCAGGAGCCTCCAAGTGACACTAAATCATATCATCTCATGAAGATTCCCTTGTGCCTTACTGTCACGATTCGGACTTTTCATCCTCGGGGTCGTGATGGTGTCTACTAGTGAAAGCTAGGCAAGCCAAACCTTAACAACATACCTCAGTATCAAATTAGTTCTTTAATAAAATAAAAAGGCGATAAGATGAAAATTTCTGAAATTTAGATAATTAAGCAGAATTAAATGAATAAGCGGAAGTCAACAATGTTTATAACTCAACATTATGTCTATTAAAACTTTCAAAACCTCAATACCCCAAACCTGGTGTCACAGTATCACAAACTATCTAAGAGTCACTACAAATAAAGTCCGAAGGAAAAACAATAAGCTATTTCTGAACAAAATTAAAAATAGGGAAATAAGATAGAGGAAGACGTCAGGGCCCGCCTGTAGGTCTACCATGGGTCTGCGGATGGACTGAAGAAAGCCTTCCACTACAGTTGTTGTCTGATACTTGAATATGTGCAAAAGAACACAGAGTGTAGTATCAGCATAACCGACCTCACGTGTTGGTAAGTGTCTAGCCTAACTCCGGCGAAGTAGTGACGAGGCTAGGGCCAGACTACCAACAAAACCTGTGCAGCTCAGATATATATACAACACAAAACAAAATACAGGAATTAACCAGTCAATATGGAAGGGGGGACATGCTGTGGGGAAGATAACAACTACGAATAAAAATTATCAAATTAGGAAGAAAGTAGCATAACTAGACGTCAATAAAGAATAAAAAATCAATAAGTGCACGGCATCACCATTTGTGCTTTTACTCTCGTCCTCACCAAGCAATGATATAATAAAAGTGTGTACGAGATCACCCTTCGTGCTTTTGCTTTCATCCTCACCAAGCAATAATATAACAAAATGTGCACGATATCACCCTTCGTGCTTTTACTCTCTTTTCTTACATATAATCAATAGAATTGGCACCAAATGGTACATCGTGTGGTACGGCATCACCCTTCGTGCTTTAATATTGTTTCCTCACAATAGAAAATAATACACGGCATCACCTTTCGTGCCTTAACACTCTTCCTCACCCAAAAAACTATCACAAACAAGGGGCAAGGGAATTAAATAAATAATAATATAAATCCCAGCAAGGGAATACAATTTAGCAATTAAATCTCGTCAAGGAAACAATAATAATAAAACTAGCATCCCGGCAAGGGAGATTATCAACACCGCCAAAAACAACCTAGCAAGGAAAAAATTTAATAACTCTTTCTCTTTCTTTCACTTTTACTTCACAACTCACCACTGGATCCAATGCTCCAAATGGTTCAGTCATTTCATATACTTTCTCATTTTTGTATTATAACTCGAGCCAATTCTGCTTGATGTTCAAAGGTCACAATTTCTTCCACCAGCTTTTCACAACGTATAGAAATCATCACCAAGGCATGAAATGAATAATGAAATAACAACATTTATAATACAAGGACTCAAGGTTATGCTAGACACCAACATATAGATACTTGTCACTATGCCTATACGTCATATTCAACAATTATCACATAGCAAATAGGACTCAACTCCTAATCCCTCAAGCTAAGGTTAGATCAAATACTTTCCTCAATGCCTCAATTATAGCTTTACCCCTTGATTCCACTGCCAATTTGCTCGTATATATCCACAAATTACTAGATTACATTAATAAATCCTAAATGAACCAACCACAATGCATGAAAATGAGTTTTTCAAAGTTTTACCCAAAAATTTCAAAATTGCCCTTGGGCCCACGTGGTCAAACCCGTTGTTCTAACCAAAACCCGGTAACCCATTCCTCTATGAACTCAAATATATAATTTATTTTAAAATCGAAACTCAAAATAGAGATCCAAATCGCCAATTTTTGAAAAACCTAGGTTCTACTCAGAATAGCCAAATTCTCCTCTGAAGATCTTTGATTTTATGTTGAAATCATGTTAAAAGATATTAATGATTGAGGAAAACTTGTTAAAAATGACATACAATTTTTTTTGGATAATAAAGGTTGTTTGAAAAATTGCCTATAATGTTTTAAGGTTTTGAAAGAGTGAAAAATAACTGAAAATCCCGTCTATTTATATCTCCGGCAGACCCTCTGTGGGGATCACACTAAATGGACCGCTGCCGCACATGCTCATTTGAAGACTTGCGGTTCAGCAGCCACCGCGGACTGCACAAATGCGACCGCAGCCATACTGCCTCCACCACAGACCGCACAATGACGACCACGGCCGCACAACCTCAGCCGCGGACCGCACAAAGGCGACCACAACCGCGCTGGCCCCTCCGTGGTCGCACGCGATTTCTCGTGAACCGCAATAGAGGGTTCAGACGCCTGCAACTTCCTGAACCTGCAACATCTGATTTCAAGCCTAAGGCAATCTGGAACATACCCGAAACTTACTCGAGCCCTCGTAACTCCAACCTAAATAGACAAAAAACTTCAAAAACAATCTACGAACATATTCATGTAATTAAATTACCAATATAACATCACGAACATTGAATTAAACCTCAAGATCACTGAAATTTCTCAAAACTCCTTTAAACAGCAAATTTCCCAATTAAGGTCTGGATCACGTCAAACGATGTCCGTTACCAAAATAAATTTTATAAATAAATCTTATCTTATATATAAGACATGTATTAGGTTCCAAAACAAAAATACGGGCCCGATACCAACAAGTTTCAATCAGATATCATTTCAATTTTTCATAATAGTTTCAGAAAAATAATTTCTTTTAAAAATTCATTTCTCGGGCTTGGGACCTCGGAATTCGATTCCACGCATGCGCCCAATTCCCATATTTTCCCACGGATCCTCCAGAACCGTCAAATCGCGGGTCCGGGTCCGGGTCTGTTTGCCAAAAATGTTGACCAAAGTCAAATTTATTCATTTTAACATCACAACTTGCCATTTTTCACAGAATTTCACATTTAAGCTTTCCAGCTACGCGCCAGGACTGTGCACGTAAATAGATGCAGCTTTAAATAAGGTTTTCAAGGCCTCAGAAGCACAAAATTGGTTAGAAATAGGTGGCGACCCAAATAAAAAGAAAGTACCTGAGTCGGGAAAAAGATGGGGATAACGGCTTCGCATATCGAACTCGAACTCCCAAGTCGCTGCCTCAGAAGGCTAACCTCTCCACTGAATACGAACAAAAGGGAAACTCTTTGACCTCAACTGACGAACCTGCCGGTCTAGAATAGCCACCAGATCCTCTTTGTAAGACAAGTCCTTGTCCAACTAGATAGTGCTGAAATCTATCACGTGGGATGAATCGTTCTGACATTTCCGGAGCATGGATACATAAAAAACTAGATGCATGGATGACAAGCTTGGCGGAAAAGCAAGTCTATAAGCCATATCTCACACTCGATCAAGAATCTCAAATAGACCAACGAACCCAGGACTAATCTTTCCATTCTTCCCAGATCTTATCACGCCCTTCAAAGGCAACACTCGAAGCAATACCTGCTCACCGACCATCAAAACCACATCCTCAAACATTACGCTCTGCATAGCTCTTTTGCCTAGACTGAGCCATACGAAGCCTATCCTGAATGATCTTGACCTTGTTCATGGCCTCCTAAACCAGATCCGTACCCAACAACCGATCCTCTACCGGCTCAAATTATCCAATCGGAGATTGACATCGCATACCATATAAAGCCTCATAGAAGCCATTTGGATACTCGACTGATAGCTGTTGTTGTTGACAAACTCTGCTAAAGGCAAAACCGATCCCACAAACCTCCAAAGTCAATGACACAAGCTCGGCGCATATCCCCCAAAATCTGAATAGTCCGCTTGGACTAACCGCCCATCTGGAGATGAAATGCTTTGCTCAAATCCACCCGTATGCCTAACTCTTGCTTAACTACTCTCCGGAAGAATGAGGTAAACTACGTACCCCGGTCCTAAATGATTGATACGGGCACACCATGAAGGCAAACAATCTCCCGAATATAGATTTCTGCTAACCTCTCAAAAGAATAGAAGACTGCCACATGAATGAAATGCACTGACTTGGTCAGCCTATCAACAATGATCCAAACTGCGTCGAATTTCTTCTAGGTCTGCGGAAGCCCAGTAATAAAGTCCAGAGTGATCCACTCTCACCTCCATTCGGGAAGCTCAATCCTTTGAAAGAACCCACCAGGACTCTAATTCTCATACTTAATCTGCTGACAATTCGAACATCGAGCCACATATGCAAAAATATCCTTCTTAGAATCGTGATACATCTTCTCGATGCCCGGATGAATAGAATACCAGGAGCTATGGGCCTCCGCTAAAATTAACTCTCGAAGCCCATCCACATTAGGCACACAAACTCAACCCTGTAATCTTAAGACTCCATCAGCACCTAAGGTAACCTGCTCGGGACCTCTACAATGCACCGTGTCCCTAAGGACACAAAAATGGGGATCATCAAATTGTCGATCACGGATACGCTCCAAAAATAAAGAACGAGTGACCGTGCAAGCTAACGCTCGACTAGGCTCAGAAATATCCAACCTCATAAATCGATTGGCCAAAGCCTAAACATCCAAAGCAAGCGTCCTCTCACTGACCGGAATGTAAGAAAGTCTGCCCATACTAGCCGACTTCATACTCAATGCATCAGCCACAATATTGGCCTTCCATGGATGATACAAAATAGTGATATCATAATCTTTCAACAACTCCAACCACCTCTTCTGCCTCAAATTCGACTCTTTTTTCTTGAACAAGTACTGAAGACTCTTTTGATCAGTGAACACCTCACATGACACGCCATACAGATAGTGCATCCAAATCTTCGACGGGTGAACAATTGTTGCCAACTATAATTCATGAACCAGATAGTTCTTCTCATGAATCTTCAGCTGCCTCAAAGCATAGGCAATGACCCTGCTATCTTGCATCACCGCTGCACCAAGCCTAACATGGGAAGCATCACAATAAACTGTATACGGCCATGAACCCGAGGTCAAAACCAACACCTGTGCCGTAGTCAGAGCTGTCTTGAGCCTCCGCAAGCTCGCCTTACACTCGTCCAACCATCTATGCTGGGCACCCTTCTAGGTCAATCTGGTCATCGCGGCTGCGATGGATGCAAACCCATCCACGAACCAACGATAGTAGCCTGCCAACTCCAAGAAACGCCAAATCTCTGTAGTTAATGCTCGTCTAGGCCAATTCTTGACTGCTTCAATCTTATTTGGGTCTGCCTGAATACCCTCTGCTGATACAACATGACCCAAAAATGCAACTGAAAGCAACCAAAATTCACACTTGGAGAACTTTGCATATAACTGACTATCCCTCAAAGTCTGAAGAACCACTCTAAGGTGTTGCTCGTGCTCTTTCTTGGTGCAGGAATATATCAATATATCATCAACGAAGACTATCACGAATGAATCCAAATAAGGCCTGAACACTCGGTTCATCAAGTCCATGAAAGTTGGTGGGGCATTTGTTAACCCGAATGACATAACCAAGAACTCATAAAGCCCGTACCGAGTGCGAAAAGTTATCTTAGGGACATTGGATGCCCTAATCCTCAACTGATTGTAGCCAGATCGCAAGTAATCTTGGAAAATGCCTTGGCACCCGGAAGCTGATCGAACAAATCATCAATCCTCAACATCGGATATTTATTCTTGATCGTTACCTTGTTCAATTTCTAGTAATCAATGCACATTCTCATCACACCATCCTTCTTCTTATCCAGCAACACTGTCACCCCAAGGAAATACTCTATGTCTAATGACACCTTTCTCAAGAAAATCCCGCTTAACTCTTTCAACTCAAGCGGGGCCATACGATATGGCGGGACAAAAATGGGCTGGGTGCCCGGAGCCACGTCAATGAAAAAGTCAATATCCTGTCGCACAGCATACCCGACTAGTATGAAGGAAAAACATTAGGGAACTCATGAACAACGGGCACCGAATCAATAGAAGGGACCTCAGTACTAGAATCACGAACATATGCCAGATAGCCTGAACGCCCTTCTCGACCATATACCGAGCTTTCACATAAGAGATAACGAGGAGGGTAGAATGACCAGGAGTCCCTATCCACTCTAAACAAGGCATACCCAGCAAAATGATAACCAGTCCATCCCCAATATGATATCGAAGTCAACCATGTCTAAAAGTAACAAATCTACACAAGTCTGAAGACCCCCAATCACCATAATAAAAGAACGATGGACTCGATCGACCATAATAAAACCACCCACTTGTGTAGACACATAAACAGAAACACCCAATGTATTACTAGGCAAGACCAAGTACGGGGAAAAATAAGATGACACATTCGAATACGTAGACCCTGGATCAAACAACACCGAAGCACCTCTATCACAAACCAGAACCGTACCTGTAATAACTACATCTGAAGACTCTACCTCGGGCCTAGCTTGAAAAGAGCATAACATCGGGGCTAGGCCTTACCACTTTGGCCGACCTCTCTAGGATGACCTGCTGCTGGCTGGCCTCCAGCTCTAGCTGTCTGAGCTCCACCTCTATGGCCTCTACCTCCACTCTAGCACCTCTACCCCTACCTCTACTTGGCTGGGCGGGCTATGGAACAACTAGTGCCTGTAACATAGCACGAGAACCTTGATGCCAAGAGCTACTCGGTGCTCGAGGGCAAAAGCTAGCAATGTGACATTTATCACTACAAGTTTAACAAGCCCTTGGCTGCTGAGACCACCCTGTCGACCTGAATGACCATCTCAAAAACTCTGAAGTATAGGTGTTAAATGGGTGGGCCGGGCCGGGCTGGGCCGCTATTTTTTGGACTCGTACAGGTTATGGTCCGGGTTAGTTTCAGGTTGGTTCTTAACGGGTTTAACGAGTTCGGGTTCATCCGGGTAAAAATTAAACCGTAAGGGTTACATGTTGATGGGGCTAATCGGGCCGGGTCGGGTTTAGTGTATTTTGTAATTTTTTTTGTATTTTGTATAACTATTTTAAGTTATAATACTAATTTTTATTAAATTAAATAATACAAGGAAGATGGAAAAATTGCACTTACAAATTGCAAGTGCTACATTTATTTAGAAATTCAAAATTAAAGTTTGCATTTAAAAAGTAAATTAACAAAATAGTAAAATTAAATTTTCATGCATATTAATTAATAATACTTCAAATTAATCTAACAAACTATAATATCAAGCATAAACACGTTTAACAATTTTGAAATAACACAAATTGTAAGAAAATCTTAAATACGAATTTCCGGAGGACGCTCAAGACAATACTTTATACACATCCTTAAACTGCATGTGCCAGATTCTGAACGAAAATTTAAGAATTGACCAAAATTGTTGGACATTAATTTTTGACCTTCTTCATTTTCTTCTACCACCTCACAGCATTGCCAAATATATAAGATGCACTCTAGAAGTATGAGGCATCATTTAACTTGGATTGAGATTTGAGAATTGAGAATTTGAGATTGAGACTTGAAGTGTTGAAAATTGGAGAATAAGAAAAAAAGAGAAATTGAGATTGAGAATTGAGAGTTGAGACTTGAGTAAACAAAGGAAGAAGATGGGGGGAGGGGGTTTATAGTTTTAGATAATGTTAATTTTGTAAATTAAAAAAGTGTTAAAATTTTAAAAATAAAAAGATATTTTTGCAAACTTGCCGTTGGCCAACGGACCAATTTCCAGGTCTGACCGCTGCCAACGGTCAGTGGGCCCCACATAATTTGAAAATTTAAGAAAATAAAAAAAAATTGGTTGTTGTACATGGCCGATTAACCCGGTAAGGTTACTATTTAGTAGATTGGGTACAACCGGACCGGTAACCCGTTTTCAAAAATCTACACGGACCAACCCCCTCTATCCGACCTACCCAACCCAACCTAACCCCCTCTAACCGGTCTGTGCAAGTTTCGAGTTTAACCGGCCTGGGTAGGTCCGGAACCGAACTTATCCAGCCAGTTTTAACACCTATACTCTGAAGCAGTGGTGCACTCATAGGAGCTTGTGGTGCACTGTAGGACTACTGATCATAATATTGCCCCCGAGAACCACAACCTCCTGAATCACTGCGAGAAACCTTGAGTGCTGACTAGTAAGGCCTATGAGGATGACCCCTATAATACGAATATCTACTTCCAGATGAGGCACCATTGAACCTGCCTGACTGACGGGGTCTCTTGTCTGCCCTGTGACCACCCCATGTGATAATACCATCAACCCTACGGGCCACATTGGCCGCCTCCTGGAACGAGGTCTTGCTCCCAGCCTTTCTAGCCATCTGGAGACGAATCGGCTGAATGACTCCATCAATAAACCGTCTCAACCTCTCCCTATCAGTAGGAAGTATAATAAGAGCGTGGCGAGCTAAGTCAATGAACCTGGTCTCATACTGGGTGACTGTCCTGGAACCCTGCTGGAGGCGCTCAAGCTGCCTGCAATAGGCTTCTCTCTAAAGATGGGGAGAAGCTCTCTACAAACAACATTGTAAACTACTCCCATGACAAGTCTAACGATCCTGCTGGTCTAGCTAACAAATAATCCCTCCACCAAGTCTTGGCGGATCCAGACAAGTAAATTATAGCAAAATCAATCCTATTGGTCTCAACAATACCCATGTTCCAAAGAACCTTGTGACAACTATCCAGATAATCCTAGGGGTCCTTAGTAGGTGCACCGCTGAATGTAGAAGTGAAGAGCTTGGTGAACCTATCCATCTTCCACAAAGCATCAGCAGACATGGCTACTCCATCGCTAGTCTGAGCTACTACCCCTAGCTGAACTACTCCAACTAGGTGAACTACTAGAGTTTGAATCTAGGGAGCTATCTGCTCCAGAGTGCGGGTAGCAGGATCCTGAGCCCCTCCTCTAGCTTTTGAACTGGCTGGTACCATAGGAAGCAAACCTGCTCAGGTGACAATCACTACGAGGCCCATCAATTAGACTTGAGCGTCCTGAAGAACTCGGGTAGCAATAAACCCCTCTAGGACCTGAGCTGCGCCCAACAGAACTGCAGGCACCAGAACATCCTCCTCGAAATCAACCTGAGGCTCTGCCACTGGTGTTGCTGCTTGAGGCTGAGCTCTGCCCCTACCTTGGCCTCTAGTATTGCCTCGGACTCGTCCTTTGCCCCAGTGGGTGCTGCCGCTGGGGGCTCTTAGGGCTGATCGATAGATGAGAAAGCGTGTGTTGTCACCAAATCAATTAGTATTGAGAAACAAAACTGCACGACAAGAGAGAACAAATGTGAAACATTTCCTAACTCTGTAGCTCTAGGGGATAAATATAGATGTCTCCGTACCGATCCCTCAGACTTTACTAAGCTTGTCAATGTACTGTGAGACCCATGTAACCTAGAATTTTAGATAATTAAGCGGAATTCAATGAATAAGTGGAAGTCAACAATGTTTATAACTCAACACTATATCTATTACAACTCTCAAAAGCTCAATACCTCGAACCTGGTGTCACAGTGTCACAGACTGTCAAAGAGTCACTACAAAGAATGTCCGAAGAATATACAATAAGCAGTTTCTGAAAAAAATAAAATGAAACAGGTGAATATGATAGAGGAAAACATCACGGCCCGCGAACGCCTCCAAGTATTCCTTTGGTCTCCAGGACGACTGAAGGAAGCCCTCCTACTACAGTTGTTGTCCAATGCGTGAATCTATGCAAAAGAGCATAGACTGTAATATCAGCACAACCGACCCCATGTGTTGGTAAATATGCAGCCTAACCCCGACGAAGTAGTGACGAGGCTATGACTAGACTACTAACAAAACCTTTGTAGCTCATATATATATATATATATATATATATATATATATATATATATATATATATATATATATATATATATATATACATATAATTAACCAGTCAATATGGGAGGGGGAGCATGCTCTGGGGGAGATAATAACTCCGAATAAAAATTATCATATAAGGAAGAAAGAATCATAATTAGACATTAATAAAGAATCAAAAATCAATAAGTGCACGACATCACCCTTCGTGCTTTTACTCTCATCCTCACCAAGCAGTGACATAATAAAAGTGTGCACGGCATCACCCTTCGTACTTTTACTCTCATCCTCACCAAGCAATAATATAATAAAATGTGCACGGCATCACCCTTCGTGCTTTTTACTCTCTTTCCTCACATATAATATACGGTATCACCCTTCGTGCTTTAACACGCTTTCCTCACAATAGCAAACAATACACGACATCACCCTTCGTGTTTTAACACTCTTACTCACCCAAACAACAATCACAAACAAGGGGCAAATGAATTAAACAAATAATAAAAGAAATCACAACAAGGGAACATAGTTTAGCAGTTAAATCCGGCAAGGGAACAACACCAATAAATCTCAGCATCCCGACAAGGAGATAATCAACAAAGCCACAAACATCACGACAAAGGAATAATTTAATAACTCTTTCTCTTTCATTCACTTTTACTTCACAACTCACCACTTTAACTAATGCTCCAAAGTGTTCAATCATCTCATATACTTTCCCATTTTGTACTTTAACTGGAGCAAATGCTCCTCGATTTTCAAAGGTCACAATTTCTTCCACCAACTTTTTACAACATATAGAAATAATCACCAAGGCATGAAGGGAACAATGAAATCATGATACTCACAATACAAGGACTCACGGTCATGCTAGATACCAATGTATAGATACTCGTCAACATGTTTATACATCGTACTCAACAATTATCAAATAGAAAAAATGACTTAACTTCTAATCCCTCAAGCTTAGGTTAGACCAAACACTTACCTCAATGCCACAATTATAGCTTTACCCCTTGATTGCACCGTCAGTTCGCTCGTATCTATCCAAAAATTACTTTATTCCATCAATAAATGCTAAATAAACCAACCCCAATGTATGAAAATGAATTTTCCAAAATTTTATCTAAAAAGTCAAAATTTCCCCCGCCCCACGTGGTCAAAACCTAAGGTTCCAACTAAAACCTCATTACCCATTCCCCATGAACTCAAATATATAATTTTTTTTGAAATCAGACTTCAAATTGAGGTTTAAATCCCCAATTTTTAAAAAACCTAGGTTCTACCAAAAGTACCCAAATCCCACATGAAAATCTTTGATTTTATGTTGAAATCATGTTAAAAGATGTTAATAATTGCGGAAAACTAGATAAAAACGACATACAATTGGTTTCGAGAAGAAAGGTTTCTTGAAAAATCACCTCTTATGTTTTAAGGTTTTGAAAGAGTGAAAAATTACTGAAAATTCCGTTTATTTATACCCCTAGCATACCCTTTGTGGGGATTGCTATAAATGGATCGCGGTCGCACAAGCTCATCTGAAGACTTGCGGTTCAGTACTTACCCCGGACCGCACAAAGGCGACCGCGCCCTTGCTACCTCCACTGCGAACCGCACAAAGGCGATCTCGGCCTCATAGCCTCCGCTGCGGACCGCACAAAGGCGATTGCGGAAACGCCGGTCCCTTTATGGTCACATGCAATTTCTCGTGGACCGCACAAGAGGATTTAGAGGCCTACAAATTCTTGAGCCTGCAACATCTAATTTCAAGCCTAAGGCATCTCGGAACCTACCCGAAACTCACCCGAGCCCTCGAAAGTCCAACCCAAATACACACACAACTTCAAAAACATTTTACGAACATATTCGTGTAATCAAATTATCAAGATAATATCACGAACATTGAATTAAACCTCAAGATTACTAAAATTTCTCAAAACTCCTTTGAACATCAAATTTCCCTATTAAGGTCTGGCTCACACCAACGATGTCCGTTTTCAACCAATTTTACAGAAACATCTTAAATCATATATAAGACTTGTATCGGGTGGCGAAACCAAAATACAGTCCTGATACCAATATATTCCAATCAAATATCATTTAAATTTTCCTTAATAATTTTAGAAAAACTACTTTTTAAAAAAAATTTATTTCTTGGTCTTGGGACCTCGAAATTCGATTCCAGGCATGCGTCCAAGTCCCATATTTTCCTATGGACCCTCTAGGGCTGCCAAAACACGGGTCTGGGTCCGTTTGCCTAAATTATTGGCCAAAGTCAAATTTATTCATTATAATATTACAACTTGGCATTTTTCACAGAATTTCACATTTAAGCTTTCCGGCTATGTGCCCAGACTGTGCACGCAAATCGAAACGTCTCTAAACGAGGTTTTCAAGGTCTCGAAAGCACAAAATTGGTTAGAAAGAGGTGATAACCCTTTGGGCCATCACATTTACCCAAGATAATCGAGGCAACAAGCCTCAAGAGTCAAAGATATCATGAGCTTATGCAATATTCACTTGGAAATAAAAAAAAAATAAATTATCATGTTAGTGATAAGCATAATAGGTATCAAATTACACAAGCTTGCATAAAAATAGAATTTTCAAAAGCAATATCTGAGTCAGCAATTACAAGGTAACTCCCACTGACTAAAGTACATCAAAAGACTCTAAAATACCCATATTTTTTGTATTTTCATTAAACACTATAGGCCTAAGACCTTTAGTCAAAGGATCAGCAAACATAGAATCTATGCTAATATGCTCAATATTACCATGTCTGTAACCTTAAGAAACTTGAGGCTAACATGCTTAGAGCCTCTTGTTCTCTTGTTATTCTTGGAGAAGAATACAACTGCACTATTATCACAGAAAATACTCACCGGCTTAGATATAAAATCCATAATTTGCAATTTAGTAAGAAAATTCTTCATCCAAATAACATGTGAAGTAGTCTCAAAACAAGTAATAAACCCAGCTTTCATTGTAGATGTAGCAGTGATACTTTGCTTCTCACTTTTCCAAGAAATAGCAGCTCCACTCAACATAAATATATACCCAGAAGTTGATTTCATAGTGCTTTGACAACCTGTGAAATCATCTTCTGAATATAGTAGAAGATCCATATCATCAAACTTTTTATATACAAGCATGAAATCTTTGGTGCGCTATAAATATCTCATCGCTTTCTTTGCAGCCACCCAATGTGCCCACGTAGAGGCTTCCAACATGTTAATAGCAAATTCAATATCACGCCTTGTACAAACCTGCATGTACATCAAACAACCAACAACACTTGCATATGGCACATCTTTCACAGTTCTCATTTAAACTTCATTTTTTGCACATTGATCCTTGCTAAGTTTGTCTCCTTTTACGATAGGTGCAACTCTAGGTCTACAGTCTTGCATATTGAAGGTTTTAAGAACGTTCTCAATGTAGTAATTCTGTGAAAAATCCAATAAACATGTGACCTATCTCTTTTAATTTTTATCCTAAGAATAAAAGAGGCTTCACCAAGATCTTTCATATCAAAAGACCTGGACAAAAATTGTTTGGTCTCATTCATCAAGCCCAAATCATTTGTGGCAAGCGAAATGTCATTAACATGGAGAACCACAATAATAAAGTTGCCATTAGCTATTTTAAGATAAACACATTCATCAAGATTATTTTCCACAAATATAAATTTTGTACTATATTTATCAAATTTCAAGTACCAGTGCCTGGAGGCTTGTTTAAGCCTATATATGGTTTGTTAAGCTTGCATACTAGATGTTCTTTACTAGCTTCTTAATATCATTCAGATTGAACTATGTAAAATTCTTCTAGCATTCATTCAGGAAAGCGGTTTTAACATCCATCCGGTGCAATTCTAAATCAAAATGAGCCATAAGAGCCATCACAATTCTAAATGCATCTTTGGATGAAACAAGGAGAAAATGTTTCTTTATAATCAATACCGTATTTTTGAGTGTAACCCTTAGCAACCAATATTTATTTATAACTATCTATGTTTCCTTAGAGTCTCTTTTAGTTTTAAACACCCATTTGCAACCAATATGTCTATAACCTTCAGCAATTCACCTAACTCCCACACTCCATTGTGTTCCATGGAGCGCATTTCATCTTTCATTGCCTCACGCCATTTATCAACAAATGGTGAGGAAATAATTTTAGCTTATGATAAAGGATCAGTCAGCTCTCCGGTATCACAAAGATTTTCAGTCATATACACGATAAAATCATCCAAGATTGCAGACTTTCTTTCTCTTTGTGACTTGCAGAGTGGTTCATTGTGTACATTTTGTTCATGAACTATGGGATCTACGTCATTTTTCCCTTGATTCTCCCCCTCACGAATAGGTTGGTTTACCACCTTTTCATGTATAACAGGTACATGGACAATGACTTTCTTCTCTTTCAATACAAATTCGTTACCACATGAACAATCAGAATCACAAACATCATGCTCAAGAAATATTGCATTAATAGACTCAAATTCTAGTGCCACACCCAGGACAGAAAAACATAAAACCATTAGAGTGATCAGGATAGCCTATAAAGAATCAACTGATGATATTAAGATCCTGTTTCTTTTCTGTGGGTTAATAAATATGAACTTCAACTAGACATTCCCAAATGTGAAAATGGTTCAAGCTAGGTTTTTGGGTTGTCTATAGTTCAAAAGGAGTTTTCAAGTCAGATTTTATAGGAACCGTATTCATGATATACCTAGTTGTTTTTAAGGTTTCACCCCAAAGAGACTCAGATAGGCTAGTTCTTGACATCATACTTCTCACCATTTCCATGAGTGTACAATTTCGTCTTTCGACAACACCATTCTGCTCATGAGTGCCTACTATCCCACATTCTTGCAAAAATAAAGCAAAAAGCCCCATACATTGACCAGACTCATCATATTTTCCATAGTACTCACTACCACGGTCAGATCTCACTATCTTAATAGACTTCCCAAGCTGTTTTTAAACTTCAGTATTGTACATTTAAAACTTATCATGTGCTTCAAATTTTTATTTTAACATATATATATAATAGTACCTTGAAAAATCATCAGTAAAGATAATAAAATACTTATGATTGGTCAAAGTAGGTACATAAGGTCCACTAATATCAGTATGAATTATTTGTATGAGTTCGGAGCTCTTAGTCGAACCCTTTCTTTTAACCTTGGCCATTTTACCCTTAACACAATCCACACAAGTTTCAAAATCTTTTGGATTAAGAACAGGTAAAATACTTTCATTTATCAAGAATTCAATTCTTTCTTTAGAAATATGACCACGACGCCTATGCCATAATAGGTAAGACGTTTTACTCATAACAGACCTTTTGTGGGCAATATTTCAACATGCATTGTAGAAAAAGTTTCATTCAATATATTCAAGCGATATAGACCATCGCTTAAAAATGCATCAGCAACAACATGTGAATCATAGAAAATTTTAATAATACCATTATTTTGTTGAAATGAAAAACCATCTTTGTCCAAAAGGGAAATTGAAACTAATTTCCGTCTCATGGATGGTACAAAAACAATATTTTCTAAACGAATACTAGAATTATTCTTAAAAGGTAAAATAAATATTCCTATGAACTCTACTTTTGCTTCGAGTCCATTGCCCACAAAACCACTGGCTTCATCCTCTTTTGGCTTCTGTCTGCTTACTAGGTCCTGTAAGTCATTGGTTACATGAACAGTTGTACCATTATCCAACCACCAGGAATTTAAAGGAACATGAACAAGACTAGTTTCAAAGCAGACAAAAGCCAAAATATTACCTGATTTCTTTTTCTAAGGATAACCAATTTTCTTATGACCTGCTTTTTTGAATCCCAACACTTTATTTCTTTCTTAATTATAGCTTGAGGACCAAGCGAATTATGAGACAGACCTTGGTTAACACCATGCTTATTAGTATGACCACTATTACCACTTGGATGATGAGAATGACCATGTTTCTTTTTGTGAAATGTGGGTCCACCTTTTCTTTTATAAGAGGGATAGTCAGCTAATCTTGAAGAACTAAAAAATTTCACTACACACTCAACTTTTTGTCCTTTTAGATCCTCCCTTCCTCTACCACACAAACAGTAATATCTCATTAACGCTCCACTTATTCCTTTGTGCATTATAGGTTGTCTTAAGTTGGTTAAACTGCTCAGGAATGGACCTTAGCGATTGGTGAACAAGAAAATCATCGGTAATGGCTACACCTATGTTTTTCAGTTTGGTACCAATGTTAACCAATTTCATAATATGATCACGGAAGGTCATACTTTATGGTGGACAAGGAATCAATCAGTCTACTTATCTAAGCTTTATCAGATTCTAGGAATTTCATACCAATGGCACTCAAGAAATCTTTTGCATTTCCATTATCCTTAATTGCACCTTTTATATGATCAGAAATCGATATCTTCAGTATCATACGATTCAATTTGTTAGCCTTCATCCATTTTTCATATTTAGCCTTTTCATCAGCAATGCTAGTAGTTGTGGGGTCAGCGGGTTTCTGTTCAATCGATGCAAAGTCCAGGTCCATCATGCCTAACACTATTTCAACATCCTATTTTCATTTCTTGTAGTTGCAATTAGTCAATGTTTTAATGCAATTCAACTGAGTAGTCATGTGGCTAACAGTTGTATAAGCAAAAGACACAAAAATTAGATAAAATTATTGCCTAGAATATATATATCAAAAGAGTCAAAAGACATCCATCACACCCCTTTTTTAGGTAGAAGATGCAACTATCTCCCCTTTTAAAAATCAAGGAGTCCAAGGAATTCATTACATCCTCACCTTTAGGCAAGAGATACAAAACTCCCCCTGTTATCCAAGAGCGCAAGGCATAAATTTTTCCTTCCTTTGGGTGAGAGACACAAAACCTCCTCTTACATCAAATTATCCTTATTTGTTGTATATATATACATAAGAATTTAAGATATTTAAGATTCATCCATGGTAAACCTCCAATACTAATGTACACTTGTAAGGGATAGCTTAGACATGATGCATTGAGAATACTTCAATGACTCAAATAAATAGATCACTTTGATGAAAAAATTTGTTAATCATAAATCTCAATCCACATATAATATTTTTCATATTCATAAAGTTCTAAGAATTTCCAATGACTCTAAATAAATAGACCACTTTGGTGGAACTATTTATTAATCATAAATTCCTATTTAAGTAGTATCATATACATGTGAATTAGCCCATATACGATTGAATTTTTCAGTATCATATTTGAGTTTAATTTCGTACTTTGTGTACAAACAAAACACTAAACATGGACTTTAATACAAAGTGTTATATTGGACATGAACATAACAATCCTTCGATAAGACAAATTGAAAATTGATTGCCAATTATATACCAAACAAATCAAAGTTTTAGTTTTCCATGCAAACTTGACAAGATCTAATTTTCATAAAAGGATTTCGTTTCCCAATATCACGTCTATTTCAATACAACTCACATGAGACAAATCTAAGTAAAGAAATCTTTTCGTTCTTTTACAAAATAGGAATGATTTAACCAAGCCACCTAGGGCTTTTGATCGCCGCCAACAATTTGTTATTATCAGTCACATATAAGAATCAAAATTCTTTAACAAATAATAGACATTAACGCCTTTATGTCTTTAGCAACAACACAGAGCTAAACAATTTTTTAGTGAAAACAGCGTCGAACTATCGTCTGAAACTTCTAACAATTATTTTACATTTAAACTCAAGATTAACTATTGATCTTAATCCCTAATTATGGTGGTTCTGATACCAATTGTATGATAATTAATTTGTAGCCATAGTACAGATTAAGATACAATTACACAATCAATTTAGAGTTAGAGTCTAAGGAAGTATACTGTTAAACTCCATGGATTTAGCCGCGACAAGAAACAGTGATTAAGCCTGAGACCAACTTCCATGATCCACTAGCTACACGCTCTCACAACCCAGAAAACTTGAATGATGGGATGTCTACCGTTACCATGTATTCTAGAGGCAGAATACGCTCGATTTTTTCTAATAGCTAGGGAAAGTGGGGTTGGCCTCTATTTATAAAGAGTGCCTACCTATCACAGGCCAATAGTTAATGGGCCTCCCTTATCCATACACATAATATATAGTATTAAACCTTTTATTTATCCATCACTTAGGCTACGTCACTATCCTTTCAGGCTATAGTCAATTAACATAAGTCCAAATTCCAACAAAATATGCATTAGATGGATGATTTGGAGTGTTATGAGTGGTGCCTCAAGTTGGTTAGAAGTGTTGGAATTTGATCTTACGTTAATTGGTTATAGCCTGAAAGGATAGCGACGTGGCCCAAGTGGTGGGTAAATAAAAAGGCCTAATATTAAATATTATGCGTCTAGATAAGTTAGGCCCAATAACTATTGGCATTGATGGGTACGCATTCTTTATAAATAGAGGCCAAGCCCCCTTTTCCTAGCTATTAGAAAACCCTAGCACATTCTGCCTCTTGAATGTGTGGTAAAGGTAAACATCCCATCAGTCAAGTTTTTCGGGCTATGAGAGCACGTAGCTAGTGGATTGTGGAAGTTGGTCTCGGGCATAATCGCAGTTTGCTGTCCCTGCTGAATCCATAGATTTTAACGGCATGCTTCTTTAGACTCTGAGTCTAAATTGATTGGGTAATTGTGTCTTAATCTCTGTTATGGCTAGGAATTAATTATCTTACAGTTGGTATCAGAGAGCGGGGTGCAGGAAACCTAAGATCAAATAGGGTAACTTGACCAAGGACATAACTCAGGAGTTAGGAAGAAGTTGTTGGCTATGAGGGCCTTGATGAGTAGGGGGCGTCTAGTATGTGGTGCACCACTGCGGATTGCATTAGGGTAGCTGCTAGAGAGATCTTAAGGTTCATGAAGGGCTCTCCTTGGTGTCCTTAAGGGGACTGGTGGTGGAATGGAGAGGTTTAAGGTGAAGTGAAAGCTAAGAAAACTGCTTATTTGAAGCTAGTGGAGACTACAAACGAGAAGGAACAAAGGACTTCTCGGGAGTGTTACAGAAAGGCAAAGAAAAAGTCGAAGTTAGCAGTTACGATGACTAAGAATGTGGCGTTTGCTTGTTTTTACGAGGAGCTCAAGGGAAGAGGCGGGGACAAGAAGTCGCACCAGTTAGCCAAGGCGAGGGAGAGGAAAGCCCGCGACTTAGACCAAGTCAAGTGCATCAAGGACAAGAATGGAAAAGTGTTGTTGGACGAGGCACTTATTAGGATAAGATGGCAGACATACTTCCATAATGAGGAGGGGGATAGATGCATTGTGCTGGGAGAGTTGGAGAACTCTGAGAGTCGGCAGGATTCTAGGTACTGTAAGAGGATTACGGTAGAGTAGGTGGAAGGGGCGATGCGTATGATGTACATGGGTAGAGCGACGGGGCTAGACGAAATCTTGGTGGAATTTTGGAAGAGCGAAGGACGAGTAGGTTTGGAGTGGCTCACTGGGCTGTTTAATATTATTTTTAAGACAACGAAGATGCCCAAAGAGAGGAGGTGAAGTACGATTGTTCCACTTTACAAGAACAAGGGTGATATAAAAAATTACAATAATTATTAGGGTATCAAGCTGTTGAGTCACACTATGAAGGTTTGGGAGAGGGAGGTAGAGACAAAGGTCAGAAGGTGCGTGCCTATTTCTGAGAATCAGCTTGGATTCATGTGGGGGCATTCAAGTACGAAAGCGATTCATTTGGTAAGGAGACTAGTGGAGCAGCACAGGGAGATGAAGAAGGATTTGCATATGGTGTTTATTGACCTTGAAAAGCATACGATAAAGTTTCGAGGGAGGACCCGTGGAGGTGTTTAGAGGTTAGAAGTTTTTTAGTATCGTACATTAATGTGATTAAGGATATGTGTGATAATACTAAGACTCGGGTAAGGACTGAAGGTGGTGACTCTGAGCATTCCCTGTGGTGATGGGGTTGCACCAGGGATCAACTCTTAACCCATTTTTATTTGCCTTGGCGATAGATATATTATCGTGTCACATCCAAGGGGAGGTGCCTTGGTGCATGCTATTTGCCGATGATATAGTGTTGATTGACAAGATGCGTTGTGGAGTTAGCACGAGGTTGGAGATTTGGAGACAGACCTTGGAGTCTAAAGGTTTAAAACTGAATAGAACCAAGACAAAATACTTGAGTGGAAGTGCAGTGATGGGACCCATGATGCAGACGTAGAGGTTAAGCTTGATGCTCAAGTTATCCCCAATAGAGCAATTTTAAAGTATATCAGGTCTATTATCCAGGGTAATGGGGAGATTGATGAAGCTGTCGCAGATCGTATTGAAGCGAGATGGATGAAGTGGAGGCTCGTGATGACGTTCAAATCCATAGCTAAAAAGCAATTGATATGCTCACAGCAATATAATTACCCAACTATGAGTCGGGTCGAATCGCACAGAGAACAATGTGTAGGCGATTAGGAATGTAAGAGAATTATCGCTAGTCGCGCAGTGCCGAACAATAAGAATTTTGGGTTGATAATTGTTTATATATCTAAGATGCAAAAATGTAAACTAACCTAGAAAGCAAGTAAAATGATCAATGGCTACAAGTATGAAAGCGTCGGGAATTACACTCAAGTAACAATCCAATGTATCTCACAATTTTATAAATATGAGCGAGTTTATGTTAATTAGCCACGGATAATAATTCTTAATTAGCTTTTTCCGAAGACTAACAAGACTTCCTAATTGAATTATCCCTAATAACCATTAGATGATTAAGCACACCCGAAACGCTACAAGTAGTTCAATCATATCCCTAGGTAGAATCTATAAAATGAGGGTTAGCGCCTCATGTTCTTGTTAATTAATCTTTCCCAACCACAAACAATTTTTCCCAAAATTAATTTGGAGTTAATGGGCGAGTCCTAGGGTTAGCTAATCCCTTTAGAAACATTAAAGAACAAGAATAATTAAAGAAACAACAACTCACTTTATAAATATAGAAAAATAATTCAATACATAAGCACAAAGGTAGAAAATCCACACTTTAATTATGAATATTCCCATAAACAAGATTCAAGTGTTGGATAAAATACTACACACTTAAATATTCAATACAAAGCAAGGAAATGAAGAAAAAAACATAAATGGTTAAGAAAACCTTAACCACAAGCTTTAATCTTCACAACCCAAGTGTGTTTGTGCAGAACCCTAGCCTCCAACTTGTTCTTTCTAGTCTAAGAGACTGAAAATAACCCAAAAGATCCTCCAAAAGTCTGCTCGGACGAGGATAAATATCATCTGGGGTGAGAATATGTGAAATGCCAAAGGTACCCCAGGCCATGTGCTCGACTTCTGCTTCTGCGGAAAAGTGACCGCTGATGCAGTTCTCCAGAAGCGAAAACCAACCGCAAAAGCGGAAAGCTTCCTGTTCAGTTTTTGTTGTGAAAGCCGATATTTGATCGCTTCTGCGGTCCCGCAGAAGCCAGTTTTCAACCGCAGAAGCGGTTTCTTCCTGATCCTGCCGTTCCGCATACGCGATGAATAATCCGCATAAGCGGAGGTCGCTCCTACGACCAAGGAGCCGTAGAAGCGGAACTAACTGGGGATTTTTCCATGGTTTCAACTCATTTTTGCTCAATTCACCTTCACTTCAATGCAAACCATTTCATTGCATCATGTACCTGAAAATCTCACAATAACCACTATAAACATCCTTATTTCATACTTAAAACAACATAAAAGCTAAGGTAAAAAGGCTAGAATGTGTGGTAAAATCACCCCACATCAACACATCCAACTTAAAGCTTTTTTTTGTCCTCAAGCAAATCAAAACCAAGAATGAGGATTTAACATTTCAAACACAAGTGTTATTGCCATTTATTTTATAAACACATTCTCCCATTTACATACCATACTAATAGATTTAGTTGGTACTAAAATTTAGGCTCAAGTATGCACATCATTTCCGAATAACTCCCTTATAAAGAAAAACAACTTCAAAAATATGCAAAGTATTTTAAAAGTAATCAAGCGATCAACATAAGCCTCAAGAAGTTACTCAAAAGCACTAGTTCGCTACAAATGCTCACTTTACTCAATTTCACCAATCTTTCCTAATTCATGTGCCCTCGCACAAAGAGAAAGTCCCAAAACTCACAATATTTACAATACAACACACGGGAGAAATTTTTCAAGAACACCCACTCTAACAAAGAACTTCAAGTGTTACAACATATTATACCATAGGCTTGCCCTTATTTTAACTCATCGCTTATTGAAAAATTATCGGTTGGAGGTCTCATAAGGACTATTTGAGCTTGTAATATAGGTTTTGGGATGGGTTGGATAGATATTTAGGTACAAGTGATTTCACCCTCCTTGAACACTACTCATACTTTTTATTCTTTTGCACTTAGCCTCTTTTCATACCTCTCATAGCCTCATTTACATTTAGTTCGCAACATATGACCACCTCACACCTCTTCTAATTTTTATTCAGGACCCATACTTTACATATACACAAATTTTCTTTCTCTCTTTTTTTTATTTTTCATTATGGAGCTTGAATCATTTAAACAAACACTTTTTAGGCATGAGGTCCTAAGCTCAACATACAACCTTGCCACTTTTCTCTTCGATAACACCCCCAACTTAGGCTTTAGCCTCATTCTCAATGATCAAGGAGAGACGGATTCGAAAGAGGGATTTTTTATATAGAAAACAGGGAAAGGTTTGTAATGAGTTGGCCAAAGAAAAGGTTTTAAGGCTCAATTTGGGTACTAGTGATATTATTTAAACAAAGGGAGGCTTGAAAGGCTAAAGATGTTTTACAAATCAAAGCAAAGAATGCCTAAGATCATTCCTCTAACCAAACAAAGTATCATTAGCATGAAAAACCAACCGGGCAAGTTCTAGATGATAAAAGTAAACACAAGATTTATTTGAACAAACACTGAGACACATGGCACATGAACTAATCAAGATGGATCAATTTTATTTTCTACTAAAAGCTTCAAGAGAAAAATCAAACTAGTGAGCAAAAAGAGTCACTAAAAGAACCAAAATAGTATCACAGGATCAAATTTGCACCATGCAACTTGTTTCAATTCAAACCGAGTTTTCGGAGGGATATTATCAATTCATAACTTACACACAAGAGACTAATATTATCAGTACTAAATAATCCAAAAGACTCATCCTAGAAAACAAGACTAATTCCCTTAAGAAAGTTGTCAATCTATCCATCATCGGGAAAAGTCACCCTGTTCACTTCAAAAGTGTTCCTTGGGAAAGAACCGTAGCGTGAAGAAAACCCAAGGAAATTTTATTTAAGGAGATGAAAATAAAAAGATAAAAGAGTAACTAAAAATTTAAAAAGCTACTATTACAAAGAAAATATTAAGCTATACTAAGAAAATAAATGATTAAAGAAAGACTACAAACACAAAAACATGACTAATCAACTCCAAGCCCGGCAAGGGCACGCCATATATCACATGCATAATCAGAAGCGCAACATCAAAATATGACTACAGTGCTATAATTACCACCCCCAACTAAAAGCATTGCAGTTTCCTCACTACACAAAGTCTAATATAAAGCATAAAGAGTTTGAGGGTCTCCCTGATGTCTGCGTCAGACTAGCAGACTATGGGAGGGCGGCTGCTCAGTGATGTTCTGCACTCGTTGCTCCACCATCATTATCCTTATCATCATTGCCATCATCATCAACAGACTCTGAAATGAAGCAGTACTCTGCGCTATCATCTTTGTCCTCTACTGGAATCTTCACTCCTGGTTTGCCCAATTTGAAGATGGCTTTGATGCCTCTCCACATGTTGACAATGAATTTATTCTTCTTATTGTTCTTCTCCTTTCTTTCTGAAAGTTCTACTGAAGCTCAGAATGGGCCTTGGCCAAAGTGCCATAGGCCCCCTCCAAATTGGCCACGGAGGCCGCCATTTTCTTCACAATATCATCCATGGTCTTCATCGAGTCCTGCTCGCATCTCTGAGTCTCCAAGTAACTGTGCATCTCCTCTATGGAGAAGTAAGAAGGGCCAGGCTAGGAGTAGGGGCCCCACTCGGAAGCTGTGATACTAACTCCTTAATTAATTGAAGCTCGAAGTTAAGTATCCGGATGGCCTCTGAGATGTGGACTCTGAACCTGTGGCTGTGGAGACAAATTTTCTCTTCTTGCTCTTGACAACAGTGCCCACTCCTGTCACTCTCAAAGGGTGGAGAGTCTTGTCAGCTGGAAGCCAACGGTCAGTGGGGCGGTCTGCAACCTCCGCTCTAGTGCATAGCATGGTAATAATTGAGGGAAACATCAACACTGCATCCTTCTCTCTAGCGTACTCCCTCAAGTACTTCCTCATCTTCTGAAGAATGTGTTGCCCCATATTAACCTGAATTCCATCCAAGATGCATGCCAGGATCAGTGCCCGAGTGTAGGAAACATCTGTGACGCTCCCACACGGGCAGACTCTACTGCTCACTATATGCAGCCACCTCTTTGCCTTTGCCGTGAAGTCCGTTGATTTTAGCCCTTTCCTTTTTGTTCCCCATTTCTCTCTCAAGTGCTAATGATAGAGTTTGGTTATAAGCCACCCTCCATTGTCAAAATGATTCTTCTCATTTACCAGCTCCAATGGGTAGTTGGGGATTCCAAGAGTATCGTTGATGTATTCAACCCTGAACCGCACCATGTGCCCCCTTACTATGATAACCGGATCATCCAAGTTTGTAAGCCGAAGATTGGCATAAAACTCGCGAACCCACATCTCATTAGCTTTGCAGGGTGTGGCAATGAAATAATTCCATCCGGAAGAATAGAGCCTGGCATGGAAGTCTGGAAGCTTCTCGGCCAATTTCTTCTCATTTATCCCCCTCTCGAGCAAGATCTTTTTATGGACCAAATCGTCCAGATATGAGTGCTCCACTGAAGCAGACATGAAGCGTGTATCATCATAGGCTCATCACCCACTTCTTGAATTTCCGGGTGCGATCCGCTCGCATTTGGGTCCATTTTTTAATTAATGCACCTACATAAAAATCATCATAAAATTAGTCGAAAAATTGAATCATGTCATGCATTTCAAAACTTTTCATTGAACGGGCCCGGGGAGCCTCAGTTGCAAACCCACTGCCTCATCAGTTCTGGGCAGTTTCTGCTTTTGCGGAATTGGAGCCTCAGAGGCGGTTCCGCTTCTGCGAGAATTCGGTCGCTTCTGTGGTTCTTATTTTTTTATTATTTTTTTCAGTTATCGCTTATGCGATCTTTATGCCACTTCTGCGGTTCCGCTTTAGCGGAAAATCGTCCGCTTCTGCGGTTCTGCTTTAGCGGAAAATCGTCCGCTTCTGCGGTTCCTGGCATCCAAAATCGTCCGCTTCTGCGGTTCTTCACAAGACAATGCCCATCACACCATTTATTTTCATTTTAAATTTTAACCAATTCTTGGCATCCAAAACATAAAATTTATGCAATTTAACAGCACATGATTCAATGAGGACCACAGTTGTGCCACTTCGCACGACATTTTCACTCACACATGTTGTCGAATACATTGTGTGCGAGTAAAGATGAACCCTCTTTCACTACAATTGGGTACTCAAGATTTCCCCCACGTTTATTCAGTTAACTCAGCACACAGTCTCACATTCAACCAAATCCTCACTTTCTACTTTAGCAACCGGAGTCAAAAACATGAAAAATGAAGAAGAAAATATATGAAAACAAATAAACAAGAAGAAAATTTCTGTTGCAAATCGAGAATGAGAAGTGAGAGATGAAGATTGAGAAGAGAGTTTAGAAAACAATACCTGAACTTGTGCAAGCGAAGAATTTATGAGCAAACTTGAAGAATTTTTTATGTTCTTTCGTTTTGGGGAGTTAGGGCAGTGGGGAACAGGGGCTTTGAATTTTTTTTTATTTTTGGACAATTGGCCCGTTCAAAACTCTTTTTAATCTTTAAAACCTGGAAATTTTCCACTTCCGCGGCTAGAGGGTCGCTTCAGCAATTGTCTCCGCTTTTGCCTTAAATTTTCCGCTTTTGCCATACTGCAGACGCGGTCAAAATGCCGCAAAAGCAGTTTTAGCAGAGTTTTCCTACACAGTTCCAGCAGCTACTGGATTTTGCCATCTGGGTCATCCCGACCTGCTCAAATCAACTCCAAAAAATCTAAAACTTGGCAAATTAGTCAAAAATAGTATTCAAAGCTATTCTAAAAAAAGAAAATGATGAAAATGATGAAAATTTTGAAAAACGATTGGTTGCCTCCCACCAAGCGCCGCATTTAACATCGTGGCACGACGCAAATAACATTACAACTTTTCTCGCCACTTGGATGATATGAACTGGGCACCTAGCTTGGAATCAAGCTTGTGACCACGAGCGATGGGGTGGTACTTTTGATGTTTGAGCCAATGCTTAGGATCTTCATTTTGCACTTCTTGGCTTTCAAGTGAGGGATGTCGTTTTGATTCCTTGTCTCCTTAAACTGTTAAATGTATGGCTTGAGTTTTTCGTCCTCGCACTCCTTCATTGATTCATGAGGTTAAACTTCCGTGTCACCACACAATTCCAACGTTGGAAAATGCTTGGAATGTGATTTCAAGCCTTCACTTTGCAATTCTTCATTCTTGACATCCTCTTTATCCCCCGGATTAGAGTCAACATCAACCAATATAGCATTTTTACTGGTTGACTCCAAATCCATATTTTTGTCGGCATCAACAACACTCATTGAGTCGGTTGGCGGATGCTCAATTCTTGATTCCTCAAAGTAAAGCTCACTTTCTTCCTTGAAGTTGGACTCTTCTTGGCTTTCTTCCACACACTCTAGTTGTTGGGCATAGTGAGCCTCAACCAATTTTTGCATTTGGTCTTCCAAAGTGAGGATGTGTTCATCATTGTAATTCAAGCCTTAACTCAAGTCCTCGAGTGCAAAGTTGTGCTTCTCCTTATTTTCAAGAATGATCTCTAACATGAGCATTATTTTCTCATCTTGAGCATTTGGGAGTTCTTCTTAGTTTTGATCAAGTGCCAAGGAAGGATTTTCATTTTCGACCTCCAAGAGAGACTCTTGGTTTCCATTCACTTCCGAGGCTCTTTGAGCCATTGAGGCTTCTATCAACTCATCCATTTGCGAGTGCAACCATTCAAGTGCCAAGTCATTTTGGAGACTAATCTCCAAAAGATGCTCCAAGGCATTTTTCTCTTTGTTTCCTTGCTCAAGTAGACACTCCAACATGAGTTTGTACTCTCCATTTTTTCCATGCTCGACTTCTTCAATTCCCGTAGCCCTGTAGTTTTCATCACAAGAAGCAAACTCATCTGTAGGGGCTTGGTGAAGGGAATGTCAAATATACACAATAATCCCAATGACCATTTTGGCAACCACACTTATCACACATACTCCAACCTTGGGGTTGAGATTGTGCGCACAATCCACCCCGGGAGAATTTAAACAATGTTACCATGAGTGTGGTCCACCATAATAAGGACAAGGGTCGTCAAAATATGAACAAATCTCATCCGACCAATTTTCATTATATCATTCCATTTTTTAAGAATGATAAAATAAACAAGAAACTAACAAGAAATATAGACCCAAGGTAAGAAAAATAATTACACAAGTAGTAACAAGTTTGGATTAAAAAAGCTTTTGCTTATTTCTCAAACAACCTAAATTACGCCAAATTGTTCCCCGGCAACGGTGCAAGTTTTGATGATGTCCAAATCCACCGCTAGAAAGCAATAGATATGGTTGCAACAATATAATTACCCAACTATGAGTCGAGGTCGAATCCCACAGAGAACGACGTGTAGGGGATTAGGAATGTAAGAGAATTATCGCTAGTCGCGCAGTGCCAAACAATAAAAATTTTGGGTTGACAATTGTTTTTATATCTAAGATGAGAAAATGTAAACTAACCTAGAAAGCAAGTAAAATGATCAATGGCTACAAGTATGAAAGCATCTGGAATTACACTCAAGTAACGATCCAATGTATCTCACGATTTCACAAATATGAGCGAGTTTATGTTAATTAGCCACGGATAATAATTCTTAATTAGCTTCTTCCAAAGACTAACAACACTTCCTAATTGAATTATCCGTAATCACAATTGGAAGATTAAGCACACCCGAAAGGCTACAAGTAGTTCAATCCTATCCATAGGTAGAATCTATAAAATTAGGATTAGCGCCTCAAGTTCTTGTTAATTAATCTTTCGCAACCCCAAACTATTTTTTCCAAAATTAATTCGGGGTTAATGGGAGAGTCCTAGGGTTAGCTAATCCTTTTGGAAACACTAAAAAACAATACTAATTAAAGAAACAACAACTCACTTCATAAATATAGAAAAATCATTAAATACATAAGCACAAGAAGGTATAAAATCCACACTTTAGTTATGAATATTCCCATAATCAAGATTCAAGTGTTGGATAAAATAGTACACACTTAAATATTCAATACAAAGCAAGGAAATGAAGAAACAAATATAAATGGGTAAGAAAACCTTAACCACAAGCTTTAATCTTAACAACCCAAGTGTATTTGTGCAAAACCCTAGCTTCCAACTTGTTCTTTCTAGTTTAAGAGACTGAAATTAAGCCAAAAGATCCTCCAAAAGTCTGCTTGGACGAGTATAAAAATCATTTGGGGTGAGAATATCTGAAATGACAAATCTTCCCTAGGCCATGTGCTCGACTTCCGCTTCTGCGGCAAAGCGACCGCTGATGCGGTTCTGCAGAGGCGGAAAACCAACCGCAAAAGTGGAAAGCTTCCGTTTCAGCTTTTGTCGCGAAAGCGGATATTTGACCGCTTCTGTGGTCCCGCAGAAGCGAGTTTTCAACCGCAGAAGCAGTTTCTTCTTGATCCTGCCGTTCCGCATATACGATCAATATTCCTCATAAGCGGAGGTCGCTCCTGCGACCAAGGATCCGCAGAAGCGGAACTAACTGGGGATTTTTGCATGGTTTCAACTCATTTTTGCTCAATTCCACTTCACTTCAATGCAAACCACTTCATAGCATCATGTACCTGAAAATCTCAAAATAACCACTACAAACATCCTCATTTCATACTTAACACGACTTAAAAGCTAAGGTAAAAAGGCTAAAATGTGTGGGAAAATCACCTCACATCAGCTCGCTTCCAGTGTTTTGTGTGAGCCACTAAGACATAAAGGTAAGTTTTATAGAGTGGTGGTTCGACCGGCTATGCTGTATGGGGATGAGTGTTGGCCAGTTAAGAACTTTCACGTGCAGAAGATGAGAGTAGCAGAGATGAGGATATTGAGGTGGATGTGTGAGTTTACCAGAAGAGATAGGATTAAGAATGAAGATATCCGGGACAGAGTGGGAGTAGCCTCCGTGGAGGATAAGATGCGAGAGTCGAGGCTTAGATGGTTTGAGCATGTTAAGAGAAGAAGCATTGATGCACCAGTTAGAAGGTGTGAGAGGTTGACCGTTGAGAGTTTTAGAAGAGGTCAAGGTATACCTAAGAAGTATTGGGGAGAAGTGATTAGGCACGACATGGCTCTGCTTCATCTCACTGAGGACATGACCCTCGATAGGAGGGTGTGAAGGTCAAGGATTAAGGTAGAAGGTTGGTAGTATGTAGTTGTTCACCGTTAGTCTTAGTAGTATGGATGTCTCTTCATACTCTTAGATTTTATTATGTTATGTGGTTTTGTTCGCCTCAGCTATTATATTCCCTATTGCTATTAGTTTGTGCCACTTATCATTTATCTTTATCTTTTTTTCTTTTATCTTCCATCTTTCTACCTCTCTTGCTTTCCCATTCTTCTTCTTACCCTTCCTGTGTCGAGGGTCTATTAGAAACAGCCTCTCTACCCGAATTAGGTAGGGGTAAGATCTAAGCACAGACTACCTTCCCCAGACCCCACTTGTTGGGATCAAATTGAATTTGTTGTTGTTGTTGTTATTGTTGTTGTTGTTGTACAATTGGTATCAGAGCCACCATAGTTAGGGATTAAAACCAATAGAATTTATCTTGAATTTCGTTATATTAACGTACTGCTTTCAACTTTCAAACAACAATACAAAACAGTGAAATTTGGTTTACTGTGCCCTTGTTTTAGGCGAACTTCTCGTCGATGGTAGAGATACATTTTCTATTTTTTGTATGATAACTTCTAATCTGTTTTGATAGAAATTAGAGTATTATAATCATCAATAAGTGAAAAGGGTTAGGAAGAGATAAATTGGAGACGGTGGCAAAAGTGGGTTTAACCACTGGATTGACAACACCAGAGAATTTTTTCTTTCCGTTGGTTAATTATTGGATAAAACCAATAAGATAACATTTAAATTGAGAGGGATTCTGGTGGTATGTTCTGAAATTGGTCAATTCAATTTGAAAGAATTAATTAAATTCCAAAGGGGTTTTTTTGTTTACCGTTGTTGCGGAAAGCATCATACCTATTTCTCTTTATTTTTCTTTATACTTTATTAACCTACTTTGTCCCTAAATCACTTCAGTTGATTTCGCAATTGTTGCTGCTTTTACTAGTTGGTTTGCCTATGAATTAATTTTCTAGTTCAAGATTACGTTTGTCACTTGTATGTCGAATATAAAGTGTTTGAAATTTCTTTTACGTACCTTGCTGATGTGGTTAGAGAATAGATTTATAATTAATAAAGTAAAATAAATTATAAGGGTGTTTCGCATGTATTAACATGTATAGCAAAGAAATTGTGATTAATAAATAGTGTCACCAAAAGTGATCTATTTATTTGGAGTCACTGAAAAGTTCTTAATATTATATACATGTGAGATCATTTAATATATGGATTGAGAATTATGATTAATAGATAGTTTCCACCATAGTGGTATGTTTATTTGAGTCATTGAAATATTCTTAATGTACATGTATAAATTGTCCTTAATAGAGTATACACTAGTGTTGTAAGTTTTACTTTTTTGATACTAGTGACACTAAATTAATTTATGCGATAAAATATTATATTTCAACCAAAAGGATAAAGCTTAATATCTTGGATTCTCATTTACATATATATATTAAATGAATAAGGATAATTTCATGTAAGAGGAGGTTTTGTGTCTCTTACCTAAAGAAAGGACACAATGTATGCTTTGTACTCTTGGATAATAGGGCGAGGCTTTGTATCTCTTGCCTAAAGGTGAGGGTGAAATGAATGCCTTGGACTCCTTGATTTTTTAAAAGAGGAGATAGTTGCTTCTTCTACCCAAAGGAGGAGTGTAATTGATGTCTTTGACTGTTTTGATTTAATATATTACCCATAATTATATCTAATTTTGTGTTGTGTGCTTATATAGCTGTTAGCAACATGACTATTCATTTGAATACCATTGAAACTTTGAGTAGTAGCAACTACAAGAAACGGAAATAGGATGTTGAATTAGTGTTAGCTATGACTTTGCATTGATTGAACAGAAACCTACTGAACATACAACTACTAGCACTGTTGCTAAAAAGGCTAAATATAAAAAATGGATGAAGGCTAATAAATTGAGTCTTATGTTCATGAAGAGATCCATTTCTTACCACATAAAAGGTGGAATTCATCGGCACTGTTGCCGTAATCACTATCATCTTCCTGATTCTACACATTGCCAAATCAAGAGTAAATACTTTATCTATGGGCAGTTGAATGAGGCCAGGAACATCAAGTTGCTCGTTTTCATTGCACAAAAACAACAAAATTATATGCTACCCAACTGGATAAATACTTTACATATAGCTATATCACTTTACTTACAAGTCGTACTGATTTGACGTTTCATAATGGATATTTTCTTGTTGGTGGTGACTCCTGGATGGACCACCGTGGTCCAATACGCCAGAACTATGCATATTCCAACTAGGACCAGGGTCATAACTTGTAAAATTTATATCCGGACAGTACCCCCTATGGAAAATATGAGTGTTAATACAAATCAAATTCAAACATAAAATAAACATTGCTAAACCGTAGAAAAATCGAAGCTTGCCAGTCGTCTTGTGGATTATATAAAGTCGAAATATTATTTTCTCGCGCGCTCATTCGGTGGTGGTGACAAGTTTAATTGAAGCTCTTTCATTAGGAATATCTCCGGCAAAACTTCCTCCAGAATAATCACCCGACGACTGAGAGATATCCCTATTATGTACACCCTCATTATTGGGACGTCTTCAACCTTGACGTATATTTCCAATAATTTTAGTACAATAAATTCCCTGTATTCATCCGAAATTCGAAAAATAATCTCTAACATTTTCATCATTTTCGATGTTGAACTCAGAATAATAAGCAAACCACTGCGGAGTCATAGAATACAGAAATCTACAGGTTACTTTAAGGTTCACCAACCGTTTTCGCACACTCTTATTCTTACATAGCAACGATACAAATTTGTTGTACTCCATTGAAAGTGGTAATTTAATAGTACACTATAGATGTGCACTATACCTCACAAAATTATTCTCCATTACAACCTCGCCTTTCCAATATAATGAAACCCTTATTTTTTGCTCTTCAGACATTATAGAAAAATGCATGACAACAATAAGAGAAGTATGACCGGAAGTTTGAAGGAAAGTTTTGAATGGATTTTCATAAAATCCTAAAGCCTTTAAATATGGCAAGTCGTAGCTTGGAGTGTAGAATTCTTTATATAAAACACAACAAAATACCACAATTTATGTATTTGAATTATTATTATGTCAGTTATCCGTAAAACACTTATTTGTGGGCCCAAAATGGAAGTAAAACGTAATATAATACTACATTTTAGTAAAATATAGTATTATACTGCGTTTTACATTAAAAATAGAATTAACAATCAAAATGCAGCATTATACTATATTTTGTTATAACGGCTAACTTTCCATTAAACTAAAATGCAGTATAATATTGCATTTTAGTTAGAAATGCAGCATTTTATTTTAGCTGTAGAAAGGTAATTTGAGTTATAAAAGCCATTATTTTTGTTTTTGACTCAGCCAATCTTTCTAAAAACTACTTTTGTGTGTCAACTTACCAAAAAGGATAGTACAAAGGTCTTATAATTCTTTTATAGAGAAAAATAAACTCAAATATTTACCGTAAGAGACTATTATTTTTATTTATTTAATTCAAATATAAAAGATAAACTAAAAACATATTAAAGATTTAAATCAATTTTACACATATAGTTATATCAAAGCATATATTACTATGTTGTGATGACCCAAAAGGTTATCACTCATTTTTAATTAAATTTTATACTTTCGAAGCCTCGAAAATCTCATTTAGAGTCACTTCAATTTGCATGAGCAGTCCGAGCGCGTAGCCGGAAAGCGTAAATATAAAAATTTGTGAAAATGGTAAAATTTGGCTATAAAATAAATTAACTTGACTTCGATCAACATTTTAGGTAAACAGATCCAGACCCGTGATTTGACTATCTCGGAGGGTCCGTAGGAAAATATAAGACTTGGGCGTACACCCGGAATCAAATTCCGAGGCCTCGAGCCCGAGAAATAAATTTTTAAAGAAAATTATTTTATGAAATTTTAAAGAAAAGTTTAAATGAAATTTTATTAGAGCACGGTACTATCAGGCCCGTATTTTTGTTCCAACGCCCGATACAAGTCTTAAATATGATTTAAGATATTTCTGTGAAATTTTGTGAAAAACAAATATCTTTGACGTGATTCGGATCTAAATTGCTAAATTTGATACTTGATGAAGTTTGAGAAAAGTTCTTGATTTTATGGTTTAATTCATTATTATTGAGGTTATTTTGGCAATTTGATCGCATCGGAAAGTTCATATGATGTTCTTGAGTTAATACATGTGTTTGGTTAGGAGCCCCGAGGGCTCGGGTGTGTTTCGGATGTGATTCAGGAATTTTTGAATTTAAGGAAAAGTTGTAAATTTTCTGCTACAGATGCTCAAGCCTGTTGTTCATCGCAATCACGTAGTCACTCTCGCGGTCACGTAAAGTAAATGGGGATAGGTCTAGATTTGTCCATCGTGAATGTAAATCCACAGTCACGAACACGGAGCTTTGGGGGATTGCTCATCGCAAACGCGACCTGTGTGACGCGAACACGTAGTCTTATTTGGAGGGGGCTAGGATTTTGGTTGTTTTTCTATGCGAACGCGTACGTGTATCCGCGGACGCGAAGGTCAGGGGGTTCAACCCTTCATGAACACGTGGAACATCTCGCGATCGCATTAGTCTACTTATCGTAGCCTCCGCGATCATGACAGTGTTCTTGCGAACACGATGAACACTGTCGCACAACACTTAAAACAGTAGATAATGCGAGATTTTTTCAAAATTTCATTACTTCGTTATCTCAACTCCAAGTTGGACGATTTTAGAAAGAGGGTTTAACCATAAATGCATAGGTATGTGATATTAGACTCGTTTTCTTCGATTTTCATTAACATCCATTAGATTTTTAGGCTTAAATAATGTGAACAAGGGTAGAAAATTAGGGATTTGGGTAGAGTTAGGGCTTTTTGATTAATTGTGATTTAGACCTTGTTTTGGGTTCGAATTCTGGAAATAATTATATAATAGGGCTCATGGGTGAACGGGTGATCGGATTTTGATTCGAACCTCGTGTTTTGACCAAGCGAGCCCCGTATCGATTTTTGGATTTTTGGGAAGAAATATTGAAAAGCTATAATTAAGAAGTGGAATTGCATTGTGTAGCATTCATTGATGTTCTTAAGTCAATTATGTATAGATTCAATTGGGTTGGAGAAATATTTGAAAGGAAAAGTGGTGTTTGAGGCTTGAGTTGGCCATGAAAATTGGAGGTAAGCGTTTGATCTAACCTTAGCTTGAGGGATTAGAAGTCGAATCCTATTTGGTATGTGATAATTATTGTGTACGACATATTGGTAGGCGACGAGTACCTAATATGTTGGTGTCTAGCAGGACCATTTGTCTTTATATTGTGAATGTCATGATTTTGTTGTATCTTCCATGCCTTGGTGATGTTTTCTATTTGTTGTGAAAAGCTTGTGGAACAGAATTGTGACCTTCGAACATCGAGGAGCATTGGCTCAAATTATATTACGGATTGTGGAAGTATATGAGATGATTGAACCCTTTGGGGCATTGGCTAAAGTGATTAAGTGAGTTATGAAATAAAAGTGAAAGAGAGATAAAGAGTTATTAAACTCCTCCCTTGCCGGGATATTGTTGCTTTGTTGATTATCTCCCTTGCCGGGATGTTGAGATTATTGATGTTGTTGCCTTGCCGGGATTTAATTGCTTAATTATTGTTCCCTTGCCGGAATTTCTATTATTATATTGTTTATTCCCTTGCCCCGTTATTTGTGATTGTATTTTGGACGAGGAAGAGAGTTAAAGCATGAAGGATGATGCCGTGCATTGTTTGTTATTGTGAATAAAGAGTGTAAAGCATGAATGGTGATGTCATACCTTACGATGTACCATTCTATTCTGATTTTACTGATTATATGATGAGGAAAGAGAGTAAAATCACGAAGGATGATGCCATGCACATCTTCATTTTATGATTGTTTTTGGTGAGGATTAGAGTAAAAGCACGAAGGGTGATGCCGTGCACACTTTTATTATAAAACTGCTTTGGTGCGGACGAGAGTAAAAGCACAAAGGTGATGCCGTGAAAATTGTTGCTTTCTACTTCTTTTTTTAATATTTGTGATATGTTGATTTCTTTCCTTTCTTTAAGCCTTATTCGGAATGGTTATCTCCCCCACAGCAAGTTTCCCCTACCCACATTGACTGGTTATTTTCTGTATTTCTTTTTCGCTATATACATATTTGAACTACACAGGTTTATTTTGTAGTCTAGTCCTAGCCTCATCACTACTTCACCACTGTTAGGCTAGACATTTAGCGTATGGGGTTGGTTGTGCTGATACTTAAACTCTACGTAGTGTGCAGATCCAGGGGCAGCTTTCAAACAGTAGTTTGAGTGATTCCTTCAGTCCACCCGGAGACCCAAGGTAGACCTGCAAGCATCGACAAGCCCTGGCATTTCCCTCTATCTCTATTTCTTATTTCATTTTTCTTTTATTCAGAACAGTGTAATGTTACATCTTCAGACTTTTTATGTAGAAATCTTAGATAGTCTGTGACACGGTGACACCTGGTTTTGGGTATTTTAGGTTTTAAAAGTTGTAGTAGATGTAGGCTTGAGGTATATAATTGTTGACTTCCGCTTATTTATTTAAAATTCCGATGTTATCATATTATCACCAGGTGTTTGTGAAAAGAAGCAACATGAAGGTGTAGCAAGTAGCTAAGGTTTGGCTTACCTAGCTCGCATTAGTAGGTGTCATGACGACTCCCGAGGGAGAGAAATTCGGGTCGTGACAAGTTGGTATTAGAGATCTAGGTTACATGGGTCTTACAATTCACAAAAAAGCTTAGTAGAGTCTGAGGGATTGGTGCAGAGACGTCTGTATTCATCTCCCAGAGGCTACAGAGTTAGGAAAAGCTTCACAATTATTCTTTCTTATCACGCGGTTTGGTTTCTCAAGGATAATTGAATTCCTACTTTGTTCTTTCATAGATGGCGAGAACACGCTCTTCTTCATCTACTGACCAGCAGCTGGAGTCCCCAGCAGCAGCTCCCACGAGGGGCAGAGCGCAAGGCCAAGGCCATGCTAGAGGCAGAGATATGGGTAGAGATCAGCCTAGGGCAGCAACACCCGTAGCGGAGCCTCGGGTAGATTTTGATGATGAGGTTCCAGCCCCGGCAGTTCAGGTTGGTCCAACTCAAGTCCTAGAGGGGTTTTGCTACCCCAGTTCTTCAGGATGCTCTGGTTTTCCTAGTGGGCCTTATGGAGATTGTCAGTAGGGCAAGGTTACTCCCTGTAATACCAGCCATCTCTTAGGGTGGAGGAGGAGCCAAGACTTCCACTACTCGCACTCCGGAGCAGGTAGCTCCCCAGTTTCATACTCCAGGAGCTTAGCTAGTTCAGACAGTTCAGCCAGTTACGGTAGCTCAGACCGGCGATGGTGCAGCCATGTTTGTCGATGCCTTGTTGAGATTGGACAGGTTTACCATGCTCTTTAGTACTACCTTCAACGGTGCATCTACTGAGGATCCTCAAATATCTAGATAGCTGTTACGGTTTTTCGGAATATGGGTATTGTTGAGACCAATGTGGTTGATTTTGCTACAATTTGCTTATCTGGGTCCGCCAAGACTTGGTGGAGAGATAATTGCTTAGCTAGATCAACAGGATCACTAGCCTTGACCAAGGAGCAGCTTAGACAGCTATTTTTGGAGACGTTTCTCCTTATTATACAGCGAGAGGCCTATTAGAGGCAGTTTGAGCGCCTTCTGCAGGGATCCATGACTGTCACCCAGTACGAGACCCGATTCATAGATTTGGCTTGCCATGCCCTTATTATAGTTCCCACAAAGAAGGAGAGAGAGACGGTTTATTGATGGACTCATTCAACCGATTCGTCTCCAGATGGCTAGAGAGGTTGTGAGTGATATAACTTTCCAAGAGGAGTCCAATGTGGCCTGGAGAGTGGAGATGGTACTATTACAGGGGATGGTCATAGAGTAGACAAGAGACCCTTCCATTTAGGGAGATTCAGTGGTACCTCATCTGGAGGTAGAGATTCATATGGTAGAGGCCATCCTCCTAGGACATTTTAGTCGACACTTCAGGTTTCTCATGGCGCTTCAGGTTGTCGTGGTTCTAAGATGTATTATTTTGATCAGCAGTCCCATAGTGCACCACCAGCTCCTATTAGTGCATCATCGCGTCAAAGTTTTCGACGTGGTCAATCAGGTCATCAGGGCCAGCAATCTCAGTAGTTGAGGGCTTGTTACACTTGTGGTGATATGGGTCATATTTCCAGGTTTTTCCCTCGAGCGCCAAGTATCTCTCAACATCAGGGTTCCCGTGATATGGTTCCGGCACCAAGTGTTCCACAGACTGCCCAGCCAACTAGAGGTGGGGGTAGAGGTGCTAGAGGTGGCGGTAGAGGAGTTAGAGGTGGAGCTCAGACCGCTAGAGGTGAAGGCCAGCCAGCTATAGGTCCCCCTAGAGATCTAGCCCAGGGTGGTGGGACCCAACCACGATGTTAAGCTCTTCCACCTAGGCTCGAGGCCGAGGCTTCAGATGCGGTGATCACATGTATTATTTTGGTTTGTGATAGAGATGCTTCAGTGTTACTTGATATGGGGTCTACATACTTGTATGTGTCATCTTATTTTGCACCGTATCTAGTTATGCCTAGTGATTCCATGAGTGTCCATGTATATGTGTTTACACCGATTGAGTTTCTTGAGGCTCGAGTAGATTTGATGCTTCTAGACTTGGTCAATTTTGATGTTATATTTGGGATGGGCTGGTTATCACCTTACGACACTATCTTGGACTATCGTGCCAAGATTGTGACCTTAGCTTTTCCATGTTTGCCTTGTTTAGAGTGGAGAAGGACTCCTGGCCATTCTACCCGCAGTGTTATCTCAAATGTGAAGGCTCAGCGCATGGTCGAGAAGGAGTATTTGGCCTATTTGGCATATGTTCGTGACTTTAATGCTGAGGTCCCTTCTATTGATTCTATTCTCGTTTCCGTGTCTTTCCTGATATTTTTCGTCCAAACCTGCCAGGTATGCCGCCCGACAAGGATATTGACTTTTGCATTGATGCTCCGTCGTATCGCATGGCCCCACCTAAGTTGAAAGAGTTAAAGGAATAGTTGTAAGATTTCTTGAGAAGGGTTTCATTAGACCAGTATTTTGCGTTGGGGTGCGCCAGTGTTGTTTGTTTAAAAGAAGGATGGATCAATGGGAATCTGCATTGATTACCGGCAATTGAACTAGGTTACAATCAAGAATAAGTATATGTTGCTGAGGATTGATGATTGTTTGATCAACTTCAGGATGCCAAGGTATTTTCAAATATTGACCTGAGATCTAGCTACCATCAGTTGAGGATTAGGGCATCCGATGTTCCTAAGACAGCTTTTCACACTCAGTAAGGGCATTATAAGATCTAGGTTATGTCATTCGGGTTGACAAATGCCCCAACTGCTTTTATGCATTTGATGAACCGAGTGTTCAGGCCTTATTTGGATTCAATCGTGATAGTCTTCATTGATGATATATTGATATATTCTCCCAGCAAGGAGGAGCACTTGCAACACCTTAGAGTGGCACTTCAGACTTAGAAGGATAGTCAGTTCTATGCACAGTTCTCGAAGTGTGAGTTCTGGTTGAGTTCGGTAGCATTTTTGGATCATATTGTGTCAGCAGAGGATATTCAAGTTTCTCCTAAGAAGATTGAGGCATTCAAGAACTAGCCTAGACCAGCATCCACTACAGAGATTTGGGTTTCTTGGTATTAACGGGCTACTATCATCGATTCATGTATAGGTTCTCATCTATTGCAGCCCAGATAACTAGGTTGACCTAGAAGGGTGCCTAGTTCAGATGGTCGAATGAGTGTGAGGCGAGCTTTCAAAAGCTCAAGACATCTTTGACTACGGCACTAGTATTGGTTTTACCCACATGTTCAAGGCCTTATACAGTTTATTGTGATGCTTCATGTATTGGTCTTAGTGCAGTGTTGATGCAGGATGGCAAGGTCATTGCTTATGCTTCGCGGCAATTGGAGATTCATAAGAAGAACTATCATGTATATGATTTGTTGTTTGCATCCATAGTTCACGCAATGAAGATTTAGAGGAATTATCTACATGACATGGCATGTGAGGTATTCACGGATCACAAGATTCTTTAGTATTTATTCAAACAAAAGGAGTTGAAGCAGAGGAGGTGGCTAGAGTTGTTGAAAGATTATGATATCACTATTTTATATCATCTTGGAAAGGCCAACATGGTGGCCGATTCTTTGAATAGGAAGTCAGCCAGCATAGGTAGTCTTGCTTATATTCTGGTAAGTAAGAGACCGCTTACTTTGGATGTTCAGGCTTTAGCCAATCAGTTCACGAGACTAGATGTTTCTGAGCCTAGTCGCTCGTTCTTCATTATTGGAGCGTATCCATGATCGGCAGTATGATGATCCCCATTTTTGTGTCCTTAGAGACATAGTGCAGCGCGGAGGTGCCAAGAAGGTTACCTTAGATAGTGATGGAGTTTTGAGATTGCAGGGACGATTTTGTATGCCTAATGTGGATAGGCTCTGAGAGTTGAGAGGAGGCCCAAAGATCCTGGTACTCTATTTATCCGAGCGCCGCAAAGATATATCAGCATTTGCGGCAGCATTATTGGTGGCAAAGAATGAAGAAGGATTTCGTAGCATATTTTGCTCGTTGTTTGAATTTTCAGCAGGTAAAGAACAAGCATTAGAGGCCTGATGGTTTACTTCAGATGATTGAGCTTCCCAAGTGGAAGTGGGAGCAGATCACTATGGACTTCGTTACTGGACTCCTGCAGACTCGAAAAAAGTTCGATGCAATATGGGTCACTATTGATAGGCTGACCAAGTCAAAAAATTTCATTCCTGTGGCAGTCTCTTATTCTTCTAAGAGGTTGGCTAAGATTTATATCTGGGAGATTGTTCGCCTTCAAGGTGTGCCCGTATTGGACTGAGGTACACAGTTTACCTCATGTTTTTGGAAAGAAGTTCAGCAAGAGTTGGACACACGGGTTGAGTTGAGCTCAAAATTTCATCCCAGACGGACGAACACTCTAAGCGGACTATTCAGATATTGGATGATATGCTCTGAGCTTGTGTTATTGACTTTGGAGGCTCGTGGGATCAATTTTTGCCTTTAGAGAGTTTTCCTACAACTACAGCTACCAGTCGAGTATCCAAATGGCTCCTTATAAGGCTTTATACGGTAGGCGGTGTCGGTCTCTGGTTGGATGGTTTGAGCCGGGAGAGGCTCGGTTGTTAGGTATGTATCTGGTACTGGAGGCCTTGGACAAGGTCAGGATCATTCATGATAGGCTTAGTATGGCTCTGTCCAGGTAAAAGAGTTATGCAGACCGCAAGGTTCCATATGTGGCGTTCATGGTCGGTGAGCGGGTATTGCTTCGAGTGTCGCCAATAAATGGGGTGATGAGATTCGTGAAGAAGGGCAGGCTTAGCCCTAGGTTCATTGGTCTATTTGAGATTCTTGATCGAGTGGGAAATAGGCTTATAGACTTGCATTGCCACAAGCTTTTCAGCCGTGCATCCAGTGTTTCATATGTGCATGTTCCAAAAATATCACGGCGATCCATCCCACGTGTTAGATTTTAGCACTATCTAGTTGGATAAGGACTTGTCTTATGAGAAGGAGCCAGTGGCTATTTTAGATCGGCAGGTTCGTCAGTTGAGGTCGGAGAGTTTTCCCTCTGTTCATGTTCAGTGGAGAGATCTGCCTGCTGAGGCATCAACCTGGGAGGCCGAGTCCGATATGCGTAGTCGTTATCCCCATCTTTTTCTGAATCAAGTACTTCCTTCATATGTCTGTTTGAGGACGAATGGTTGTTTTAGAGGTGGAGAATGTGGATTACCACTTATTTTGAATTGAATTTTGTGCTTCTGAGTCCTTGAAAACCTCATTTAGAGTCACCCCGATTTGAGTGTGTAGTCTGGGCGCGTAGCTAGAAAGCTTAAATATGAAAATCTATGAAATATAGTAAAATTTGGCTATAAAATAAGTTAATTTGACATTGGTAAACCATTTTGGTAAACAGACCCGGACCCATGATGTATAGTCCCAGAGGGTCTGTCCGAAAATATAGGACTTGGGCATATGCTCGGAATCGAATTTCGAGGCCCGAGTTCGAGAAATAAATTTTTAAAGAAAATTGTTTTTTAAATTTTTAAGGAAATTTAAAATGAAATTTGATTACAGCACGGTGGTATCAGGCTAGTATTTGGGTTCTGGTGCTCGGTACAGGTCGTACATATAATTTAAGATGTTTCTATGAAATTTTGTGAAAAATATATATCACTTGACTTGATCCGACCTGAATAGCTAAATTTGATACATGATGAAGTTTGAGAAATGTTCTTGATTTTGAGGTTTATTTCATTGTTATTGAGGTTATTTTGGCAATTTGAATGCATGAATAAGTTCGTATGATGTTTTAGTACGTGTGTTTGGTTAGGAGCCCCGAGAGCTCGGGTGTGTAATACGTGTGATTCGCGAAGTTTTCAACTTAAGGAAAAGTTGCAGATTTTCTGCTACAGGTGCTCAGGCGTGTTGTTCATCGCGATCGCGTAGTCACTCTTGCAATCGCGTAAGGTAAATGGGGGCAGGGGTGGAATTGTCCATATTGAACGTGAATCCGCAGTTGCAAACGCGAAGCTTTGGGGGATTGCTCATTGCAAACACGACCTGTGTGATGCAAACGCAACCTATGTGATGCAAACGCGACCTGTGTGATGCAAACGCGTAGTGTTAATTGGAGGGCGCTGGGATTTTGGTCGTTCTTCTACGCGAATGCGCACGTGTGTCCTTGAACGCGAAGTTTGGGGATTAAACACTTCGCGAACGAGTGGTATATGTCACTATCGCATAAGTCCATTTACTGGAAGCCTTCACGATTGCGACAGTGTTCTCGCTAACACGATGAACACTGTCGTCCAGCACTGAAAAAATAGTAGATAATACGCGATTCGTTCAAAATTTCATAACTTCTTCATCTCGACTCAAAATTGGGTGATTTTTGAAAGACGATTTCACCACAAATTCATAGGTGTGTAATCATAGAATCGTTTTCTTCAATTTTCATTAACAACTATTAGATTCTGGGCTTAAATCATGTGAATAATGGTAGAAAATTAGGAATCTGGGTAGAGTAAGGACTTTTTGATTAATTATGATTTATACCTCGTTTAGGGGTCGAATTTTGCAAACAATAACATATTCGGGCTCATGGATGAAAGGATGATCAGATTTTTGTTCTAACCTCGTGTTATGACCAAGCGGGCCCAGGGCGGATTTTTGAATTTTTGGGAAAAAAGACTAGAAATCTATAATTAAGCATTGAAATTAGATTTTTTAGCATTTATTGATCTTATTAAGTCAATTATGTATAGATTCGATTGGATTGGAGCAAAATTTTAAAGGAAAAGCGTGTTTGAGGCTTGAGTTGGTCGTGGAAGTTCGAGGTAAGTGTTTGGTCTAATATTAGCTTGAGGGATTAGGAGTTGAGTCCTATTTGTTATGTGATAATTGTCGAGTACGACGTATAGGCATGGTGAAGAGTATCTATAAGTTGGTGTCTAGCATGACCATGAGTCTTTATATTGTGAATATCATGATTTCGTTGTATCTTCCATGCCTTGGTGATGTTTTCTATTTGTTGTGAAAAGCTTCTGGAAAAGAATTGTGACCTTTGAACATCGAGGACCATTGGCTCAAGTTATTTTATAGATTATGAAAGTATTTGAGATGATTAAACCCTTTGGAGCATTGAATCAAGTGTTAAAATAAAAGTGAAAGAAAGAGAAATAGCTATTAAATTATTCCTTTGCTAGGATATTGTTGCTTTGTTGATTATCTCTCTTGCCGGGATATTGAGATTATTAATGTTGTTGCCTTGTCGGGATTTAATTATTTAATTGTTGTTCCCTTGCCGTGATATCTATTATTATGTTATTTATTCCCTTGCCTCGTTATTTGTGATTGTTGTTTGGGTGAGGAAGAGTGTTAAAGTACAAAGGGTGATGTCGTACATTGTTTGTTAAATTGAGGAAAAAGTGTAAAACATGAAGGGTGATGTCGTGTTGTACGATGTACCATTCTGTGCCGATTTGTATTGATATTATGGTGACGAAAGAGAGTAAAAGCACGAAGGGTGATGCCGTGCATATCTTTATTATATGATTGGTGAAGACGAGAGTAAAAGCACAAAGGGTGATATCGTGCACACTTTATTATGAAACTGCTTTGGTGAGGACGAGAGTAAAAGCACGAAAGATGATGTCGTGCAAATTGTTGTAATATTCGTGATATGTTGTTTTCTTTCCTTACTTGAAGCCTTTTTATTCGGAACAGTTATCTCCCCTACAGCATGTCTCCCCCTCCCACATTGACTGGTTATTTTCTGTATTTCTTTTCTTCTGTATATATATATTTGAACTATACATGTTTATTAGGTAGTTTGGTCCTAGCCTCGTCACTACTTCGCCGAGGTTAGGCTAGGCACTTACCAGCACATGAGTCAGTTGTCCTCAATCTCTACAGTAATATCTTCATTACCAAAATAATTGAATTTCTTATCGGTAGAAGAATATCGTCGGATAATATTATGTATAGCCATGGTAATTGTAACTTGATGATTTTAAGTGTCAAACTTGAAAGATGGCATTGAACGCAAAATAGAAATAATTTTAAATATATAAAAATATTTTATTTGTAAAAAAATAATTATTTTTAAATTCAAATTCAAAAAGAATAACTAAATATTAACAATACATAATGTAATTTTTTTTAAATTTAAATTCAACAAGAAACTAACTAGTATTACCAAACCTTACTAACTTTTTCCTAAATTGCCAAGTGGCCAATTGTCAGGCTACCATTTGGCTTAATGTGTGATACTTTTTCTTCTTATTTAATAATATATAGATAAATTATGCGGTAGAACTGTAAATTTATTACCTATTTGTACGTAATTTTTACAAATTAGATTTGATAACTGTTTTAAAGATTCGAGAACTAATAATATTTAGCACAAGAAATTATAAATAATTATTTGTAGGAAGAGATTTGATAATCCAAAGAAGGATATAGATAATTTGCTTTAATGTCAAAAAAGAAGAAGATAATTCGGAAAGTTAGAAGACATTACACAAATAAAAAATCCAAAAAAAGAAAAGTCAATAAAGAATTTGAAAAGTTACAAATATGACAATATCTTTAATTTTAAAAGAATGATAAAAAACTAGAAACAAAGAAAAAACATAAACTAATAAGGGATAATTTGGAAAATACAAATTTATGGTAATGATAGTTTTATTTGGAATAAATTAATTTTTTCACTTATGTTTCTACTTCTACTTCTTGGAAGAAGCTAGAAGTTTTTACTTCTTACCAAAATCAGAAAATTGCATCTGCTGCTGATCAAAAGTACTTTTCTATATTGACCAAACAGTTTAAATTTTTTGAAAAGTATTTTGGACCTCCCAAAAGCTTGGCCAAATAGGCTCTTATACTTATGGATATGATAATATTTTAACATTTTCATTTACATTATAACATCCCGAAAACTTTGCTAAGTTAAGGGATATTGATTGGTTGTATATGATGGCATTGCAGGAGCGGTAGTGAAGCTAGTATGCAACGACACAAAGAAGACATTAGTTGAACAGGCCAAGACAAAGAAGAATGGTTTCTACTGGATCATGCCCAAACTCTTGCCCTCAAGAGCGTACCACAAAAGCAAGGTGTTCTTGGTCTCATCAAAAAGTACTTATTGCTGATCAAAGCATGAAGAGATAGCCAAAAGAGTTGGCGAACAATGTTTCAAACAAAATAACATGAAGAGATAGCCAGAAGACAAAACGAACCATTAATAGAACAAAAAATTTATTGAAGAGCCACAACTGCAGAGACAAAACACAAACATAGGACACAGAAAACAAATACAGCTTTGACAAAATAAGCAAACACAAACAACAATGATCAGGTCTCTAAACAGAACAGTACTGTAGCAAATTACTTCTTTATTTGCAGCACCAAATACTCCATCAGGTGCATTGGACATCCAGAAATTCCGATTCTAGACATACAGTACATGGGTTGCGAGAAGACTCCCAATCGAGGTTCTGAAACATTCATATTAGTATAACCACATGGAGGAACCCTAAATTTTTAGGCATTTAGGGTTAAATCAGAAAAGGAAAAAAGAAAAGAGGGAGGGGGAGAAAGAGAGGCCTTATCAATTTTGCATGGGTGAAAGCTCAGATTTTTTAAAAAGGGGGAAAGGTATGTGAAGAGAATGAGAGAGAAAGAGAAGAATGAGAGTGAAAGAAAGAAGAAAAATAAGGGGTATACCTAATGTATTCCCACTAGTTTATTGGGTAAATTTGTGAGAATTGTATTATATAAATTCAATTTTCTTGGTAAAAAATTTTTATGGTCGCAGGTTTTTGGACTAAAAAAAGAATTCAAATTTTGAACTTCCTATTGCAGCAGTGAGAATATTAAAATAATTTTTTATCTCAGGTTTCTACCGTTTCACTAGGTAGATTTTAATAATTTTATTTTTTATGAGATTCCCACTGACTCGATGGGAAATAAATTATGCGCTATACAGCTGTAGCAGAAAGGACGAAAAGCCAAAAAACAAGGTGTATAGCGGTCTTTTCAAGAATAGAAGATTACAGAATTAGGGGTTTGCAAGACTTTTTGTGCCAACTAGTTTCCACCTATAGTGTGTGGGAACATTTTTATAAAAGAGATAAAAGAAATATCTTTTCCATTTCCTACTGAATTTACATTTCAGTGGGAACTGCCACTAATAATATATTTACGGGAAATTTCTTTGGAAAATTTATATTTTTCTAGTAGGGCCTATAGATACCCTATATAAATAGGAGTGGGGGAATCCCCAAAAAGGGGTTCTCTTTCCCCCTCTCTAGAAAATATGTAAACAATCCTCTTTAAAGAGATTATAGGATCTGTGATTCCGGACCTTCATAAGATCCATAAAGAGTCTTAAGGTTTTTATATTTGTCTATAATATATCTTTATCAAATGATAGAAGATCTGCCTCATTCAAGATTGGATGATTCTTTTTCTTTCGTTTATACTAGTAAATTTTTTCGCGCTTCTCACAATTTGAGACATATCAATTCCTCGAAATGGTCTTTATACTTTTACTCAGACATAAACATTTTTATTATTTGAAAAAAGAAACACTAATAAAATTTATTCAATCACCACTTGTCAAAATAATTCCGAAAACGATTAGACACGAACTCCTAAGTTATTTATTGCGTTTTTTAATGTTGGTAATTGTTGTTTTCATTAATCACCAGGTGAACAAATACAAAACATAGCAAGTTCGCAGCTAGCTAATCTCCAGGTTAACTCCAAATCCAATCCAAATACAGAATGTACTAAGCTCCTAAATTAAACCCTGAGCACAAAAGAAGAGCAAAGCAAATTAGAAAAAAAGCTTCTGCAGCAGCCATTTCATATCATCCACAGCTCTCAAGTTGCCTAACACACTATATTTCAAGACTTGCTGTATTTAAAATATTCTATAGTTTCTTTCTCTCCACAACGCATGAATGAATATAGCAAAGGTCAATTTGTTTAGTCATGCTATATTTGTCTCCCCTTAACATGTTGTATGACCTAGTAAATGTATTGGTTCCATGTATTCCTAAGCAAATGTACATTATCCAAAAAGATGATATCTTGATTCAATTGCAGCTTGACATAGCACACAAGTAGGATTCACATTAAGATCCTAAAGCCTATCAACAGTCAACAATCTTCCAAGTTCCAAGACATTGTAAACGCATTGTGAAAATGGCTTTAGGTGTTGCAATATTTTGAAATATTAGACATCTCTATTTAACCTTCGGATAATCACAAAGTAGTTGCAAATAAACCTATTTAAATTAGTTTTGAGTTATTACCTTCAATTCTATTGGTATCTTCCTTACTTTTGAATGGGATAAGTAGCAAGAATGAGAAATTGATACCACTATTTCACCCACTGAAGAGAAATTCAAACACAATGGGTAAAATAGTTAAATATCCCAAAAGATAGCTCTAGATTATTATAATACCAAAAAAGAGGAACCAATACATGCTTGAATTTTTCACATGATGGTTAAAAAATGAATAAAATTGAACATAATTCTCACAAACATGAAAAAGGGATGATAAAGACATATCATTATGAAAATTCATGTAAATTTTAAAACGCCATAGGCTAGTTTACAAAATTCAAACTCTGTATTAGTAATTCTTTCTCTATCGATTCTGATGCTTTCAAAAACGACTATTTGACATAAATTTAAGTATGAAAAATACCTTAAATATAACAAATAAGTAACAAAGATAAACGCACTGACTGAAACTTAGAAAAGAGGTTTCATTTAAACTTGATCTTTGAGAGTACTATTATGATATATTGTGTATATCTTTTGTGTATTTTTTTATTATTGGTAGATATTCTTTTATTATTGTATAGTCATATAGCTGATAGGATTTGATACCTCTCTGTACTCTAAATATATACTTTTGTGAGCAATACGAGAAAATTAATTCTCCCAAAACTCTCTACATGGTATCATACACCAGTGGCTTATCGCCAAAGAAACCCTAATTCTTACCTCCGCGCCGCCGCTGCACTAATCGGCAGCCCTCTTTCTCGACGTCGATCAGCGCCTCCTCTCCGTTGCCTCGCGCTTCATGGCCGCTATGACGTCAAATGATCTTCTCCAGCCGATTGCCATCAATGCATCGGCTCAAATCCCACTCAAATTGGATTCCACTAATTACCTGGCATGGAAATTCCAATTCTTAACCCTTCTTACGGGTTACGACCTCCTCGGCTTCTTGGACGGATCGAAGCCGTGCCCCCAGCCACTATCGTCGACAAGAAGGTGACTTCCCCCAATCCAGCATATTCTTACTGGATTCGCCAAGACAATCTTATTCACAGTGCCATCATCTCGTCGATCACACCGACGATCATCTCCTTTATTTCCGCTGCGAAAACCTCTAAAGAGGAATGGGACATCCTCGCGCGAACATGCGGCACTGCTTCTCGTGGTCGTATCATGGCTCTCAAACAGCAGCTCCATAATGCGGTAAAAGGTTCTAAATCTGTTACTGATTTTATACACGGTATTCGCGTGATTGTGGATAAATTATCTCTCCTGGGTATTACTGTTGATTCTGAGGATCTTGTCATTAAGGTTCTCAATGGTCTTGATAATCCGTATATGGAGCTCTCTCATGCCATCCAAGCCCGCGAATCTCCCATCTCTTTTGCTGAATTACATGACAAGCTGCTAAGCATGGAGGCTCAGATCACTGCTTGTGCGCCGGCCACCTCCGCCGCATCTGATTTGGCTCCGTCGGCTGCCTTCTTCGCCTGACAGCTGTCCGGCCGTAACCGTTTCGGTGGCCGAGGGCACGGCTATGACTGCCGTGGTTCATCATCCAGTCGCGGTGGTTACTCCAGCAATGGCCAATCTCACGGGTACAATGGGAAGTGCCTGCTCTGAAGTGAATTTGGCCACTCCGCGCGCCGCTGTCCGTCCTATCCCATTTCCGGCGCCAATCAGCCCCCTTACGGTGGACCACTGCCGCGGCCAGCATACGCTCCGTTGCCTTATCCGGCTGCTCACACAGCCCATCACTCTCCGACAATTCACTCTACATCCGATTGGATCCTGGACTCTGGTGCCTAACATCACATAACCACTGATCTTGCCAACATGTCTCTTCACAATCCTTACACTGGTTTCAATGAAGTGGTTATTGGTAACGTTGAAGGTTTAAAAATTACACATACTGGCCAACTTATCAGTTATTCCTCTCTTTTATTGCATGGGGCTCTCTGTGTTCCACATATGCGTAAAAATTTGATCTTTGTCGCTCAAGTATGTCGTCACAATAATGTTAATGTTATTTTTTCTGATACTCATTTTCAGGTGAAGGATCGTCGCACGTGGGCAACACTCGTCAGCGGCCCACGTAGGGACAAAGCCTACTACTGGCCGGCGGCTTCCCGTCTACCGTCCGCCCTCACGGCACAAAGGCTCTATTGTGGCATTCTCTGTTTGGTCATCCGTCAGCCAAAATCCTGCGTCATTTAGTGTCTTCTAGCAGTATAGCGTCCAGTAGTGTGTCTGATTTTGCTTGTGTCTCTTGCAAGCTTCATAAGTGTCATAAGTTACCTTTTTCCGAGTCAAGTTTATCTTCTACTGCTCCGCTGGAGCTTATTTTTTCTGAAGTATGGACCTCTCCAATTATTTCTAATGAAGGATTTAAATATTATGTCATTTTTGTTGATCATTTTTCTAAGTATGTTTGGTTTTTTACTTTACGCAGTACATCTGATGTCTTACAAACCTTCCCCACTTTTAAATCCATCGTAGAAAAATATTTCTCTGCTAAAATCATTACTCTGTATACTGATAATGGGGGTGAATTCCTAGCTTTACGCTCTTTTCTTGCCTCCAATGGCGTCTCACATCTCACTTCACCTCCTCATACACCTCAGCACAATAGCTATGCTGAACGCCGTCACCGTCATATTGTCGATACTGGTCTTACTCTCCTTCATTCTGCCTCTGTACCTCTCATTTACTGGCCTTATGCCTTTGCCACAGCACTATATCTCATTAATCGTCTTCCCAAGTCAAATCTCTCGATGCTCTCCTCCTTTGAGTCACTCTTCCATAGGCTCCCCAAACTTGCCAAACTGCGTGTCTTTGGCTGTCAATGCTTCCCTTGGCTTCGGCCCTACACCTCACATCTCACTTCACCTCCTCATACACCTCAGCACAATGGCTATGCTGAACGCCGTCACCCTATAGGAGACTTAGATAAATTGGAAAAGTGCAAATGATTCAATCATCCTCTTCACACCATAATAGTTTGTTTGCATGCACTTATCTGCCAACTCATATGTCTGAAATAATTTATTATTCCAATTGAGTTGAAATTCTCTTGTCTATAGCAGAGCGAATGACAAATAAAATAGTGCAGAAATAAAGTCAAAAGTGAAAGGTTTTAGTGAACTACACGTAAAAACATGAATTTCCAGAATATTGCTATTGATCGTGTTGCTAGATATCTGGCTAAAGATAGAACATAAATTTTCCTGGTTTCTTGACTTAAGCGGAAACCTAGTGGCATTTTCATGGTTAGCTATGTATCCAAATCATGTTCTACATATAATTAGTGCACATTGCCTTGGATCTCTCCATCTTGTACTTCCTTCTGCATCCAAAATTAACCCATTATATGACCTATAAGAACTAACCCATTATCCAAAAAATGAATCTGAAATTCATAATGCATAACTCAACATCACTGCCCATCCACCTTTTTACAAACTGTAAGAACCAAATCTTTACAAATTTACAGTAACATCTTATAGATTTGTTTTTAGATGACTATTTCATCAAAAAATTCCAAACCTTAGTCTAAGACCACTTCATTTTTCCTTCACTTTCGTTCTCCATATACCATTTGTAGTTAATCTTGGTAGACCAACCTAGAGTAAATTCCAGTACACCAACAAAAAGCACAAAACAGGAAAAATATATTGAAGAAACAACAAGACTAAATAATCTATGTGTTAGGGATATAATAGATATACCCTAGATTTGTATCATATTTGATTGAACATATTTTTCTGAACGTTATTTGATATAAAATATGTATGACATTTGATATTCTTTTATCATTATCATTAGTTGCTTGATTTATTTAATAAGACCCTTGATTAATTTTGAGACATGACATTGTGATGGAGATTATGATAATGACAGAAAAGTTTCTTATAATTTAATCCAAATTTGTTCTTGATCGTAGGATTATTAATTGGACATTAATAATCCGTTTAAATCAATATTTATGTGATCGTCTTTATGGAATAAAGATTAGTTGATCTCATTAACTAAATCACATTTATTGGGTTAAATCCAATATAATATTTGTTGCAACGTGCAATCCGATCCATTATATTTATATACCTTTAGCAACAACCATATCAAGAGTCTTTGCAAGGGGGTCAACAATAAACTACACTATCCCGGCAAGGGATTTGACCGTAAAAGTAAATACGTCCAGGCAAGAGAGAATTAGCTATAACCAATCTTAATTCAACTTCTACTCATTTCACCTAACACCAATACTCAATCATAAGTTATTTCCACGAAAACAAACTTAATCCTTGCTTAATATTGAGAATCATCAATTAAAGCATCTGTAGTATCATTTAAGAACACAACAATTCACAATCTAAGACTCACGGTCATGCTCGACACCAACGTATAGATATTCGTCATCATGCCTATACGTCGTACTTAACAAGAAGAAAATAGCAAATCGAACACAACTCTTAATCCCTCAAGCTAACTTTAGATCAAATACTTACCTCGAATTTCCACGGCAAACTCAAGCCTCTTCAATTTTATCCTGACATAATCGACTTAATAACATTAATAAACGCTAAACAATCCAATTTCAATGCAATATTATAGCTTTCTAATCATTCTTTAAAAAAAGTCAAAAATCGACCCCGGGCCCTCTTGGTCAAAGCACGAGGTTCGGACCAAAACCCAATCACCCCACCCACGAGCCCAAGTATATAATTTATTTTAAAATCCCACCTTAAAACGAGGTCAAATCCCCAAATAATCAAAAATCTCTAACTCTACCCAAATCATTAATTTTCTACTCTTAATCCCATGGTTTAAGCCTAGGAATCTAATAGGTGATGATAAAAATGGAAGAAAACAAATCAAAGATTACTTACCTAAGAGGTTTCAGTGAAGAAATTCTTCAAAAATTGCCCAAGTGGTGTGGAGAAGAAGGAGTTTATGTAAAATAGTTGAAATCCCATATGAGTATTGTTTTTGGATATTAAAAATAATTGGGCAATTTATACCTATGCAATCGAGAGTGAGGAAATGTGATCGCATAGTTCACTGAACTCCACGCTCCGCGATCACGAATGAACAAGTGCGATCGCAACGCTAAGCTACCCATGCCCCTCCAGCTTTCCTATTCTCCTATATGATTGCAACTATGCATATGCGATCGCATAGTGCAACAGACCCTTCCCCCTATGATGTGCTATGTGATCGCGAATGAACCTATGAGATCGCATAGTACTACACATCAAACACCAAAAAATTGAAAACCTACAATCTTTTTTCAAGTTCAAAACCTCTCGAGACTCATCCGAAATTCACCGAGCCCTCAGCGCTCCAAACCAAACATGCATACTAACTCGAAAATATCATACAGACTTAATCGTTTAATCAAATCACCAAAATAACATCATGAACATCGAATTAAACCTCATAATCAATGAAATTTTAAAAAATTTCCTTAAATATCAAAATTTTCATTTAAGGTCCGAATCCTGTCAAATAGATTTTGTCTCTTACCAAACTTCACAAATTTATCTTAAATCACATATAAGACCTGTATCGAGCTCCGGAACTAAAATATGAACCCGATACCAACACATTCTAATCAAAATTCATTTCCAATTCCTTTTAATAATTTGAGAAAACTATTTTTTTCAAAAAATTATTTCTCGAGCTTGGGACCTCGAAATTCGATTACAGGCATACGCCCAAGTCCCATATTTTCCTACAGATGCTCTAGGACCATCAAATTGCGGTTCTGGGTCCGTTTATCCAAGACGTTGACCGAAGTTAAATTAACTCATTTTATTGTCCAAATTTATCGTTTTTCATAGATTTTCACATTTAGGCTTTTCCACTACGCGCCCGGACTGTGCACGTAGTTTGAGGTGATGGTAAATGAGGTTTTCATGGTCTTGAAACGCAAAATTTCATTTTAATACAAGTAAATGACCTTTTGGGTCATTACATTCTCCACCTCTAAAATCATTGCTCGTCCTCGAATGGACAGAAGAAGAAAGTACCTGAGTCGAGGAAAAGATGGGGATAATGGCTCTGCATATCGGACTTGAACTCCCAGGTGGATGCCTCAGGAGGTTGACCTCTCCATTGTACACGAACAGAAGGAAAACTCTTTGATCTTAACTAACGAACCAACCGGTCTAGAATAGCCACCGTCTCTTCCTTATGAGACAAGTCCTTGTCCAACTAGACAGTGTTTAAATCAAACACATGGGATGGATCGCCGTGATACTTCCAAAGCATGGACACATGAAACATTAGATGCAAGGCAGATAAGCTCGGCGGCAATGCAAGTCTATAATCCACCTCTACCACTCGATCAAGAATCTCAAATGGGCTAATGAACCTAGGTCTAAGCTAGCCCTGCTTCCCAAATCTCATCACGCCCTTCATAGGCGACACTCGAAGCAATATGCACTCACTAACCATGAATGCAAAATTATGAATATTACGACCGTATGACTATTTTGCCTAGACTAAGCTGTATGAAGCCTATCCTGAATGATCCTGACCTTGCCCAAGGCCTCCTGAACCAGATCCATACCCAACAGCCGAGCATCTCCCGGCTCAAACCATCCAACTGGAGACCGACATCGCCTACCATACAAGGCCTCATCAGGAGCCATCTGAATACTCGACTGGTAGCTGTTGTTGTAGACAAACTCTGATAAAGGCAAAAGGTGATCCCACGGCCTCCAAAGTCAATGACACAAGCTTGGAGCATATCCTCCAAAATCTAAGTAGTCCGCTCGGACTGCCCATCCAACCGAGGATGAAACGTTGTTCTTAACTCAACTCGTGCGCCCAACTCTTGCTGAAGTGCTCTGTAAAAATGTTAGGTATACTGTGTACCTTGGTCTGAAATGATAGACACAGGCACACCATGAAGAAAAACAATCTCCCTGATATAGATATCGGCTAATCTCTTAGAAGAGTAGGAAACTGCCGCAAGAATGAAATGCGCTGTCTTGGTCAGCCTATCAACAATAAACTGTTGGAAACACGTTCTCAAGGCATTATACTAAACGTGTGTTCATATTTGTAGGTTTTGATGAATGACAAACTATGCACAAATTGACATATGACGAGGTCCAAGCACAAGCGCAAAATTGATATATAACGAGATTCAAGCACAAGACAAAGATCGAGATTAATTTTTATATGAGTCGGTATTTAATTGTGATCTTGATCCGACAACTTAAATTCAAGACTTGGCTTCTCTCGTAAAAATATTTTTAACAAATCATGCATATTTAATTTAGAGCAAAATGATTTTAAATAATGCATAATTACTTTAGTCAAAATAATTTTTAAATATGCCTCTAAAATCTGGACTAAGATAATCGATTATGTACTTATGATAATCGGTTATGTTTAAGTCAGCTGCTTGATAATCGATTGTGACCTTATGACAATCGATTGTGTTAAGGCAGTGAGCATCAGATTTTTCAAATCTGCATGACAATCGATTGTGAACCTTATGACAATCGATTGTGATGAGGCAGTGTCCATCAATGTTTTTCAAAGCTCAAAATAATCGATTGTGAAGCTAATGACAATCGATTGTGAAGAGACATTGTCCATCAGATTTTTCAAAGTCACAAAATAATCGATTGAGAACTTATGACAATCGATTGTGTTGAGGCAGTGTCTTCCAGACTTTTTCAAAGTTATTAAATAATCGATTGTAAACCTATAACAATCGATTGTCAAGAGGCAGTGTCTAAATTGATTTTTCAAGACTGATATATAATCGATTGTTAATTTAGTATAATCGATTGTATAAATGACCGTTGCCAAAATGTTTTCAAATACCGTCAGGTAATCGATTATTGATTTCTTATAATCGATTATTTTAATTAAAATCTGGAAAGGATTTTTTGAACGTTGCTGAGTAATCGATTATTGATTTCTTATAATCGATTGTTTTAATTAAAATCTGGAAAGGATTTTTTGAACATTGCTGAGTAATCGATTGTAGATTTCTGACAATTGATTGTTTTACGTAAAATCTGGAAATGATTTTTTGAACGTTGCCAGTAATCGATTATTGATCTTACATAATCGATTGTTAAGCGTAAAATCTGGGATTGATTTTTGGAAGAACTGGCAAACAATCGATTGTGGTAATTTGACAATCGATTGTCACTGAGTAAAATCAGCAATTCTTAATTGGCAATTAGGCAACGGTAATAAAAAATTTTTCAACTATAAATACAGCTTCAATTCAGTCTTTTAAGTATAACAACACACAACAACTGATCATACAATTGCTAAAGCTTGCATACTTTATTGCTTATCATTTTATATTCATTACATGAGCTTTTGAGAGCCAAATTCTTGTCGAAAGTTGTTGCGATCTTGAGCATATTCTTTTTACTCATATCTACTCTTAAAGGAGTGTCTTGTTTGAGTGCTAAGTGTTTTTGTACACTTGAAGGGAAGTGTTAGTCCCTTGTGTTGTAAGAAGGAACTTGTGTTTCCTTGGTTGAAGTCTTGGAGTGTTGTATCTCCGAGCAAAGGTTGTTGAGGCTTGTGTCCTCAAGTTGTAACGGTTTGTTGAGCACCCGTAAGCTTAACAAGTTAGTGAAAATCTCGAGAGAGTCTCTCGGGGACTGGACTAGCCACGGGTTGTGGTGAACCAGGATATATCGGTGCGTTTGTTCTAATTTATTTACTTATCGCAATTATTTATTTCCTGCAATTTTTAAATTCCGCAAGTTTACGCTAATTTTTATTATAACGCTATTCACCCCCCCCTCTAGCGTTAAGCGTATTATCTAACAATTGGTATCAGAGCCCAACTCTCTGAAGACTTGACCGTTTGAGAGAAACATCCTTGGCTTCTACTCGTGATTCTTTTGCAGGGATAGGTGAAGGACAATGCTCCACCCGACCACCGCTATTCGATGGTACAAATTATACATACTGGAAGGAGAGGATGAGAATATTTGTACAATCAAATAGTTTTCATCTTTGGAAGGTCATAATGAATGGAGAATAAATTCCAACCAAGAAGGTTGAAAATAAATGGGTCCCAAAGTCCGAAGATGAATACTATGCGGATGATATCCGAAAGGTGCAAAATAATGCTAAAGCTATTAATTTATTATATTGTGCTGTAAATGCTGATGATTACAGGAAGATATCTTGTTGCACAACGGCGAAGCAAATGTGGGAAATTACGTACGAAGGTACGGACCAGGTAAGGGAAGCCAAAATTGATTTCCTAACCCATGCATATGAATTGTTTCACATGAAGGAAGGCGAAAAGGTCGATGAGATGTTTGAACGATTTTAAAAAATCGTAAATGATTTACATGCTCTAAAGAAGACCTTCATGGATAAGGAACTTGTCCGAAAAATTCTCCGAAGTCTCACTCCGGAATGGCGATCCAAGGCCGACGCGATTCAAGAATCCATTGGCATTTCAAATGTCACCATCGACGCATTAAGAGGCTTAAAACCTATGAATCTACTATACTTAACCCTCTTGTTGATGATCAAAGGAATCAAAGAATCGCTCTCAAGGCAAGCACAAGCCAACCTCAAAATGATGAGGACGGAGACAACGAGTTCGGACTCGTTATCAAGAGATTTCAATAGTTCATGCGAAAAGAGTATGAACGAAAGGGCAAAAAGCAAGGAGATCAAATAAAGTGCTATGAGTGCGGAGAAACCTGGCACATTAAATCAAATTGCCCAAATGCTAAAAAGGAGAAGAAACCCTTCAAGAAGCAACGAGCATACATATCTTGGGGAGGGGACTCCGGTGACGAGTCAAGTGAGGAAGAAGAAGACGAAGCCGCAAATCTTTGTCTTATGGCACAAGAAGACAACAAAGAAGAGGTATGTCAAATTTCTTCCAAAAATTTCTTTTCCCTTGAAGAAATGCAAAATGCTTTTGATGAGTTGTTTAGCGAATTTATTAAAGCTTCAAAAACTGTTAAGAGTATAAAAGAAAATGCTTCTTTAAAAGAAAAAGATTTTCAAAAACAACTCTCTTTTAAAGAAAAGGAATTGGAAAAACTGATTTTAGAAAATGAGAAGTTGAAAGAGGAAAACAATTTTTTTGGCAAGAGAAGCGCCGACAAGCCCGAGAGTTCTAGAAATTGTACTTCTTGCATGCATCTCAAAAATGAAGTAGAAAGGCTTAAGGGCACCTTAGATAAGTTTAACTCTTCTCATAAAAATTTGAATGAAGTGCTTGTTAACTTGAAATCGACCAAGCATGGCATAGGTTTTAGAAACGAGCCTAAAGAGAAAGTTGAAGCCAACCCCCAACCACCTAAGGCTCAACCTTGGACAAATAAAACAAATGTTCATCCTAGATACAACAAACCTAGAAATGGTTTTCATCAATCGCAACCTAGAAATAATCATGCTAGAAATAATGTTCATTCTAGGCCAAACACTAGAAGGAATTTTGAACCTTTTAGAACACCTAGAAATGACTTCCAACCTAGAAACAACTATTCTAGAAATGATGCATATCCCAGAACAAATGGTAGGAGAAACGATTTTCATGATTTGCGCAATAGTTATATTGTCAAGAATAGAGTAAATGAATTTCGTCCGTCCAATTACTATCAACCTAGAAGGATGCATAATCCTAACGTGACTTGTCATTATTGTAGAAGAATTGGACATATTGCTCCTGCTTGTTTTACACGACATAGACATAACACTCAATCACATCACTATGATTTGCCTAACCCCCAAGGACCCAAAATGGCATGGGTACCTAAAACTCATTAATCTGTTTTGTAGGTATGTTTGAAGGGATCAAGTGTACTATGGTAGCTTGATAGTGGATGCTCCAAGCACATGACGGGAGACGAATCCAAATTCCTTCAACTAGAACACAAGGAAGGGGAAGTGTTATTTTTGGTGATAACAACAAAGGAAAGTTTATCGGCATCGGATCGATCGGTAAGGATGAAATTTCTTCCATTAAGCATATATTACTTGTGAAAGGTTTAAAACATATTCTCTTGAGCATAAGTCAATTATGTGACAAGGGAAATCTTGTTTTATTTGATTCGGATGAATGCTTAGTTTTTAGACGTAGCGATTTTAAAATTATCCTTCGTGGTTTTAGAATGGATAACATTTATATGGTTGATCTTGCAAATTCCTCACCCGAATATGTGAATTGTTTAATGAGCAAAGAGAATGATTCTTTGTTATACCATCGTAGAGTAGCTCACATCAACATGCATCTTTTGAACAAATTGGTTTCACAAAATTTAGTTGTTGGTCTTCCAAATTTGAAATTTGAAAATGACCCTATTTGTGATTCTTGTCAAAAAGGGAAGCAAACAAAAGCATCTTTTAAATCGAAAAATATTGTTTCAACAACTAGACCATTGCAATTGCTTCACATGGATTTGTTTGGACCATCTCGCATTGAAAGTCTTGGTAGAAATCGTTATGCTTTTGTTATTGTTGATGATTATTCCAGATTTACTTGGACTTTGTTTCTTGCCCATAAAAGTGATGCTTTTCAGAATTTTAAATATTTTCTTAAACGTGTTCAAAACGAAAAGGAAACAATCGTCACTTCAATTAGAAGTGATCATGGGGGAGAGTTTGATCACAATCTCTTTGCGGACTTTTGTGATGAACTCAGTATCGAGCATACCTTTTCCGCTCCACAAACACCACAACAAAAAGGGGTGGTGGAAAGTAAAAATAGGTGTCTCGAAGAGATGGCTAGAACCATGCTCGAAGAGGCTAAGATTCCCAAATATTTTTGGGCGGATGCCGTGAGTACAGCATGCTACGTTTTAAATAGAGTAGTCATAAGGCCAATACTCATGAAAACCCTTTATGAACTCTACAAGGGAAGGAAACCAAATATCTCCCATTTTAGAGTATTCGGTTGTAAATGTTTTATTCATAACAATGGAAAAGATCAATTGGGAAAATTTGATGCCAAATCCGATGAGGGAATTTTTATTGGGTATTCTTCACGTAGCAAAGCATATAGGGTATTTAATAATAGAACCCAAACTGTGGAGGAATCCCCTCATATTGTCTTTTCCGAAAATAATGCTCTCTTGGCGAGAAAGGATTCTTGTTCTGATCTTGCAGGTATTTTAAATAGTTTAAAAGACAAAGTACAAGAGGAAACTACTAAGGAAATTCAAGATGAAATCTTGGAACAATCAACGGAGGAAACGCCACAATTGGAGAAAGAAACGAAAATGCCTAACGAATGGAGGACAATCAAAGATCACCCTCTCGAACAGGTAATTGGCGACGTCGGAGAAAAGGTAAGTACCCAAAACTCCCTTAAGAGCACCTTAGGACATATTGCTTTTGTTTCTCAAATTGAACCAACAACCATCTCCGAAGCAATTGGGGATGAATTTTGGACCTTGGCAATGCAAGAGGAGCTTAACCAATTCAAACGGAATGATGTTTTGGATTTGGTGCCAAGACCCGAAAATCATACCATAATTGGTACGAAATGGGTTTTTCGAAACAAACTAGATGAAAATGGTGTAATCACTAGAAACAAAGCTAGGCTTGTAGCAAAAGGCTATAATCAAGAAGAGGGTATTGACTATGAAGAAACATATGCTCCCGTAGCTAGATTAGAAGCTATTCGTTTATTGCTTGCTTTTGCCTCTTCTATGAATTTCAATTTATATCAAATGGATGTGAAAAGTGCTTTTCTAAATGGTGTTATTCAAGAAGAAGTTTAGGTTGAACAACCCCCCGGTTTTGAAGATTTTAAATCTCCCGATCATGTTTTCAAACTCAAAAAGGCTCTTTATGGTTTAAAACAAGCTCCCCGAGCTTGGTATGAAAGATTGAGTAAATTTCTATTGGAAAATGATTTCATTAGGGGGAAAGTTGACACCACTCTTTTTGTTAAGCATAAAAACAATGATATTTTATTAGTTCAATCTATGTGGATGATATTATATTTGGTGCTACTAACAATATTTTGTGCAAGGAATTTTCTGATTTAATGACAAGCGAATTTGAGATGTCTATGATGGGTGAGTTAACATTCTTTTTGGGATTACAAGTAAAGCAAATGAAAGAGGGTACGTTCATTTGCCAAGCGAAATATTACAAAGAATTGCTGAAACGATTTGAAATGACCAATGCAAAAGCAATGGCAACCCCCATGAGCACATCCGATCATCTAGAAAAAGATGAGAAAGGTAAGGAAGTCGACATCAAAAAGTATCGAGGTATGATTGGCTCTCTCCTTTATCTTACTGCTAGTCGTCCGGACATCATGTTTAGCGTGTGCTTATGCGCTCGTTATCAATTGTGTCCGAAGGAGTCTCACCTAACAGCGGTGAAACGGATATCGAAATATCTTGTTGGTACTGTAAATGGGGGTCTATGGTACCCCAAAGGTTCATCATGCCAACTTGTTGGCTATTCCGATTCGGATTTTGCTGGATGCAAATTGGACCGCAAGAGCACTAGTGGCACTTGCCATTTGCTCGGTAGCTCTCTCGTTTCTTGGTTTAGCAAGAAACAAGTAAGTGTTGCGTTGTCCACAACCGAGGCTGAATATGTAGCCGCGGGGAGTTGTTGCGCTCAAATCCTTTGGATGAAACAACAACTCTTGGACTATGGCCTAAGTCTTGATCATATCCCTCTTAGATGTGATAATACTAGTGCCATATGCTTGACGAAGAACCCCGTTCTTCATTCGCGAACAAAACACATTGAAATTAGACGTCATTTTAAGATCACGTTCTCAAGGGCGATGTCGAAATTGAATTTGTTGAAACCAAAGATCAATTGGCCGACATCTTTACAAAGCCCTTAGAAAAAGAGTCCTTCTTCCGAATTCGTAATGAACTCGGGATCCTTGACTCCACATTGATCTAAGTCATGCATTGCATTTTCCCTTTCACATGTTTTCTAATTTGAGCGTCGGAGACGTCTAACGTACTTTTGCAGGTATCGCCCTAAAGGCAGGGGGAATTATAAAGCTTGACGCACAGAACAATCGATTTCTCTCTTATATAATCGATTATCCAGTATCAATAATCGATTGTCTTGACATTATTTGCGTTATTTTAATAAATAAACAAGTTTTTTTATTATTCTAATTTTTTTGCTAATGGAAAAAGGGGGAAGATAACGGGTATGCACTCTCAATACTTATCGGCATAAATTGAGGGGGAACAATTTGCATATCTATATACTTGTTGCATATCTTTACTTGTCTTGAATCGTCATTATGAATTGCCTAATATGCATATCCCGCTTAAAGTTTGCCATTATCAAAAAGGGGGAAATTGTTGGAAACACGTTCTCAAGGCATTATACTAAACGTGTGTTCATATTTGTAGGTTTTGATGAATGACAAACTATGTGCAAATTAACATATGACGAGGTCCAAGCACAAGCGCAGAATTGATCTATAACGAGATTCAAGCACAAGACAAAGATCGAGATTAAGTTTTATATGAGTCGGTATTTAATTGTTATCTTGATCCGACAACTTAAATTGAAGACTTGGCTTCTCTCGTAAAAATATTTTTAACAAATCATGCATATTTAATTTAGAGCAAAATGATTTTAAATAATGCATATTTACTTTAGTCAAAATTATTTTTAAACATGCCTCTAAAATCTTGACTAAGATAATCGATTATGTACTTATGATAATCGATTATGTTTAAGTCAGCTGCTTGACAATCGATTGTGAACTTATGACAATCAATTGTGTTAAGGCAGTGAGCATCAGATTTTTCAAATCTGCACGACAATCGATTGTGAACCTTATGACAATCGATTGTGATGAGGCAGTGTCCATCAAAGTTTTTCAAAGCTCAAAATAATCGATTGTGAAGCTAATGACAATCGATTGTGAAGAGACAATGTCCATCAGATTTTTCAAAGTCACAAAATAATCGATTGTGAACTTATGACAATCGATTGTGTTGAGGCAGTGTCTTCCAGACTTTTTCAAAGTTCTTAAATAATCGATTGTAAACCTATAGCAATCGATTGTCAAGAGGCAGTGTCTAAATTGATTTTTCAAGACTGATATATAATCGATTGTTAACTTAGTATAATCGATTGTATAAATGACCGTTGCCAAAATGTTTTCAAATACCGTCAGGTAATCGATTATTGATTTCTTATAATCGATTGTTTTGATTAAAATCTGGAAAGGATTTTTTGAACGTTGCTGAGTAATCGATTATTGATTTCTTATAATCGGTTGTTTTAATTAAAATATGGAAAGGATTTTTGAACGTTGCTGAGTAATCGATTGTAGATTTCTGACAATCGATTGTTTTACGTAAAATCTGGAAATGATTTTTTGAACGTTGCCAGTAATCGATTATTGATCTTAGATAATCGATTGTTAAGCGTAAAATCTGGGATTGATTTTTGGAAGAACTGGCAAACAATCGATTGTGGTAATTTGACAATCGATTGTCACTGAGTAAAATCAGCAATTCTTAATTGGCAATTAGGCAACGGTAATACAAAGTTTTTCAACTATAAATACAGCTTCAATTCAGTCTTTTAAGTATAACAACACACAACAACTGATCATACAATTGCTAAAGCTTGCATACTTTATTGCTTATCATTTTATATTCATTACATGAGCTTTTGAGAGCCAAATTCTTGTCGAAAGTTGTTGCGATCTTGAGCGTATTCTTTTTACTCATATCTACTCTTAAAGGAGTGTCTTGTTTGAGTGCTAAGTGTTTTTGAAGGGAAGTGTTAGTCCCTTGTGTTGTAAGAAGGAACTTGTGTTTCCTTGGTTGAAGTCTTGGAGTGTTGTATCTCCGAGCAAAGGTTGTTGAGGCTTGTGTCCTCAAGTTGTAACGGTTTGTTGAGCACCCGTAAGCTTAACAAGTTAGTGGAAATCTCGAGAGAGTCTCTCGGGGACTGGACTTGCCACGGGTTGTGGTGAACCAGGATATATCGGTGCGTTTGTTCTAATTTATTTACTTATCGCACTTATTTATTTCCTGCAATTTTTAAATTCCGCAAGTTTACGCTAATTTTTAATATAACGCTATTCACCCCCCCTCTAGCGTTAAGCGTATTATCTAACATAAACCACACTGCATCGAACTTCCTCTAAGTTGTGAGAGTCCAACAACAAAGTCCATAGTCAGCCTCTTCCACTTCCACTCAGAAATCTCAATCTTCTGGAACAACCACTAGGCCTCTAATGCTCATACTTAATCTTATGGCAATTCAAACACCGAGCCACATATGAACTTAGCATATAACTAACTATCCCTCAGAGTTTGAAGAACCATTCTGAGATGTTGCTCATGCTCCTCCCGATTGCAGGAATATATCAAAATATCATCAATGAAGACTATCGCAAACGAGTGCAAATAAGGCCCGAACACTGGGTTCATCAAATCAATAAAAGTTGCTGGGGTATTTTTCAACCTGAATGACATCACCAAAAACTCATAATACCCATACAGAGTGCTGAAGACTATATTAGGGACATCAGATGCCCTAATTTTCAACTGATGGTACCTAGATCTCAAATCAATCTTTGAGAATAACTGGGCACCCCGAAGTAGATCGAAAAAATCATCAATCCTCGGCAGCGGATACTTATTATTGATCGTAACCTTTTTCAATTACCGGTAATCAATACACATTCTCATCGACCCATCCTTCTTTATTAACAACACCAGCACACCCCAAGGCGAAGCACTGGTTCGAATAAAACCCTTCTCAAGTAAGTCTTGCAGCTGCTCCTTCAACTCTTTCCATTCAGGCGGGGCCATATGATACAACGGGATAGAAATGGGGTGGGTTCCTTGAGCCAAACCAATGCAAAAATCAATATCCCTATCAGCTGGCTACCCGGAAGGTTTAACGGGAATACATGAGGAAACTCTCGAACAACTAGCACAGAATCAATTGAGGGAACCTCAACATTAGAATCACGAACATATGCCAAATAGGCCAAACAACCCTTCTCGACAATATGCCGAGCCTTCAGATAAGAGATAACACTACGGGTAGAATGACCAACATCCCCTCTCCACTCTAAACGAGTTAAACCCAGTAAGGCTAAGGTCACAGTCTTGGCATGACTATCCAAGATGGCATGGTAAGGTGATAACTAGTCCATACCCAATATTATAATCGAAATCAACCATGTCCAGCAGCAATAAATCTATACAAATCTCAAGACCCTCAATCACCACAATACAAGAATGATGAACTCGATCTACCATAATAGAATCACCCACCAATGTAGACACATATATTTGGACACTCAAGGAATCACTAGGCATGGCCAGATGCAGTGCAAAATAAGATGACATGTAGGATTAGGTAGACCTTAGATCAAATAAAACTGAAGCATCTCTACCGCAAACCAGAACAATACCTGTAATAACTACATCGAAAGCCTCAGCCTCAGGCCTAGCTGGAAGAGCATAAAATTAAAGCCGGGCCCCACTACCCTGGACTACATCTCTGGGAAGGCCTGCAGCTAGCTTGCCACTACCTCTAGCACCTCTACCTCCACCTCTAGCACCTCTACCCCGCCTCTAGCTTGCTGGGCAATCTGTGGAACACCTGGTTCCTGAACCAAAGCACGGGAAACTTGCTACGGCGACTGATTAACCACCAACCTCGGACAAGCCCTGTTGATATGACCATACTCACCACACTCAAAACATCCAGTTGAGTGTTGTGGATGAGGAAACTGAGTCTAACTCTGCGACCTGAATGACCACACCAATAATTTAGAGCAACAGTGCACTGATAGGAGCTGGTAATGAATTGTGGGGCTGCTGATAAGAATACTGCATGTGAGAACCACGGCCACCGAAGCACCTTGAGAAACCTGAAGTGTTGACTGAAAAGTCCTAGGAGGATGGACTCTACCATATGAATCCTTATCTACAAACAAGCTACCATAAATCAACCTGAATGACGGGGCCTTTTATCCGAACCATGACCACCACCCTGTGACAAAACCATCTCCACTCTCTGGGCCACATTGGCTGCCTCTTAGAAAGATATCTCACTTCAGTCTCTCTAGCCATATGAAGACGAATCAGCTGAATCAGTCCATCAATGAACCTCCTCACCCTCTCTCTTCTCGGTGGGAAGTATGATAAGAGCATGACGAGCCAAATCAATGAATCTGGTCTCATACTGGGTGACAGTCATAGAATCCTGCTGGAGACGCTAAAACTGTCTCCGATAGGCCTCTCTCTCTGTGATAGGGAGAATTGTTTCTAGAAATAGCTACGTGAATTGCTCCCAAGTCAAGGCTGCTGGTCTGGCTGGTCTAGCCAAACAATAATCTCTCCACCAAGTCTTGGCGGATCCATACAAGCAAAAATATGCAAAATTTACCCTATTGGTCTCAACTATCCCCATGTTCCTAAAAATCTCATAGCAGCTGTCTATATAATCCTAGGGATCCTCAGTAGCTGCACCACTGAAAGTAGTAGTGAAGAGCTCAATGAACCTATCCAACCTCCACAAAGCATCGGCAGACATAGCTGCTCCATCACCGATCTAAGCTACCACTCCCGAGTGAACTGCTCCAACTGGCTGAACTGCTGGAGTCTGAAACTGGGGAAGTACCTTCTCCGAAGTGTGAGTAGCTGGAGTCTATGCTCCTCCTCCAACCTGAGAGACAGCTGGTGCTACAAGAAGCAAACCTGCCAGGGTGACACTCTTCATAAGGCCCACTAAATGGACCAGAACATCCTGGAGAACTGGGATAGTAATAAACCCCTATGGGACCTAAGCTGGGCTCACCAGAACTGTCGGGGCCGGAACCTCATCATCAAAATCACCCTGAGGATCTGCTGCGAGTGTTGCTACCCTGGGCCAAGCTCTACCCCTACCTCGACCTCTAGTACGGCATCGACCTCACCCTCTGCCCTTCGTGGGAGCCGCTACTGGGGGCTTGGGCTGTTGGTCAGTGGATAAGGAAGCGCGTGTTCTCGGCATCTGCGGGATAACAGAATAAAATTCAATCAACATTGAGAAACCAAACCGCACTACAAGAAAAAATTACATGTGAAATTATTCCTAACTATGTAGCCTCTAGGGATATATACAGACATCTCAGTACCGATCCCTCAGACTCTACTAAGCTTGTCTATGAATTGTGAGACCCATGTAACCTAGAGCTCTGATACAAACTTCTCATGGGCCGGATTTCCCACCCTTGGGAGTCGTGATGGCACCTAATTACTTCATTAACCAATCATTTCTTTTTAACAAATATAAGGCGATAACGTGATAACAACAAAAAATTAAATTTAAGTGGAAGACAATAATAAAAGATATGAAAACTATATCTAGGTTAGAGGGAGATGCCATAGAGTCACAGACTCTCTAAGATTTGCCACATACAAAGTCTGAAGAAATAGCAGTACACTGTTTCTAAATAAAAGGAAAATGAATAAGGAAATAGGAATAGAGGGAAACGCCAGGGCCTGTGGATGTCTGCAGATCTACCTTGGATATCCGCATGGAGTGAAGGTAGCCTCCACACTACGATCCAAAAGCTGCTTTGGGATCTTCACATAGTGCAGAATGTAGTATCAGCACAACCGACCTCATGTAATAGTAAGTGCCTGGCCTAACCCCGGCAAGGTAGTGATGAGGCTAGGACAACACTACAGATAAACCTGTGTAGTTATATAACATACAGTGAAAGAATAAATAGGAATAAACAATTTAAATGAGAGGGAGTACATGCTACGGGGATAATATCAAATTCAGCAGGAACTTATGAGAAATATGAGAGAACAATTCAAAGTCTACGACTAAACAATAATAATACTGTTGCAGCGCGTAACCCGATCCTTTCTCATTTAACACTGTTGTGGCATGCAACCCGATCCGTAATTATCACTGTTGCGTCGTGCAACCTGATCCAATATAACATTTGCTGCGGCATGCAATCTGATCCAATATAACATTTGTTGCTGCGTGCAACCCGATCCAATATAATATTTATTGTGGCATGCAATCAGATCCACTATAACATTTGTTGTGGGGTGCAACCCGATCCATTATATTTATATACCTTTAGCAACAACCATACCAAGAGTTCCGCCAAAGGGGTCAAAAATAAACTACACTATCCCGGCAAGGGATTCGACAGTAAAAGTAAATACGTCCCGACAAGGGAGAATCAGCTATAACCAATCTTAACTCAACTTCTGCTCATCTCAGCTAACACCAATACTCAATCATAAGTCATTTCCATGAAAACAAACTTAATCCTTGCTCAATATTACGAATAATCAATTAAGGCATCCGTAGTATCATTTAAGAACACAACAATTCACAATTTAAGACGTATGGTCATGCTCGACACCAACGTCTAAATACTTGTCACCATGCTTAGTATCACACTCAACAAGAAGCAAATAGCAAATAGGACACAACTCTTAATCCCTCAGGCTAAGGTTAGATCGGAAACTTACCTCGAATTTCCATGTTCAACTCAAGCCTCAAACACCGTCTTTCCTTTCGAATTCGGCTCCAAATAAATTGCATCTAGACATACTCAACTTAATAACATCAATAAATGCCAAACAATCCAATTTCAATGCTTAATTATAGCTTTATAATCATTCTTCCCAAAAAGGTAAAATTAACCCGGGAGCGCTTTGTCAAAACACGAGGTTCGGACAAAAGCTCGATCACCCATTCACCCACGAGCCCAAATATATAATTTGTTTTGAAATCTGACCCCAAAATGAGGTCACATTCCCAAATAATTAAAAAGCTCTAACTATACCGAAACCCATAATTTTCTACCCTTAATCCCATGTTTTAAGCATACAAATCTAATGGGTGATGATAAAAATGGAAGAAAACAAGTCAAAGATTACTTACCTAAGAGGTTATGGTGAAGAAATTCTTCAAAAATCGCCCAAGAGGTGTGGAGAAGAAGGAGTTTATGATAAATGGTGGAAATCCTATATGGGTTCTATTTTTTGAATTTAAAAATAACTAGGCAATTAATACCTATGCGATCGAGAGAGATGAAATGCGATCACATAGTTCTCTAAATTCGCGCTCCAGGATCGAGAATGAACAAGTGTGATCGCACAGGCTAAGCTACCTGTCTGAGCGTCGTAAGACCAAGAAAATACATTTTTGAATTCCAGAAGAAGTTGAACCAGTCAATCCCGAATTTCTTTATTCACATGGATGCTTATTTTAGTTTCCTTGGTTTCGCCGGGACCACCCAAGTTAACTGGTTTGATATCGTTTAAGCTTTGTTTAGGTTTATTTTCAAAATGTTCCAACTCTCGGTTGATTTTTCTATATCCTCTTCTTCATCGTGTTCTGGTTCTTGGTTCATTATTTCACAAATAGGCAGCACTTTCGAGTCAGGGCATGAATTTCGCGAGCATGTCATATTATTTAAAGCCGCAATATTGGGATTGAAAGAAAAGATACAATAGAAGAAAAACAAAAAAGAAATAGAGAAGTGCAAAGGATGAAATATTGATTTCCTTTCTTTGAAACTGTAAGATAACAGGGTTTACATCTGGAATATAAAGGACAAAAATGCTAAATAAAAACACCCGAGTTACACCCTGAAATAACCCGTATGGAAGAAAACGTAGCAAGGTAGGACTACCGGGCCTCCCGCCTGACTGGGAAAGGCGTTGTTTTCCAGTTCTGAAACTTGGCATCCGATCCCATGTAAATCACCTCAGCTGTGCTTGAGCCTTCTCCCAGCTAGACCATGTTGGCTTCATACAATAATTTCCTCATGGCCCCACATATCTCTTCAATTTCTTCCGCTGTGAAGGTCTCGTCTTCTTCTTCCTCATTGTATTTTTGTTTCACAAATGTTTTGTATAAGTGGGGTAGGGATTGTGGCAAAAGCCCATCCATGCCGTTTCCTACGGTTGGCCCAAGTGATATCCTCCGGCGTGGGACAAAAACCTAACCCAAACAACTTCTCTGCGGTAGGCAAAACAACCGGCTCAGTTGTTCCTTGTAGAGAACTTCCAAGTCCCTTGTCTGGCCTAAACACTTGGCGTGTCATCTCTCTTTCCACCATAATTGAGGCATTGGAGAGGAAAGGCTGGGGGAATGGTTTTCCTTCTTTGTGTTGATCATCTACCGCAATTTCAAATGCTTGGTAGATTATATGTTCACTTCCCTCTTTGGCTTCGAGGCAGGGACAGAGGGATCATGATAAATTAACTGTTCATCTTCTCCGTGGACCATAATCTCCTAGTTGTCCTGTTCGAATTTCAACATTTGATGCAGAGTAGAAGGCACCACTCATACCGCGTGAATCCATGATCTTCCTAGGAGATATTTATAGGATGTGTCCATGTCCAATACTTGAAATGTCATTTCAAAATCGACCAGACCGATGGTCAATACTAAGTCAATTTCCCATATGGTGTCTCTTATTTTCATTAAAGGCTTGGACACACACACTGTTGGGATGGATCCTCTCTGTTCCGATTTCCATTATTTGCAACGTCAACAGTGGGCATATATCCACCCCGGAACCTCCGTCTATCATTACTCTTTTAACATAATAGCCTTCGCATTTGACGGTGAGGTACAAGGCTTTGTTGTAGGCAGCTCCCTCTAAAGTTAAATCATTATTGCTGAATGTAACCTAATTAATAGCAAATAATCTTTTCGCCATTTTCTCAAGTTGTTCCATGGAGGTTTGAACCGACACATAAGTTTCATTCACGGTTTTGGCCAACACTTTCTAGTACTCTGGAGAATTCATCAGCAATGACAATAAAGAGACTTTCTTGGGAGACTTCAGGAGCTAGTCCACCACCTTATATTCTGGCATTTTTATTTTTTGAAATAAGGTCTCTGCCTCATCAGCATTTACGGGCTTTTTGGGTGGAAATCGCCTTTTGGTGGCGGTGTTTACTTCTCCCATGTCCGAATATTTCTTTGCAGGATGGCCCTTCTGAGTTTCCCCGGTGATCTCTTTGCCCTTGTGTGTTATTATTGTTTCTTGGTAATTCCATGGGACTGCATAAGGGTCCGTCATTGGCTTCTGAGGAGCGCAACCGATCACCACAGGCTAATTCAGCCTTGGTGGTTTTATCGGTCCCCATACCACATAAGCTTCCTTGGGCATATATATTGTATTGTTCAACTCACACCTTCTTGGGGGACTCAGAGTGGGCTGTTTCCCTTGACGCCCCCGTGGGATGTAAAGTATGGTTTCCTTGGTGGGTGCCGTCTCAATCTTAATTTCAAACTTCTTCTCTACTTCCGAGTGCTTGGCTTCACTCATTTCTTTTTCTTCAACCTTCTTGGGGGTAACCATTGGTTTTCTGTATGCATCAGCAAAGGCTATTGTGGCTTTTAGGGCAGGGTCAAATTCTTTGTCCTCACAAATCATTCTGATGACTGGTCCTTTATTGTTAGCCATAACGAGTTATTAGTTACATTCGGGACCTCTAAATCTCTCAACACTATTTTCTTTTGTTCTATTAAATCCTCCACCGCTCGTTTCAGAGTCTAGCAGTTTTCGGTGTCATGTCCTTATGCCGCATAATGATCAGCACAGTGTACACCCCATTGATAGGAAGCTGATTCGGGGTTCTGGCTGTTTGGGGGCACGGGCTGCAAGAGACCCATTCAGACCAATTTTGGGAATAGGCTGGCATAACATTCCCCTATTGGAGTAAAGTTTTGCCTTCTGGGCGGCTCCCTGGGGCAGAAATTGTTTTGTAGAGGGCGGGGGTTATAGTGGTTTCGGGGAGGCTGATTTCTCGGGGCCTGGCTTCTATTGCCCTATTTTATTGGTTGAGTAAATGGCTGGGTATTCATGAGTGCATAATTCATGTGTTGATGGGGATAGTAGTTTTGAGAGGACCTTTCCAAAAATACAGGTCTGTGAGCTTGATGTCTTCTTATTTCGGAGGCTGCCACTGACGCTTCCTCTTTCTTTTTGTTTCTTGAGACTCCTCCTGCCCCATTTTGTATGGCCTGGGAGGTAGCCCTTATGGCTGACTGGCTCATAATTCTTCGTATTTTCAAGCCATTTTCTACCATATCGCCGATTTTGATTGCTTCCGCGAAAGGTTTGCCCATTGCTGACATCATATATTTTAAATAGTCCTCCTCATGCGCTTGTGCGACGAAAATGACCATCTCTGTCATCCAAGGGCGGCTTTACTCTTGACGCTTCTTCACGCCACTTGACTGCATATTCTCTAAAACTTTATGAAGGTTTCTTTTTCAAGATGGCCAAAGAATTCATATCCAGGGGAACGTCAATGTTATACTGGAACTCCCTTACAAAATCCCGGGCGAGATCATCCCAAATCTGCCATCGAGTGATATCCTAGTTCATGTACCAAAACGACGCCTACAAAACACTCCTCGAAATATTCCAACAATTATTCTTCTTTTCCACCTGCCCCATGCAAGTGGTTGCAATATTTTTTCAAATGAGCAATGAGGTCGCCATGACCATGTACTTTCAAACTTCGGCGCTTTGCATCCTAGGGGAAGGTGTACATATGGGAACATGCATAAGTCCGAGTAAGACACAGTCTTCTGCCCCCTCAAGCCTTGCATGTTTTTCAAAATCTGCTCAAGGCTTTTCATCCTTCTTGTTATCTCATCTTGTTCAGGTGTCTTAGGAGTTTTGTCCTGCATCGGTCTTAGTTTGTATGCCGGTTGAGGATAAGTGTATGTGGGGTATGGTGGAGGCTCAGTTTGGTAGTTGGGAGTTTGAAATGTGAAAGCTGTAGGATCAAACATGGGCTTCGGCACCGCAGGCTGTATGGTGGCTGCACACGGATGAGCCATAAAAATATTAGGTAGTGGGCCAGATGTGAACATCGGGGGACGGGCTTCAGAGGGTGCTCCGACAAAGTTGGCTGATATGGCAGGCTGTCCCAAGAGGATATTTGGGTGGCTGATGGGAGTAGTGGAGGTACCCCCCTGACCTTGGGAAAATCTTAGGAAATTCGGGGATGGTATTTGGAGGTTCTTTTCCATTTTTCCAAGCGTCCCACGTCTCCATAACATTGAATCGAAGATCCTATTTTCTTCAGCTGCCGCAGATTCTGAGGCTAGGATCCCCGCAATCGGGTTGTCCTCTTGGATTAGAACTGCCGGTGGAGTCATTTCGGATGACATTTCTATGCTTCCTTTTGATCTAGTAAAGTATCTGTGCGATTCCAGCTTACCAAAAACAAACCACTGTTCTCTTAAAACTTGGACTGGAAACTGGAATTATAAACGGTTAGGTTGGGATAAATAACAAACAAGAAATCACATATTGGGTATGATGCACCTACACAGTTAAACGGGTTTCTATATGTTTGCAATGGTCGCATGTGTCATCCCGGCATTTATTCCGAACTTCCTTTGGTTTCTACTTCTCATTTCCTTTTAGCTTTCCTTTATTAAGAATATGGTCGAATCCTATGAAGATTGCCTACGTATCATGACGCCGTATGAATCAGAACGAGAGTAGTTCATGGAAAAATGTGATGGAAATCACAAGATATTTTTAGGATTTTCAAATTTCATAAAGACAAAATTCTGATTACAAAAGCTAACAAAGTTAAAAGCAACTACCATACTTGGACACAATAAAACATACAGTCTCGAATGATGCGTAAAAGAACATATAGACTGATAAACTCTTTTATGAAAAATACAATTTTTTTCATAAATTAAGAATACATTATGACTTCAACTGCTTTGGGAGCTTGCGCAGCATCATCCGGCCTTGCCGCAGGATTGCGTGCTAATCTTCCTCGGAGATGGTGGAGGTCTTCCATCACTTGACGAACAAATGTCATGGCGGTGGCAAAGAACATAGATTTCGTCATATCCTCGCAATAGTTGCACTTTGTGGTAATGTAATCTGCTATTGCCCGTATCCTTTCCCTGATAACACCTTTTTCTTGCAGCAAATGCTCAATTTGCTTGGCCCTTGCCTCTACAGTTGGTTCTGCTACCTGATTTAGCTTCTAGAATTGCCGTAAATCCCTTTCTAATCCTGCAACTACTGCATAACAATGTTCTCTTTCGGCTATGAAGTCCCCAGCTTGCTTGGCCATTCTGTTTTCAGTCATGATGACCCCCCCTTTAAACCGACAATCTCATCGTTATTCCTTTTCTTTAATTGCTCAAGGATGCGGGCTCGTTCCTTCGCACTTTTAACCAATTGCTTTCGACCCCTAGATAGCTCGCCTTCCACCTTGTTCAGGTCGAACCCATACTCGGTTACTTTCCACCGCAAACTTTCTATGAGTTTTTCATCTCTCGTACTTCTAGGGGGATTTTTTGTGGCGGCCTTCATTTTCTGGATTTGGGCTTGTAAGGCTTCGTTTTCTGTAGTTAATATCTTCATTTCTCCCTTAGTGGCTGCGGCTTGCAAACTATTCTCAAAATGCAGCTCTTGGATTTGCTTTTCCAATCTTCATATAGTGGCCCTATATTCATTTTCCTTGGATAGCGAATCTTATTGCTTTTGAGATATCTCAGCAAATTATTGGAGATGTCGTCTCTTAGCCGGCCTTCCAGGCTCTATTTCTCTTTTGTACCAAGCAACATACCCCGGTGCAACCTCACCAATAGACATGTTGCACACTCGAGTACATTCTGTCAAGTATTGACATTCACTCCAGATTTGACGTACGACGGCTTTAGGGAATAGACCATTTTGGCTTATTTTAACCGCGTGACGATTAATATCCTCGTCCCTCGAGATCATTTGGCATCTACCCAATTGTCTTAATACTTTATGTGGCGCATCGGGCTGGATACTTCATAGACCTATCAGAAGGAAATGAGGCCGGGTGGCTGGCATATCGACAACTTCATCCACAGGGAGCCACCCGAATGTCCACTCTATCTGATTTGCAGTGATGACCAGGAGATGTGACACCCATTCGGTGACACACTTAGGTACTCTAATCCCATCAACCCTATTCCAGAATTCTTCTACGCAACCCTTTGTTGGTGACCCATAATTCATGAACCGAGGCCGGTGGCATATATGCTCAATAATCCATATTTACAGCAACAAGTTACATCCCTTGAAGAAGTCTCTTCCTGCTTTACAGGCGGTGAGAGCATGGAAGATTTCAGATAAGATCCTTGCAGCCATGGTACTTTTAGCCTGGGTCATTAAAGTGCTAAAGACCCCTGCTATCCCTATGTCAATATTCCCATCCTTTCGCGGGAACACCAGAAGACCCAAGAAAAATTCCATGAACGCAAACCATCGATGCTCCTCCCATTTAAGCTGATTTCTTTTGCTAAAAATAACATTTTCAAGGTTATTGAATCCTCCGATATGTCCGTACCTCTGATATATAAATTCCGGGTTGCAAAATCCAGCTGATAAGTCCGTATTGTGAACCTTCCAACTGATATTCAAGGAGTCCAGGAATTTGTGCACGGCAAGGGCTCTTGGTGCAATCAGATAATGGTGTCTCAAAGGAATTGTAGGGGTCCCAATATATCCGGTTATTTCCTCCAATGTCGGGGTGAGTTCAAAGTCCGAGAAGTGGAAGACATTGTGATTAATGATTTTATGATATCTCCCCTTGTATTAAGTTTCAACAAACCAGTGAGGCCTCCCAGATATGTATTGACCCTTTTTTTCCTTGCTTCCCCCAGATCATTCCACAACAGTCGCAACTCCAAGGGAATTTTGTTCATGAACATTATCGTGCTCAATCTGCACATTTACTAAGGTGAATTAGTATCTACAAATTTTTAAAAACCAGTATTTTATGAAATTCATTTCTTAAAATCAGGGCCCGGCTTTGCGAATACGGCTTTAGAATACTTTCAAAGAAATTTTTTTTTCAAGCTGTGCTCGCTTGCCGGTCAAAATAAGATTCAGAGGTTGCCATTTGTGCAAGATCAGCCTTCTGGCGTCCCTTAAGGTAGCATTCGGCTATTTCAGGTAGTAATGGCATCACCTGATTTATTTCGAAACAAGTGGATAAAATTAGTCATTTGCTTTCCTTCTTTTGGTTATTTTGCAAAAGAGGGGTTGGACCCAGCAGAAAAATTCATCAACACCAAGATATAATTGAAAAACTTTCCCAATTCCCTTTCCCTTTGTTTTGTTTTGTTTTATTTTTAAAAAAATCTGGCAGCATTTCGACGCGCTTTGAGCATTGATTTTCCTTCAAAATATCTTAGTGTCTCTAAAATTTCTTCTTTTATTCAAAGGCCGGTCAACATGCGAATGCAAGAAAATAAATGCACAAGTAGCACATAATAAGCATCGGGATGGCCTTTTCATTTCGGGTCACCTGTCCTATACAAACCCAACCCCTGTGTTGGGTCCCCTAAGTAAAATGCATGATGCAAATAAGCGTTCCTACTAGGGATCCAGCATGAGGTCAAGTTATTCTAAGTTAAAAACCTTGGTATGGGGTCTAGACTATGCACCCGAGTGGACAACTCGAGTCGAGGAGGAGGCTACGTACCGGGAACCAAAAGGCCATCCTGCTTAGTAACTTGTCCGGCCTCTTTCATATTTACAGGTATGAAACTAATAGCATAGGGAGTCTCAACCAGTAAGCACATCCCCAGAGGTGAGAAGTGAAGTGTTTCGTAGCAGTTTATATGTACAGTTTAGATAATATCAAAGCGGTAAATCATTTTGCACTTAGCATGGAACATGTAGGAAATCAGAAGAAGCCGAATATAACAGTTATTCTAAGCGCGAATTTATCAACCCTGAACCAGAGATTCTGGGTTCACCTCCCCAGTAGAGTCGCCAAAGCTGTTACACCTTCTTTTTTACACGGCTACCCCGAAGGATGACACGTATAAGGGAGTTTTTTCAATTAATGTGACATTATTCAAAATGAGATTATTATTTATTAAGAGTCTCCACTTGAGATTGTCTTGGATTTTGGTGTCCCAAGTCACTGGTTTATTTAGAATCCTAAATCGAGGAATTTTTCGACAGCCCAAATGGAGTCTGCGAACTAGAAATTCTTAAGTAATGAATTCTGTTATTCCGAGGGAAGGTGTTAGGCACCCTCGGATTCCGTGGTTCTAGCACGGTCACATAAACTATTATAAATTGCTAATTTCCTGATTTTTATACCGGTTCAATCTATGGGGTAATTTTTAAATTATTAACCGCTTTGAGTCGCTTTTAGGAATATTAGCAACGTTATTAAAAAAATTTCGACATTGTTAAGACTTGGATTTGGGTCACATAAATGCACACCAAATTTAGGAAGATACATTATCAAAATAACCCGCCTATAGCGATGACGTGTTTTTAACTTCGTGAAAAAACTATGAAATACTAAACGGCATATCCCAAACTTCTAAGCATTTTATTACAATTAAAGGGTCACGCAGTGTGTGATTTTTGTTTTGCGTGGCACAACCATTTTGGTTTAAGAAAAGACAACCTAGAGACACTACAATTTTATATTATACGCGTCTCTAAAACAAAAGATAAGTCCTAATTATTTCATATGTTAATGATATATTCCAAAGAAAGATTCAGCATGTATATCTTCAGCATCACTTATGGCTGATTTTTGCAATTTGGGCTTCATTATTGGAAATGGCAAGCCCAGAGAGTGTGTTTTCTTATGCCTCACAACTGCACCAGTTTGGGCTTTCAATTCGAGCCCTGAAATTTTCAAGAAAAACTAAAACCCAGAGAGTGTATTCGTCCAATTTACGAATCAATATACTAAAGCTCCTGTTTTAAAATCGACATATATAAAGTGATAGACCTAGTAATCAAAATATGTATACACATGGTGACTTTCTACTATTGAATTGGATATGAGGATCGAACAAATTAACGACTAACATATTTTACCCTATTAAAATTTACAATAATTCGAAATTAAACAGTCCAAATACTTCGAACGAATCCATCACATTACAACATAAAACTATTGAAAAGGATGTTCAAGTACTAGGCTAACATTGTACATAATTAAGAAATTAACACAATAGGAATATGTCTTCTGTATAAAAATGTGAACATTTGGTACATATGGCTGTGCATTTCCAGGTCTCTTGAGTGAGGGTAAATTCCTGGAATTGGTAATAAAGCAAAGAGAGGGTCAGCAACAGTTTAGAATATCATCAGTCACACAATCATCAGTAGTAGCAACTCGACAATACCCAGGAATAATTATCAGCTAATTAGGAGAGGAACTTTCAACAATAAACACCCAAAAATGAACTAAAATAACTTGTTTAAAGACCCAACTTTACCCTACAATGGGTCTATTCGAGCTTGTCCCGACTCTAATATCCAAAACATTTCATGCCATTTTCCTTAATAGTTCTAATTGATGACTATAGGTTTAAAAATAATTGAGGAATTACGCAGAGAGAACAGTAGGGTAGAAAAACATTATGATGTTCGAGATTTAATTATTTAGAGTTTCAGATTTTATGGGAGCTATTTTTCTTCAGATCTGAGAGTAGTGGAAAATTTTCAGGGACTCAAAAACTTGTTAATGAAGACAAAAACTTGCCTATTTATAACCCCGCCTTAGGGAAGCCCTTTTCTTTGTGATTTATTCCCAAGTCCCTTTCCTATTTTTTAGAATTGTCTAATTAGACCCTTATTTTTTTTGGCTTGTGCCTCAAGTTTTCTAGAGAATTACAAGAAATTCTTATTTTAGACCTCAAACTAGAAGGTGCCAGGAGTTTTCTTCCAGATTCCCATTGCCTAAATATCTATACTACCCCTTCACTTTATTCTGAATTACCAAACTAATAGACCAACCCTTCCCCCTAGTCAGAAAGCAACCATGATTATTGAAACGAAGACCCTAACCATTAAACCATTTTCCAAAGCTGAAATAGACCTTCACTGATGTCGTAATTCCAACCTATATTGTATTGAGGTGTTATATCTACAAAAATAGATATGAAGCTAATGATTAAATAGAGTCAACAATCACTGATTGAAAATTAACACAGGTTGAATCAGTAAAAGCATCAAATCCTTGGTATGCTGGTTAAACAAAATAGAGCTAGTTATAAAATGAAATCAATTAAAGTCCTGAGCTTCTAAACTAACTACTATGAAGGAGAACTAATACAATGCTGGAAAACAAAAGAAACTTGGTTGATTTAGAACAAAGAAGTCTCATAATCTTACTAAACCCGAAATCAAGAAGTAAGTTGTTTAATTTTTACTATGGAATTCATAATCAACTTAAACAATGAACAAAAACAAACAAGGAAGGACAATTTTAAGCATAGTAACTAATGCATTGCTATGCAAGAGTGCAAACAACTCATTTAATTCATGCAAACAGAGGAAAGAATTGACACCAAGCAGACTAATTAAAAATGAGAAAGCCAATTAGTAACACTTACTGATTCCGGCCTCCGACTAACCTTGAAGTTGACTTTAATTAATGTTATATGTTTATTTTGTTCGAAATAAAAACATAACATTAGTTTAAATCAATTGAGCACTTGAAGCGTTAAACATAGGTTGAGCCTTGAACCCTAGATCTGATATTTGGGGAGTTTTGCTTAGATTTGAAGATTTTTGACTTGAGATTGAGAAGAGACAGTTGAGGGGGTTGTGGGGTATAAAATTAGGAGTGGTTCGAGTAGCCTCCGTAGGACACGGCGGAGACGGTGTCCACAAAATCTCTTATTCGAAGGGTTGTACATATAGTTGAAAACTGGATCTCAGGGTATGTGGAAGAGGAGGGAATTGTGGTTCAGGAGTGTTGATTTGGAAGGGTTTGGGGATGGCGCAACCGTAGGCGGTGGAGGTGGTGGCCACTGATTCAAAGATTTGAGGAGATGGGGGTTGTAGATTTGAAGTTATGAGACGAAGGCAGTTTGCGAGTGTATTTTTGGAAGGCATTGGAGGATCGCTGCCGGCAGAAGCGATTTCCGACCAGTGTGGTAGACGAAAGGAAGGGGGTGGGGAGGCGTTCGGATATTCTTATTTTAAATTATCATAAGTTTTGGACCGTTGATTTGGAAAACCTCGACGGCTTGGATTTAACGAGACTAAACATCGTCGTTTTAGAAAGGGGGGAGCTGGAACGGGTAATTACGAGGCTTTGGGCCAATTAAGGGTGGGTTTCAGCCACCCCAAACCTTTGATTCAAATCCTTTTCCTTATTTTTTCAATTATTTTCTTTTCAACTTATTTAATTCTCCTTAATTTAAAATCTCTTATTAAACTAATTGCTATAATAAACTAAATTAGACTAACAATCAAAATACCAAAACATGAAAATTAACAAATTCGAAACTACAATTTAAACGCTGCCAAAATAAACTCCTTAGTTTATTTGTGATTTTTGTATTTTGCAAAACAAAGCTCTAGTTATCAATTAATTCTAACAAAGCTATGTAAGATCAAATCCTAAATGCTTATGTAATTTTTGTATTTTTATTACTTACCATGCATGCACCAGTAAAATATACAAACACGCCCGATTAAATCTCAAAAATTGAGTAATAAAAGGAAAAATTCTAACTCTAGGAATCCTGTAGGTGTAATTTTGATGAGGCAAAAAATCACATGCGCACACCGCTTCGTGCTACCCGCGCTTTCCCTCCTAGCATTTCTTTGCAGTAGATCAAATTGTTGTAACAGATGATTTTATTTGGTTTAACTAACTATTTTTCTAAGCGGGATAGAAGCAAAAAAATTCTCCCAGAATCACGAACAAGTAACTCCTCATATTCTCCAACGCAAGAAAAATTAAGCAAATTGGGACTCACCCAGGAAACACATAAGAGCAAACTCGGATTCACCCAGGAAACACACAAAAGCAAACTGGGACTCACCCAGAAAACGCAAAAGCTACGCAAAGTTGTGACACACCCAGAGGACGCCCAAAACTCTCAAAAAAGTGGGACTCACCTAGAGGGCGCCTGAAACTCTCCAAAACTAGGACTCACCCAGAGGATGCCTGTAACTCTCCAAAAACAGGGACTCACCCAGAGGACGTACGAAACTCTAAAAAAACTAGGACTCACGACGGGTTAGAATTTCGACCAGCTCGAAATAACACCCCTACGGCCAAGGGCCATCACCAACAAAGAAGAGCTCGACCTTGTTCGAACCACGACCAGATAATATTTTGACTAGATCAAAATAAATCCCAAATGACCAAAAAGGCCATCGCCAAAAAGAAAAGTTTGACTTCTTTCGAACCACGACAATTTAACATTTTGACCATCTCGAAATAATACCCCGATGGCCAAACTCCATCGCCAAAAAAGAAGAATTTGACCTCGTTCGAACCAATACGGGTTAACAATTCGTCCAGCTCCAAATAACACCCCGAAGGCCAAGGGCCATTGCCAAATATAGAAGAGTTCGACTTTGTTCGAACTACACGATAGATTAATATTTTGACCAGCTCGGCCAAGTGCCATCACCAAAAAAGAAGAGTTCAACCTTGTTCGAACAACGAGGGTTTAACAGTTTGACCAGCTCAATAACACCCCTATGGACAAGGGCCAGCGCAAAATACAAAGAAGAGTTTGACTTCGTTCGAACCACGACGGGTTAACATTTCGACCAACTCGACATAATACCCCGACGTCCAAGGGCCATTGCCAAAAAAGAGTTCCGCCTGGTTCAAACGATGATGGGGTAACATTTCGATCATCTAGAAAATAACACCCCATCGTCCAAGGACAATCGAAAAAAACAAGAGTTTGACTTTGTTCGAAACACGACGGGTTAATATTTTTACCAGCTCGAAATAACACCCTGATAGCCAAGGGCCATACCAAAAAAGGAAGAGTTGGACCTCGTTCGATACATGACGTGTGAACATTTTGACCAGCTCGAAATAATACCCCGAGGCCCAGGGCCATCGCCAATAAAGAAGAGTTCAACTTCGTTCGAACCATGATGAGTTAACATTTCGACTAGCTCGAAATAACACCCCGATGGCAAAGGGCCATCACAAAAAATCAAGAGTCTGACTTCATTGGAACCACGACGGGTAAACACTTTGACAAGCTCAAAATAACACCCGACGACCAACGGTCATTGCCAAAAAAGAAGATTTTTACGTCGTTCGAACCATGACGGGTTAAAATTTCGACCAGCTCGAAATAACACCCGACCGCCAAAGGCCATCACCAAAAAAGAAAAGTTCAACTTCGTTTGAGCCACGACGGGTTAAGATTTCAACCATCTCAAAATAACGCCCAACGGCCAACGACCATCGCCAAAAAAGAAGAGTTCGAGCGCGTTCGAACCACGACGAGTAAATATTTTGACCAGCTCGAAATAACACCCCAACAGCCAAGGGCTATCACAAAAAAAGACGTGTTTGGTCTCATTTGAACCATGACGTGTTAACATTTCGACCTGCTCAAAATAATACCCCGACGACCAAGGGCCATTACCAAAAAAAGAAGAGATCAACTTCATTCGAACCATAATAGATTAGCATTTCAACCAGCTCGAAATAAACCGTGATAGCTAAGGGCTATCGCCAAAAAAGAAGAGTTTGACCTTGTTCCAACCACAACGAGTTAACATTTCGACCAGCTCAAAATAACACCTCGACGGCCAAGGGCCATCACCAAAAAAGAAAAGTTCGACTTCGTTCCAACAATGACATGTGAACATATCGATCGGCTCAAAATAACACTCTGACGGCCAAGGGCCATTGCCAAAGATGAAGTGTTCGAACTCATTCAAAACATGAGGCTAACATTCGACCAGCTCGAAATAACACCCCATTGGCTAAGGGCCATTGCTAATAAAGAATAGTTCGACTTCCTTCAAACCACGGAGGGTTATCATTTAGACTAGCACGAAATAATACCCACACAGCCAAGGGCCATTGCCAAAAACAAAGAGTTCAACTTCGTTCAAACCATGAAGGGTTAACATCTCGTTCAACTCAAAATAACACCCTGACAGCTAAGGGCCATCGCCAAAAAAGAAGAGCTTGACTTTTTTCGAACCAGGATGGGTTGACATTTTGACCAGATCAAAATAAAACCTAACGGTCAAGGGCCGTCGCAGAAAAATAAGTCTTCGGCCTTATTCAAACCACGACGGGTGAACATTTTGACCAGCTCAAAATACACCCCGATGGCCAAGGGCCATTGCCAAAAAAAGAAGAGTTCGACATCATTTGAACCCCCACGGATTAAGATTTTCACCAGCTTAAAATAACACCCCGACACCCAAGTACCATTGCCAAAAAAAGAATTTGACCTTGCTCGAATTATAACCTTCGGCCTCGTCCGAATCAAACTTCCACCTCGTCATAATCAACTTTCAGCCTCGCCCAAATTCACAGTAGGTGACCTTGTCCGAATTCACTATAGGAAACCTCGTCCGACGTCACATTCAGCGACAGATCCCAAATTCACATTCGACCTTGTCGTGCCTCTTTTTTCTCTTTCACTGAGAACGTCCAGGTTTCGAAATTTTCAAAGAGTAATAACTCTATTCCTTTTGAGAATTGGGTATTTGAAGAGTCGCCACCAAACAAATTATGGTGCGTTAGGTCACCTAAAGCGATTAACTCTTAGACTAGTTTGCATTACCAGAGATTAGGGTAAGGGCTCAAAATAACCTTGAGGGGAAGGCGTTAAGCACCCCTCATGGTCCATGATAACTAGGGATTTTGACGCATTTCATGCTCCTTATAACTTATGCTTTGGTTATAGATTCATACAAAATAGTCCCAAAAGGCTCATAAGTTGTGCTTAATTAGGTTTGATCAACAAAGTAAGAAGATATCAATGATCGGCTCAAAAGGAGTGAAACCAGCACAAGTACCAAAGACAAGAAAAAACTCAGGAGAAAGAGGCCTAGTGCGGCCGCACTACACTTTTTGCGGTCCGCACTAGGGAGATTCAGAGAACTGGCAATTTAAGTATTACGGCAATGCGACCACAGAAGATATTGCACGGTCCCACAGAAGCCACCGCAGCCGTACTACCATTTTATGCAGTCCGTGAAAGCAATGTTCAGAGAGATGTCAAGTGATAGGGTTCAAGGCTGTGCGGTCCGCAGTACATTATTCGTGGTCCACATAGCCTGTGCTTAGAGAGTTAGAATTGTGAAGTCAAGAGCCTAGTGCGGCCGCACACCATTTTGTACGGTCTGTACAAATCTCGCAGCGACATTTTTGTCCAGTTTTTCCAAACTTGAGCTGCGCTCATGAGAAGGCATTTTTTAGCTATTTTGGGAAATTTAATGTAGTTTTAGTCATTGAATCATTATATGTACTTCAATAATTTAATATTATGTCTTTCTCTTCATCTATTTATCTAATTTTCTCTTCAAGTATGAGTAGCTAAACCCATTAGTTAGGGTTGTGGATCAACCCTAGTGATGGTAATTGATGGGTGTTGCAATTTAGGGCTAGCTTGGCTATGGGTGTTTGTTATTTGGGTCAATTTTATGGTTTAATTTATGAACTAGTAGTTGCAAACACTAGTTTGTGCTTAGTTGACTTGGGCTCTTCTCTAGAAAGAGATCCTAAGTCTCCAAACTTTACCCAACAAGGAATTGGGATGGACTTAAAAGATTTGATAGTCCCAATTAAAGGGTTAAAACTCGAGAGAGTAATTACTCAAGTTAAACCCTAGTTGCTTGAGCAAATTTTCCTACCTAATTGGTCATTAGAAAGTCAATTGGGAAAAAGCACTCTCTACCGAGAGGTGTGAAAGTGAGTAATATCGTGCAACGGTTATAGCATTTTTCCTGAATTATGTCAATCCTGCGTTAGAAGCAATTACCTGTAAATTAGCCACCTAGATGAAAATCACTACCCTAGTGCCTTTTTATCCATCAGATACAACTAGTAGCAATTCTTGCTTAGCATAATCTAGTTGCAATTATAATTAGTAGTTGATAATAGTAGATTATTAAAGAAAAATCTAAAAATGATTGGAAGTGATATTTAGAATAAGTACACAATTCCACTCTAAATAGATACTCGACTCCATTCCTAGCTCCTTGTGAAAAACGGTCCCAACCCACAAATAGATTAAAAGCTATTGCGACCTCTCTTCCTACTTTTTAGTAGTGGGGAGTAAGTAACGATCAAATTTTTGGTGCCGTAGCCGGGGAGCATTAGGTTTTGGCTATCTACTTAGTTAGGTTTTGGCTATCTATTTAGTTAGTTTTGTGTATTGTTCTTCTTTCTTTCTTTGTTACTTACTTGTTTGTGACATTACTCAGGTACCAAAATGGCATTAAACAACGCTAGTGATCCTCTTGGAAACGTGATAATAGGGGAGGAGGTAGATGATCTTGAGCAAGATGAGGTGCCTCTTGTACCTCAAGGACAACAGAGAGGTCGAAATGCCAATGCTAATCCAAATGAGAATATTCCAGGCCCTCCCCTGCCACCTAAAAGAGTGGCTGCCAGAGTATTACCGAACCAGGGTTACGCAAGTGCTATTCTCCCACCCCAAATTCAGGCGAGCAACATTCAGATTACCGATGTGATATTGATTTTACTTGAGAAGCATGGGTACATCACGGGCGCTACAGATCAAAATGCCTACGAACATCTCAAGGGGTTCATAGATACATGCTGGGGGAGAGAGTAAACAAATTTATTCGAGGATACATTGAGGTTGAGACTTTTCTCGTTTTCACTCCAGGGAAAGGTATTAGATTGGCTCGAGCGATTCCCAACCATTCCATCACAACTTGGGATTAGATGGCAGATAAGCTAATTACTATATTCTTCTCACCGAGTGATATGCCGGCACTTCACGATGAAATATTAGCCTTCAAGCAATACACAACAGATCCTTTGCGTGAAATCTGGGAGCGGTATAGGACTATGGGGAAGAATCCCCAAATAACGATATGACCGAAGCCATGATCCAACAAACCATTTACTGGGGCATAAATACTACAAATCAATGCATTGTGAACCAGTTGGAGAGGGGAAATTTATGAAACTTTCTCATGCGAGGCATATGCTGCACTTAATGAGATGGCCGACCCTTGTTCAACATAACAGACTAGAGAAAATGTGCCTCAGGGCGGCCTTACAGTTATCCATTTGTACAAGGAATTACATGATTACAGGCAAGAGATATCTGAGCTTACTACTACTATGAACTGATAGGTTAGGTCACAGTTGCAACAATTTCAAAATCCTTGCCAAGTGAACCGATAGGTTTGGCCAAAAGTGCTTTTTTTTTTTGCCAAAAGACCATTTGGCCACAAATTGAGGTGTTTGACAAACTTTTTTGGAAGGAAAAAAGTGCTTTTGAGAAGCAGAAGCATTTTTGGAGAAGTAGAAAAAAGTGGCTTCTTTCAAAAAGTACTTTTTTTTGAAGCACTTTTTAGAAAAATACACTTACAAGCAGTTTTTTACAGCTTGGCCAAACACTAATTGCTGCTCAGAAGTGCTTTTCAATCTAATTATCCAAACACAAACTGCTTCTCACCAAAAGTACTTTTGATAAAAGCACTTCTCAAAATAAGTTGATTTTTCCAGCTTGGCCAAACGGGCTATTTGTATGCTTGCCAACAAGAGAAAGCAAAGGGAAACAAAATCAAGGCAACTCTGTGCAATTTGTTGATGACTATGATGGGTGTCAAAATGATGGTTATGATGACAAAGGTGAAGAGGTAAAATATGTCAACAACTATCAAAGAAATAGAGACAACTCTTCAAACCAACAATGGCAACCCCAAGGAAATTGGGGCAATCAACAACAAGGTGGTGGCAATTGGAACAATAACTACCAAAACAACAATTGGGGTAATCAAAATAACAACCAAGGTAATTGAAATGGAAATAATAACAATTGGGGCAACAACAACAATCAAGGCGGGTGGAACAACAATGGAAACCAAGGCAATCGGGGGGCAAAGATTTCTAAGGCCCATAATATACCAACAACCGAACAATCCACCCCGTTTCCGCTCTCAAGGTCCTAGTTGTTCTGAAAGTGATTTCGGTAGAATTGAGATGATGTTCAAGCAGATGATGAAGAAAAACCAAGATCCTGATGCTCAGTTAGCTTCTCACAATACCTCTATCTGGAACATTGGAGGTGCAGTTAGGCCAAATCTCTCAAGCTTTGAAAACTCTCCCCAAGGATGCTCTAACAAGTGATACGGTAGTAAACCCAGAGGGTGGGAACAACAATCATGTGATGGCGGTTACAACAAGAAGTGGGAGAGGCAGTGATATGAATAACTCAAAGCAAAAGCAAGTTATGGATGAAAATGTTGCAAGATGATGAAGTGCAATTGATTGTTGAAGATGTGGTTGAATAGAATTTGAACAAGGATGTGAGGATTGACATTGAGGAGGCCGAAGTGGAAACTCAAGATGTCGTGAACCTGCCTAGGGAACACGTGATTGACATGCCCGAGCCGGTTGTGTCAAAACCCAAGGCACCCTTGCCTAGACATCCTCCACTTTATCCTAAAAGGCTCGCAAGATGTCACGAGCCAAACTGGAGGGCCATGACTAGCACCTGAATATATTTTTCCAGCACCAACATACATTTTAGCTAACCTTCTTCATTATCTTTTAGGGCTGACGAGATCAGTATAAATAGTAGACATGGATCATGGACAACCAATAATAAAATATGATGGCATGACCCTACATAACATGAGATGACCAGACAATCAAGAAGCTATATATATATGGTAGTAGCTACCACGCTACAATGAAAGACTATACAACAAAAACTAGCCAACAAGGCATACCGACTATACATGAGTCAACATCTTTCTATGATCCTCTAATGGAACATAAGTGCTGCAACGTAGCCGAAACAGGACCCCGACATACCCATAATGTCTAAAAATAAAAAAATACCAAGACCACGGCAAGTCTGGAGAAGGGATCTCGCTAATCACCACTGAACCGAACAGCCTAATATGGTGGGGGAGCTGCACCTACCTGTCTATCAGGACCTGCAACGTGACATGCAGCATCCACAAACAAAAGGGCGTCGGTACGAGTAAAGTACTGAGCATGAAAGGCCGGGAGCCATAAATAGGAACAGTAATGTAAGTAGGGATAGAGAATATAAAACCTATAACAGCTGAGTACCTCTGAGGGCTACTGACATGAAATGCCTGATGTATATGAATAGTTACATAAACTTTTATAACATTAGCCTCTGTAGGCATCATCATCCTCATATCCTATGTAGCCATAGTAGGCTCGGTAAAAACGTACCCGGCTATCATAAGGCTCGGTAGAATCCAACCCCGCCATGTGGAGCTCGATAAAACCCAAGTGATCGGTGGTTGCACAATAACCCAGATGACTATTGCGCGGTTTGGTAGAGTAAAATGATACATATATATAATGCATGCTCAACTTAAGGAAACATGTTCTAAACCTTTCAGAGTGACGTAATATCACTATCCTCTGTACAATTATTAGGACTAACTCTTCACTATGAAACATATAAGGATTAGGAAGTACAAACAACATTGATAACATAAGAATAAGAGAATAAAAATCTCATCAATCATTCCGTAAGAGGGGAAACAATGTAAGTACTGCTAGCTTTCAAGAGTAGAGTATCTTTGGAAGCTCGTTCATTACATTATGTACGACCGGAGTCGTGCAAAATAAGGAAAGGGATAGCCTCACATACCTTGTATATACTTCCCCAATCTCAAGATCTACAATTTTCACAACTTTTTAGTCTACAATAAGAGAAACGATATCAGTGTTATCATTTAAGCGTCATAACTATTATGTATCGACAACAACCTATTTTACGAAGAAACGGATAGAACCTCCCCTATACATATGACTTCACACAATTCTAAAAATTGACCAAACAACCCAAAAAACATCAATAATAATCATATTGAGCCTCCCAAAACAGTCAGCAATACCTAATCACTTCCTTGATACGACGGCCACCACAGTCGTGTCGAACAACCCATAAATGTTACGAAGAACTATCAGCCCACAGCCCTACATCTATATGGTGTTTCTGCACACCCTTCCTCCTCCAAAACTTAACAAAACAGTAGTAAAACATGCATCCTAACACCAACACAAAACAATCCACAACATAGTCCGCTAGAAGTGAATAACTCGAACTCACGGCTTCAGATCACCGTCCCGTGAGTTCTTATATGTATAGAACAAATTACCATGACGTCACAGTAGAAAAAATATATGAAATAGAGCATTTAACTTACATTACTTGTTGGATAACTGAGCCTTTCCCTTGGTTCTTAAATCTCCTTATTTTACCATCAATTAGGACTTGAAAGAGAGGGAAAATCAATTAGGGTTTGTGTGGGATTTTTGGGAGGAGGTTTGCAGGGGTTTAGGTCTTACTATTTTTTATATATATTGAGGGTTATATTGAAGTTGATAAAACTTTTAATGGGCTCAATAGCTAATCGGAAGTTTCCCTTTTTTGGGTTATCATTTAACCAAGTAGGTGACACAACTACTTGTCACCTAGCAACTTGTGCAGTCTCACAAAAATACCTATATCTCTCTATTCCGATGTCGTATTGATAAATAGTTTAATACGTTGGAAACTAGACTCATAGATCGTAAATTCGGTGGGTAAATCACCTTGTAATTACAAGTAGATTGGGAGAAAATCTTAATGACATTTGAAATATAATTTAACTAAAATTATGATCCTAAGTTGCGACAACTTTTGTCGACTTTTGTCAAATCACTCATTTACTTCAATAATTATGATACAAATATTATATGATTATAATACCTCAACTTACTACCACTTGAGGGTATTAATAATCTCTAGGTTTACCCAAAAATACAGCTGACAACATCATTGATTTGTTAAACTTCTAATCTTGTTAATCACCTTTATACACCCTTATATCACTTAAGATCAATATGATTACTTATCATCTCAAGGATAATTCCTTCTTGGCTTTATGTTAACTAACTTATGGCATGAACTAATGCATGTGGGTATGGGTTGTGTCACCCTCCTCCTTTAGGAACATTTGTGCTCGAATCTAAGGGTTTATGTGGAGTCCAAATCATCGTGGATTCCAACGGAAATTTATAGTCAATTTTCCCCTATAAAATGGTCACTAGAAAAATTAGGAAGCAGTTAAGCCCAACGTATGGCCTCACAAGGCTACACAAAGCATTATGGACATGTATATTACCTGCATATCACCATTTTGTATTAAGGAAGAGCGTTCTCAAGTTATTTCTTACCTCATAAAGTTGTTTCACTTTTCCAATGTGTCCTACGTTCCACCAGCATCCTTCCAATCATCATTTTAGAGTAGGTATGAGTATTTAGACTCCATCTCTTCTTCTGCTTCCCATGTCATTTCTTCAATGTTCTTGTTCCACCACAATACTTTTACGGATGCTACATCTTTTTTTCTCAGCTTGCGTGCTGGTCGATCTAATATAGCCACTGGCACTTCTTCATATGATAGATACTCTGTATCTTGTACATCTTTGATAGGAACAACTCGAGAAGGGTCTCCAATACATTTCCTCAACATAGATACATGGAATACCGGGTGGACAAATTCCAATTCAGATGACAATTCTATCTCATAAGCAACCTGCCTAATTCGTTGAAGAATTTTATACGGTCCAATATACCTTGGACTTAGCTTACCTTTCTTCCTAAAACACATAAAATCCTTCATTGGTGAGATCCTCAAGAAAACCCAATTACCAACCTCAAACTCCAGATCAGGATGTCGGACATCGGAATAATATTTTTGCTTGCTTTGTCCCGTCCGCAATCGCTCTTGTATCATTTTCACCTTCTCAATAGCTGGGTGAATGAAATCTGGCCCATATAATTCTGTTTGAACAACTTCAAACCATCCAAATGGTGATCTACATCTCCTCCCATATAGTGCCTCGTGTGGGGCCATTTTAATACTAGAATGGTAGATATTATTGCAGGAAAATTCTATGAGTGGAAGATGGTCATCCCAGTTTCCCTTAAAATCTAGAACACATGCTTGTAGCATATCTTCTAGTGTCTGAAAGGTACGTTCAGTCTGTTCGTCAGTTTTTGAATGAAATGCATTGCTGAGATTCACTTGTGTGCCTAAACCCTTATGAAAAGACCTCCAAAAGTTAGCCGTAAATTTAGCTACTCGGTCTAATATAATAGATACCGCCATACCATGAAGCCTAACAATCTCCTTGACATATAACTTCGCATAATCTTTAGCCGCGGAAGTTGTTTTAACTGGAAAAAAATGGGCACATTTTGTAACTCAATCAACTATCACCCAGATGGAGTCAAACCTTTGATAAGAGCAAGGTAATCCAATAACGAAGTCCATATTAATCACCTCCCATTTCCAGGTCGGAATCTCTATATTCTGAAGAAATCCACTAGATTTTTGATGATCTATCTTTACTTGTTGACAATTAGGACGCCTGGCTAAAAATTCCGCAATAGACTTCTTCATGTTACCCCACCAATACTGCTTCTTGACATCATGATACATCTTTGTCGAGCTGGGATTGATGGAATATCGGGATTGATGAATATCATTCATAATCTTTTCTCGCAATCCCTCCACATTAGGCACACATAATCGGCCCTGGTATCTCAGTGCCCCATCTCCTATGATCTCAAAAGCCATAATTTTACATTGCTAAATGTTCTCTCTCACTCGTACTAAGATAGGATCAACTTCATATTGTCGTTCTTTTACCTCGAATACTAAAGATTATTCGGATGTATTACGTACAGTAACACCTCCGTGTTAAGAGTTTTGTAATATGATTCTCATATTGGATAGTTGATGAAACTCTGTTGTCAACCCCCATATACCTGACTAAATGTGTACTATGATTCCCATTGACTTACGCCTGAGAGCGTCTACTACAATATTGCCTTTAGCGGGATGATAAAATATATCGACGTCATAGTCTTTCAGTAATTCAAGCTGCCTATGCTGCCTCAAATTCAACTCTTTCTGCTTGAACATGTATTGTAATCTCTTGTGATCTGTGTAGATGTCAGTATGGACGTTGTATAAATAGTGTCGCCGTATCTTCAAAGCATATATTACTTAAGCCAATTCCAAATCATAGGTTGGGTAATTCTTTTCATGCTTCTTCAATTGCCTTGATACATAAGTGATCACCTTTCCACATTGCATCAATACACATCCCAAACCTATGCCTCAGGCATCACAATATACCACATATCCTTCTGTTCCATCAGGGAGAGTGTGCACTGGTGCAGATGTCAATTGATTCTCAATTCCTGAAAACTACGTCACCAGTGTCAGACCACATAAACTTGATAGCTTTCTGTGTTAACTTAGTCAATGGTGGTGATATAGAGGAAAACCCTTCTACAAACCGCCTATAATATCGTGCTAGCCCCAGGAAGCTACAGACTTCTGATGGTGTTGTAGGTCTCGGTCAATTCTTTACTGTATCGATCTTTTGAGTGTCGACACATATACCCTCATCAGATAATACATTGCCAAGGGATGCTACTGCGTTCAACCAGAATTTACATTTGGAGAGCTTAGCATACAACTTACAATCCTGAAGCATCTGTAATACTATCTACAAGTGGCCCTCATGTTCTGCCTCTGAACGATAATACAGCAGAATGTCATCAATGAATACAATCACAAGCACATCAAGATAGGGCCTGAATGTTGTATTTATGACATCCATAAAAGCTGCTGCGGCATTTGTTAGCCCGAACGACATCACCAAGAACTCAAAGTGCTCATATCTTGTCCGGAAGGCCATCTTTGGAATATCTTTCTCCTTAACCCTCACCTGATTATACCCTGAACGGAAGTCAGCCTTGGAGTAATACTTGGCACCCTGGAGTTGGTCGAACAGGTTGTCAATTCTTGGAAGTGGATACTTATTCTTTATAGTAAACTTATTCAAATGTCGATAGTCGATACACCTCCGTAGCGACCCATCTTTCTTTCGTACGAATAGGCCGGGCACACCTCAAGGTGAAATGCTAGGCCTAATGAAGCCCTTATCCAGCAAGTCCTTCAAATGTGCCTTCAACTCTCGCATCTCTTCCTGGGCCATTCTGTATGGAGGGATAGAGATCGGTTGAGTGTCATGCAGCACATCAATGCTAAAACCGATCTCCCTTTCAAGATGAAGGCTTGGGAGTTCATCTGGGAAAACATCTGGAAATTCATTGACAATGGGGATTGATTGTAGAGTAGGTTTCTTCGCCTCCGCATCCCTAATGGGAATAGATGATAGATGTAACCTTATGAGATCATTTTCCTTGCCTTAAGATAGGAAATAAACCAAACTTTTGGTGTAGAAATGTTCCCCTTCCATTCAATGATGGGTTCACCAGGAAATTTAAACCTAACAATCTTTGTACGACAATCAACATTTTCATAACATGAGGACAACCAGTCCATTCCCATTATCACATCAAAATCAACCATTTCGTACTCAAATAAATTTGCCGAGGTTTTGACAACTAAAAATCATGACAGTACAACCTCTATATACCCTTCTAACAATCACAGAATCTTCTATTAGAGTAGATACCACAAGGGGTTTAGTTATCAATTCATGTTCAATTCCAAACTTATTAGCCACAAGGGTGTAACATTTGATAATGTGGATCCCCGATCGATCAGCGCATATACATCATAAGAAAACACAAACAATGTACATGTAATAATATCTGGAGATGACTCGAGATCCTATCGACCTACTAGAGAATAGGTTAGACTTTGATCACCACTCGAACTCGACCCTGCACCTCTACCTCTACCATGGCCTGTCGACTGTTAAAAACCCTGTGCTGGAGGTCGAACTGATGAGGAAGAACCAGACACAGATCATGTCGGTTAAGCCATACCATCACCTCCTCTGTTAGGACAATCCTGCATCATATGGCCAGGCTGTTCACAAGAATAACATGCATCACAACCTCGACGGCACAGTCAAAGTGGGCCTAACCGCACTGACTACAACTTGGTGTTGGGGGTCTTGTTTGACTAGTATGCTCGTGATGTTGCAAGCTAGATGCCAGCAAGCTCTGACCTGGAGCAAAATAGGATCGATCATATCGAGTCCTCTAAAACTGTGGAGGAGCACTAGCTACAGGTGGCGCCGAACTCCTCGAATACTGGGGTCTGACGCTACCTCTGAAGTCATCAGGATACCTTTAAAATCTCGCCCTATTATGCTGGCCCATATCCTGCTCCCTATCTTCCCTCTGCTGGCACTTACGATCGTCTAGGTTCTGGGCATAAGCCTGAATACGAGAAATATCCATTCCCTCTACCAAGGAGGCTGTCGTGCACTCATTTATCAGATGTGGTCCCAAATCGTTCACGAACAAATGCACCCTATCACTCAACTCGGCCACCATATGTGGAGCATACCTTGCTAAAGAATCAATCTTCATACTACACTCTCGCATACTCATATTACCTTGTCTAAGGTTCAAGAACTTATCAGCTCTAGCTCATCGTATCTCAATTGGCAAATAGTGACGAAGAAAGGCCTTAGAAAATTCCTTCCATACAGCTGGAGGAGCGTTCGGACCCCTGGATCTCTCCTAACTATCATTCCAGAGAACCGCTAAATGCCATATCCAATATGAAGCCAACTCTACTGCCTCTGTATCACTAACATGCATAACCCGCAATGTACGATAAACCTGGTCAATAAAAGTCTAGGGGTCGTCCTTGGAGTCCGATCCGGTAAACACTAGTGGGCCTAAATTAATAAAATCATGAACTCTCGTACTAACCAATATACCAACAACACATGTATTTTGCCTCTGAGCCTAAGCAGCTACCAAGCTAGTCAATAACTGCAAAGCACTCCGCATATCCTGGTCTGTAGTGCCAGAATGAGGAACTGGAGGTGCTGGGTGCCTCCTAATATCCTCTAGAGGAGACGGAGTTGATGAGGTATGAGACATCATCTCACTCTGAGCCTCATTTTGGCCTGCTCTAGCTTGGGGCACATGACTGGTACCCTCTCCCGCAGCTGTATCGAGCCATCCACTAATTGTTTGCTTCCTAGTCGAATGCATCGATGAAAGAAAACAAGGTGAACATTAGAGACGAACACCTCTGACTCAACTCTACGCACTATCTAGATTCAGGATTATAAATGTGTTGTGCTACACATCCATAATCAAGACTCTACTAGACACGGCTCATAGACAATCCCTAGGACAGACTTGCTCTGATACCAAGTTTGTCACGAGCCAAACTGGAGGGCCATGACTAGCACCCGACCATACTTGCCGAGCACCAATATAAATTTAATCTAACCTTTTTATTATCTTTTAAAGCTGACGAGATCTGTATAAATGGTAGACATGGATCATGGACAACCAACAATAAAATGTGATGGCATGATCCTACCTAAAATGGGATGACCAGACATATATATACATATATATATATATATATATATATATATATATATATATATATATATATATATATATATTTGGTAAGAGCTACCATGCTACTATAAAAGACTATACAACAAAAACCAGCCGACAAGGCATACAACCTATACATGAGTCAACATCTGTCTATGAGCCTCTAAAGGAACATAAGTGCTGCAACATAGCCGGAACAGGGCCCCGACATACCCATAATGTCAATAACAAAAATGCATACCAAGACCATGACAAGTCTAGAGAAGGGATCTCGCCAATCACCACTGAACTAGACAACCTACTATTGTGGGGGAGCTGCACCTGCCTGTCTATCAATGCCTACAACAGGACATGTAGCATGCACAAATAAAAGGACATTAGTACAAGTAACGTGATGAGTATGTAAGGCAGGGATTCGTAAATACTAACAGTAATGTAAGCACGGATAGAGAATATACAACCTGTAACATCTGAGTACCTCTGCGGGCTACTGACATGAAATGCATGATGTACATGAATAAATACATGAACTTTTAAAGCATTAGCCTCTTTGGGCATCATCATCCTCATATCGTACCAAGCCATAGTAGGCTCGGTAAGGCCATCATAAGGATCTGTAGAATCGTACCCCGCCATGTGGAGCTCAATAAAACCCAACTGATTGGTGGTTGCGCAATAGGTGACGTACTCGGCTGACTATAGTGCGGCTCGGTAGAGTAAAATTGATACATATATATAATGCATTCTCTACTTAAGGAAACAAGTTCTAGACCTTTGAGAGTGACGTAAGATTAGTATCCTCTGTACAGTTATTAGGACTAACTCTTCACTATGAACCTTATAAGAATTAGGAAGTACCAACAACATTGATAACATAAGAATAAGAGAAGCAAAATCACATCAATTATTCCGTAAGAGGGGAAACAATGTAAGTACTGCTAGCTTCTAAGAGTAGAGTATCTTTGGAAGCTCGTTCATTACATTATGTACGACTTGAGTCATGCAAAAGAAGAAAAGGAATAGCCTCACATACCTTGTATATACTGCCCCAATCTCAAGCTATGCAATTTTCACTACTTCTTAGTCTACAATAAGAGAAACGATACCATCATTATCATTTAAGCGTTATAACTATTATGTATCGACAACAACCTATTTTACGATATAACAGACAGAACCTTCCCTATATATATGACTTTACACAATTCCAAAGAATCACCAAAAAGCCAATCAACATCAATAATAATCATATTGATTCTCCCAAAATAGTCCGCGCACATCCTAATCACTTCCTACTTTGACGGCCACCGTAGTCGTGTCAAAAGACCCAGAAATGTTATGAAGAAATATCAGCCCACAACCCTAAGTCTATATGGTGTTTCTCCACACCCTTCCTCTTCCAAAACGCCACAAAAAAGTTGTAAAACACGCAGCCCAACAGCAACACAAAACAGTTTGCTACAAGTGAATAACTCGATCTCACGGCTTCCGATCACCATCCCGTGAGTTCTTACATGTATAGAACGAAATACCATGGGTTAACAGCAGAAACAATGTATGAAATAGAGCATTTAAATTACCTTACTTGTTGGATAACTCAGCCCTTCCCTTGGTTCTTCAAACTCTTGAATTTACCCTCAATTAGAACTTGAAGGAGAGGGAAAATCAATTAGGGTTTGTGTGGGATATTTGGGAGGAGATTTGCAGGGGCATAGGTCTGACTATTTATGAGATATATTGAGGGTTATATTTCAGTAGATAACCCTTTAAATGGACTCAATAGCCGACCCGAATTTGTTCTTTTTTTGGCACCTATCATTTGACCAAGTAGATGACACACCTACTTGACACCCAGCAACTTGCGCTGTCTCAGAAAAAGGCCTATATCTCTCTTTCCGATGTCATATTGATAAATGGTCTAATACATATCTTAAATTTGGTGGGTATATCACCCTGTAATTCTAAGTAGATTGGGATAAAAGCTTAATGACATTTGACCTAAAGTTTGACTAAATTATGAACCTAAGTTGCGATAACTTTTGTCGACTTTTGTATCATAACTCGTTTGACTTCAAAACTTATAATACGGATATTATATGATTCAAATAACTTAATACGCTACCACTTGAGGGTATTAATCACCTCTACGTTTACCCAAATATGCCTGACAACATCCATGATTCGTTCAACTTCTAATATTTTAATCACCTTTATACACACTTATATCACTTAAGATCAATAGGATTAACTTCATATCATCTCTAGGATAAATCCTTCTTTGATTTATGTTTACTAACGTATGGAATTAAAAAACGCGTGTGGTTATAGGTTGTAACAAAAGAAATGATAATCAATTCCAAAAGTTTATTGATATGATGAAAAGTTTGTCCATAAATGTGCTTATGGTGGAGGCTCTAGAACAAATGCCAGGATATGCCAAGTTTATGAAGGATTTAGTGACAAAGATGAGGTCTATGGATTGTCAAACAATAAAGACGACTCACTAAGTAAGTGCTATAGTGCATTCATTGGCACCAAAGCTTGAATACCCCGGAGTTTTTAATATCCCTTGTACTATTGGGAGTGAAATCTTTGCCAAAGCTTTATGTGACTTGGGAGCTCGTATCAATTTGATGCCTTACTCGGTTTTCAGGACTTTGGGTATCCGTCAACCTAGACCAACTTCAATGAGATTCAAATGGAAGATCAATCGATGAAGCGACCTTTGGGAATTATCATTCACGTGCTTGTTCGGGTGGACAAATTCATATTGCCGATCGACTTTGTCATTTTGGATTTTGAAGCGGACTATGAGGTTCCTATTATCTTGGGTAGACCTTTCCTTGCAATGGGGAAGGCATTGTATTACGTTGAAGCAGGTGATCTCACTTTCCAAGTGGGTGATGAAAAGGTCGTCTTCCATGTTAGTAAATATATGAAGCAACCAATAGCACCGAGGTGTGTTCATTAGTAGACCTTGTCATAGCGATGATTGTGGATGGTAGCTGTGCTATGATCAGCATGGAGGATCCTCTTGAGGCCGCGCTATTAAATATGGATGTTAATGATGATGCAAGCAACGTGGAGGGCGCGAATGCCTTACATGAGAGGGGCTCTTATTCTTATGAGCCAAGAAAAGTTTCTTTGGATATTGAAAATTGGAAAAATCCACCAACAAAGCCATCAATTGAGGATCCACCAATGTTGGAGTTGAAACCACTTCCCCCACACCTCAAGTATGAATTCTTGGGCTCAAACTCTACTTTACCAGTTATTCTTTCTTCTTACCTTACTAACATGTAGATTGAGGCCACTTTGGCAGTGCTTCAAAAGCGGAAAAGGAAAATTGGACGGACTCTAGCTAAGATTTAGGGAGTAAGCCCCGCATTCTGTATGCATAAAATTATCTTTGAGGATAATTCAAAGCCTTACCTTGAGCATCAAAGAAGATTGAACGAGGCTATGCAAGAAGTGGTGAAGAAAGAGGTGATCAAATAGTTGGAAGTCGGGGTTATGTAGCCCATTTCTAATAGCTCATGGAGTTATCCGGTGCAATGTGTACTGAAGAAGGGTTGTATAACTATGGTGACCAATGAAAATAATGAACTTATTCCTTCTCGGAGAGTCACCAGATGGAGAGTACGTGTGGATTACGGGAAGCTAAACAAGGTGACCCGAAAGGACCATTTTCCATTGGCATTCCAAATGGTAGATAATCTTGCGGGGCGTGCTTTTTATTGCTTTTTGGATGGATAATCGGGGTATAATCAAATCTTAATTTCCCCTGAGGATCAAGAGAAGACCACTTTTACCTATCCGTAGGGCACATTCATTTTATCTTGGATGCCGTTCAAATTGTGTAATGCTCCAGCGACCTTCCAATGATGCATGATGCTATTTTCACCGACATGGTGGAAGATATCTTGGAGGTTTTCATGGACTATTTCAGTCTGATTGGGGATTCCTTTGAAGAGTGTTTGGCTAATTTGGATAGAGTGTTGGCCCGGTGTGAAGACACAAACCTCATACTCAATTGGGAAAAGTGGCATTTAATGTTTGAAGAAGGTATAGTGTTGGGTCTCAAAATTTCGAAGTCAGAGATTGAATTTGACAAAGACAAGATAGAGGTGATTTCAAGGCTTCCTCCCCTACTTCTGTCAAAGGTGTAAGGAGTTTTCTGGGACACGTAGGTTTCTATCGGAGGTTTATAAAAGAGTTTTCAAAAGTGGTAAACCCCTTGTGCAAGTTGCTAGAAAAGGATGAAAAGTTTGTGTTGGATGAGGGACGTATGCAAGCATTCGAGCTTCTCAAGCTTAAGTTGACCACTACCCCTACAATTACTGCACGAAATTGGAGCTTTCCTTTGGAGTTGATGTGTGACGCAAGTGACATTGCGGTTGGGGCTATTTTGGGTCAAAGGATTAACAAGATGTTTTATCTGGTGTACTATACAAGCAAGACAACCAAATGGGGCTCAAAGGAAATATACAGTTAGCGAGAAAGAGTTGTTAGCTATATTGTTTGCTATAGAAAAGTATCGACCATATCTTACGGGGACCAAGGTTATAGTGCAAACTGATCATGCCGCCTATAGGTATTTGATGACAAAGAAAGACTCAAAGGCGAGATTGATGAGATGGGTGTTACTTCTTCAAAATTTTGATCTTGAAATTGTGGATCGTCTAGGTAGTCAGAATCAAGTGGCGGACCACTTGTACCGTTTGGAGGAGGAGGGGTGGCCTTGTGATGGCCTTGATATCAATGATTCATTTCACGATGAGCAACTCCTTGCGGTGTCAATGAATGATATGCTGTTGTTCGCCAATGTTGCCAATTACCTTATGACCGGAATAATCCCATATGAGCTCTCTTCTACCAAAGGAAAAAGCTCAAGTGGTATAGTTTGGATTTCTGTTGGTATGAGCCATACTGTTCAAGATTTGCACGGGTGGTGTGGTTCGATGTGTCTTGGAGGAAGAACAATTAAGCATCTTGGAGGTTTGTCATTCCTCTCCCTATGGTGGCCATATGGCGAAGCGAGGACAGCTTCTAAAGTTCATAGTTACAGATTCTATTGGCCAACCTTGTTTAACGATGCAGGTGATTTTGTGAATAGGTATGACGAATTCCAAAGAGGGGGTGGAATTTCAAAAAGGGAAGAGATGCTTACAATTCTTGAAGTGGATATCTTTGATGTTTGGGGCATCGATGTCATCAGTCCATTTGTTATCTCTTGTGGGAATACTTACATTTTTGTTACGGTTGATTATGTCTCAAAGTGGGTTGAAGCCGTGGCTTTGCCTAATACTGAAGCTTGGAGTGTTGATGCATTTCTTAAAAAGAGCATTTTCACAAGGTTTCGCACTCCTCGTGCGATTATCAGTGATGGGGCGTCTCAATTTTGCAATAAATCTTTTGACACATTGCTTTCCATTTATGGTGTCAATTACAATGGTTTCTATTCCTTATCATCCTCAAGCTAATGGTGAAGTGGAAGTCTCCAACAGGGAAATCAAGAGTATCTTGTCAAAGACATCCAATGCTAATAGGATCGATTGGTCGAAAAAGTTGGATGATGCTCTATGAGCTTATCGGATGGCTTACACGACTCTGATTAGTATGTATCTGTGTCGGTTTGTGTTGGGAAAGCTTGCAATCTATCGATTGAGTTAGATCACAAGGCCACATGGGCTTTGAGGAGGTTTAATTTGGAATGGGATGTTGCAACTAATCTTCGTGTTTAACAACTCAATGAACTTGAGTAAATTAGATTCCATGCCTACTCCAGTTCTTCCTTGTATAAGGAAAAGATGAAGTACCTTCATGACAAATATGCGCGTGGAAAAGAGTTCAAAGTTGGTGATTTAGTTCTCTTGTTCAATTCCCGGTAACGTCTATTTTCGGGAAAGCTTAAATCAAAGTGGATTGGGCCATTTAAAGTTGTGTTTCTGACCCCATTTGCTGCTCTTGATCTAAAGAACAAAAATGGTGAAGTTTTTCAATTTAATGGGCACCAGGTCAAGAATTATTTTGGAAAGATTGATGTAGTGCAAGACATAGTGAAGAAAATGGGCAGTTTTTGAAGTTGCTAGTACGGCCACACTACACTTTTTGCGGTCTGCACTGGTAAAGGCCAAAGTGATACATCTTTGATGTTGGCCACTGTGGCCGCACTACACTTTGTGCGGTCCTCAGTAGACCACAATAGTCATGGTTTGTTTTGTGTAGACCGTAGTGGGATAATGGGAAGAGCTTGATCATAATTGCCAAGTGCAGAGCACAATCCATTTTGTGCGGTCCGCACTTTTAGGTGAGACTGGCCCCAGTGGCTTTTCTATAAATACACCCTAAGGTCCTTTTACCCTTTTCGTAATTTTGAAACCTGAGATCTCATATTTACTGTTCATCATCTTTTTTGATTGTAACTACTTGTTTGATTTGTGTTGATTTATTCCATCTCAATATCTGGTACATTAATCTTTTTACTTTTTAATTTTCATTTTTTCTTAGTTGCTTTTTGCTTTCTTCTCCCGTAATTTCTTAATGATTTAGGTGAGAGTAGTTAGATGGTTGGTTCATGTGGACTTCGTAGTTTAATGGACTAGGTAAATCGTTTACCGACCATAATTTAGTGGCAAATTTGCCTAAAAGGAAAATATAATAAACCCTAACTCAGTGACAATTTTAGGCACCCAGTGTGGACTGCGGTCGTTTTTGTGTGGTATGAAGTGCCCTAGTGCGATCCACGATACCATTTTGTGCGGACCTCACTGATGAGCATATGAAAGATAACCCTTGCCCAGTGCGATCGCACTACATTTTGTGTAGTCTGCACTGGCCCAGTGCGGCTGCAACACCATGTTGTGTGGTCCACACTTGTCAGATTCAGAGTATGGGTATTTTGAACCCCACCTCTGTGCAGACCACGGTCAATTTTTTGTGGTTCGCATTGGTTCCTGTGCGGCCGCACTCCATTTTGTGCGATCCACACTGGGGTGTTTCTACTACTGTCTGCAATTCTATTGGCTTGTTCTGCAACTTATTTTGAAATGTTGTTTTCAACTGATGCATAGATACTAACAAATACATTTGATGATGTTTGCATACAATGGTAAAACAAAGGGGAAAAGGCTCCAAACAACCCGACAGAGGTGATTCCTCCCGGGGAGGGAAGCACAGATTGGTCAAACTCACTCCATTGGCTCGTCAAAACATAAAGAAGATAAGAAAGGATATTAAGGCAGCTGATAGAGCCTGTGATTAGTTGGGTTGTGAGTATGTGCCTTCCCAAGATATTTCTTCATACTCAGTACCAACATATTTCCTATAAAGTTTGAGATTGACAAATGATACTCCTCCACCATCACAAATTACCCAATCACCAGAGCATGTTTCCACTGAGTCGTCCGAGGGCTCAGCAATTGCTAGTGGTGAGTACTCCACCTTGCCCACAACTTCATTATCCTGGGAGAGTTCAGACGGATGTGAGGAGAGGTGCAAGGAGGATAGAAGGTGCAAGGGGATGATAAGGTATTTGAGGGTGGTGAGCCTCATGTTGGGGGCACTGCCTGAACTAGAAAGCCCATGTTTGGGAGAATAGGTTCGTGATCCAGGTGGCGTACCATAAATTTAGGAAGTGGTGGCCGGGTAGAAAATTAATTCTACAAAGGAGCTTGATAGAAAAAGTCCTTCTACCCCACAATCCCAATATGCATAGAGAGTTCAGAACTAGAGTGCGTTAGGAGCACTTCTTAGATAACTGTGTGGATGCCAACAAACACTTGGTCAAAGAGTTCTACTGTAATGTAACCCACATAGTAAAGGGCTCCAAAGTGACCAAGGTTCGGAACCTCAATGTGTTGCTTGAAGGGAAGTCACTCAACGAATATCTAGGCTTCAACTAAGAGATGAGTCTCTTTATATGAAGAAGCTGGAGATGGTCGAGGAGGTCCATCCATGGTTAGCTCAGTACTATGTAATCCCAAGTCTGTTCCGGATTAGTTGACTGCTGGAAAAATATACTACAGAGGACCCTAAATTTTGAGGTGAGGGGCTGGGAGACATTTGTCTGCATCCGGTTAGATCCTACTTTCCATGACCAGACTCTTCCTCTCCACCGAGATGTTTTGGTTGGTTAAATTATGGAGGGGTACCCTATAAACGTGGGGAATATGATGTCCCGTATCATTTCTATTGTGGGTGGCGAGCACGACCGAAACTATCTTTTTCCTATCACCTTAGTATTTGCTCCCGGGAATTGCAGGTGGACAAGAGGCCATATGACATCAAGGTGAAGGCGACAGCCCCATTCTCCTGGTATATCTTGAAAGGGAATGAAAACTCCAAGGACAAGAACTACGAATCCCCTGCTTCTACCATAACTGGCCATTCTGAAGAGCCAGTTGTGGTAGAGGCCCCCGCTGAGCCTTCCTCCACTTTTGTTGAGATGCCTCCCGGACCTCCCACATTTTCAGCCATTCCTCCTGGCCTTTCTACATCAGCTGGCCCGGAGATCCCATCTTCCCAGGCCAATCCTATCACTGCCCACCGACTGAGCCAATTGCTTCAGAGTATTAACAACTAGATGTATATTACTTCTTCCAAGTTTTCCACCTTGAACACCACTATTGCAGCTCAGTCGACACCTCAGCCAGGACAGGTCCCACAATCGGTAGAGGATGCTTTGAAGGAAATACTTGAAAACCAGAAGAAATTCCTCACAACTCAGGATGCATTAGCAAAGGCAGATGATTTGCATAGAAAGGCTCTCAAGGAGCTTGCTAAGGAGTACAAGAAGCTGCGAAAAACACGGGCCTCCAAGGAATCCCTGAAGGAGCTACGGGCAGATGTTGACAAGTTGAAGGCATACCAGCTGCCTTTAGACCTATTGTTTGAGGACCCAGTTCCAGCAGCTAAGCCACAGCCGAAGCAGTCACAAGGACCTCCGAAGAGGAAAAGAGTGATTCCTACAGTCGATGATACTATAATCCAGTTTGTAGACCCAGCGGAGACTTCCTCCAGTTAGCCACAGGGTGTAACAGATCCAGGGCCTATCCAGGTCCAGAGCCAAGTCCCAACAACTGAGCAACAGCACACCAAGAAGCAGTCTGAGGTTCCCGATCACACAGAGGACCTAGGGACCACCCATGATCTTATGCAGACCGACATGGCTTAGGGGGTCTTCTATATCTTTTTTCCTCTATCTTTTTGGTGCTTATTTGGACTAGTTGTCATTGGGGACAATGCCACTTTTATTTGAGGGGGTGTGCCCTACATTTTTGAATGATAGTATAGATTGATTCATTTTATGCTTTCTTGATTTTCATCTTTGGTCTATATATAATTTGATATCTAGTTATATTTCTCGCACATTCATTTTACTTTGGGTATGTATATAAATTTACATCATATTGTATATATTCATCCCGTGGTGTATATTCAAACTCCCTACTATATATATTTATTCTATTTTCCGCAAAATGTTTCATTTTTAGCTTCTTATTTATGTTACTAGCCTTTTGTTTTATTTTGGACGTTTTCAATAAGCCTTTGGTTTTTGTAATGCCACTGTGAACCAGGCGGCACTTCCCAATGATGGATGGCGTGACAACTTTCTTAAGTGTTTGAGTCAATTTTTTTTTAGTAGTTTGTAGTTAAGTGTACCTCAGGCAAAGCTTCACTTTGGCCTAGCATATTTGCCTTTGATCCTGTGGTCAAAGACAAAATGTTGTGTTTAGGATGGTGAAAGTCGTGACCTTGAGACTCTTGTATTAATAGATAATCATCAAGTGGTTTTTCGAGACCATTGTGTGCTCAAACCGTATCTGAGGTCATTGTGGGCCCCCACTCTATATCTTTAGCGATCCTTTAGCTTATTGTAGATCAAAGTCCCGATCTGTTGGTCTAGAACTTGCCCCGATTGTTTGTTCACGCGAAACCTCGAGTGAATTTTGACTTCAGACATGATTATAGGCTCTGCTTGATCCAAATGATAGTTGAACAAATTCCATAACCTACCAATGATATGATCTTAGTTAACCCTTTTGAGCCTTAGACCTTTTTCTTTCAATAACTGTGATACAAGCCTATGCTCGTTCTAAAAGATTACCCTCTCTTGGTGCCCGATCATTCCTTGAGCGCATGGAAAAAATATAAGTTTGGGGGAGAGACGAGGATGGAAACAAAGTGGTAAAAGGCCCAAAAATTAAGAAAAAGAAAGGAAATAAAAAATAAAGAAAAGCAAAAGACAAAAGAAATGCTCAATATAAAAAATAATAAAAAGGGATTCAACAAATGCAAAAGAAAGAAAGGTGTGGAAAGTTAAAAAAGGAGAAAAGGTTTAAAATGCATAAGAATGAGTGAAAATTTATCTCTCTAACCCCTTAAAAATAAGTGAAACGACTCAAAGAGTCAAGTGAATTGTGCTAAATGAATTAGGTGAGAGTAGTTAGATGGTTGGTTCATGTGGACTTCGTAGTTTAATGGACTAGGTAAATCGTTTACCGACCATAATTTAGTGGCAAATTTGCCTAAAAGGAAAATATAATAAACCCTAACTCAGTGACAATTTTAGGCACCCAGTGTGGACTGCGGTCGTTTTTGTGTGGTATGAAGTGCCCTAGTGCGATCCACGATACCATTTTGTGCGGACCTCACTGATGAGCATATGAAAGATAACCCTTGCCCAGTGCGATCGCACTACATTTTGTGTAGTCTGCACTGGCCCAGTGCGGCTGCAATACCATGTTGTGTGGTCCACACTTGTCAGATTCAGAGTATGGGTATTTTGAACCCCACCTCTGTGCAGACCACGGTCAATTTTTTGTGGTTCGCATTGGTTCCTGTGCGGCCGCACTCCATTTTGTGCGATCCACACTGGGGTGTTTCTACTACTGTCTGCAATTCTATTGGCTTGTTCTGCAACTTACTTTGAAATGTTGTTTTCAACTGATGCATAGATACTAACAAATACATTTGATGATGTTTGCATACAATGGTAAAACAAAGGGGAAAAGGCTCCAAACAACCCGACAGAGGTGATTCCTCCCGGGGAGGGAAGCACAGATTGGTCAAACTCACTCCATTGGCTCGTCAAAACATAAAGAAGATAAGAAAGGATATTAAGGCAGCTGATAGAGCCTGTGATTAGTTGGGTTGTGAGTATGTGCCTTCCCAAGATATTTCTTCATACTCAGTACCAACATATTTCCTATAAAGTTTGAGATTGACAAATGATACTCCTCCACCATCACAAATTACCCAATCACCAGAGCATGTTTCCACTGAGTCGTCCGAGGGCTCAGCAATTGCTAGTGGTGAGTACTCCACCTTGCCCACAACTTCATTATCCTGGGAGAGTTCAGACGGATGTGAGGAGAGGTGCAAGGAGGATAGAAGGTGCAAGGGGATGATAAGGTATTTGAGGGTGGTGAGACTCATGTTGGGGGCACTGCCTGAACTAGAAAGCCCATGTTTGGGAGAATAGGTTCGTGATCCAGGTGGCGTACCATAAATTTAGGGAGTGGTGGCCGGGTAGAAAATTAATTCTACAAAGGAGCTTTATAGAAAAAGTCCTTCTACCCCACAATCCCAATATGCATAGAGAGTTCAGAACTAGAGTGCGTTAGGAGCACTTCTTAGATAACTGTGTGGATGCCAACAAACACTTGGTCAAAGAGTTCTACTGTAATGTAACCCACATAGTAAAGGGCTCCAAAGTGACCAAGGTTCGGAACCTCAATGTGTTGCTTGAAGGGAAGTCACTCAACGAATATCTAGGCTTCAACTAAGAGATGAGTCTCTTTATATGAAGAAGCTGGAGATGGTCGAGGAGGTCCATCCATGGTTAGCTCAGTACTATGTAATCCCAAGTCTGTTCCGGATTAGTTGACTGCTGGAAAAATATACTACAGAGGACCCTAAATTTTGAGGTGAGGGGCTGGGAGACATTTGTCTGCATCCGGTTAGATCCTACTTTCCATGACCAGACTCTTCCTCTCCACCGAGATGTTTTGGTTGGTTAAATTATGGAGGGGTACCCTATAAACGTGGGGAATATGATGTCCCGTATCATTTCTATTGTGGGTGGCGAGCACGACCGAAACTATCTTTTTCCTATCACCTTAGTATTTGCTCCCGGGAATTGCAGGTGGACAAGAGGCCATATGACATCAAGGTGAAGGCGACAGCCCCATTCTCCTGGTATATCTTGAAAGGGAATGAAAACTCCAAGGACAAGAACTACGAATCCCCTGCTTCTACCATAACTGGCCATTCTGAAGAGCCAGTTGTGGTAGAGGCCCCCGCTGAGCCTTCCTCCACTTTTGTTGAGATGCCTCCCGGACCTCCCACATTTTCAGCCATTCCTCCTGGCCTTTCTACATCAGCGGGCCCGGAGATCCCATCTTCCCAGGCCAATCCTATCACTGCCCACCGACTGAGCCAATTGCTTCAGAGTATTAACAACTAGATGTATATTACTTCTTCCAAGTTTTCCACCTTGAACACCACTATTGCAGCTCAGTCAACACCTCAGCCAGGACAGGTCCCACAATCGGTAGAGGATGCTTTGAAGGAAATACTTGAAAACCAGAAGAAATTCCTCACAACTCAGGATGCATTAGCAAAGGCAGATGATTTGCATAGAAAGGCTCTCAAGGAGCTTGCTAAGGAGTACAAGAAGCTGCGAAAAACACGGGCCTCCAAGGAATCCCTGAAGGAGCTACGGGCAGATGTTGACAAGTTGAAGGCATACCAGCTGCCTTTAGACCTATTGTTTGAGGACCCAGTTCCAGCAGCTAAGCCACAGCCGAAGCAGTCACAAGGACCTCCGAAGAGGAAAAGAGTGATTCCTACAGTCGATGATACTATAATCCAGTTTGTAGACCCAGCGGAGACTTCCTCCAGTTAGCCACAGGGTGTAACAGATCCAGGGCCTATCCAGGTCCAGAGCCAAGTCCCAACAACTGAGCAACAGCACACCAAGAAGCAGTCTGAGGTTCCCGATCACACAGAGGACCTAGGGACCACCCATGATCTTATGCAGACCGACATGGCTTAGGGGGTCTTCTATATCTTTTTTCCTCTATCTTTTTGGTGCTTATTTGGACTAGTTGTCATTGGGGACAATGCCACTTTTATTTGAGGGGGTGTGCCCTACATTTTTGAATGATAGTATAGATTGATTCATTTTATGCTTTCTTGATTTTCATCTTTGGTCTATATATAATTTGATATCTAGTTATATTTCTCGCACATTCATTTTACTTTGGGTATGTATATAAATTTACATCATATTGTATATATTCATCCCGTGGTGTATATTCAAACTCCCTACTATATATATTTATTCTATTTTCCGCAAAATGTTTCATTTTTAGCTTCTTATTTATGTTACTAGCCTTTTGTTTTATTTTGGACGTTTTCAATAAGCCTTTGGTTTTCGTAATGCCACTGTGAACCAGGCGGCTCTTCCCAATGATGGATGGCGTGACAACTTTCTTAAGTGTTTGAGTCAATTTTTTTTTAGTAGTTTGTAGTTAAGTGTACCTCAGGCAAAGCTTCACTTTGGCCTAGCATATTTGCCTTTGATCCTGTGGTCAAAGACAAAATGTTGTGTTTAGGATGGTGAAAGTCGTGACCTTGAGACTCTTGTATTAATAGATAATCATCAAGTGGTTTTTCGAGACCATTGTGTGCTCAAACCGTATCTGAGGTCATTGTGGGCCCCCACTCTATATCTTTAGCGATCCTTTAGCTTATTGTAGATCAAAGTCCCGATCTGTTGGTCTAGAACTTGCCCCGATTGTTTGTTCACGCGAAACCTCGAGTGAATTTTGACTTCAGACATGATTATAGGCTCTGCTTGATCCAAATGATAGTTGAACAAATTCCATAACCTACCAATGATATGATCTTAGTTAACCCTTTTGAGCCTTAGACCTTTTTCTTTCAATAACTGTGATACAAGCCTATGCTCGTTCTAAAAGATTACCCTCTCTTGGTGCCCGATCATTCCTTGAGCGCATGGAAAAAATATAAGTTTGGGGGAGAGACGAGGATGGAAACAAAGTGGTAAAAGGCCCAAAAATTAAGAAAAAGAAAGGAAATAAAAAATAAAGAAAAGCAAAAGACAAAAGAAATGCTCAATATAAAAAATAATAAAAAGGGATTCAACAAATGCAAAAGAAAGAAAGGTGTGGAAAGTTAAAAAAGGAGAAAAGGTTTAAAATGCATAAGAATGAGTGAAAATTTATCTCTCTAACCCCTTAAAAATAAGTGAAACGACTCAAAGAGTCAAGTGAATTGTGCTAAATGAATCAAAAGAAGTGCTTATAAGAAGAAGGAACTCACTTGATAAAAAACATGTCCTACCCTGAACCAAAAGCCTTCAAAAAGACTCCACAAAAGCCCTATGTGATCTTGAGTTGAATCAAACATACATTAGTGGATACTTACATAAGGGGCAAGCATATAGTACTTAGAGTCAGACTTGTAGTGCTTTGATGTAATGAGTCAACTCTTGATTCTCTTGTGTCACACTTGATCCATGATTTTTGAAGGGTTTAATGTTAGTAATGATGCATTTTTTTGAGGGTGATTCTTAGTCCCAATTGATATTAGTTGAGGTTACATTAGTATAGATGAAAACTCTTGGATTTTCCTTTAAGGGGTGGGTGTTATTTTGTTTGCTTGAGGACAGACAAAGGCTTAAGTTTTGGGGATTTGATAACTAGGGATTTTGATGCACTTCCAAATCGTTCATGCATAAGCTTTGGTCATAAATTCATATAATATAGTTTGAAATGCTTATAAATTGTGCTTGATTGCAGATTTTGTTAACAAAGTAACGTGATGTCGAAGATCGGCTCAAAAGGAGTGAAACCGACACAAGGACCAAAGATAAACAAAACTTAGGAGAAAAAGGCCTAGTGCGGCCGCGCTACACTTTATGCAGTCCGTGCTAGGGACATTAAAGAGAACTGGTAATTTAAGTACTAAGGCAATTCGACCACAAAAGATATTGCGCGGTCCGCACTGAAGCCACCATGGCTGTATTACCATTGTATGCGATCCACGGAAGCAATGTTCAGAGAAATGTTAAGTGTCAGGGTTCAAGCATGTGTGGTCCGCAGTCCATTCTGTGCGGACCGTTTTAGAAGCCTCCGTGATCGAGGTCCATTCTGCATGGTCTACGGAGCCTGGCTTCAGAGAGTTTAAATTTGAGAGTCAAGAGCCTAGTGCGGTCGCATACCATTTTGTGCGGTCCACACGGACCCCGTAGGAATATTTTTGTCCAGTTTTCTAGCTTAGAATAAAAATAACCTTTTTCCCTTTTTAGGGTATCAGCTATTACCAAACTTGAGCTGTGCTCGTGAGAAGGCATTTTGTATCAATTTTTTGAACTGCAACACTGTTTTAGTCATTAAATCATTATATTTATTTCAGTAATTTAATATTGTCTTTCTTTTCATCTATTTATCTAATTTTCTCTTCAAATATGAGAAGCTAAACCATTTAGCTAGGGTTGTAGCTCAACCCTAGTGATGGTAATTGATGGGTGTTGCAATTTAGGGCTAGATTGGCTATGGGTATTTGTCAATGGTTTAGTTTATGAATTAGTGGTTGCAAACATTGGTTTGTGCCAAGTTGACTTTGGCTCTTCTTGAGAAAGAGAGCCCAAGTCTCCAAAATTGACCCAACAAGGAATTGGGATGGACTCAAGAGATTTGATAGTCCCAATTAAAGGTGAGTTACCCGACTTAAACGCTAGTTGCTGGAGCAAATTCGCCTACCTAATTGGTCTTGAGAAGGACAATTGGGCAAAATCTCTCTCTCTAACGAGAGGTGTAAATGTGAGTAATATCGTGCAACAGATATAGCGTATTTCCCGAATTATGTCAATCCTGCTTTAGAAGCAATTACCTGTAAATTAGCCATCTAGATGAAAGTCACTACCCTAGTGCCTTTTTATCCATTAGATACAACTTGTAGCAATTCTTGCTTAGCATAATCTAGTTGCAATTATAATTAGTAGTTGATAATAGTATATTATTAAAGAAAAACTCAAAAATGAATGGAAGTTATATTTGGAACAAGTCCACAATTCCACTCTAAATAGATACTTGACTCCATTCCTAGCTCCCTGAGGAAATTTCCCCCACAAATCGGGTATAAGCTATTACGACCATCTCTTCCTACTTTTTAGCAGTGCGGAGTAGGTAATGATCAATCCATAACTGTGGGTCCCGGCTAAACTTGTACTTACGAATTAGTCCATTATCAAAATAAATAGTTAAAGAAAATAATTCCAGGTAGATCATGTTGAGCATTGTATAACTCAAATAATAAGACAAGAATTTAAACAAGTTGTTTGTGTAAAAGAGGGAAAGTAAAGTTTTCAAGATGATTTGGGAGAAAGGGGTCCTAGGTTGGTTAGCCTATAGAATATCATCAGCATAATGCCCGGTAATTGCTCCTTAGAAAGGGGATACGCGTGGCATTAGCGCATCGTTCATTATATCCATATCTACCTTTCTCATGCCCTTAGTGGACATTCAAAGTGAGTGTTAGTAAGAGATCTCTATTGCAAGCTGCTACCCGTCCCTTCTTAATGGTCCTAGAGGCCTTTAGGACCTCTACCTATAGGTGGTTAGACAGACCCCTATGGTTAAAAAGTAAAATCCTAAGGTGATAAGCAATAACACATAGGACTCTTAGCAAACAAGAACATGAAGGAGCAAATAAGAGGCTCAGTTTACCTCCACAAATAAGGCATGTAAACAGCACGACTCAAACACAAATAAAGGCCTTTTTGTGAAATAGTATCCTAAGATAGGATGTCTAAATGAAATACAAAAGACAAGCGGTTTAATTTATTAAATTCAAAAGTAAAGCCTTCTTAGTTACCTACTGACTTTTAAAGATTGTTAAACTAGAAGAACATTAAGTCGTAGAAACAATTTTCAAAGTTGCAAGATTCGAAAATTTCCTATAGGCTTGCCTATACGCGGAATACAGATGACAACATTTTTATATAGTGAAACAAGGCAAGTTTTTAGAATGGACTTTTTAATCTCTATAGACATGCTGTCTAATGATATATTAAAGCAGTTTTGAAAGAACTCGTTTCAGGGAAATAAACCATTAATTAGACCAGTTTCGTAATAAACTGAACGTGGACTGGATTTATTTAAACTAGTTTAGATCAACAAGCCGAACTTCTAGAGTTATTCCCTATACATATGATATCTAGTTGTAAAAATGATTTTGAGACCCATTAAATAAATTTCTACAATGGTAAAGAAAGCATAGTAAAATCCTATTGAACATGATTTTGAGCATGGTAAGGCAAGGACAGTAAAATCCTATAGGCATGATTTTTGATATTGTAAGGCAAACATAGTAAAATGTAACCTTCAATAGGCATTGTTTCTACCCCCATTACCCCAAAAACATGTAACTACCCACCCTTTATCACTAATTACCACAATATTCTTTTACAAATTATTACAGACCATATGAATGAATTACATAAGTATCTAAGAAAAATAGGAAGTTATTTTATAGGGAGTCTTCATATAGGCCCAGGTTTCAAAAGCCTCCAATAGGCTCAAAGTTCCCTAAGGATCTCAAGCATCCCGAGTAGTGTTTACACCTAGACTTGGTATCCAAAATTGAACAAGTTACGGTGTGGAAGTACCAGCCTCAGTATGCCAGAGTTTAGCAGTTTCTCAAGAAGATCCCAAGGCAGTATACATACCAGAAGGGGTAGAACCTATTGACTTAGGAGTAGAGTCAGAGTTCTTGACATAGTTTGGAATGGTCTTAGTAAGAAAAAAATGTTAAAAGAGACTTGTTTGAAACAGTTTTGTAGAGTAAAAAAGAGAGTCATGCAGTAAAACAACTTTGAAAAGAAAGAGTTAGAGGATTAGACAACAATAAATCAAACATGGAGTCTAAAACCAAACCAGTAATACTCACAAGACCAAAACAGAAGGAACAAACCTACACACAGGGGTGATGAGTATTGGGGATACATACAACACATCATTACAAACACATAACAAGCAAAAGTTTTAGGAATTGGCACACACATGCTCAGACATAACTGATCAAATATAGTCATAGAACCTGAAATGCTTAAGGTGGTTTAGTGTAGGAACCATAAGATTTATGACCAATCCCAAAACCATACAGTCAAGAGTGCAAACTACATAGAGGGATTCATACCAGAAACCAGATAGTGCAAGATAGACTACATAAAAGAGGGTAGCATGCTCATACTGATCCTAATTAAGGGGGTTCATAATATGTTAATCATCTAATCATATTAACTGCAAGTTTCACAGCAAAACTATAAGTAGAAGCAAACTAGAAAAGGGATGAATTGAAGCGATAAAAGAACCATATTTTGTTGGAACTTGAATTGAAACAAGAACATACTAGTAAAGAGGACAGTAAACAAAAGTGAATGACCAGGAGAGCACTATAGTTAGCCTTGGCTTGAAGCCGGCTAACACAGAATAAGAGCAAGTAATACAAATAGAGCAAAAGTTCTAAATGTGAGAGAGAAAGCTTTTTGAACCAAAGTGTTCATGTGTTTGTGTTAATGTGAGAGTATGTATATATAGTAGTCCAAAATTAGATAAAAATAAGGCAAAAATCATAGTAGCATAATAATTATGGAACTCAGAATCAACTAAAGAAAAATCAAGTACTCCCTTAAGTTAAGGGAATTAATTACAACTGTAAGAACAAGTAATAATGAACAAAAGAAATTAGTCTAGGACTGATAAGGAAAGATTCTTATTCAATAATCAATTAGGGCAAAGTTCTATCACACCTTCTTTTTCCACACCCCGAAGGTAGTACAAGGGGTTTTTCAACTTTAGGTGAAATTGTTCGAAATGAAATTATTTATTTAATCTTTTTTTTTTGGCAAACCACTAGGCAATCGCCTAGGGCTAGATTTCATTAATAAAGTTAAAAAGAAAATTACAAGAATAGGGAAACTAAAATAAGGGGGGATAGCACCAGTATTGTTTTCCATATAACAATATCCGGCGTAAACCTTACCTTATTAATCCTATTGAGGCCAAAACAAGGCCTTATGAACTATAAAGCATGTAAAAAGAAAGAAATAGCAGGAATCTTCCCCGAGGTTATAACATGCTCAGTGATGATATTACATTGAAAAATGCAAGTGAGGTGGAAAATAAAAACTTGAAGAAAACATCATGGTGCTCTCTTTTCTCCATTTTGTGAACATTTGAATTTGTAGATTAATCGTCCACAATTTTTCTGAATATGACTTCAAAATTCATGCTTTGTTCCTCGTTCTATTGGACTTTGTAATAATTCCTTCAGAGACCTGTTTTTTTTTTTTTTTTTGCATTTTTCATTGGAGGTCTCCTTATGTTTAATTCTTCAAAACTCCTGCCGTCCCAACTTCTATCCCTTTCTCGAGACTTTTTACTTGTTTTACGATGCATTGGCGACAGATCACCTTTTCTTGACGCATCTGCCCGACATTGCTTTAGTTTCCTAAGTCACCAGTTTTAGTTAAAATCCAAAATCGAGGAAAATTTGACTTTCCTTTTGAAGTCTGCGAATCATAAATTCTAAATAAGGAATTCTTTTAACCCGAGGGAAGGTGTTAGGCACCCCCGGATTCCATGGTTCTAGCACGATCGCTTAAACTATGTGAATTGGCCTATTGTATGATTTTATTACATGTTTTAATCTATGGTACAATTTTAACTTATTAACCTCTTTTATTTTGTTTTATGAAATATTTCAACATCATCTAAAATACGTCTTTGGACCACGCCATACGAAATGCACCCGCAGTCCAGACATATTTTGTTTAATGTTTTAGATTTGGATTTGTGTAACACGAAATACGCACCCTAGTTTAGGAAGGTAAATTATTAAAATAACGCGCTTAAAGAAAATACGCATTTTTAACTTTGCAAGGGCCATGGAATATTTACTAAATCGCACGCCTCGAATTATAAGGATAAAATATTAATTAAATGAGGGACGTGATTGAGATTTTAATTTGCACGGCACACCTCGATTTTTCTTCTAAAGGGGATTCAAGATTAATTAACTAAAGAATGTAAGGAGTTTCGATTTATTCTAGGCCAAACTTATGCTAATGATTTAATAAAACAAAGAACTAGCAAAAGACTGCCCCTATCTGATTACAGAATAGCCCAGCTGATAAAATAAACCTTGTTCAGTTAACCATTGTTGCGGGCTTAACATGTGAAAATACTGGGCTCCAAGTGAAGCACAGCTCAACGGTTTGATTTCAAAGGGATTATAGTTGCATTTGGGCCGACGATGATAGCCCAACGCATGATTCAACAAAAACATTTGAAGCAAGTTATCATTTAAGAAATCTGGATTTGAACAAATAATAATAACCATTAAACCAAATGGAAAACACACTTTTAAACACCGATGCATGTACTCTATGGCAAACACAATTTCTAGCTGCATGAATTACCTATCGTCTCGTGTATAAACTTAGACCTTGGAAAACCCAAGCGATATATGATTCAAATTGGCCTGTTTAACAGGACCTAACTGATTCGAATTTTTCTTTTTGAAGAAGAAAGACCAAACATAATGAACTAATGAGAGTCTGTGGATATCCAGACGTTAAAATAGGACTCAGATTCATTGGAAGGTCCCTTTGAAATGCAAGAGCCCAATATGTGACCAACAACAGATTGTTAGAATCAGGCTTCCAGCTACACGGGAATAAACTTGGATACAAACAATACGACTAAAGCCTATGCCAAATTGTTAGAATAATTCTCTGAATTAAAACGCATTCAAACCACTACCATGACAAAATACAATCCAAATTCGAACAGTTTTTACCTCATTGGACTAAAAGAACAAGATCCTTGATTAATACACAATATAACGTCTAAAACTGGATTTTGAACCATCTGTATTCTACCAGGTTCAAAACAAGCATTAAAACAAAAACATGGATGCGTACAAGAAGTTAAGCAAAAACACAGATGAAAAAGTAATCACTAGAACTGATATTTTATTCAAATTAAATTTGGTCATAGATCTTTTTGCAAGGTCTAATATGACTTCATTTCTACCATGGTTATATAGAATACCTAAAAATTTAAGGAGAAACAAAAGAGCGAGGAATCAGCCAAGCAGCAACCGGATAACAGAGACCAGCGCCAACAAAACCAGCTCAAACTAGAAAAATTAATGCGAAGTAGTAAAAACAAATAGTTTCAATTGAACAATGACCACATCAACTTAAAACGAAACTTTAGAAACCCAAATTCAATCTATTTCCACACTAAATGAATTAGAAATTCTTCAGCAAATTGAAAACTTAAAAAATTCAAAAAAGAAGTTTTGATGAAACAGAGATTCTGTTGAAATTTTTTGCAATTTTTGTTTTTTCTCAATTTTCTCTCCTTCAAATCTCTTTTGAATCCCAAGTTAAAGAGCCTTTATAGGCAAGGTATTTAAGGCTACAGAATCCCACCACTTTTGCACTTTTCCCCTTTTGAAATTTTTATTTTAGCTTAAAAATCCCTAGTTTATCTGTCCAATTTCATTTGGTCCCCAAATCAACTTATAATAAGCTTCTTATTTATGTTAGAAGAAGATTCTCTAACCTACTTTCCCCAAACTACCCTTACAACCCTGATATCTACCCACCAACCAAATACGAGTCAAGTTGACCTAGTATGTCGAAACAAACCTGGGCTCAAAGGCCATTCTAACCCTTTCCCACTCGGGCTTTGTGATTTCCCAATTTGAATTCAATCTTGGAAAAATGTTCAAATTTTAATCGATATTTCTTAAAAGGACAAAAGAGAAAAAATAATACATAGATAAACTAACTTGTCCCTAAGCATAAAAAGTCAAAAAGAAAAGAAAAAATGAACGAAAGGCGAACAAGTCATGAATAAATGAGGGGAGGACATAGAACAACAGCATGCATCTAAGCTATGTTAAAGAAAAAGAAGAATAATGCAACAACATAAAAGAGAAAGACTGGAACATTACCTAAAACTCTGACAAATGCAAACTTGAAAATTTCGATGGACTCTTTGATATCTTTGATCGGAATAGAACTTAATCATGTGTTCTCACGTGAAAACACACGAATAAAGTATATTACAATCTTAAGTTTTCAAATAGGCCCGCTTATTTGAACATTTGGGATTTAGGATTCACCCTATGATCTAATATTCGAGGGGTTCGAGTAAGATTCGAGCGTAAAGGGTTAGAGATTTGGGATAAGGGAGACTTGGTGTTCATGGGGTGTTAATTTGCTGGTGGTTGGTGGTGGCGCCGCCATAGAGAAAACTAGGGCCCCGCTAGGGTTTCTAAAATTCGAGGCGTTCTCGTGGGATTTGAGAAGAAGTGTTTGGAGATTTTTGATAAGGTGGTGGAGAGAATTCAGGGGTGTAGTTTTAGTGGTTATTGGACACTCGCCACCACCGTGGGCAATTTTCGATGGCAGTTGACGGTGCTTTGCAACGGCGTTTTGTCTCTAAAAGTGGAGGTGAGACTCGGACAGATGAGATGGATGAGGGATTCTAAGTGAGGTATAGGGTCGCGTTTGGACATATAAATATTAAAATTGTCATCAGATTCGGACTGTTGGATTAATGAGATCCAACGGTCGAGACCCAACGGTCGAGATCCAATGGGCACAAAACGGGGTCGTTTGGATGGTAAGGAGAATAACACCGGGCATCTAGGACGAGTTTAGCCATTTAAGTAGGTTTGGACAGATGTGAATTAATTGTGGCCTGTTGGGAAGAAATAATAAAGCCCAAAACCCCTTTCTTTTTCTTTTCTTCAACTTAATTCTTTTATTATTTTAAAACTCTTTTTAATTCCTTTTTCTTCTCTTTTTTTCGAAATTAAAAATAACATCCAAAATTAACTCATGAAACCAAATTAGCCTATCAAAAACTAACTAACTTTATTTCTCCCTCGGGCTTTCTGATTTCCCAATTTGAATTCAATATTGGCCAAACGGCCACGTTTTAATCGACATTTCTTAAAAGTTCAAAAGAGAAAACTGTTGAAATGGTACCAAGAAAAGCAAAGAAAAAATAAACAGGCTAATTGACTATACAGATAAACAAACTTGCCCCTAAGTATAATCAGTCAAAAAGAAAAGAAAAAAAATGAATGAAAGGCAAACAAGTCATGAATAAATGAGGGGAGGACGCAGAACAACAACATTCATCTAAGCTTTGTTAATAGAAAAAGAAGAATAAAACAATAAAATAAAAGAGAAAGACATGAATAGTACCTAAAGCTTTGACAAATGCAAAATTAAAAACTTCGACGAACTCTTTGATTTATTTAACCGAATAGACCTTAACTGTTGGTTCTCATGTGAAAACACACGAATAAAGTCTATTACAATCTTAAGTCTTCAAACAGGCCTGCCGATTTAAACATTTGGGATTTAGGGTTCATCCCTTGATCTAATATTCGAGATGTTCGGGTAATATACGAGGGTAAAGGGTTAGATATTTGGGATAAGGTAGACTTAATAGTCATGGGGTATTAATTTGATGGTTGTTGGTAGTGGCACCGCCACCAAAGAAAACTGGGGTGGCGCTAGGTTTTCTAAAATTTGAGTCATTCTAATGGGATTTGAGAAGAAGTGTTTGGATATTTGGGATAAGGTGGTGGATAGGATTCAGGGGTGTAGTTTTGGTGGCGATTGGCCATCGACCACCGCCGTGGGCAATTTTTGGCGGGCGGTGGATGGTGGTTTGCAACGACATTTTGTCTTTAAAGGTGGTGGTAAGACACAGAGAGGTAAGATGGGTGAGGGATTCTGAGGTGGGTATGGGGTCGCGTTTGGGCATATAAATATTAAAACTATTATCAGTTCCGAACCACTGTATTGATGAGATCCAACGGTCGAGATCCAAAGGGCACAAAACGGGGTCGTTTGGATGGTAAGGGGAATTGGACCGGGCATCTGGGACGGTTGGGGCCATTTAAGTGGGATTGGACGGGTGTAAATTAATTGGGGCCTGTTGCGGAGATATAATAAAGCACGAAATACTTTTCTTTTTCTTTTCTTCAACTTTATTCTTTTATAATTTTTAAACTCTTTTTAATTCCTTTTTCTTCTCTTTTTTTTTGAAATTAAAAATAACATCAAAAATTAACTCGTGAAACTAAATTAGCCTATCAAAACACTAACTAACTCGAAATGATAATTATCACAAATGATTAAGGACCTATTAAAGGAAAACTAACAAAATTCAAAAACAAAAATTAAAAGTGTAAAAATAAACTGTGTTTTGTGATTTTCTTCAATTTTGTAACACTACTTAATTAATTATCCTAAAAATATATAATTTGATCCTAAGTGCAAATGCAACATCTTTTTGCATTTTTTATGAATTAAATAAAATTAAACATGCACACAAAATGCAAATAAACAAGAAAGTTATTCAATAATTCCTAAATACCAAATAATTAAAAGAAAATTTTTAATTTTGGGAATTCTACGGGAGCAATTCATGTGAGGCAAAAATAACGTGCTCACAGTTGCTCCTCTTTTCTCGGAGACATGAAAGGTTTTCGGGCAAAGATAGAATAAGCAATTATGAGGGATTTTTTCTTGTTTGAAACTCCATGAGAATCATTTTTGAAAGGAATCATGTCAGTGTAGTTCTAAAAGTTTTGGTAGTTGGGACTACCGGAAAAGTGTGATTTAACTGTTGTTGAAGCTGCTACTTCTTGCCAACCTCCTTATTACACCAAAAAAGGAAAATTAAAAGATAAGCTAGCTAGGCCTATCAACTACGAGTTACAAGATTCCTATCTATAAATCTCTTGAAGATTGATCTTGAGTCTTAGCTGGTTCTTGTATGGACTCTGAATCTTGATGCTCGTCAGCTACAGGTACTGGTTCTTTCTTCCGCATTGGATCAAGGCGGGACATGCAAAGTTTGTGACTTCCATCATATCATGAGCAGTCTGCATCTTTGTCCACTTCGGCATTTTGAATTCACTTTTTTTGTTCTTTTTCTTCTATTCATTATTCTGCATTAAGACTTCTTCTTTTGGCAATCTCGGGTCCTTTGCCTCAAGGTCAAACCTGCTCAGATGCAAAAACAAACAGACAAACAAAATTTTTCTACCCCAGTTTTCACTGGAATGTTTCCTAAGTTATTTGTGATAAAATCTGACTTATTCTCCATTTTATTTTAATTATTCTGGAAAGAAATAAAATAAGGATTGCGTCTATTTAGAAGGGAAAAGGTTAGGGAATGGAGCCATATATCTGATATATCAACTTCGGGATTGGAGCCCTAATATTGGTGAGAAAGGCGACTAGGGAATGGAAACCATGTCTAATAACTAAACTCAGGGATTGGAGCCCTAATGTAGGTAAAAGGCGACTAGGGAATGGAGGTTTTATGTCCAAAAACTCAAGTCAAGGACTGGAGCCCTTATGTTGAAAGAGGAAAGTAGGGAATGGAGGTCCTATGTCAAAAAACTCAACTCAGGGATTCGAGCTATAATGTTGATAAAAAGGTGACTAGGGAATGGGGCCCTATGTCTAAAAACTCAACTCAGGATTGGAACCCTAATGTTGGTAAAACGTGACTAAGGAATGGAGGCCCTATGTTTAAAAACCCAACTCAAATATTGGAGCCCTAATGTTGGTACAGGCGAGTAGGGAATGGAGGCCCTATGTCTAAAAACTCAACTCAGGGACTGGAGCCCTAATGTTGGTAAAACGACGGCTAAAGAAATGGAGGCATATGCCTAAAATTCTCAACTAAAGGATTGGAGCCTAAATGTTGCCAAAAAGACAACTAGGGAATGGAGGCCCTATGTCTAAAAATGTCAACCAAGGAACTGGAGCACTAATGTTGGAAAAAAGGCTACTAGGGATTGGAGACCCTTTGTCTAAAATCTCAATCAAGGATTTGTGCCCTAATGTTGGCTAATGGAGACTAGGCAATGTAGGTCATATGTTTAAAAACTCAACTCAAGGATTGGAGCCCTAATATTGGCAAAGGGGACTAGGTAATAGAGGCCATACGTCCAAAATCTCAACTCGGGGATTCGAGCTATAATGTTGGCAAAAAAGCGACTAGTGAATGGAGGACCTGTGTCTAGAAATCTCAACTCATGAATTGGAACCTTAATTTTGGTAAAAAGGCGACTAGGTAATGAAGGCCCTATGTCTGAAATCTTAACTCAGCGATTGAGCCCTAATTTTTGTAAAAGCCGACTAGGAAATGGAGGCCCTATGTCTAAAAAATCTCAACTCAGGGCTTGGAGCCCTAATGTTGGCAAAATGGCAACTAGGGAATGGAGGCCCTATGTTTAAAAACTCAACTTAGGGATTTGAGCCTTAATGTTTGTAAAAAGTCGACTAGGGAACAATGTCCCTATGTCTAAAAACTCAACTCATAGATTGGAGCCTAATGTTAGTAATAAGAAGATTAGGGAATGGAGGCCCTATGTCTAAAAACTGAACTCGGGGATTGGAGCCCCAATGTTGGTAAAAAAGGTGACTAGGGAATGGAGGCCCTATGTCTAAAACTCAATTCAGGGATTGGAGTCCTAATGTTGGTAAAAAGGCGACTAGGGAATGGAGGCCCTATGTTTAAAAACTTAACTCTGGAATTGGAGCCCTAATGTTGGTAAAAGGCGACTAGGGAATGGAGGCCCCATGTCTTAAAACACAACTCAAGGGTTGGAGCCCTAATGTTAGTAAAAGGCGACTAGGGAATGCAGGCCCTATGTCTAAAAACCCAACTCAGGGAATTGAGCCCTAATGTTTGTAAAAAGACGCCTAGGGAATGAAGGCCCTACGTCTAAAAAATCAACTTAGGGATTGGAGCCCTAATTTTAGTAAAAATCGACTAGGGAATGGAGACCCTATATTGGAGGCCCTATGTCTAAAAACTCAACTCAAGGATTGGAGTCCTTATGTTGGTAAAAGGCGACTAAGGGATTGAGGCCTTATGTCTTAAAACTCAACTCACGGATTGGAGCCTTAATGTTGGTAAAAGGGTAAGAGATGATATTGGGGATTCTAAACTATCATTTTTGTGTGGATTTTCTTTTTATTCCTTTTTTTTATTTCATTTTTATTTCAATAAAATACAAAAAAGAATTTTGGAGGAAAACTTCCCTTTTGGGTTGATTGTTACTGCAAAGCTATTTCTTGCTTTTGCAAAGATTTTCCTTTTGTTTGCACCTTCTCTCGTACGGTTGCTTTGGGCTGCAGGTGTTTCAATTTTTCAAACAAATAACAATTATTATTTAAACGATGGTTGGTTTTTTGGCCTTGGTTGTTTCTATCACTTGATCTCGACCCAACTCTTTAGTGAGAACCTTTGCTGCTTGCTGGATTTCTAAAGATTGATCTCTTTCCTAAAACTAAGGAATTCAAATTTCCAAAATTTCTCATGATGGCTCACCCATATGGGGCTTTGGTCCTTTCACTTTATTTTGCATCTAGGGGCTTTTGTCTTTGGCTTTCTTTTCCTTTTGGATAACTTTGGTTTTAGAGCATCAGCCATCATGGCCAGTCATGCTCGACCTGATGTAACCGCTTAGGCTGGATACTTTTTTTTGGCTTGGCTTTTGTTAAGCAGAACCCTGTAACACTAACCTTGCAACCTTTCCTTTGTATTAGTTTCGGCAACAGAGTTAGACCGGAAAGGGTTCAAGGAGAAGTAAACAGGGGCAAGAAGATGAATTTAAAGAGAAGTATCTGTTTCGGTGAGGAAGAAAGGACTTATATGGGGCGCATGCAGACTTCAATAGACACGACATGCTTCTTAGACAAGATTCTTGATCCGCACAACTATCCCAGCTTTTCATAAACTCATTGCGACCTATTTTTTTAAACCGACAAACCTTGCCACGACTCTGATTGTGGTAAGAGTGTCTTCTTTTCGATCGGTGGCGTCGCTCTTCTCACCGTCGCCTGATAGTGCACTTTTCGAGTTTTCACTAACCAGGCTCTCTCATTTTCAATTTCTCTGCTCACCATCGCCTTACGGTTCCCGTAGCTTTTCACCAATAAGAGTCTCTCTTTATATTTCTCTCGTCTTGATTGCATAGGATCCAAGCAACTGCGTTATCTGATTTCGACAACCTTTTACTGATTGATGGGAAGGACTTGAACAAGGTTTGGGTAAAAATAATTTGGATGGAATTTCTACTTTGGAATCGTTCAGGCGGGATCACCGCCGAGCCATCATAACATCAGCTCCATTCCACTTTTTGGTAATATAGACTTTTTTTGGTGTGATTGAACCCTAGAGAGAGCCTGCCTACGTATCCTTTCGGAATCAAGTCAAATGTTGTTCGGGAAAAATCTTGTTTTTGTTTTTCTTTTGTTTTTCCTGTTTTGCTTTGTTTTCTTTTTTTTTCATTCTTTTATTTTGATGTTATTTTTTCTATTTCTTCATCTTTTCAATTTTCTTTTTATTTATTTTTTTCATTTTTCTTTTTGCTTTCTTTTTTTTCTTTTTTGCTTTTTTCAATGAAGATTTCAGGTTTCAAAGAGGGTGATCAAAGAATAGTAACCGGCTCAAAGGGTTTGCAAATGGTTGATAGTATTTGGGTAGCGAGAATGAAAGCCTTCGTCATCTCAATCAGACATTGTTGTCGTTGCAGAAAGCCTAAATATAATACCTTTTTACTGCATCCGCATTCACAACGGCTTCAGGATTATTTCCTTTGACATTTCCCAAGTATAATGCCCCTCTTTGCAATATTTTTCTGATGATATACGAGACTTTCCAATTAGGAGCAAATTTTCCTTTCGTTTTCTAATATGTGGAAGATACGTCTTAACACAAGTTTCCCCACATCAAAATTCTTGGGCCGCACTTTCTTGTTGTAAGCACGGGTCATTCTTTGTCGGTACAACTTCCTGTAGTAGACTGCAGCCATTCACTTTTCATCAATCAGGATCAACAGTTCCAGATGGGTCTTGACCCACTCACTGTCCTCAATTTCAGCTTCCACAAGGATCCGAAGAGAAGGGATTTTAACTTTCATGAGTATTATGGCTTTAGTGCCATAGACCAAGAGGTATGGGTTTGCTCTGACCGATATGTACACTGTCGTGCAATATCTCAATAATGCAAAAGGAAACTTTTCACGCTAATGTCTGGAGCTTTGAATCATCTTTCTCAAAATCTTTTTGATGTTCTTGTTTGCTGCTTCGACGGTGCCATTGGCGTTAGGTCGATAAGGAGTAGAGTCTTGATGCATTATTTTGAATTTTTCTCGTATGTCCTCCATCAAATGACTGTTCAATTTTGCAGC